>LR738715.1:694240315-694260755 GCA_902687465.1 Secale cereale
AGGTTCACCTAGCAAAGTGCAAAGTAGCTAGCAGCCCCCACCCCACCTCGTGTCGCCACGAAGGGAATCCTAAGCTATGAATGCATGCCCTCCCCCAACCGAGGTTCACCTAGCAAAGTGCGAAGTAGAACCCACCCACACACTTTCAGTCGGTAGGCCAGAGAGGCATATATCTCAACAAGATGGATCGTAAAACCGACCAAGAATAATCCACCTTGGTCGTATGACCTCTCTCTTGTTGTTGGTCGAAGTGATAGCCGTCCATGCGACCTAGGAGATGGGCTAGCTCACAATAATCATGCAAGTAGCTAGTCCCCGAAGACAACCACTGCATTCGTGTGACCCAAACATATGTATGGAGAGGTGTGTTTTTGAGTAACAATGGAACAACTTTGATGTGGCACCATGATTTCGAACTAGAAATCCCCACACTGAGTGAGGGTTAGGTTGACGATGCATATGTATGTTACACCACACTTCAAGCCAACGACGGAGATTCATGCATGCATGCATGCGTGCATAGTATATGCGCTCAAACTGTCGGATTCAGGGCTCCGCAAAACCCGTTAAGTTCGAACACAGGGGCGTGAACGAAGATCTCTCCCACTCACGTCTACCTAGCGCCTCGCTCTCCTCTCGGTCGAAGGATTCAAGCAAACAACGAACAAACACACAAGAGTTTATCCAAGTTCGGGCCACCGCAAGGTGTAAGACCCTACTTCCTGCTTTGGTGGATTGGCTCCGGGTGAGCTAGAGTATGAACTGGTACAAGGGTTCCCGAGCTCAGGTGGCGAGCTCAGGAAAGTCAGGAGGCTAGTGTTCTTGCTCCTTGTGCGGTGGTCAAGTGTGTGTGTCGATCTTCCTCTCTCTCTGTGGGGGTCCTAGCTACTTATATAGGCGGCCACGGTCCTCTTCCCCGAAATGTTTAGGCGGGAAGGGATTGCACAACGTCCATTTTTGAGCGGGAACACAAGGACGTTCCTACCCTAACAAAAGTAGTCTTCGCCTGCAAAAGGATCAGGCGGTGACACGGTGGTGGGCACGACGATGACATTCTCCTTATTGTCCTTGCGGTCTTCGGTCTTGTTGCACCAAAGAGGAAACCTTTGCCCTTCTCCTTGGGAACCAACGGCTGCGCTGTCTCCTTTGCACCAAAATGGCAACTGTGCCGCTGGCGGTCGCTGGCACTTGCTGGCGCGGTGCGTCACTGTTGACATCACTGCCTCCTCCTGAGGCAGGCTTGGCCTTGGATTCTCCTCCCCTCCGGAACGCCTTGCCGAGGCCGCTCCCGAGGGGGTCTTGGCGTCATTCTCCTCGCGAGGCCTGGCCCCTCGCGAGGGTCTTGAGAAGCTGGTCGATCAGCTGGGCCGTACCAGGCCGCTTGAAGGAGCACGTCACGGCCCGCAGACAGGCAAGTCTGGGTACCCTGGTTCCCAGGACGCAGACAGTAGCCCCCAGGCCCAAGGCGTGCACGGAATTGGCTTCGGGGCGAAGCCTTAGTCGAGGATGAAGCGCCGCGGGCCCCAAAAAGTCCGCGGGCCAGGCTGGCGCGTGACGGTTGGATGGGACGCAAGCGACTCCACTTCCCACGCAATCTTGGCAACCGTGTGACTTGACAACTCCTTGGCACGGGCAGCGGGGCCATTATGGCTTCGCGCGAGTGGCCGCCGGTTGGTCTTCTTGGCTTATAAATAGGGGGGTGAGGCTCCACGCCTCTCACTTGACCATTGCAGGCCAATCCCCACATTTCCATTGCTCCTAGAGTTCCATGGCGCCAATTCACAGATTCTCGGCCGCGGAGAAAGGGAAGAGCCCGATGGTGGAGCTCGAATAGCTCCCCCCAAAGAAGAGGCGCCGTGATTCCCCGGGCGCACCCCTGATGCCGGGGGACGCTCGCACATGGTGCACGCGGGCTCCACCAGGATTTCCACTTCCCTTGCACATCTCATCAGCAGGAAGATTGACCGGGCCGGCGATAAGGGTGGCGCCGCCAGTCGCCCGGAGAGACGGGCGTCTCCTCGCACCCTGCTACCGTCCCATTCGGAGGATGATGCCCGCGAGTTCATCGTATGGGCGGGGGCCCCTCCGCATTCCTGGATCCTCCTTCCTCTGTTCCTGAGGGAGGTACTCCCAGATCGTGGCTGAGTGACGATGGAGCTGAGGCACGAAGGGTGTCGCCATCCTCCTTCGCACGCCTACGTGGAGGTGGTTTCTTCTGGCCAGGTCTTCATGACCTGGGGCTGGGGTGTGGTGCGTCGCGCCTGCGCCCCCACCAGGAGGCACATTCTTCACTTTGCACTAGGCACGACAGGCGCGATAACCTTCAAAGTCTTCGGGGCGGACGGCCTCCGACTGCCGTGTGGCGCAGGGAATGGGCTCGCCGGCGACCATTCCCTGTGTCATCAGGGCGACAAAGCGCTTGCTGTCGGCTATATCTCCGACTCTCCTGATAGCATCTATGCTACCCCTGAGACGGCCTCGAGCTCCGACGAGAGCTACGAGCCGCCAAGCCACCTCCCCTATCGTCGAAGGGAAACAATGTCCTTCCGGCGTCGCCGTTGTTGAAGGAGTCCGAGCCGAATTCCTTGGGAGCGTCTTTCTTAGCTTAGTTCCTGCGGGACATCATGGAGGGCTTCACAAGGACATGTAAATTCTCGTAGTACTTTTGTTATTATCTAGCATTATAAACTTGTGCCCTGTATGATTCCCTTGTTAAAGCACGATTTCCCTTTCTTTCGTTCCCGCAGTAGCTTAAGGCCCTACGCCTGTGAGACCCAATCCTCGAACCAGCCTCGGCCCGTGCTGGTATGCCAAGTCGCAGCACCATGGCCAAGGCTAGGAGGCTAGGGGTCTAGGATCTGGTAAGAGCCCCTGAGGCGCAACGCTCGGGAGGTCCCTCTTGGCATCCAGGCAGCTGCCCACTGGTCCATCAGGAAGGTCTTCGTAACTATAGTAAGTGGTGGTGTATGTATGCAAGCGGGTGCGGTGTTGAAAACTTATCTTTAGCAATTCCCAAGGTCAGATGGTGCTTTATTCCTGTCGCCTCTCCCTTGAGGCAAGGTTTGGTGTCCAAGCGCCTTCGTGAGGAGGTGGCAATGATCGCTCCCGAGGCCCTGGAACAGAAGCCTCATGGTCGGTGGAGACGTTTCTCCAGGCTGCCACCATCGCAACCTAAAAAGGTGTAGACCGGCGATACTGTGCTTGTCGATGCTTGATCTGTCCTGTTTAGTGAGAGGAGTGCGAGTGCCTTGGGGATGCGTAAGAACTTGGTTGAATTTGAAAAAACTTGACGTTATTGTAATAGCTAGATGATTCCATGCTTGCTTCCTTTCATGTTTGCTTTAGGTGCTCTGCGTCGGCAGGGCCCAACCCGGTGCATACCTCGACCGCCGCTGAGCCCTCTGGATGACCGGGGTTACCGTAGTAACTAGACTCGTTGCTGAGCCCTCCTGACACCAGGGTTACCGTAGTAACTAGACTCACGGAATGAGGGGCTACGTGGCCAGTGAGGCCCTTGGGCCGCGATGCCCAAAGGGTCCCCCTTGACGTTCAAGCGATCCCGTTTTCGTTCTGCGTCGGCAGGGCCCAACCCCGTGCATACCTCGATCGCTATTGAGCCCTTCGGAAGACCGGGGTTATCGTCATAACAAGGCTCAAGGGAAGGGGCTACGTGGCCAGTTAGGCCCCTGGGTCGTGATGCGCAGAGGTCCTCCTTGACGTACGAACGGATCTCTCGATAGTGTACACCAACGACCCGGTCTGGGTGGAGCACTCCATCCACATCATGGAGCTGTTGCTTTCCGAGGATAAGTACAAGGTGGTTGGGTTCGACCTCGAATACACCCGCGCTCGTGCTGGGTCTCATCCTAAGGTCGCTGTCGCCCAGATGTGCATGCACCACCACGTCCTCGTCTACCACTACTGCCTGGCCACAAGGCCTTGCGAGGGTTTCGCTAGGTTTGTCAACAGCCCCCACTACATGTTCGCTATGGTGGACATCACCAACGATGTAAAGGCACTCAAGAATATAAGATCTGGGGCAGAAAGGAGCATGAGAAGGACTCACTAGTTCACCTCGCCGAGGCCATCATCGACCCCTACTACAGAGACATGAAGGATTCGTGCAACAAGGACAAGTGTGCCGGGCACTCGCCCTGGATGGACAAACTCGACGAAGCTCACTTCATGTACGCGGACAAGGAGGCGTACACGAGCTACGACATGTACAGGCGGATCGTTGACATGAGGAAGTGCCTCCTTCCCCAAAACGTCCAGGGATCCACCCGGAAGCAGAGCAATGGCAAGCGTTATCGCAACAATAAGTAGATGATTAGATCCTCGTTTCTCCTACTTTAGTATGCATGTAATTGCTTACTTTGGTGTGTGGAAATGTTATGTGTGTAGTCACTTGTGTAATTGTATGCTTAATTTGGATATGCAATGCCGTCTTTTGAAGTATATATGTTGATGCTCTATAGACAGAGCGTAGATGTTGTGTGGACAAAGAAAATCACATCGCACATGGAATAAACAATGGAACCCGTCGGTGATGTTTTCATCAATCACTCACAATTGTATACCAGCAATCGTTTGCTCGCAACACACACGACTTGTTAGTAGTGATCGTATGTGTTGTTATAGGTCTTCGCACACGTTTCGGATTTCAGACCTGTTTCCCACGTATGACACACATCTTGTTAAGTTGAACCGTTTCTGTTCTGATCTCTCAACGCAATTAGTTCATCCGAGTGAACCGCATGCCGTACATCGCACACACCTTGATTTGGTTGACCGTTTATTTTGTGTTGCTTAATCACGAATAGTTCATCCGACTGAACCGTACGCTGTATATCACACACGCCTTAATATGGCAGCCCGTTTCTTTTGTTCCTCCTCATTGCAAACAGTCAATTGAACTAAACCGTATGCCCCTAATCGCACACGCAACCAAAATCTGAACTGTGTTTGATGTATCCTCCATTGCAAACATTTTGCACCCTTTTTGTCGGTTTTTACACCCCCGTTTGCGATTATGGCATAGCACACAGTTTCGTCGAAGGGTCTCTGATCGTAATGTCGCGTTAGCAGTATCCTGCAGTATTGAATAGTCAACCACAAACGTTGGTTTATTGGGTTTTCAACTATAGAAAAAATGAAATGAATGCTTGAAAAACGTGACGCCTGGCCTGGTGTGCCATGGTATGACCTCACCATGCCCTGGTAAAAATTTGAGAAGGTTTGGCTTATCTCGTCATGCACGCCCTTCATAAATCGAACCATCAAAAAAAAGTTTCATGCTTTCAAGAGGGAAATCACCAGGATTGAAGGGGAATCTGAATTTTCTTCGTTCTTTGCCCTGGAGTTTTTTTCTATGACGAACATAGACCCTGCAAATCACTGTGTTCAAATTTGGCATTTTTCCGGGCTCATTTACCATATTTAGGGGATTATGTGTCTAGGCATTTAGCGCATATAAATCCAATCTAGCTACAGTTGCACGGGTGTGATGTGAGGGACGTGGATTGCCGTTCGATCGCGGTGCATCCTACGGTGCACATGTTAGATCCGCGTGGCTGGGGTTCCGGCCAATCATAACGCAACAAACAATAGGCTCAGAACAGACTGTTTCCGGAAGTGACGAAGATGAACCGTGTGCGATAATGAACGAGCAAAATTGTAAGGGAAGCCAAATTTCTATTGTCATTTGTCGTTGATCTCTTGAATACCACCGCACTGTACGACTGTCCGGCCCCTTCATCGCAGAGCTCTCTTCAGGCGTCGTCCATGGCACCACGGCGCAAAGTAACTGGTAAGGAAGCGATGCCATCCCGTCGCGCCACGTTCCCCACCGCCCGCGACCGCAGACATGGTAAGGAAGCGATAGCATCCCGCTGCGCCGTGTTCATCACCGCCGACGGCCACACAGTTACATGGGCGGACTTTGAGGCTACCATGGTCGAATGGGTGGTGGATCTAGAGGCGGGAAAAGCCCCACAGAAGGAGCGGAAAAGGAAGAAAGTAGTCAAGAAAAGAGAGCCCAGCCGCCGCAAGAAAGAAGAGGCGGCACGCCTTGGTGAGGAGAGCTAGGCGGAGATCAAAGCACGGTGGGCTGCCACCTACAAGGCCGGGAAGGAGAACGTCGGCGTCTGGCCAGCATGCCCCGATGGCAGCATGTGACACTACTGTTGGATGGTGCTAACGCGACACTATGATCAGAGACCCTTCGACGAAACTGTGTGCGATGCCATAATCACAAACGAGGGTGTAAAAATAATCAAAAAAGGCACAAAACGTTTGCGATGACGGATGCATCAAACACATTTCTGATTTTTGTTGCGTGTGCGATGAAGGGCCTATGGTTCAGTTCAATTGACTGTTTGCGATGAGGAGGAACAAAAGAAATAAGCAGCCAGATGAAGGCATGTGCAATATACAACATATGGATCAGTAGGATGAACTATGTGTGATTAGGCAACACAATGGAAATGGTTCAACTGAACAAGATGTGTGTGATACACGGCAAATAGATCCGTAATCAGAAATGTGTGCGAAGACAAATAATAACAATGATGATTGCTGCTAATAAGCCATGTGAATTGATCTGTCTAAAGTAGAATAATGTCGGATCTTGGGTTCTGGAAAAAACCTTGTGGTTCAAACACTGGGGTGCGCAGGAAGATCTCTCCTTCCGCCCTAGCTCGTCTACTCGCCGATTCCTAGGCCTAGTTCGTCAAGCCCGAAGAACAAGGGACACAAAGGTTTATACTGGTTCGGGCCAACGTTGTGGTGTAATACCCTAATCCAGTGTAGTGTGGTTGATTGCCTCGTAGGCTGGGGAAGAACTAGTACGAGGGAAGAACAACCTCCTGAGGAGAGGTGTTCTTGTGCTCGGGTTAGCTTGCTATGTGTGTGGTTGGCTCTTGATCAGATGCCCTCTAGGTTTGGTCATCTCAAGATGAGATGATCCTTGTATGGTGGTGGCTAGTCCTATTTATAGAGGACCGGGTCCTCTTCCCAAATGTTGAGTGGGAAGGGATCCCACAACGGCCAAATTTGAAGGGGGACTGCTAGTACAAGATATCCTGACAAAAGGTGGTTTTCGCCTGCCAAAGGCTCTGGTGGTGACTCCGCCGTGGGCTCCGCGATGACCTTCGCTCTGCCATCCTGCTAGTCTTGGTATCGTTGCACCAATATGGAAACCTTTGCCTAACGCCTCGGGACTCCTCGCCTGTGCTTGCCCCTTTAGCACCAAAGAGGAAACTGGCACCATGCGCCCGTTGGCGCCTACCTGTCCTTGGTCGTCATGGCTCACGTCACGAGGACCTCGCGAGGTGCCCCTTGCCTTGATATCTCCGCTCCTCGGGAGCTAGCCTAGCGAGGCCACCCCAGGGGAGGTCTTGTGTCGTCCGCAGTAACACCCCAAATTTTTGAATTGGTTTTTCTTCCAAACTTTTGGCCTTTTTGGAAGGAGGTTGTTTGATCTTCTTTTAAAACCTTCTAAAATCCCTTCTGGCCAAAGTTTGTGTGTCTCCTCAAGCTTGGTTTTTGGCATTGAAGTTTTCTCTTGTGTTTGGTTCAAGCACAAGTTGAGTTTCAAAAGTGTTTGTTTGAATTCTCTCCTTCTTGATTTAAACCTCTCAAGTTTAATCTTGGACTTATCTCCCTCTACATCCTTCATCTTGCCATGACCCAACAGAAATATTCATCTCCAAAACCCTCTTCACACCTTAGGACAAGTCTTTCTTCAATTCCAGTAGGTTTTAACCTTATTGGGATTTTTCCTCTATTTATTCCACTCCAAAACTATTTCTATCTTTTATAGTGGACCTTGGTGATTTACAAAGGAACCACCATGCCTAGCTTGTTGTTTGACTCCAAAACAACTCTCCTAGATAGTCCGTAGTACCCACAACCTAGATCCATCTTGTTTCACTGATCCATAGTTCAAAATTTTCAAATTTCACCTACTGCAAGTTTTGACCAGATTTGCAAAATTTGGTGAAATTCATATTTTTCTTCTTCCAAAAATTCTGTGAAAAATCAGGCAGCTTCTAGATACATCAAGAGGCCACTCCACCAAAAATCAGCTCCAGAAACTTTGCACACATACCAGAAGCATTTCATCAAACACTTGGCATACATTGAACTGTCAGCTGTTAACTAAAACTGTCGACAGTTCGTCAGTTTCGTCAGTTTCATCAGGGGCAGCGACAAAACCTTGTATGTACCTCCTTGGCTCGATGCTGCACTACAGCTTCTTCTTATCCAGTCGCCGCACGCTCGCTTGGCCGCTTCTGGGCGTCGGTGGCGCTCTGGCCCGACCGCGCCGGCGACTGCCACGGCAACAGCGCGGCCCGTGGCGGCTGACAGAAGCTACCACCGCAGCTCGACGCCGTTTAGCGCCGCCCAAATCACCCCAGCACTCCGCGTGTCCATTTCCAATGCCAGCACACGCCTGGCACGCCCTCGCCGTGGCCTGGCACGCGCAGAGCGCCGTTTCTGCCGCCGACGTGCCGCGCAGCCATTCCGTCGGGGACAGCCCGTAACTCCCTCTCCCCGGCTAGGTTAGGCACAGGAATGGAACCGCAACAGCTCCTGGATGATGCTCAAGCTCCTAACTCCGCCGTCCGATAACTGCAGCGCCGTAATCGACTCGCCGGACTTATCCGTTCACGGCAGCCACCTCAAGCCGCCTATAAAAAGGCACCCCCGAGCTCGTGCTCGAGCACACACACCTTCACTACCTCCCTAGAACACGCCCAACCTCTGGAAGAGCCTCGAGGGGCCCTTCTTCCCCAGCTCCGGCCAACCCCCTCCGCCTCGGGCTCCAGCTTCGTTCACTCCGATGAGAGCTTCTCCGCTGCCGTGGGATCGAACGTAGCACCCTGGCACCCACCTAGACATAACCCCCACCTCAATTTCATCCCAGGAACTCTCTCCGACGAGGTCCACGACCACCCGAGCCGCCGTCCGCTAGAGACAAGGTCGCCGTCGATGTGGGGCTCGCCGACACCCAACTCCACCACCGTTCGACGCGGAAGACCACCGTGAAGCCGTACGTACCTCTCCCCTCCCCTAACTCGCCGTGGATCGACGCCGGCGATCACCGCAGCACCGGCGCCGGCGCGGCTCTATTTCCATTTTTAAACCTGACGCGTGGGGCCCTCTGTCAGCCTCACACCTCTCCCCTCCGAATCATTTTCTGTTAGCGCATTCGGAAAAATACGTCTCCCCTCTGCGGTTGACGTACTGCGTACGGATTCGCTTTGCTATTTTCTGTTCCAGCCCCTGGATCTTTTCTGTTTCATTACAGATGGGTCCCTGGACGGAAACTCTAGTATCTTTTAAACTAAAAGTGATTTTGAGTTGATTCTTTTTCTGTCCACTTTAGTTTTCTGCCTAGTTTTTTGTCATATTTATGTGGAAATTTTTGGAGCAAGTTTGTTTGCACGCGCGGTATTTATGTTAGTATGTATTTTGTTTGGATACATAGATACCGGAGGCCGTGACGGAGACGCGAATCACACCGAGTTAGGCTCCGACTTCTTTGAACCAGGCAAACATGTTTGAACTCTTGATATGATGAGTGTGTTGCATGTTCGCTCGAGTAGTTCGTTTCATAAGCATGATCATATGGGCATATGTGTATGGCATATTTCATGCAAGTAAGCTCCGGGTGAGTCCCGAATGATAATGTTTGAACCACCTCGATCATATGGTGATGTGATGGTGGAATGCTGGTATTGTTGGGGCATGCCAGTAGTTGGTTATCTAAGTATCAACGGAGATCATGTCATGATTCCATTTGTCTAATTTTTCGGTACTATCATAGGCTGTCCGTTCGGATTACGGTCAAGTCGGTTGTAAACCACTTCCCGAGTACACACCAAGTAGAGGGGCCGGGATGAGGGTTCCATGGCCCTGGATTAAAGCCCGTCATCCGGTCAGGGGGCATGGGTGTTTCCGGTTGGGACCGAGAGGGGGGCACCCCTTAGAGCGCGCATATATAAATTTGATCCCATGCTATTCGAGGTTGTAGCCTCCCCGTCTTAAAGTTTTCCGTGAATGTCGTCGCAGGTGATTCCGGACGACAAGATGTTAAATGGGTGTGTACTAGTTAGTTGGGTTTCTGCTAAAACACCGTAGACGGAACTAGTCTCCGTGGCTAGTAGAACACGTTGGCTATGAGTTAATAGTACAATCTCTGCAGAGTTAAATTCCTTCAATAGCCATGTTTATGGCCTAGGGTCAATCTTCATATTAACCCGGTGACCTTCTCTAGTATATTCTCGGGAGTAACCAGAGTAATATTCCTGTCAAGTTCATTTGGTGGATGAACTCACCAACTATCCTAGCATTTATTTTCAGAAGTATTTCATCATTATACTACTGTTATTTATAAGCCCTTTATGTGATGTCGCTCAGACGTCCGACTGTGGCATTCTTCTTTTCTTTTATAAGCCCTTTATGTGATGTCGTTCAGACGTCCGACTGTGGCATTCTTCTTTTCTTTTATAAGCCCTTTATGTGATGTCGCTCAGACGTCCGACCGTGGCATTCTTCTTTTCTTTTATAAGTCCTTTATGTGATGTCGATTAGACCTCCGACTGTGGCATTCTTCTTTTTTTATATATATAAGCCCTTTATGTGATGTCACTCAGACGTCCGACTGTGGCATTCCTTTTAAAGCCCTTTATGTGATGTCGCTCAGACGTCCGACTGTGGCATTCTTTTTATTTATAAGCCCTTTATGTGATGTCGCTCAGACGTCCGACTGAGGCATTCTTGTTATTTATTTTTGCTATAAGCCCTTTATGCGGTGTCGCTGAGACGCCCGACTGTGGCCTGCTATCATTTATTATTTTCCTACAAGGCATCACTCAGACACTCGTTTGGTCTACTTCTATTTTTATCTTGCGAACTTCGGAGGATTACTGCCCAACTTCCCTCATTGCATACAACACATTGATATTTTATTCCGGTCGCATTTTTTTTGCTGGAATGCATCATGTTGGCATTTATTATATCCTAAGTCCGAACTATCTTGCGAGTACATTCAAAGTACTCACCTGGCTTGTTGATTTGGCCAGATGTGGACGAAGGCGATCTCATGGATGAGGAATTCGATAGCGAGTCCGACGCTTAGAGGAGTCCCAGTCAGTCCCTTGCGATCCTGGAGTTGTTCACTGCTTTATAACTGCTTCCGCCTATCACCAAGTAAATTCATCGGGTCTCACTCCGACACTCGATGAACTGTAAGATATTGGAGTCACATCACCCACTTCACTGTTACATATTCCAACACCTTTTATTACGAGTTAGTAGTATGCCACCCTGCCTTGTGTCATATCCTCCTCTATGTAATATATTGGCGCGCTTGTAATAAAATTGTTGAGCAACCCCCATGCTCAACCTTGTATAATATTCAGTGTACTGGAATTCTGTATCAAGGAATTGTCTGCCGGCAAGGAATTATATTCCTCACTGGTTTATTAAAAAGGTCGGTCTTCCGATAATTGTTTTACTGAAGGACCGGTCCTGACAACCTTGGTATCAGAGCCAGGCTGACTGTAGGAAGCCACTAGGTGCGCTCGCTAATCGGTTATTAGCGAAAATTTGCTTTTCAACATTTTTACATCTGCAGCAATTTTTTGTTGGTCAGCATAAATTTATGGCCTGACTATTCGGAATTTTTGTCTACTTTTGTAGATGGCCAGCAACGACTGTGATGCACAGGTGTTCGCCAACATTCCTGAGGGGTTTGTCAAGCTCCTCTTCGCCATCACTAAAGTCGCGATCGGGCCATCCACCCGTCCCGAGTTTACTCTCTACCGTCACAAGCTCAACGAAGCGTGTCTATGCATCAGGCTGTGGTACACTTCAAAGGTGGGCATTCTGAAGCGCGCTGCCTTAGATTTGTGGGAAGAGCCATGCCTACGGAGACGCATGCCATGCAGATGGCTGCCCGTGAGGCGATAGCTCGTCTCCGGGACATCATTCCTTCGATGAAGACTCATCGCTTCCGTTACCTCCCATGCCACGTGCCATATACGTTTCACTATGCATTTGCATGCGCAAATGAGGAGCATGACGAAGCCATTGAATCAATGGTTGAGTACCTCAAGGCGCTTGAGGCAGCCTTTGATAATCTGGTGGACGACCTGGTGGCTACCCATATGGAGATGGTCCAGAGTGGCTCCGCCAACAGGAGGGAGCTACTCCATACTACACCACCAATGACATTTGTCTCGTCCACCGCATCCTACGCACCTTCCATCATAGCCACCGCTCGCCGTCTGCCTACCACTGAGGAGTTTGACCAAGTCATTGCTCCTACTCCAGTCAGAGCTGCACCGCCTGCTGCACCTGCTTC
Source organism: Secale cereale (assembly GCA_902687465.1). NCBI lineage: Eukaryota > Viridiplantae > Streptophyta > Magnoliopsida > Poales > Poaceae > Secale > Secale cereale. The sequence continues at coordinate 694,252,689 of LR738715.1, forward strand.
GACACCTCATACTCTTACTCCGCACCTGGAGCCCATCACTGAGGAGGAAGTTGAGTCTCCAGCGCCACTGGGCCTTACCCTCGGCAGGCCGAGGGAAATCTTCAACATCTCCGACTAGCGCATCATTCCGTGACGCCCCGCACTCGCTTGTAATATTTGTGTGTTATGTAAAATAGGTTGATGGGAGTAGTCTGTTTGCGCATCATGTAGGATCTTGGAGGAGTGCACTAGTTCTAAATAACATGTCAGGATGTGTACGCACACCCTGAGTGACGTATGTATAATTAGAACCGGCGTGTAATATATGTACTAGCAGCCTTCTCCGTGCGCAATTAACCAGTTTATTTCAAAAATCTTTTTTGGAGCTCGTGTTTGATCGCTTTTGCAAAATCTTGGTTTATTTTGCTGCTCGGTTCTTCTCAGGTTTTCTGCCTTTTACCGCAGAGTAAGAAATGACTCGTCCCTGGACACGTTCCATGCCAAGTCCGCCGGAGGAAAATTATGGCACACAGACAAACAAAAATTTCTCACAGGGGCAGTCAAGTCAGCAGGGCAGTGAGACGGCATTTTCTCAAGTGTGCCGTCTTTACGAGCAAAGTCAGCAACAGCACCAAGAAATGATGAACCATGTCATTAACATGGGAAATCACCGTGAACCATACCAGCAGCACTCGAAATTGTCTGAATTTCAGAAAACGCGTGCAACAACATTTTCGCACACAGACAAGCCTCTTGAGGCCGATGATTGGCTTCGAGATATTGAAAGGAAATTAATTGTGGCACAATGCTCAGACCGTGAAAAAGTTCTGTACGCACCACATTACCTTACTGGAGCAGCCGCGTCATGGTGGGAAAATTTCCTGCTTATGCATCCCGACATGAATAATATCACCTGGGAAGATTTCAAGGAAGGCTTTCGTGGGGCACACATCCCTAAGATTATTATGAAGATCAAGAAAAGAGAATTTGATGATTTCAAGCAAAGAGGCATGACAGTACAGGCGTACAACAGTCAGTTTGCGCAATTATCACGTTATGCCAACGAAGGGCGAATGACAGAAAATAAAAAGATGGAGAAATTCCTGGACGGACTGGCACCAGCACTAAAATGCTAGTTAGTCGTACACACTTTTCCAGATTTCAAGACTCTGGTAGACAAAGCCATAACGTTGGAGAACGAACGTCGCAGTTTGGAAGACATTCGCAAGAGAAAAAGGGATCAGACCAACCACCCCCGCAACAACAAGAATAAGGTGAATTTTCAGAGGAATGGGGCGAGCAGACCCACGACCAATGACACACTTCCAAATAAGAATTTTCATGCAAGAGACAAGGATTTCACTTATCGCCCAGGTGTTACCTGCTACGCATGTGGAGAAGAGGGACACTATGCTAAACAGTGCCCAAAGCCAAGAAACTTGGCACCGAAGCCGAACAGCAACGGAAATAATTCCGCGCCCAAGTGTAACAATTTCAACCACAATAAAAATCACAGGAAAGGCCACCTGAACCATGTGACCAAGGAGCAAGCACATGATGCCCCAGATATCGTACTCGGTACGTTTCCTGTCAACACAATACCTGCCACGGTTTTGTTTGATTCTGGAGCTTCTCATTCGTTCATTTCGAAGAGTTTTGCTTTGCATCATGGTTTTTCAATACTTCCCTTGGGAAAATCAATGACCATCAAGTCCCCCGAAAGTAAGCAGATCACTCAGAATTACTGCCAAGGTTTGACCATTGAAATTGGGGGATTAAAGTTTCACGCAAACCTGATCGTGTTGGAAAACAAGGGACTGGATGTTATCCTGGGTATGGATTGGCTAACCACCAATAAAGGATTTACTGACTGTTTCAACAGGACAGTGATTCTTACTCATCATCATGGAAAAACAATAAGAGTCGGAGCTCAAGAAAGACCGGTATCACGACAACCAAAATTAAACAAAGTTGATACATCTGAGTTAAGCAAGGTTCCAGTTGTATGTGAATTTCTGGACGTATTTCCCGAGGAACTACCAGGCATGCCGCCAGACAGAGAAATAGAATTCATTATCGAGCTTGCACCGGGAACCACCCCCATATATAAGAAACCATACAGAATGGCACCGTCCGAGTTGGTTGAATTAAAGAAGCAAATAAAGGAACTGCTGGACAAAGGATTTATACGGGCCAGCTCCTCACCTTGGGGTTCGCCAGTATTGTTTGCCAAAAAGAAGGATGGGACCATGAGGTTGTGTATAGACTACCGAGCACTAAACATGGTCACAATCAAGAACAAATATCCTATGCCACGGATAAATGATTTATTTGACCAGCTCGCGCAAGCCAAGGTTTTCTCAAAAGTTGACTTAAGGTCCGGTTATCATCAACTGAAAGTACGGAAAGAAGATATCCCAAAAACAGCATTCACCTCCAGATACGGACTTTATGAATTTACAGTAATGCCGTTCGGACTGACCAACGCCCCCGCATATTTCGTCCACCTCATGAACAAGGTATTTATGAAATTCATGGACAAATTTGTGGTGGTATTTATTGATGATATCTTGGTATATTCAAAGACACCAGAAGAACATGTTGAACACCTCCGCATTGTACTGGGAGAATTAAGGAAACACCAACTTTACGCCAAATTCAGCAAATGTGAATTTTGGTTGAGGCAAGTGGGTTTCCTAGGACACGTATTAACACAAAAAGGAATTGCTGTGGACCCAGATAAAGTCAAGGCTATACTTGGCTGGAAGTCGCCAGCCAGTGTAACGGATATACGCAGTTTCGTCGGTATGGCCGGATACTACAGAAGATTTATTGAAGGATTTTCCGCCATAGCCAAACCAATGACACAGCTACTCAAGAAGGATAAGAAATTCGTGTGGACCGAAGCATGTGAGAAAAGCTTCCAAGAGCTCAAAAAGAGGTTAACAACAGCCCCAGTATTAATTGTACCAGACATACACAAGAATTTTGAAGTATACCGCGACGCATCCCGGAAAGGCCTCGGATGCGTACTGATGCAAGAAGGCAAAGTAGTCGCCTACGCATCCCGGCAACTGCGAAAACATGAAGAGAATTATCCTACTCATGATTTGGAGTTGGCAGCAGTCATTCATGCACTCAAGGAGTGGAGGCACTTTTTACTTGGAAATCGCTGTGAAATATATACAGACCATAAGAGCCTCAGATATATTTTCACACAGCCAGAGCTCAATTTACGACAACGACGCTGGCTAGAACTGGTAAAAGATTACGACGTTGGTATCCACTATCACCTAGGAAAAGCAAACGTGGTAGCAGATGCTCTCAGCCATAACCCCAGCCCGAACAGCGGCAGCATACAAAACCTGAGACCCGAGTTTCAGGAAGAATTCGCCAGACTCAACGTAATGATGGTCACGGAAGGCGAAGTATCCAAGCTAGAAATACAGCCTACGCTAATAGAGCAAATAAAGAAAGCTCAACTTGGACATCCCAGCATCGAAGGGATAAAGAGAAAAGTAAGTCGGGGCAAGGCCTCAGAATTCACCATAGACAGTGAAGGAATATTATGGTTCGGAGACAGACTTTGCGTACCAAATAGCAGCGACTTGAAACAGCAAATTCTAGCAGAAAGTCACACCACTCCATACTCAATCCACCCTGGAGGAACGAAAATGTATAAGGATATTCAAGAAAGATTTTGGTGGCACGGCATGAAGAGGGATATAGCCACATTTATTGCATGCTGCGATTCATGTCAACGCATTAAAGCCGAGCAACAAAAACCCGCAGGGCTATTACAACCAAACAAGATGCCAGAATGGAAATGGGATGATATTGGAATGGATTTTATTGTTGGACTATGACGGTCACAACACACTAATGATGCCATATGGGTCATCACGGATAGACTGACCAAGGTGGCACATTTCATACCAGTCAAGACAACCCATACCACTCAAAAGCTCGCCAAGCTTTACCTCGCTCGGATAGTATGCCTACATGTTGTTCCCAAGACTATAATATCCGACAGAGGCACTCAGTTCGTCTCCAAATTTTGGGACCAGTTGCAGCAAGCCCTCGGAACACAACTAACGTTCAGCATGGCTTACCACCCCCAGACTGGAGGACAAACGGAACGAGTAAATCAAATACTCGAAGACATGCTAAGGGCATGTGTCCTCACCTATGGGACCAGTTGGGAGGAAAGCTTACCATATGCCGAGTTTGCATACAACAATAGTTACCAAGCTAGCCTGCAAATGGCACCTTTCGAAGCTTTGTACGGACAAAGATGCCGTACTCCATTGAACTGGTCGGAAACAGGGGACAGTCGCTTGTTCGGCCCAGATATGTTAAGAGAAGCCGAGGAAAGAGTGAAAATAATACGGGATCGACTCAAAACCGCCCAAAGCCGACAAAAGAGCTATTACGATCAAAAGCATCGGGAAATAAGTTTTGAGCCCGGTGATGACGTATATTTGCGTCTGTCACCAATGAGAGGACTACAGCGATTCAAAGTCAAATGGAAACTAGCACCACGATTCGTCGGACCCTTCCGTATAGTTGCACGGAGAGGCACCGTAGCCTATCAGCTGGACCTTCCCAAGGAACTGTCTGACGTCCACGACGTGTTCCACGTCTCGCAACTACGGAAGTGCGTAAGCAACCCAGAGAAACATGTGTCACATGAAAACCTTGATGTGCTACTAGATCTCACCTGCCGAGAACACCCAGTAAAGATTTTGGAGGAGTCTGAAAGAAGGACCCGTCAGAAAACTTTTAAATTTCTCAAGGTTCAGTGGAGTAATCACACAGAGGATGAGGCAACGTGGGAAAGGGAAGATTTCCTTCGGACAGAACAACCACACCTATTTGAGGATCAGCTGAAATCTCGGGGACGAGATTTTTCCTAAGGGGGTAGGTGTTGTAACACCCCAAATTTTTGAATTGGTTTTTCTTCCAAACTTTTGGCCTTTTTGGATGGAGGTTGTTTGATCTTCTCTTAAAACCTTCTAAAATCCCTTCTGGCCAAAGTTTGTGTGTCTCCTCAAGCTTGGTTTTTGGCATTGAAGTTTTCTCTTGTGTTTGGTTCAAGCACAAGTTGAGTTTCAAAAGTGTTTGTTTGAATTCTCTCCTTCTTGATTTAAAGCTCTCAAGTTTAACCTTGGACTTATCTCCCTCTCCATCCTTCATCTTGCCATGACCCCAACAGAAATATTCATCTCCAAAACCCTCTTCACACCTTAGGACAAGTCTTTCTTCAATTCCAGTAGGTTTTAACCTTATTGGGATTTTTCCTCTATTTATTTCACTCCAAAACTATTTCTATCTTTTATAGTGGACCTTGGTGATTTACAAAGGAACCACCATGCCTAGCTTGTTGTTTGACTCCAAAACAACTCTCCTAGATAGTCCTTAGTACCCACAACCTAGATCCATCTTGTTTCACTGATCCATAGTTCAAAATTTTCAAATTTCACCTACTTCAAGTTTGGACCAGATTTGCAAAATTTGGTGAAATTCATATTTTTCTTCTTCCAAAAATTCTGTGAAAAATCAGGCAGCCTCTAGATACATCAAGAGGCCACTCCACCAAAAATCAGCTCCTGAAACTTTGCACACATACCAGAAGCATTTCATCAAACACTTGGCATACATTGAACTGTCAGCTGTTAAATGAAACTGTCGACAGTTCGTCAGTTTCGTCAGTTTCATCAGGGGCAGCGACAAAACCTCGTCTTTACCTCCTTGGCTCGATGCTGCACTGCAGCTTCTTCTTATCCAGTCGCCACACGCTCGCTTGGCCGCTTCTGGGCGTCGGTGGCGCTCTGGCCCGACCGCGCCGGCGACTGCCACGGCAACAGCGCCGCCCGTGGCGGCTGACAGAAGCTACCACCGCAGCTCGACGCCGTTTAACGCCGCCCAAACCACCCCAGCACTCCGCGTGTCCATTTCCAATGCCAGCACACGCCTGGCACGCCCTCGCCGTGGCCTGGCACGCGCAGAGCACCGTTTTTGCCGCCGACGTGCCGCGCGGCCGTTCCGCCGGGGACAACCCGTAACTCCCTCTCCCCGGCTAGGATAGGCGCGGGAATGGAACCGCAACAGCTCCTGGATGATGCTCAAGCTCCTAACTCCGCCGTCCGACCACTGCAGCGCCGTAATCTACTCGCCGGACTTATCCGTTCACGACAGCTACCTCGAGCCGCCTATAAAAAGGCACCCCCGAGCTCGTGCTCGAGCACACACACCTTCACTACCTCCCTAGAACACGCCCAACCTCTGGAAGAGCCTCGAGGGGCCCTTCTTCCCCAGCTCCGGCCAACCCCCTCCGCCTCGGGCTCCAGCTTCGTTCACTCCGGTGAGAGCTTCTCCGCCGCCGTGGGCTCGAACGTAGCACCCTGGCACCCACCTAGACCTAACCCCCACCTCAATTTCATCCCAGGAACTCTCTCCGACGAGGTCCACGACCACCCGAGCCGCCGTCCGCCAGAGACAAGGTCGCCGTCGATGTGGGGCTCGCCGACACCCAACTCCACCACCGTTCGACGCGGAAGACCACCGTGAAGCCGTACGTACCTCTCCCCTCCCCTAACTCACCGTGAATCAACGCCGGCGATCACCGCAGCGCCGGCGCCGGCGCGGCTCTATTTCCACTTTCAAACCTGACGCGTGGGGCCCTCTGTCAGCCTCACACCTCTCCCCTCCGAATCGTTTTCTGTTAGCGCATTCGGCAAAATACGTCTCCCCTCTGCGGTTGGCGTACTACGTACCGATTCGCTTTGCTGTTTTCTGTTCCAGCCCCTGGATCTTTTCTGTTTCATTACAGATGGGTCCCTGGACGGAAACTCTAGTATCTTTTAAACTAAAAGTGATTTTGAGTTGATTCTTTTTCTGTCCACTTTAATTTTCTGCCTAGTTTATTGTCATATTTATGTGGAAATTTTTGGAGCAACTTTATTTGCACGCGCGGTATTTATGTTAGTATGTATTTTGTTTGGATACATAGATACCGGAGGCCGTGACGGAGACGCGAATCACACCGAGTTAGGCTCCGACTTCTTTGAACCAGGCAAGCATGTTTGAACTCTTGATATGATGAGTGTGTTGCATGTTCGCTGGAGTAGTTCGTTTCATAAGCATGATCATATGGGCATATGTGTATGGCATATTTCATGCAAGTAAGCTCCGGGTGAGTCCCGAATGATAATGTTTGAACCACCTAGATCATATGGTGATATGATGGGTGGAATGCTGGTATTGTTGGGGCATGCCAGTAGTTGGTTATCTCAGTATCAACGGAGATCATGTCATGATTCCGTTCGTCTCCTTTTTCGGTACTATCATAGGCCGTCCGTTGGGATTACGGTCAAGTCGGTTGTAAACCACTTCCCGAGTACACACCAAGTAGAGGGTTCCGGGATGAGGGTTCCATGGCCCTGGATTAAAGCCCGTCATCCGGTCAGGGGGCATGGGTGTTTCCGGTTGGGACCGAGAGGGGGGCACCCCTTAGAGCGCGCATATATAAATTTTATCCCATGCTATTCGAGGTTGTAGCCTCCCCGTCTTAAAGTTTTCCGTGAATGTCGTCGCAGGTGATTCCGGACGACAGGATGTTAAATGGGTGTGTACTGGTTAGTTGGGTTTCTGCTGAAACACCATAGACGGAACTAGTCCCTGTGGCTAGTAGAACCCGTTGGCTATGAGTTAATAGTACAATCTCTGCAGAGTTAAATTCCTTCAGTAGCCATGTTTATGGCCTAGGGTCAATCTTCATATTAACCCGGTGACCGTCTCTACTATATTCTCGGGAGTAACCAGAGTAATATTCCTGTCAAGTTCATTTGGTAGATGAACTCACCAACTATTTCAACATTTATTTTCAGAAGTATTTCATCATTATACTATTGTTATTTATAAGCCCTTTATGTGATGTCGCTCAGACGTCCGACTGTGGCATTCTTCTTTTCTTTTATAAGCCCTTTATGTGATGTCGCTCATACGTCCGACTGTGGCATTCTTCTTTTCTTTTATAAGCCCTTTATGTGATGTCGCTCACACGTCCGACCGTGGCATTCTTCTATT
>LR738715.1:694263451-694277536 GCA_902687465.1 Secale cereale
CCGCGTTGCCCTGAGGCGGGGGCAAGTGACCTCGCACGCCCTAGTGCTTCTGGGGGCGTCTCACCCGCGGCCGGAGCTGCCCTGTTGGGTCCGGTGATGCCGATCGTATCTTGGGTGTCGGCCAGCTTCATCTGAATTTTGAAGCCCTCCGTAAGAGGAAGGGGTCCCCAAACCGCAGTTGTGTTGCCTTCCGGCCATTGAAGCAGAGGAAGTAAATTGCCATAGACGAGTGAGTAACTTATCTTCACAATTTCTTGAGCGCTGCCTCCCCTCCTAACTGTGATTCCTGAGGGCCTCTCCTGCCAAGGCGACGTGACTTCCTGTGAAGTAGGCCCCTGCTGTTCTGAGCTCCCCGCGAATCCTGGGTGCCCTCAGCCGATGCACTGGCTCTTGCGCGAGGCCACTCACGAGGACGGATGTGCCGGTCTGGCGCCACGACCCCGCATTTTTGCCGCCCCTTCTTCGTGGCTACACCTGGGGAGCGGGATGCGTGCCGAGGGCTCCCCCCATGGTCGTCGAATGCAGTCGGGCCACTTTGGCCCTGGTGTCTTCTTCGAGTGGCGAGCCCCAGCCCCTCCGGGCCCCAACCGAGGCCCAAACGACGACTGGGGTGGAGGAGACCCCGGTCCCGCCCCCGGGGGAAAACGAGTCTCCTTGGGATTCTTCAACTACTGTTGGTGCCGAGGAGGGTCCTGGTCTCGCGCTTGAGTCAGTGCGCAGGCGGGGCACCACCCGTCTTAAGCTTCTTCAGGAAGCGATGGACGTGCTGAATCGACTTGGCGGATAGCTTGAGGGAGTTTATGCCTGTCTCGAGGCTGAGGGCCTCCAGCTGATGGGCGAGTGGTGTTGACTGAGGGTGGCCATTAAGCTCGGGCGCTTCCAGCACAAGTGCGCCAATGCGAAGGCTGAGTCGTCCCTCGCTGCCTCGCGAGAGGCCTGCGCCCGAGCCCTGGAGGATGCTAGGGAGTCTGACCGCTGCCGCGAGGTTGCAGAGAGGCACAGGCTGGAGCTTCAGGCCCTGAACGCTAGCCTGGAACAACGAGCTGAAGTGCGCAGGGCCGCCTTGGCGTCGATGAGGGGGACGCCTTCTGAAGAGGCGGAGATCTTGCGGCGTGAGGAGGCGTTGATGTTGGAAGCCGCGGAGTGCAGCCTTGAGGTTGAGTGGCTGGAGCTGAGGGAGCACCACGTGACCCTGGCCGAGGATGATGTCTCCGCTCGAGAGGCCAGAGTTTAGGAGGAAATCGACCAAGGGATGGCGAAGGCCAGCGCAGTCCTTGCCAAGGAGTATGGCCTGAAGCTGGAGCTTCAGCGGGAGGAAGCCGATGAGAGAACTGCTACCCTTAGGACGAAGTTGGAGGAGGTAGAGCAGTGTGAAAGGTTCGCCACAGCGGCCCAGTCTTCAGCTCAGGCCAAGCTGGACTCCGTGCAGGCCGATTTGGCCCCGCTCCAGCGACATGTTGATGTCGCTGCGACTCTTGTGCAGCGGAGTGAAGACGAGGCCGGCCGTCGGCTAGCGCTGCTGCACGTGCACGCCCCTATGCTCTAGGCTCTCCGGGTGAGAGCCAACTTGGAATTAGGGACCATCTGCGAGGAGAGCGCCCCTCATCCCCTCGTGGAAGATTATGCGGGCCATCTCACCTTATTCACCACGGTCGTGATGCGCGTGGAGATCCGGGCCGCCAGAGCCCGCTAGCTTGTTAAATAAAAGAGTAGAAACCTCCTTGGGCACGCGTTCTCCCGAGTCTTCAGCCACCTCCGAAACATTGACCCCAACTTCGACTTCGACGTCGCCATCTCCCTAGTGCCTGGGGCTGCTCGAGACAACCTGGTGCACTGGGTGGACGACCACGTGGATGCTTTGGTCAGGGCCTTTGCCACTAATTATGACGAGGCCGTGGTCGTGGCAGATGAAGGCGACGCAGTTGACGATGGTGAAGACGTGGCCAGCGATAGCGCCGGCAGTGTGCGTGAGAGCGACTCGGACGGCGCGTCGAGCGATGTATCCAGTTGAGCCTGTACTCCTTTGCCTTGACCTTACACGCATAGACTTGTACAAGGCCCCATAGGGCATGAGAGCATTTTGATGGGGGATCCCCCTATGTGTGTAAGCTGATATTCCACTCTCCTTCTTTTTTACTACTTGAATCCAAACCTAGGACGTGCGACCTCGAGTTTCTTGAGCTGGGTTGTCATTGTAACTCACCCGAGTCTCACCTGGCTGCGTGCGAGTTACGAGGTCGTTGACTCACCTCTCTTTTGAGGTAAACCACTTGGGATCCGCTGCCCTGAGCTTCCAGAGCAACCTGTGGCCCTACTCCGGGGAGTGGGGCTAGGGTGTCCTGATGGCCGCAGCAATATGCCTACGCAGCAACTTTGCGGCGCGTAAGCTTTTGTACCGACGGGGTCCAGCCGAGGTTACAGAGGTCCGCCAGGAGGGATCAGCCTTCTGGTCCCCGAGCCAGAGGGCCCGGGGTAATATCTTCAAAGATAGCCAGAGGAGACAAAATAAAGCAAATATCAACAAAAAACTCCCCCCGTTTTTAGCAACGAGCAAGGCTTCAAATTCACTTCAAAAAAGGCGGCGAATCCAGCTACAAATAAAGGAGGGGAAAGCAAATAGCCACGTCCGGCACCTATCTAGTCTTCAGGTCTTCCACCAGTGCAGAGCTAAGAGCTACCACTAGGACGTGGGAGGGAGCCCCCGAGGCCTGAGGGCGGCACTCCGGAGACTCCGGGGCGTGTACAACCCCACTCATTATTGCATGAGAGTGTCACGGGCTGAGACCATCACAGGCGTGAGCCTTACTTTATATCGCCAGACGAGGGCCCCGCCTTGCGCCACCCCCGACCATCGTTGGGGCTACCGGAAACCAAGACGGGACCAAGGGGCAAGGGGGACGCCAGCGGCGCCCTTGGCGACCACGGGCCTCTGCCGCGGGAAGGGCTCGTTGACGCTCCCACGGCAGAGGACCTACCTCCGCATGCTGCTTTGCTCCGCGCGGTGCGGGGAAGACTGCAGCTCCAGGCCCTCCACGCGCATCCCCCAGCGCTTTGCCCCAGTCGAGGGCGGAACTGTTGCTCTCGGGCCTCCGACCATCGCCGTGGCTTGGTTCACTTACTGTCAGGACCCCGATCCTAAGTCACACAGGTCTAGCCTGTAACACATCATATCACTTTGCGGCCTCACGCACGGTATTCCCACGGGTGCCACCTTACCTGGCCCGGGACCGTTTGCGCATTTTGGCACACATATATGATAGTGTCGCTAGCATCCATTAGACAGAGGACCTGGGCCGACATGACTAGTTATAAACCAAAAGTGGCGCTAAATTACAGAGACATGCATACATGACCCAGCAACGAACGTGTCCGTCATCAACGTATGAACCCAAGTCGTAGCAAGCTACAAGGACTTAAAGGAACAACGCGTGACATTTCCCCTAAGGGACAGACACAGGAACGAAGAAGGACATATGCCGGCCAGCCTAAGTGTTCCGGAGCAGTAGCAAGCTACCAAGGCTCAGTGGAAGCACTAGGAGACATTTCCCTGTAAGATAGGCTACCAAGGGTAAACAACTAGGTGTCGGATCCCACACATAGCAATACACATTACACATACGCATAACATGCAAGTATGTGATGTACAACATGGCATCACAACATAACTCAACAACTCATATAGATAAAGGCCTAGAAGAGCCATCATAGCATTTATTACAAACAGAGGTCATATGACCCATCATACAGAGCATACAGGCAACGGAAGCATAACATGTCTGAGTACAGACAACTACAAATGAAAAAGGCTGAGAAGCCTGACTATCTACAAGACCCTCCAAAGGGTACAAGATCGTAGCTGAGGTAACAAGCTAAACGTCGAAGTCCACGCGGAACCACTAGCGAGACTGAAGTCTCTCTGCAAAAACATAAATTAAGCAAACGTGACTACAAAGGTACTCAGCAAGACTTACATCAGAACTAGCTAAATATGCATCGGTGTCAACAAAGGGGGGTGATGGAGTTTGACTGCAGCAAGCCAGCTTTGACTCGGTGGCTATCCTAAACTATGACTGCAAGTGACTCTTTTGAGGTGGCGCACACGAGTCCACATATTCACCAATCAATACACCACTATGGATCCGCTCCCGTCTCCCTACGAGAAGGCCATCCATAGCACTCACGCTTATCTTGCGCGTTTTAGAGTATCCACTTTCACTTGTCTATGAACTGTTATAGGCAACCCAGAAGTCCATTACCGCGGACACGGCTATTTGAATAGATCATATATAACCCTGCAGGGGTGTACTTCTTCACACATGTTTCCACCACTTAGCGTGTGCACACGACATGTGCTCGGCAGACTTCAAGCGAAAGCCGACGTGGGTGTAGACCACGACCTAACCAACCACTCAAGTCTCTCGTCCAGGTTTATCGCCTATTTGGGTTCCATCCGTGGGGAGATCCGGCCGGGGTGTCGCTCACGGCCCCAAACGATGTGTACAGGGTTCCCGCGTCACCAAACGGGCGACCGATACACCGTGCCACGTACCTGCCGCGTCACAGCCCACCCCGAGGGTCAGCGCTGCGCACGACCTCTAGTAAACTACATACACCAGAAACTAGTTGCAACTTCTGGATAGAGAACAAGGGCAGCCAATAAGTCGAGCGGGGTCATATTTCAGGGCCCAACGTGTGGTAGTAGTTGTTCATGGATCAACCAATGCAGAACTCAATTCCTGAGGACGGCTTCAATGCGACAACCCACCATGTACTCCTACATGGCCTCTCATCGCTACCTTTACCAAATCGTGTTCACACACTTAGCTCTCAACAGTAGGACATGTTCACCACATTGCAATTCATTCCCGATGAATCAGACCCGACACAACTCTAAGCAATAGCAGGCATAACCAGAAGGCATGAATGAGTAGGCACAACATGGCTCAAACAACTCCTACTCATACTAGTGGGTTTCAACTATTTACTGTGGCAATGACAGGTCATGAAGTGGAAAAGGGGTTCAACTACCGCAACAGGTAACAGTTGAAGCGTTGTTGTCCTAATGCAGTAAAGAGAGCAAGAGCGAGAGAGTGGGATTGTATCGGAATGCTCAATGGGGTTCTGCTTGCCTGGCACTTCTGAAGATAACATTGGTTCTTCATTGGTGTCATCGATCACATCGTCGAAACCACATCTATCGAGAGGGAACAAAAACCGGCAACATAGAGAAAACACAATCAATGCAATGCGACAATATGATCCATGATCATGACATGGCAGTATGCTGTTGATTGAGCTAATGCAACTAGCAACCATATTAAATGAAGTTGGTTTGAACCAAAGGTTCAAATTCAAACTCTATATGTGATTATTTAATTGTGATTTAATTGATTTGACCTGATCAGCAGGTTTAACTTGTTCAAACATGCATGAAAATGTCATAGAAAAATTCCTCAAATTTTTCTGATCATTATTCATATATAAATTATTTTCATCTGAGCTACGGTTGATTTTATATGATTTTTAGAAGTTTTGGATATTTTCTGAAATAAATAAATCATTTCTGATTTATTTAAAAAATTTCAGAAAACACTTATTGCGTCAGCATGACGTCACTGTGATGTCAGCAGTCAACAGGGGTTGGTCCAGGTCAAACCTGACGTGTGGGGTCCACACGTTAGTGACACAGCAGTTAAACAGGCTTAACTAAACTTAACAGAAGATTAAACTAAACTAAATAGGCACAGGGGCCCACATGTCAGTGTCTCGATGGTTAACTAAAATTAGTTTAGTAACTAAACTAATTTAGTAGGGCCCTCGGTCCACCTGTCATCGACCCAGGGGGGTCATTAGCACTAATTAACGCGTACCCGCCGGAGTGACTCGCCGGCGACCACAATCCGCGGCGATGTCTCGCCGGAGAATCTCGGGTTTCGCGTACAAGGGACGGTTTCGGGCGCGGTTAGTCCCGTTGGAAAGCTGGCACTCGGCCGCATCCAATGGTGCAAGCTGTACCACCTGAGGTGGACGGGAACAGCGCCGGCGACGAGCGAGGCGGCGGCCAGAGTTCGGGCTCGGTCGTGCGCGAGGGTGCAGTGCGCGGAGAGGCTAGCTGAGGTGATCTATAGGCTCCTGGGAACTCCAGGAGTTCAACTACGTGCTCGGACGCGGATAAAACAAGCCATGTCCGCGGCGGTGACATGGCCGGCGGGCGGGAGCTCTTGGCTCCGTCGGCAAGGCAGGCTAGAGGGAGGTTTGACCGCGGGAAGGAGGGGGAGAACACTCGGAAGCTCACAACGGTTCCGTAGGGAAGGCCAGCATGCTCGGGGGTGTCCTCGACGGCGCGAATCGACCGGCAACATCCGGCGGTTCCCGAGGTTGAAGACGACCAGATGGAGACGGTGCAGGGCCTCCCGCGATGCGTGGCCCAGTGTTGAGGACTAGGAGGACGCGGCGGTGCTTCTGAGCTCAACGGCAGGGCAAGGGGTGGCCTATACCCATGGCTACGGCGAGCGCCGGCGATGGTGGCGTTCGGCCATGGCGAGGAGGGGCTGGGGAACGAGGGGAAAGTGAGTGCGGGGAGGTGAGATGGAACGAGGGGGGCCGTCGACATCTTCGTGGCACGACCAGAAGGTCGGAGGCGTCGCGGTGGAAGCAGGAGGTGGCCGGCGTGCCGTGGGCACACGCCCTCCGTCCCTCTGGCGAGAGGAGGGGGATGACTGGCATCGGCCAGTTGGGCTGGGCCGTGCTGGGCCACCAGGTAAGTTACCCAGGTAGGTGTTCCCTCTCTCTCCTTTTCTAATTCTGTTACTGTTTTCTAATTTTGACATTTGTTTTGGCTTTATTAAAAATGCCAAAGCATTTTCAAAAATCATGAAACCAAGCATGGCTACTGTTTAGAATAAATCCAACAGTAAACATTTTAGTTTATGATTATTTGAGCATTTAAAATAATATATAATATTTAAATGCCCAATGCAAATAAGGCACTTGTTCCCCTTGGGAATACGTTCGTGCCAGAATGACATGTTCTCGTCGAAGCATGCGTCGGTCATTTTGTGTTTTACCTTCATCTCCAGAGCCATGAGTGTTACTTTCAGGCGGGTATCCTCGGGCCTGCATCCGTCATACAATGGAGTAACCGCGTCTAACTCAAGTTGATCCATCTTGGCTTTCTCTCAGGCGGCAGCTCTTGCGTTATCGGTCTGCTTGAGAAGCAGCTCTTGAATATGAGGGTCCTGCACCCAGCCCAGCGATGGTCCAGCGTCGTCTGCTCCGCCGGCATCATCATCTTCATGATCATGCCCGTCGTCTGCTCCGGCATCTTCCTCATCATCATGTCCTGCATCTTCTACATGATGACTGTGTACAGCATCACCGTCGTGATCATCTCCTGGGGATTCTTCGTCTTCTCGCCCGCCCGAGCCGCGGTGGTTGTCTTGCTGCCCTTCCTTATTTCTTGCCCGGCCCCCATGGACGACTTCGTAGTCATGTTCATCACCTTGCCACCGATAGCCATCCATGAAACCACGCAAGAGTAGGTGGTCCCGCACCTGCCCGGAATCCGGGTCCGCAATAAGGCTCTTCACCTTGCATCTTCGACACGGACATCTTATCTCCGTCTCGTTCTTTTGAAGCATCTCGGCCTTCGCGGACCTCAAAAACCTATTCACGATGCCTTCGGTCATCGTGCGCACCATGGTCGCCTGCGGGGTAGAGAAAAACGATATTTTAGAACCAAGAAATTTTTTGCCATGACTTTCCCTAAAAATAGGACAAAAAAGAATGCTTAATGCCAAAATTCTCACAGAAATGGAAATGAATCAACATTCCGGGAAAATATTGGCAACTATCGCATTTCAAATACTGGTACACCTCCAAACACAAACACATATGCAACACAAAAAACATATGCAACACCACGAACATACATAGATCTAGCTAGGCCATAAAAAGTGCATGTGCACATTGTTGTAGGGAGAACAACATAAATATAGCTTCCCCCCCCCCCCTTACTTACCTATCAAAACAAGGTAATTTAACCACTTAATTTGAATGAATCTATGGTGGAAATGAGGTGAAAAAGAGGAGGGACCCGAGACAAGGAGGAGGTGGAGAGAATGAAGTGGGGAGAAAGTGAGTGTGGGTAGGAGAGGCTGTCCAAAATATCTTGTTGCTGCCCATTTACTAATGGCGCACCCACTATAAATGCGCCATTAGTAATCAAGGTTACTAATGACGCATCTTCAGTTAGTGTGCCATTACTAGTTTTGAAAAAAAATACTAATGACGCACTGTCCCAAAGTGCGCCATTACTAGTTTAAACTAGTAATGGCGCACTGTGGAACAGTGCGCCATTAGTAGTTTTGCAAAAATAAAATAAAAAATATAATAAAAAAAAAGAATATTAGTGGCGCACTTTCCTGAAGGTGCGCCATTACTAGTTACAACTAGTAATGGCGCACTCTGTCTGGATGCGCCATTAGTATGTTTGGACAGGCGCACTAGTGCAAAAAAAGAACTTTTTGATACTAATGGCGCACCCTGGGCCAGGTGCGCCATTAGTATTTTGAACTCTAATGGCGTATCAGAGGTTGGTGCGCCATTAGTATATACTAATGGCGCACTGCTTGTCTGGTGCGCCATTAGTATCAATTCCATCTATAGCCCTTTTCCTAGTAGTGCCAATGCAAATAAGGTATGATTTAATTCAGTGCCCAAAATATTCCACAAAAATGTTCACTATTTTTGGTTTGGTCTCAAAGCCTTGCCAAAATTATCAACATTGATGAAGGTATTTTGGGTCATTGGAAAAGATTTTATTCTTAACCCTAGTTGAATTCATTTGGTGCTAGGGTTTGAACATCCCCATTTCCAGTTTTCTGAGGTGATTAAACATGATGCAACAGGCAGGTGCTATCCCAGGGCAAGATAAAGCTAGGGATGTGACACTTACATCCCATTGTTAGTGCACGCCTGCCACCGGAATACCTGATGTGCTCTGTCGTCGTTGCTGAAGGGGTGGATGGAGCCCCCAGGTGACTCGTAGTAGTCTTCTGCTTCGAGCGCCTCGCCGTTCCATCTCGGCCCGAGGAAGACATTGGGGCCTTCTCCGAATGCGTACCCTAGTTCCACCAAGCGGGGTACGTAGGCCTTGTTGGCGGCCCTACCTAGGACGTCACTCATGTGCCCCGCGCCTTGAACTTCCGGCTGCAGCACCTGGCCACGGTGGTTACCTGGTTGTAGCCTGACGCGCCCTCGTGAGGGGCCGCCGGCGCTGGCCCCAGCCCGTGACGAAGTTGTCGCGGTCGGACGGGTGGCTCCAGCACCCATGTTGGTGTCATCAGGCCCCTCCATCGCTAGAGGGGGCACGTAAGCCTGTCGGGGCCTCGTGTGTGCCTCACCTGCGGCCTGGGGCGTGGGTGTGGAGCAGAACCGTGGCGCGCCCCTGGAGGCGCTGTCCAGCAGTTGGGCAACATGTTCCAACAGAACGTCACAGCCGCCCTCCGCCGGCCTGCATCGTAGCAGCTCTCGCGCCATGATGAGTGCAGCCCTCATGTTTGCATGTTCCTGTCAGGTGTGTGGTGCTGTCGCTGCGGCGTAGTTCAAGGATCGTGTAGCGGAGCGCGCACGCCGCGACGCCGCGACGACGTCTGCTGGTCCGCGCCACCCGCGGCAGGTGGTGTTAGGCGGCGCGGGGGCCGCCTGAAGTGCTGAGTTGAGGCCTTCGTGGGCGCATGACGCTGTTCACTTGGGCCAGGCTGCCCAGCGATCGGCGTGAACCCCTTGGTCGTCGGGCATCGGGGCTGCTGAGTGGTTACGAACCGAATGACAGAAGAGGAGATCCTGTGCACCCCCTAGCTGGCGCGCCAAATGTCGGATCTTGGGTTCCGGCAAAACCCTTGTGGTTTGAACACTGGGGTGGGCATGAAGATCTCTCCTTCGCCCTAGCTCGTCTACTCGCCAATTCCTAGGCCTAGCTCGTCAAGCCCGAAGAACAAGGGACACAAAGGTTTATACTGGTTCGGGCTACCGTTGTGGTGTAATACCCTAATCCAGTGTGGTGTGGTGGATTGCCTCGTAGGCTGGGGAAGAACTAGTACAAGGGAATAACAACCTCCTGAGGAGAGGTGTTCTTGTGCTCGGGTGAGTTTGTTGTGTGTGTGGTTGGCTCTTGATCAGATGCCCTCTAGGTTTGGTCAGCTCAAGATGAGACAATCCTTGTATGGTGGTGGCTAGTACTTATAGAGGCCCGGGAAGAGGGACATCTAGTACAAGCTATCCTGACAAAAGGTGGTCTTCGCGTGCCAAAGGCTCTAGTGGTGACGCCGCCGTGGCCTCCGCAATGACCTCCGCTCTGCCGTCCTGCTGGTCTTGGTCTCATTGCACCGATATGGAAACCTTTGCCTGACGCCTCGAGACTCCTCACCTGCGCCTGCCCCTTTAGCACCAATGAGGAAACTGACACCCTGCGCCCGCTGGCGCCCGCCTGACCTTGGTCATCATGGCTCACGTCACAAGGACCTCGCCAGGTGCCCATTGCCTTGATATCTCCGCTCCTCGGGAGCCAGCCTAGCGAGGCCACCCCAGGGGAGGTCTTGTGTCGTCTGCCTGGCGAGGCTTGGCCCCTCGCGAGGATCTTGAGTAGTTGCTGATGAGGTTGGGCCGTACCAGGCCGCTGGATGAGCCACACCCTGGGCTGCAGGTAGGCAAGTCTGGGTACCCCCATTCCCGGAACGTCGACAGTAGCCCCCGGGCCAAAGGCGTGCTCGGGTTTGACTTCACGGCGAAGCCAAGGGTCAAACACGGAGCACCGCGGGCCCCAAAACCCTGCGGCCTCGATTGGCGCATGGGGATTGATGGGACGTGGGCGTCTCCACTTCCCCACGCAGCCTTGATTTTCACACAGCCCGACGGCCACTATTGCCTACACAACTCCTCCTCCTGCGTTGGTAACGCACCCGACAGCTTCTTCGTCTTCTTGGTCCTTCCCCCTAGTTCGACTAGGCACCAACTTACCTCGCCACCATGGTATCTAGTTGCAAGAAGGACGGGAGGGGGGACTCTCATACCTCAGCTCCTCCGCCGCCGGCCTTCGGTCCCGCCATCGAGCGGTCAGCGGTGATAAACGACGAGATGATGGACAAGGTACGCTCGGCGCTTGCTGCCGACTTCAATGAGTGGGGGGGTGACGGTGGCTTGGCCTGCTTCCCGCGCCGAAATCGACAGGACAGCCAGCGAGGCCCCCCTCCATCTTCAAGCCCTCTGGGCGGGCTTGATTCCTCCTTTTTCCAATTTCTTCAACGCGGTGCTATCTCATTACCAGATCAACGCGCTACACCTTGATCCTCAATCTGCGCGGTTCTCTTGTCTGCCACTGTCGCGGCGACCGCCCCTGGAGAGGGGGTGGGGAGCAATCACTGCTGAGCGCAGGTTGCGCGGCTGCTTCATCGTGGACGTCTCCTGGAGCTCCTGAGGTGCTGTCCCCTAGGGCTCGGGTGAGCCACCCAGAGGAGATGGCTGAGGAGCAGGTGCTTCCTGACGCTTGTGTGGTCAAGGCTCCCGAGGTCCCCCAGCGTTGCCCTGAGGCGGGGGCAAGTGACCCCGCACGCCCTACTGCTTCTGGGGGCGTCTCACCCGCGGCCGGAGTTGCTTCGGTCGCGTCCGACGATGTCGACCATATCTTGGGCCTCGGCCGGCTTCATCTGAATTTCGAAGCCCTCCGCAAGAGGAAGGGGTCCCCAAACCGCAGTGGTGTTTCCTTCCGGCCAGTGAAGCAGAGGAAGTACATTGCCATAGACGAGTGAGTAACTTATCGTCACAATTTCTTGAGTGCTGCCTCCCCTCGTAATTGTGATTCCTCAGGGCCTCTCCTGCCAAGGCGACGGGATCTCCTAAGAAGCAGGCCCCTACTGTCCTGATCTCCCCGCGAATCCTGGGTGCCCTCAGCCGATGCGCTGCCTCTGGCGCGAGGTCACCCACGAGGACGGATGCGCCGGTCTGGCGCCTCCACCCCACGTCTAGTCATCTACTTCTTGTGACGCTCCCGCCACTGCTATGTAGCTCGATCCCTCATCTGGGTCAGGAAGAAGACAGTTCCTCATGTCAACGATCCGCCTGTACATCTCGTAGCTTGTGTACGCGTCCATTGCCGCGTACTTGACATATTGTTCATCCAGTCTCTCATGCCATACACTGTGCCAGGCGTTCTTGTCCTTATTGCTCTCTTCCTTCATATTCGCGTCGTAAGGTTCGATGATGGCCGAGGCGAGGTCAACCAGGGAGCTCAGTTTGTTTTTGTTGCTGCCCCAGGCCTTGTAGTGGTGCTGGATGTTGACAAGATTCGGGAATTTCAAGTCCGAAACCTTGAGCGCTTTTAGATCGTTGGTGGTGTCCACCGTAGCGAAACTGCAGTAAGAGCTTTTGATAAACCTGGAGAAATTATTGCAAGGCGTTGTGGCAAGGTGGTAGTGGTAGACGAGGACGTCATTTCGCATGCACAACTGGGCGACAACAACCTTCTGATCTTGCCCGGCACGAACCATGGTGTACTCGAGGTCGAAGCCGACTACTCCATATTTGGATGAAGCTCTCCACCGAGACCGGATCGTTCGTGTACACCACCGAGAGGGCCTTCCCCCTCACGTGGGTGTACACTACATGATGCATGGTGAACTGCCCGCCGTTCTCGTCGTCGGCCGCTGGGAGCGCCATTGGAGCCACGGGGAGCGCCATTGGAACCACCGGATGTCCTCTCTGTATGTGTCCTCGTGGGTGTGCTTATTGTGTCGTGTGAGATGAGAGATGAAGGCAAGTGGCCGCAGGAATAAAAGGGGGCCGGGCGGCGTGGATTCTCGGCGCATCCGCATGGCAGCTTTTGCAGCGGGTAACTGCATCGCCGCGCCGCGCCCGGCGCAACCGCTTGCACACGAACGTGCGTGATCGTGCGCCGGCCCCAAATACTGGCAGCGCGCATGGAGGGACAAGGGCAGAGCACCCGGAGGGACGCGAGAGCAGAGCGCGCACGGCGGGATGCGAGCAGAGCGCGCCGCGGCCGCCTGAACCGCAAGCAACCACACGCATAGAGCAGTTGAACACGCAGGAAATGGTCGCCTACAAGCCGGTCGACAGTTGCGTCGCTGTGTAGAGAGCGGCCGTGTGCTACCACCTCCATCTAGTCTATATAGTCTCCTTTATATTCTGTGCCATACTTTGCCCTCAAATTTAACGAACAAAATGTTAATGCATGTTTAAAAAATTATATAATTGGAAACTATGTTCAAATACAAATCCAACTATATAATCTTTGGCGGCATGCATTCGTATTTTATTAGTTAAATCATACTTATAAACTAGGACGGAGGTATAGTAGGTAATTAAATCGCAAAAGTTTATTATTAACCGTATGCGTACGTGGCCTTTCGTCCTCCTCTCGCACGTCTTGTCACCTCGCTGCCGCAGACGGCTTACATCGCAAGCTTGCGCAGCGCACGGGGGTGTTCTTTTGGCCAAACGGTGGCGCCAATGAATCGTCGGTGAGCCTGTTCCTGCAGAACCTCACGAGTTCCCGCGCAAGCTTCCCGCCCAACTCGGTGAAATCCCCCAAAATCCCAATACTTACAGGCCTACTATAAAAACCCTCACGGCCAGCGAGTCATGCATCACATTTTTCCCTCCCTCCCTGTAGATTATCTCATCTTCTTCTCCCACAATCACCAATGGCACCGGTCTGTCGTCATCGCTCAACCACTCTGCCAACATCAAAGGACAGCTCCAGCTAGGAGGCTACACCACGGCAGCGGCGTAGTCCGCGACGTAGTATAGTGCGCGTGGCATCCCTGTTGGGTGTGCGCGGAACACCCACCACACGCTCCACCGCCGCTGCCCGTCGGCAGTTGTTGCCGGCTGCCGTTGCCGCCACACCACCATCGAAAGCCAGGGCCATCGCCTGCTCCGCCGCCGCGGCCCGATGGCGGGTTGTGGCCGTCGTGGCCGCAGCCCCAGTGCCGGCCACAGTGGCCATCACCCGCTCCGCCACCACGGCCCGAAGGCGGGAGGTGGTGGTCGTGGCCCCCTCCCCCCCCC
>LR738715.1:694277546-694291356 GCA_902687465.1 Secale cereale
CCGTCGTCGGCCGCCGTGGCCGCCAGCCCACCATCGACCGCCGGGGTCATCACCCGCTCCGCCACCGCCGCCTGAAGGCGGGAGGCGGAGGTGGATGCCCACACGTGCGTCAGCGACCTTGCGCGCTACACCGAGTTCCCGCGGGAGGAGGAGGAGCGCCTCGTCGAGCATGCAAAGAGCCTTACCGCCGCCATGGCCGCGACACACGCCGCCTCAGAGGCGAGGAATCAGGAGATCTACAAGGAGAACCACCGCTTCGAGAGGGGTCATATGGAGCGGCAGAGGGCGTTCGAGGTGAGCGTTGATGTCTACTACGCAACCTTCTTCTTGTAGACGTTGTTGGGCCTCCAAGTGCAGAGGTTTGTAGGACAGTATCAAATTTCCCTCAACTGGGTGACCTAAGGTTTATCAATCTGTGGGAGGCGTAGGATGAAGATGGTCTCTCCCAAACAACCCTGCAACCAAATAACAAAGAGTCTCTTGTGTCCCCAACACACCCAATACAATGGTAAATTGTATAGGTGCACTAGTTCGGCGAAGAGATGGTGATACAAGTGCAATATGGATGGTAGATATAGGTTTTTGTAATCTGAAAATATAAAAACAGCAAGGTAACTAATGAGAAAAGTGAGCACAAATGGTATTGCAATGCTTTGAAACAAGGCCTAGGGTTCATACTTGCACTACACTACTAGGAAAAGGGCTATAGATGATATGGCCACTAATGGCGCACCAGACTCTTGGTGCGCCACTACTATATAGTAATGGCGCACCATGAGTTGGTGCGCCATTAGTGTAGTAGACACTAATCGCACACAAGACCCTCGGTGCGCCATTAGTAACAAATGTTTTTTTATTTTTCCAAAAATACTAATGGCGCACCATGGCAGAGTGCGCCACTAATGGAGCACCTCCAAAGAGTGCGCCAGTACTATATATATATGTATATATATATATATATATATATATATATATATATATATATATATATATATATATATATATATATATATATATATATATAGCCGGTCTATTCTCATAACATTATGAGAATAATATTCTCATAACACTTCCGAACTGCATTGGAAAATTGCATTGGAAGCTATGCGCACTGCTTCCTTCTTGTGCTACGAACCACATAGAGGTGCAGCAGGAAACATTCATTTAGCAGCGTTTCTGGCTAGTTTGATCGATTTCTATTGGTTTATTTGTGTGTGCGCTGATTTAATATGTGGTTAAGCACTGAATTCAGCGAGCAAACGACGGAAATCCTTTGATTTGGCGGATCTTCGTCCGTTCTTCCGCTGGTGGAGGAGTTTCGCATCTTGCTGTTGGCTGGTCGTATTCTATTGATGTTTGTGTGTTACCATTATCGTGTTGATGTTTGTGTTATTCCGCGAAAGGTTAATCTGCTAATAGGATTGAAATTTCAGTATAATTTGTCGAGTATCTCTCTGCTCTAGCGGAAAAACCTCTGTTCTCTGTTCTTCCCCGTGCGGATCGAAATTGTTGCGTTTTGTATGTAATATTCTGTTGTTTTCGGCAATTACGGACTGCTTTTGATCTATCCGTATGAATTGGAGCGGATTAAGTTGTTAATTTTGAAGAATTTAAGTTTTTTGACCATGTTTTTTGCGGCGCGACTGGCTCTGGTCGTTTCTCAAAGATGTTTTTTGAGATTTTTTGCATTATATAGTTGTTAGAACTGCATTGCAGGCTGTGTTTTTCGTCTGTGAATCGTGGTCAAGAGCGGTGGACTGCAGTAATATGCAATGCGCGGTGAACTGCAGTAATATGCAATGCGCGGTGAATTTTTGCAGTACAACGAACTGCATTAATATGCAATGCGAGCCTGTATGAACTGCATTACAGCCACGGGGGTGTGGGGGGACTAGTGTGATAAGTTTTTTTGATTGGTCAAGCGCGTTGGACTGCAATAATATGCAATGCGAAATGCACATTGTTATGTAACCGCACTGCTTTATTTGTCGTTTTTTGTGTTGTTTCTTTTACATATATATATACTGGTGGGTCAATTGCCTTCCCTCCCACCTTATCCCTGGCGGCTCCCAACTCACCTTATCCCTGGCGGTGCCACTCTTCCTCGATCTGTTTTTCTCCCAACCAGATCTGTTTTTCGCCTGACAATGGATTGCGCGTGCGGCTGCCTGGCAAGGTTGGAGCCCATGCTGGAGACATGCGGTTTTTTGAAGCTTTGGTTCTGAACCAGAGGCAGCGGCACAGCGCTCTCTGTTCTCTTCTATATTCTTCAGGTATTGGATTTCGGGCTCCATTCGTCCATCAGATGACAGACGATGATGTTAGTGTTTCATGGGTATGTATTTCTCGCATATTCTTTTTCATGTGTTGTTTGTTGTTAACGCTATCTGAATTTTTATAGCAGTATAAGTGCACTAAGTATAAGTGAACTGCTTTTCACATAGTAGTTTTATTATGAACATTGTAGGAGCAGGAGCAATTTTGTCTAGTCAATATTATTATGTGTTGACATCAATATTTTTTTGTGAAGATTGTAGCAGCAATTTAGTTTCTGAAAGATTGTAATCTTTTTCTTAATTGTTCTTATTTGTTCTGTTCTTGTTTGTTTTGCTTGCAGAAATTCCCTTCTGGTCTAGTCAGGGTAACAGAAAGCTGTGTTAATTTGGTGTTGGTCAGCAAGAATGGATATCATGATGTTGATGTTATGTATTCTGTTGGCTCTGATGATTGTTTGGTTCTCAAAGATGGCTGGAAGGAATTTGTGGAGGAAGCTGGTCTTCAGGCTGGGGATGTTGTTATGGCTATGTTTTATAGGCATGCAAAGTGTTTGGAAATCAAGTTAAATTTGCTTTAGATCAGTCTTGCTTGAGCAGCAGCAGCATGAGACATTTTTGTTGTAATAATCTGACATTTTTTGCGTGGCTTCTAGTGTATTTTCTTATGAGAATTCTGAGTATAAGTGAACTGCTTTTTTACATATAGTTTTTCATGTGCATCCTATCAGCAGCAGCAGTTGAAGAATATGCATACTGGAAACCCCCATCGAGCTTTTCCTTTTTTTAACCCACATACGGAACCAGAGTATTTTTAATAAAAGAGGACTGCATCAACCTTCTTAATAGCAGCAGTTTTGTGAAAGAATACTCTATGTGAACTACTCTGATAGTTTTGTTTTTTATGTGTATCCTAGCTACAGCAGCAGTTTTGAAGCAATATACATACTGAAAACAGACTACTAAGAACTGCATATAGTTGATAGATAGAAACCAAGGTTCTGCGCTCATAATTAACATAGTACATCATCAAGCAAACTAACGCAACATAAGCAAACATTGTTCCAAAGCAAACTACAACGAAAGCAAACTAATCTACATACGCAGAGGGAAACTAATCGAGCACTTGCGACAGGAATCCTTGGCTTTCAGCATCTGGCCTGCTTCACTAGTTCCACCCTTTGGAGTTGGAGGTGGAAGTTGATGCCCCCTTGCCCCTCGGCCTCCAGGATGACCTCGGGCGCTTCCTGGTCTTCTCTGTTTCAGCGCGCGCGAGTCCTTTTGTTCATTGTGGTGATTCGGTTCCATATCTCGAACGCAGTGTAGGCGTCCTTGGCAGCATACTCGATGTGCTTGGTGCTGAGAATCGAAGTCCACAGGCTGTGGTCGTGGTCTGTCATCTTCATCTTCATGTCTGCGTACTCGTCGTCGATGAAGGCAGCAGCTACATCGCCAAGCGAGTCCAGTGGCTTCGTTCCATCAGGCACCCTCCAGTTCGTCTGGATGTCGACGAAGTTGGGGATGTGGAGGTTGCAGCGTGCGAGGTTCTCCTTGTCCTGCTTGATGGCGAAGCCAGCGAACTCGAACCTAAGGAAATTGAACCGCAAGTTATACCTTTCGGAACTACATACATAGGGCATATAGAACTGCAACACGTACTCGGCAGAGAGAATTGCTTACCTTGGGTCGCCGAGGAACCTGTCGAAGGGGATGCATCTCTTGCCCAATGTACCACATACCTGGAAAAGAAGCACTGGGTGGTACTTGCCGATGGATAGTTGAACCAGGGCCGCCCTTTCGTGGTCGGGTGTGTACTCCACGTCGATGCCGACGATCTTCTGGCGGCGCCGTTGGAGAACTGTCTTGAACTCTTCGACGTACGTCGCCATGGTGGCGACGTCGGTGGTGTAGATCACCTTCAGCTTCGTGTTCCCGTGTGCATGCACGTCGTCGTAGGTCCAGTTCAACCCCATGGATGCAAAGAGGAGGAAGAGGAGGAGGACGGCGCAGCGTCGTGTGTTTTTGTGCGGACGGTCTGGTTGATGGAGCGCGGGATTTAAATGGGAGCAGCAGCAACTTCTGCCGAGGCCACGATCTCGTCTCCCAACCGTGTTGGTGATCGTGGGTTCGTGATGATCGTGGCGTTCGTGCGGCGTGAAACCGGCGGGATAGAGGAGGTGGGGGGCGCGGGCGCTTCGGGCGATAGTGGGCGCATTTATTTTAGGGCAGGCGAACCGAATCGTCCACCGTAAGCGAACTGCATCGCTTCAGAAGCGGAATCGTTTCCCGTAAACGAACTGCAACGCTTCAGAAGCGAGGCGGTTTTCCGTAAGCGAACTGCATCGTGTTACAACACCGAGACGTTTTTTTATTTTTTGTGTATGACCTGTGGGCCTGTCGGTCGGGCTTTTATTCATTAAGTTTCTCTTGCAGCCCCCTTGCCCGCTTCCGCTTCCCTCTCCCCCGTGCCCGCACAGAAAGCCCCCCCGCCCTCGTGCTCTCGTGGTGGAGAGCGACGACGCCCGCAGCCGCCGCCGTCCGTAGGGGCTCTTTCGTGGTGGAGGGCGACGACGCCCGCAGCCGCCGCCGTCCGTAGGGCGCTTCCTCCGCCGTTGCCGTCCGCACCCGCCTCGTCCGGCCGTCACTTCGTCCCACGGTGAGCCCCAAATCGTGCCCTAATCCGTTCCAGATCTTGTGCTAGGGTTATTTTTCGTGCCAGCATTCTCTTCTTAAGGTTGTTTTGTATGCTTGAAATTGCAACGCCCCATGGATTGAAAGTTTTTATCTGCCTGAATTTGGGGTTTGCTGTCTAGGGTTTAATTATCATCCCTTGCTGATTGGAGGCACAGTATGGCTTCTCCCCCCCCCCAATTGATGCGTCACCAGTTAGAACGGCTTCTCCATCTGGTAACTACATCAAAGTGAACTGCAGTTTTCATTCAGGGTCAATTTACTTCTTTTTGTTGAACGAAATAGTGCACTGCATCTTAGATTCCTTTTTAGTAAGGCCTTTTTTAAGACACGTGTGGCAAACTGATATGAACTGCGTCAAGTTAATTGTTTTTTACTTTTTTGGAAGGACATTAAGTTAGTTGTTATGTTTTTTTTGTTAAACATAAACTGCTAAAAGAGCACTGCATTTTGGACACTGCTTTGTTTTTTTTTTGTCTATCCACTATGCGGTTTGCGAAATCGATATGAGCTGCATTAAGTTTTAGTTTTTTCCTCTCACAGAACTGCATGAATTTGTTTTGTTTTGCATATCTAAGCGCACTTCTTTTTTTTATATGCGGTCAATTGGTCACTTGAACGAATTAGTGCACTGCATCATATATCCCTGTGCCAATGTCCACTTTCAGACACGCGTGAATATGATATTCAAGCGACATGAACTGCATTTTTTAGGTTCACTGTTAGGTTTTTAATTGTTAAACATAAACTGCTGGAAAAGTGCACTGCATTTCTACATTTTTTTTGTTTTCCAAGTTGATATGAGCTGCATTAAGTTTAGGTCTTCATCTCACACACACATCTTTTCTTATGTTTTTTCTCACCCACAGTTTTATCTCCTGGTGGGTCAGGGGGTGGTGGTGTTAACTATTTGATTACACGTTATTTCACAGCCGATGTTGTCGGTGGCGGTACATCTGATCAGGTCAACATTCAACCTGAGTTGACTGAAACCCAATCGCAATCTGTTGATGGCACAGAGCCACTTACACAGGATTGGATGGTCCCTGATCAGATTGCAGCCGATGTTGAGAGGAGAAGGCAGAAAGCTATTGCGCTCGGTAATACTTTCGTGAAGGCTCATAGGGCGAAGCAAGTAAAGTTAGGGGAGGGTAAAGAGATAGGAAGGAGGATTGCAGATTCGAAGAAGTCTGCTAAATTTGCCCCCGCAAAGAATCATGTGAAGAGGAAACTCAACACTGTCGCAGAGCAAAGTTTAAGTTCTCCACGTCGGAGCCCACGTGTTGATTACTCAAAGAGACCTAATTACGCCGAGGTTGATGTGGGTGGGATTCAAGGAAAGTGGAGACGGGCGGACGATCACTCTGGTGTTGATTCTGAGCGTCGATCTAAGCTTGCGCGGGAAAATGCAGCTGAAGAAGCTCTGGACAGTGATTCTGATGAGGAGGATGTTGATGTTAGTAAGGTATACGCTGTTTATTTACTTTTTCTTATGTTTTTTTAAGTTGTTTTTGCATGAGTTTGCTGATGTGAACTGCATTTTTTATTCTTTGTTTTTTTGTAGGCTGCTAAGAGTACGAAGAGGAAGAGGTCTGAAGACGATGTTGCGCATGAATGGCGTTTCAACAAGACTATTCGTCTGTCCATTCCAAATGTAATCAAAGTTGTCGCTTTGCTGGGTGAGGTGCACAGAACTTTGGTGCGGCAAGCAGGTTTTGGCATTGTCTTTGACCTGAAATTAGAGAAGAATGTTTCTCGTGTTTTGATGTGCAAGCTTATGGGAAAGATCGACCCCGACACGATGAGACTGGACTGTGGGCCAAACAAGGTTCTGGAAATCAATCGCGAGGCTGTCCATCACATTTTTGACTTCCCTATGGGTTCTCACTCTGCTCCCAGGCCTGCTGCCAGCGGCCATGATGATTCGCTGACTAAGCTGAAGGATGAACTCGGTTTCAACCGTTCTCGTAGCATAGATGCGAAGGACCTGATTACCTTACTTCGCACGCTGGCTGCAGACCCTGCGAAGGTTGATAAGACGGTGAAGGTTTTTTTTCTCATTGTCTTCCAGTGCTTGCTTTGTCCTAGCCCCGCAACTCGGTTGTCCAGGGTAGCTGCTATGGTTGAAAACTTGGATATTGCATCTATGGCTAGCATGGATTTTTGTCAGCTTGTTGTCGACGAGCTGCACGCCGCTGTGTACAAGTGGAATTCTACAGGGAGCAAGCAGAACTGCGCTGAGGGTTGCACCATCGTTCCCCTGTTCATGTACCTGGATTCCTTGAATCTTCGAAAAGTATCGGTGATGGATAAACGCACTCCACGCGCCGCAATACTGTCCCATGTGCAGTTGAAGAAGATTCACAACGCCGACATCGTTGTCAGGGGAAAGATACACCTGGACTCTTACAAGTTTGGCAAGCTGCCGGTGAGTGCATAGCCATGTTTTGTTTTTGTTTTTATTCCTTTTTTTTCGCGCATGCTAAATGTGAACCTCTTATGTACTTTTTTTGTGAACTGCATCTCTTTTTTTTTGTTAATTTTTTCAGTGGAAGGCGGAAGCGGACATTGTGTATAAGCGGACTGCAGTTGCCGAAGCCCCTGAAATGTTTTGTGAGCCTCTTGCTAGGGCGGCTCCAATTCGACGGGGTCGTGGTTTTGCTAGGGCGGCTGCTGGAGGTTTTTCTGGCCATGCTTCTGCTGATCGTAATAAATTTGTTCAGGTCGATGAGCTTCTCGATAGGGTCATCAATATAACTAGTGATTTCCCAACATCCGGTTCCAGGATGAGGAATATTGCCGGTTTGTTTCCTGAAGGCAAAGGCCCTTCTGAAGCAGAAATCGAGGCCGCTCATAACTTTGACCGTGGGCAGCTTGAATTCCTTAAGTAGGCCATAACGAATATCAGATCTTCATTCGTTCAGTTTAAGCAGTCTCAGGATGACAGGTGTGCTACGTATGAGCTGGAAGCGGATGCAATCGTGAAGGAAATGAACAGGCATGAAGATGTTGTCCGGCCTTCTCTGCCCGACCCCGCAGATGTGGATGTATGTCTTTTTTCCATATGTGAACAGTTTTTTTACCCATATTTTGTTATCTATTTTTTCTGTGCGTTTGTGGCATTGACTATTTGCTTTTCTATCATTTTGTTCTTTTCGCAGTGTGTTGGAGAATCTTCCAAGGCTAACGCTGGTCGTGTTGATGACCACCAGGACCACGACGGTGTTGATTCTGATTACTTGTTTGACAGGCCATTATCCCCCCTTGACGAAGTTGCCAAAGACAATCCTATTGACGAAGTCGTCATCGACAAGGTTTGATTTCTTCCTTTTTTTTGTTGTTGCAGTGAACTTCGTTGTTTGATTTTTTTGTAGTGTCCAAAACAAAAAATCATATTTTTTTTGCACCAGCAGTGGCAGCGAACTACAGTTTTTAACTTTTTTTTTGTATTTTTGTGCACCAGAAGTGGTAGTGCACTGCAGTTGTTGTTTAGAGAAGAAGCATCATCTTTTTTTTAGCAGTGAACTGCATGATCTGGTGTTGGTTTTTTAGTTGTAGAACTGCAGATTTGGATAATAGTTTTATTTATGTTTTAATGTTTTTTAGGTTACTGAATCAAACGTGGAGATACATGGGAAGGAGGCAGATGGTGACGACGCTGGCAAGGACGAGGAGGCTGACAAGTCTAAAGAGATGGAAGGCGACGACGCTCCCCTGGTGATTATAGAGAATTTTTGCATTTTTGCATTTTATTTTTTATTTTTCGTGGTAGCTTCATGGTCCGTTTTTATTAGTGAACTGCATTCTACCTTTTTTGTGTAATGTGTTTTATTTTTTAACTCATCAGAACTGCGGATTAAATGTTGAAATCCAAGCGGAGCGCAACATTGGGGATGATAACGTGGAAGGGAGAGGAGGGGAGGAGCCTGATGCGGAGGTTGATAAGGCAGAAGGTAGAGAAGGAGGGGAGTGTCCTGTTGAGGCTGATAAGGCACAAGAGAGAGAAGGAAGGGAGGATATCCTGGATTGTGATAAGCATGAAGAGAAAGAAGGAGCTCCTGGTGTTACAGTTGAAGTTGCAGAAGAGACAGAAGGAACTCGTAGAGTCGGATTTGACGATGCCGGGACATCCGCTGGCATCGATGGTGTTGTTGGGCCTACTGTTTTGTTGGTTGGCGACGAGGTGCCTGAGAAATTTTGTGTGGTCCCTCGCGCCCCCGAGCAATCTGTGGGCAATCTCGCTTTCCCAGCCGATACAACCAAAGTCCCACCTGAGACAGTTTCGATTGATTCCGAAGAGGAACAGCCAAGACTTTCTCAGGACATGAGCAATCAAGCGCCGCTTGACGATGATATTACCGGGCTGGAGCACTTGACGCTCAGCGAAGATGTATACGAGCAGCCGAAGGAAGTTTATTCTGAAATCGAAGGAAAGCGAACTGCATTATTTTTTGTTCTTTTTCCCGGGGGCGAAATGGACCGTGTGTGTTTTATAATCTGATATCGTTCCCACTCTGTATGCAGATGAGGAATTACCTGTTGTTACTCCTTCAAGGATTGATCCAGCTCTTATGAGGAGGTACAATGAGTTGTATGACGCTGTTACGAGGGCTAGGAGGGACAAGAAGAAGCAGTATGACATTTTTTGTCTTACGCCCCGGTTAATTAATATGTTATTTTTCAGGGACGCTCCCATCTTATCACTTTTTGCTATGCTTTTTTCTTCTTGTCTGAAGGCATCTAGTTGCGTTCAAGGGCGAGTTTGGTGATATTACTATCGGCCATGTTGGCGAGTCTTTTTGGTCGTATGGAACGCTGAGCACGCGCCTCGCAAACATCGGCGTCTCTATGCTAGCTGAAAGGTTCAAAGGATCTCAAACTATGATTGTCCCGTACAACCTATGTGTAAGCATTTTTATTAATTTATTTTTTATCCCCTCGTCCAATTTTTATTTGTGCTATAACCATTTTTCATTAATTCTCTGGTTTTGTCTTTTTTGCAGAATTCCATTTGGAATGGCGGTGCCACAAATAGCGCTTTGAAAAAGATGTTTTCTTCAAGCGCAGAGGAACGTGTGGACAAGAAAAACTTGGTAACGCATCTTGACCATTTTTCGTCATCTTGAAAATAAGTTTTCTGTTTTTTCTATTTTTTCTCATCTGGTTTGTTTTATTCTTTTTTTATTTCAGATTATGTTTGCAACATTTGACCCGCAACAATGAAGGACGCGATAGGCCACTACTGCTTGGTCACTTTGATCCTGCGAGAGAAGCGTTTTGAGCTTCTCGACTCATTGAACGAAGGAGACAGCGTTGCTGCAAATGTTGTCTTCAAGAAAATGGTCAGGAACATCAAAAAAGTCTGGAAAGATGGCAGCGCAAGCTGCGACGAGCCGTTGAACCCTCCCACCCTGGACGGCTTTGCGCTGACTCATATTAATGTCCCGCAACAGGGAAACGTGTTTGTATCTGTTCTCCTTTTTTCTTTTTCCTCCTTCATTTTTTTTGTGTAAGTGAGCTGCCTTGTTTTTACTAAATTAGAAGCACCCTTTCTCTTGAGCGAACTGCATTACTAATGTGTTATTTGTTGTTCTCCCTCGGTAATCTTGTGTGTATGGAGCTGCATTGTTTTTACTAACATGAGTAGCACATTTATTACTGAGTGAACTGCATCATTAATGTGTTTTGTGTTGGTTTTCTTTTGCAGGCATGATTGTGGATTTTACATGTTCCAATTCATGCAGACCTGGGATGGTGAAACGATTGCCAAGTTTGGGAAGGAGCACATTGGCTACATCAGGAAGGCTATGCTCTATAGTTGGCTGACCTCGCCGCATTGCTGTCTGGACCTGACATCACTTTTAATTTTTAAAGAAGGTTATTACATTTTTTTTTCAGTCACACACCTTTTTTATTAAGTGAACTTCATTGGTGCAGAGAGGGGAGGTCCACTACTTTTGTCAAGCTTTTTAGTAGAACCCCATTTGTGTGTTTAAAATGACTTTTCCTTAGGGAACTCGATGATTCTTTTTCATTTTGCTCATTATCCATTTTTTTGTGCAGGCTTTGATGAAGGCGCACACCAAGGTGGTATTTCCTTGTTTGAAACTCAGGTTCATACTCCAACTATTCAGAAAGTTGTCCTTGATGAACCCCCTGTTAAGGTCGTGAAAGAACCTGCGTGTAAGATGTTGAGGAGTGGCGCGGGCACTTCGAATGAAAAAGCTCTTGAGAAATCTCCTGTCAATGTCAAGCATGGGAAGAAAGCTGCGAGCCCTTCTAATGCTGAAGATAGCGATGATGATTTTGAGAGGCCACCACCAGTGCCTAGGAGGACCAGGGGCGCAGCTGTGGAACGCCCGACGGACAGCGAGGCACTAATTCTATCAAATAGGAGGCCTGTGCAGAAGCCATCAAAATTTCGATCTCCTGTACAGAAGTTGAATCCTGCGAGATTCAGCCATCTTGTGGAGATGAGGAAAGTCTTGCAACTCATCACGAGCACACAATTCACGCAGAAATACAGCGAGTCAGTTCTTTTTTTGTTAGTTTTTTATATTTTTTTTATTTTTAATGTGTGTAATGTTCTGTCTGTATTTTTGCTTTTGTGCTACTAACCCCCCCACCTTCGCCGTTTCTTTTGTGCAGGTGCGCGCTTTTCATGCACATGAATCATATCGAAGTCTACACCGTGACTGTGGACTACTTGTTCTTAACTTTCACCAAAGGTGGTTTTATGGACTCGGAATTGATGGATCATATCATCAGGTTCTGGAAGAATGACGAGAGTATGAATGTGGTTTATCGATCTGGCGAACGTGTTCTGCTGTCCCCTTTGTTTATCACGGTATTTCTCTTTTTTCTTATTTTTTTCTGCTCGAGTGAACTTTAGTAAATAGTGTATAATAATTTGTTTTTAGAATGTACTGAACTGCATACATTTTTTTTGTGTCTTAACCCATGCATCTTAAAACGAAACAAATTATGGTGAGAATTTGTGAACTGCATACTGTTTTTTTAGAGAAGCGTGATCCGTTTTTTTATTAAGCGTCGGAGTGAACATCTTTAATGTGAACTGCATTAACTTTCTTGTGTGAATTACCCACACGCAGTATGTGCTTCAAATGAATGATCACGCGGATAGAGATGAAGATGGAAATGTTGTGTTGCCTTTTGTCCACGGCAAGTTTAACATCGAAGATGCAGCATAGCAGTTCGAACTTTATGTTCGTGATGACGAGAACCTTCTTGATTGCAAATTAGTAAGTTATCAGATTTGCTTTTGTTCAGCCTTTTTGTATTTATTTTCTCTCCCAATTTTTTCCAGTAATCCTTTTTCACTCATCAAATCCATAACAAATTTGATGAAACAAAATCAAATTCTGTTACCACGGATGAAAGACCAGCATTATTCGCTATACACCATGAATATGCACCACGAGACCCTTGACATTCATGACACTAGGAGGTACAGCGGACCGGTTGATCAAACGACGAGGTGGCATAAGTCTGAATACCACAGCGACCACACTGAAATGGTAAGTTTTTTCCTTTTTTCACCTTTCTTTGTTTTTTTCACGCGTGCGTGTGTTGAACAATATTTTTTGCTGTGATGTGTATTTTTATTTTTTTATTTTTCACCAGATGATCAGGATGACTGCATTGTTGAAGAAGGTTTATGGAGAAAAGGAGTACAAAAGAAAGGAGTCGGTAGACTGGGTCGATGTTTCAAAGAAAGCTAGCTATTTGGGCACCCCTGAGCAGGGCCCCAACGAGTGCGGCTTTTATGTTCTGAAGATGGCTCAGTATTACGACGGCAAAACCTTTGTTGTGGAATTCACAAAGCGTAGTGTAAGTATCTTCTTTTTTAACCCAACAATAACTCCTCATTCCTTGATATTTTTTTTGTCAATTTCTTTTTTTGTAGATGATGTTGTATATTTGTTTATTTTATTTTTTTCTTCATCGCAGGAAGCTGTTATTCAGGATTGGAAGGCTGAGTTTTTGTTCCAGATTCTGTTCCACCCAGAAAACATGGTCGTTGTCACCGAGTTCCCGGAGGATCTAAGAAATCTCTGCATTTCTCTTGGCTTTTCTCCAAGACTGCATTCGCAGGAGCAGGATGAGGCATAAATGATAGCAGATCTTTTTCTACGTGTGTTGATGTCTTTTTCGTGCGTGCTCCAGAACTTTATGTAAACAGTAATGTATGGTCGCTGTATGTAGTTCTCGATGTGCAAAACTGTTGACACCATGCTGTGTGCTTTTGTATATACCGGTCTAGTTAGTTTTTGTGTTTTTTTGTGGCAGATGGTGACAATGTCAAATATGTACATAATGGAGCTTTCAGCCAACTCCTCCTTGCGAGTTGTAACATGTTCGCATCGCACTGCATTCTCTCATATGAGTAGCAGCCAAGTTTTTTTTAAATATACGCATCCGCACTGCATCTCACCTTATGACATGGGACTGCAAAGACGAATTCAACGTGTTTGTCGTCGAGTTTCAAAATTCATCCGCACTGGAGCCAAGTTTTTTTTAACATTTTTTTGCACTAAGCGCACTGCACTGTGTACTCGAAGCGTACTGCAGTGCAAGCTTTAAACGCACCACGTACGCACTGCAGTGTACGTGAATCCTAGTCTGACTCTACATTATTTGTCTTCTAACTGCATTCTGTATTGATTCATGGTCATGTCAGATTCTATACGACGAAGAGAACTGCATTCTCCTAATGACATTCCGATCTCAGTGTTTTTACACAGAAGAGAACCGCATTCTGAGAATGACATTCTCATCTTATTTTCTTTTTCATATAGAAGAGAACTGCATTTTATCAAGCATAC
>LR738715.1:694301272-694336405 GCA_902687465.1 Secale cereale
AACAAATTTGATGGTATTTTAAAATAACAAATTTGATGATATTTTTCAATATTCATAAATATTTTCAAATAAAAAATCTGATGATATTTTTTAAATAATTATTACTGTTTTTATAAAAATTCATTACTGTTTCATATTCATATTCATTTTCTATAAAATTATTAGATGCTACAAAAAAAAATTACTTATGGCGCACCGCTGGCTGGTGCGCCATTGCTATCTAAAGAAATTATTACTTATGGCGCACTCTCCCTGTGGTGCGCCATTGCTATAAAAAAACATTCTAATGGCGCACCACCAGGGGGTGCACCATTAGTAATCTCCCCCCCCCCCTATAGCTAGTCGCCCGATCCCTTCGCCCCTCCCTCTCGCCAGATCCACTTCTCCCCCCAGCGCACTGCCCCGACCCACGACGCCGCCGCCCCTACGTGCGCCGCCGACCCCGCGCCCCCGCACCCCCACCATTGCAGCTCCGCCATCGCCGACGCCTCCGCGACCTTGCCGTCGCCGATAGCCTCCCCGCGTCGGCCCCTGCCCTGCGCAGCCTCTACCTCAGTCCGGGCACGGGGTGCAGGACACCGACCGCCGCCAACCCGCGAAGCACGTGGCCTCCGGCCTCCCCACGACCAACCGAGGCGCCCAGGAGGACCGCCGCCGTCTTCTTTTTCGACTACGAGGACCCGGATGAGCTCGGACGCCCTCGAGCCATCCCTTCGAAGCCACCGCCGCCGCCGACCCCGACCCCGACCCCTCCGGCGACTGGCCGCACCCGCCCGCCCTTGTGCCTGGTAAGAAATGCATCCACACCCATCACCATAGCATCCTCCACCCTCTCCATGACCTGACCGTTTCAGGTGATCTCTCTAGGTTGCTACACTTGCTACAATACTAGCTAGGTGTCGAACTGGCGATTGTGTTGTGTTGTCCGGCAAAATAGGAGCTGTCTCTGCTGCATTTTCCTATGAATCTACCTGTGTTTCCCGTGTGGTGTCGGTGCAGATGTCAGCTACATCCTCTAGATTGTTATGGAATGGTGTAGGCACTGTTAATCTTTGGTGGATGCTGTGAAATGGTGTAGCCTCTAGATTGGTACACAATGGTGTACACACATTTAGCCGCCGAAGAATATCCCTTTGATCACAAATCTGCTGTGAGATGTCGAGTTATTCTTCAGCAGAAGAAGAACCATATGTTTTCCTAGTGTGATTACTGCACATGGTCTTGTTCTTAGATCTTATGATATTTTATGATTTTTGCCAAGAGAGATATGCCTGCTTTGTTGTGCATACATGTACATTGTTTTTTTATTCTTGCTATTGGGGTTATGTTTCCCGACCACAGTGTACTATCTTAGCATTTTGAAATTTGGAAGCGGGTTGGGGAGATCTGATTTTGCCAACAGAGATGCCTCTTTGTAGTTTCTAAGTTTCTATTCTAGCAACCGTGAAATAAAGTGATATGACTCCAAAGACTTATGATTTAGCCCCTTGGACCAGAATTGACTAAATGGTCCTGAATTTAACATTTAACAGAATTTTCTTGCGCACCTTGCCCCTTGGTGGTTAAAACCAGAAATGCTGCCATGGCAGCTATATTTTTCAGAAGCACTTTAGTTAAGATACTGTAACAAGGATAACACTGTATTTGGAAGATTATTTACTCCATAAACTGTATGACAGAATCTTAGTGTAGATTTGAAATGTTAACTTGTCTCCTTGAGCCTTCCCGGGGGTCATCCCTCCAACGGCAGTCTCATTTTCCTATGTTATCCACAGGGTCTCAAGCAGCTTAGTTGGGCCTTAATTAATAAATGGGCATGGAAGTGCAAATACATTGTCTTGTCTGAAAGATAATGGAAGTCATGGAATTTTATTTATACATGGTCCTGACTAAATACATGGAATTTATATTCAGTCATCCTCTGAGTATATACACTGAAATATCCAGTCATTCTCTGAATATTTACATTTCTCCGAAAATATTCAGACAAGATCATGTAGACAAGATTGTGAATTTCGTGAGCATGATTGATTTATAGTGATCACTAATTTTCATGATCAGCAATCCATGATCAGCAACAGTTTCTTTCACTAATTTTCAGTTAACAGCAATCCATGATTTTTTTCAGCTAAAACTATTGATGATTTTTGTTGGGTGACCTATTAGATCTGGAATGGAAGCTCACATAAGTTGAGCTGATTTTTGTCCATATGAAAGCTGAGGACCATATGGTCTGTGGCCTTTTCATCCATATGAAAGTAGAGGCACATTGTGGTGCTAGTTTGATGGGTTTTGTCTCCGACCATCGTGTCGTGATGATTTTGCAGGTACCCCGAGAGGCCCTTGAGTTTTCCATAATGTCGATTAACTTTCGTTCCGGCAAATTCGGGTACTCCATATGTCCTATTTTCAGCAAAGGTCATGCTGAAATTTTCCGTGAATTTTAGCATGACTTTGCTAAAAATAGGACATATGGGGTACTTGCGACTAATGCATGGGCCGGGGTATCTTAGTACTTAATTAAGTAGGATCAACTGCCTCTTATGTTATACATATAGAAGTGTGATATGTTTACTGTCTCTTGGTGTTTGTCCTTAATTAAGTAGGATCAAGAATTAAGTAGGACTAGTTCTGAATAGCTTCTATCAACGGCTGATATGTTTACTGTCTCTTGGTGCCTCCGCATATATATCAGTCAAACTAGGATGCCTCGGCATCACTAAACCCTAAATGATGAAAACTTAACTTAGCATTTAGGGTGCCTTAGCGTCAACAAACCCTAAATGATAAAACCTTGGCTTTTAGGGTGCCTCGGTGTCGATAAGAACCTAAATGATGAAAGCTTAGGCTTTTAGGGTGCCTCGGCGTCGACAAACCCTAAATGATAAAACCTTTGCTTTTAGGATGCCTCGGTGTCGACAAACCCTAAATGATGAGACCATGATAATTCCTCACAAACCCTAAATGATGAGATCTTGTTCCTTGACAATAACCAACTTTTGGACGAAACTTTTTTCCTATTTAGAGCGAAACATGGCCCACAACGATGAGGCCGGCGGTTCGGGCGGCAAGGCATTCTGGGAGATGTCCCATGAGATTGAGGAACAACCTCAACGCTATGAGGACGGCGCGAAAGACACCGATCCTGACACAACTGATGGTGTCGCCGAGGATGACACCCCTGATGTGCTCTCGGGGATGACACCACTGATGGTGCCGCCGAGGATGCCACCACTGATGGTGCCGCCGAGGATGTCACCACCGATGATGGCTGCGCACGCACACATGGCAGCCAACTGAAGAGGCAACGGAAGGACCGGCGCCCGAACGTGCTCCGCACTGTCAAGGAGGAATTTACTGAAGTGAACTCCAACGGGCATCCATCGGCGCCCAAAAAAATAGTCAAGGGGTACTCGTTTCAGCTCGGGTGCATTCTCCGGAGCACCGTCTCGATCAACACCGAGAACCTAAGGCATAAGGACCGAGGGAATTTGCGCAACCTCCTCTTCATGAAGATGCACGAACGATACAAGTTCCCCGCTGAATTTGAAAACACACGCCTCTCACGGAATAAAGTGAACATTGCCGCCCTCACGAGGATGAGCACGGCCCTGTCTACTTGGAGAACCGTGGTGAAGAGAATGATTGACAAAGGTTTTAGCTATGAGAAGATCAAGGCGAAAAATCCTTCGATCAGCGAAGATGACTACAAGGAGTTCAAGATCAAGTGCGAGAGCAGCGCAGCCTCCGAATCAAGTCAGTGGGGGAAAGAAATTCGGGAGTTGAACTTAGGGGAATACACACTCGGTCCCGGCGGTTACGGAGTGGCGGAGCCTATATGGGACAAGGAGGACGCGGAGCGTGCCGAGCAAGGCCTACTGCCCCTCTTCGATAAATACCTTGACAAGGAGACCATGAACTATGTCAGGTCCCAGTACAAGGAGGACCCGATAACAAAAGCTTACCATGGATCCGAAGACTAGGGCCCTTGAGGTTGTTCTGGTAAGGTATACACCCCCGCGTAATTAGCTCCATATGGTTGCATTCTAATTAATGAAGCCAAATTTATAAATGGTTCACATTCCTTCCACAGGCGACTGAAAGCAGTAGCGTGGGGTCGACTCAGAGCACCCCTTGGGACAACACTCTAAATAGGGCGTTGAACGTAATGAAAAAAGGATAAGCTCAGTAAGCCGTCGTCAGCTGGTCGTGTGGCCGGCAAAGGCTTGTCCACAAAATGGTCATCATACTATAACGCTCGTGGGCGAAAGAAGAGAAAGACCAGCTTAGAAATCCAGTCGCGCGAGGTTCACGAACTCAAGGCACAAGTGGCGTGGATTCCGGAGATTTTCCAAGAGCAAGTGCAACAACAACTGGGATCGACGCTCACCGGCATTATGCCTACCTTGATTCATGGGCTGACGACGTGGATTGCGGGCGGCCAACAGGGGCCGCCCCCGATTCCCAGCTTCAAGGCTAGCAACTCGCAGAACGCGCAGGCGGGGCCATTGGTGTCTCCGGCGGAGGCGGCATTGGTGTCTCCGACGCCGGCACGGGCATTGGAGCTTAATGCACCCGTGTGTACGCCGGCCGACACCTCTGCAGCAAGTGGCCCCTCCGTCAATTGCACGCCCGCCATTGGCGGTGCCTCGACATTAGCCGAGCTCGACGTCATCATCACGGTAACTAATTAAGCCTCTCGGCCGAGGACTTCATCTCCTTGCCTTTGACTGGGCATCCCTGATGCCCTACATGTTTTCGCAGGGCACCTCCGACGTTTCGTGCACTCTCCCGCACTTCGTGAACGACGAGTTGGTCGATGTCGCCAAGGGCAGAATCGTTCAACCGGGCAACCCCGTGTTCCATGGTAATCCGATGCCACCCACCGTGTATAGGGTTCAACTGGTTCGGGCGCTGCCAGGCTGCGACGAGTTGTTACCTCCGATTCGACCCACCGGGGGCGACAAAGATGATGTGATGACCCTCAGCGCCTACCTAAGCTAGCCCCTGCTTTGGCCAAAGAGCCAGATTCGTTTGGGGGCGGGAGACACCACCCCAAAGACAACACCGCCAGTCGTGCCAGCGCCAAGCCATGGCAAGACCGCCGCAACGCTACCGGACATGCCGGACATTCCTATGGCACAGGATCCGAACATGCATATGGCACATGATCCGGACGACGATGACAACGATGACGGTACATTTGCCAATGTCAATAAGTACTTTGCCGATCATGGGTACGATGACGAATTCATGGGGCCTCCTTCTCAAGAACCCAACCCTACAAAAGACGATCCCGATCTAGCTGGTACCGCAGAGAAACCCAATTGCAACAGGCGTCGTCTGGCGTTCAGTTCTCAGGAGACGCCTCCAGCGGCCGACTTCACCGAGCCTCAGATAGCCGAGGTGCGAAATATTATCAGCCCCAACACACACAAGAAGGCGGTCTGTGAGCAGAACTCGGTCCCATTAGAGCAGAACAAGAAGGGACGGAAAAGAAAGAGTAACAAGGGTGCGAGCCAGCGGGCACCGAGTACGATCCGTGCTTAGGACGGGCCACCTTCACCTAAAGATATAATGAGGAGGGTGCATGTGGCGGGTAGGCCGATGCTACCGACTAATATGCTCAATGCTGCAACCGGTGCTATGCGGAGTCTGCATGACAGTGTTCTTTCTTTGGAGAAGCGGCATCTAAGAGAGAAGGATGTGGCATACCCGGTTTTCGTGGCCAAGGTGCCAGAGGGCAAGGGCTTTGTGGATAACTGCATCAGGGGTACGATCGTCCTACGGTTTGATGACATCTTCGCTATGTTTAACCTTCATCCGCTGCACTACACCTTCGTTCGGCTATTTTCACTGAGTATGGAGATGCGGATCATTAGAGACAAGACCACGGACATCGTGATAGTCGACCCCTTATACATGCGTGCCAAGATCTTGGGCAGCGCTGGGGACCGGCAAGTCGCGAGTTCTGACCTCGAAGGCGTCATTCTGGCAAACCGACATAAGGATAACTTCCTCGTGCCTTACTTTCCCGAGTAAGTCATCCCCTCAACCGCCCCGTAACATATGATTTCTTAGATTTTGATCATTTTTTTAACATTCCGTGTTTTGTGCAGTGACACACATTGCACACTCATCCTCTTAAACCCAAAATATTCCATGGCCACGTATTTCGACTCGGACCGTCAGTCGAAGATAGACTACACAAATGTCAAGAAAGTTCTTGATGATGTTTTCCCCGGCTACGCAAAGTCTGGGGGCACCTTCACCAGGCTAGTTCGTAAGTACGGCAAGCACGTGTTCGCCCACAATACGACGTTCTGCTGCGTCAAGCAGCCGCCTGGCGGTCAAAAGGGTGCCTACTAAGCCATCCATCACATGCGGGCGATCGTACGGGACCATAAGCACCTTCTGCTACCAGATAAACTCAAAGATTGGGCCGCGAGCTTGTCGGCAATCCAGGATGGGAACATCAGACAAGAATTCTTTCGCATTAAGTCGGAGTTTGCGGAAATCATCCATCAAGATGTCCTTCGTACCTCGGGGCAGTTCAACCTCAGAAATCAACCATCCAACAATGAGATAGACACAGCGCTACAAATGCAGGCTGACAATGCTCGCGATTTCATGACCATCATGATAGACGGCGGCTTCATCCACGCTCCGGTCCCTTGAGTCGAGTTAAAAGTAGTGATGCTATGTTTAGTTCTGAAACATCGATTGGCTCATGTTGTAATTAAACTTTAAAGAACTTGTATGTAACTTTGGTTTAGATAGTCGTTCAACTTAGATGTAATCGATGCTATTAATGTCTTGCATTTCTCTTCCAATCCTTTTGTTGCATACTTATATATTGCTTATGTATTGTCTATGAATTGGTACTAACGTTTTGTTTGGCTAGTGCATAGAGATGCCGTCATATGTCGTGTACAAGGGTAAGGTTCCCGGAGTCTACGACGACTGAGAGGAGTGTCGGAGACAGGTTCACCGTTTCAGCGGTAACAGTTACAAAGGGTACACCATTAGGGCGGAGGCGGAATCTAGATACACGCGCTATCTAGCGGGAGAGAGGAGGGAGCGTTGGAGGAACCGGATGAAGACCAGTTTCATCGCGATGATGCTCATCGTGATGACCATAGCTCTCTTCTATGTGATGGTAGTTTAGATGATCGATATCGACTTGTAATGTGAAGACAAACTCGCTACTCGCGGTCTCGAGACTTGTAATGTTCTATCTTTGTTCAGTCTTTTGAATTCGGAGACTAATATGATGAATTGTATTCGGAGACTAATCTTCTATTGTATTCGATGAATCTGCTGTTGTTGTGTGGTGTTGTCTAAATTTTGTCCAATAATATATTTTGTATCCTGTGAAAATATCAGAAAAGAAAAAAATCCCTAATATTCATACTAGTGGCGCACCACTCAAGACACTAATGGCGCAGTGTACAAATGAAACTAATGGCGCATCACCCACTAGTGCGCCATTAGTATGCCAAAGCACATGGGTACATATGGCCCCCTGGGAAACATACTAATGGCGCACGGTGGGCTATGCGAGTGGCCCACTGCGTGGTGCGCCATTAGTACACCAGATACTAATGGCACACCAAATGGCGTGGTTCTAGTGGCGCACCAGTAGTGCGCCATTAGTAGGCAAAACTGGTCCGCCACTAGGATGCCTTTTCCTAGTAGTGCTAGTGCAAGTTCTCTCAACAATAATAACATAACTGGATCATATAATTGTCCCTCAACATGCAACAAAGATTCACCCCAAAGTAACTAATAGCGGAGAACAAACAAAGAGATTATGGTAGGGTATGAAACCACTTCAAAGTTATCCTTTCTGATCGATCTATTCAAGAGTCCGTAGTAAAATAACACGAAGCTATTCTTTCTGTTCGATCTATCATAGAGTTCGTACTAGAATAACACCTTAAGACACAAATCAACCAAAACCCTAATGTCACCTAGATACTCCATTGTCACCTCAAGTATCCGTGGGCATGATTATACGATATGCATCACACAATCTCAGATTCATCTAATCAACCAACACAAAGAACTTCAAAGAGTGCCCCAAAGTTTGTACTGGAGAGTCAAGATGAAAACGTGTGCCAACCCCTATGCATAGTTTCCCAAGGTCACGGAACCCACAAGTTGATCACCAAAACATACATAAGGTGGATCACATGATATCCCATTGTCACAATAGATAAGAACATGCAATACATACATCAAGTGTTCTCAAATCCTAAAAGACTCAATCTGATAAGATAACTTCAAAGGGAAAACTCAATTCATCAAAAGAGAGTAGAGGGGGAGAAACATCATAAGATCCAACTATAGTAGCAAAGCTCGCGATACAACAAGATCGTGCCATCTCAAGAATAGGAGAGATAGAGATCAAACGCATAGCTACTAGTACATACCCTCAGCCCCGAGGGTGAACTACTCCCCCCTCGTCATGGAGAGCGCCGGGATGATGAAGATGGCCACCGGAGGGGGATTCCCCCCCTCCGGCAGGGTGCCAGAACGGGGCTAGATTGGTTTTCGGTGGCAACAGAGGCTTTCGGCGGCGGAACTCCTGATTTAGGTTATTTTTGGAGGTTTCTGTATTTATAGGATTTTTTTGGCGTAGGGCACAAGTCAGGGGGTGTCTCTGGGCTGTCCACGAGATAGGGG
Organism: Secale cereale; assembly: GCA_902687465.1. NCBI lineage: Eukaryota > Viridiplantae > Streptophyta > Magnoliopsida > Poales > Poaceae > Secale > Secale cereale. Next base: position 694,309,961 of record LR738715.1, read on the forward strand.
GGCTGTAACATCCCAAATTTTCAATTTGGAGTGTTATACATAGATCATATTGCTTATCATGGTTTTATTGCATTTGGGTGTTGCGATCCTCGAAATTCTAAGCAACTCAAGGACCCACGGAGAGAGTTGGGAATTTTACCATTTTCATATTTGAGTTTTCTCAAATATCGGTACGAGGATCACTTTGGTTTTAATTATTTTTCTCTCTGAAAAATATTTCTTTAAATACAATATATGAGCGGAGCTAAAATGAATTCTTCGAAATATAAAAAAATGGAGGAAAAATATTAAAATCACTTTTGGTATTTTATTTGGATTTATTTGCAATTTTATTTGCATAGGGAAAATACGCATTGTTAAAAATTGCATTTAAGTCCGGGAAAAATGTTCACTTTGTCCTAAATATTATTAGAGGACGGTGAAAATTTATTTCAGAATGTTTCGAGTCCGTTTAGTTTTTTTTGCCCGTTTTACTGCGTCAGGACTATTTACAAAAAAAAAGTGAATCGACCTAACCGGGCCGTGTCCGGCTAGGACTCCGCCCGGGGGCCTTTTTAAGCCTGCCCGATGATACGTCCAAAACGTATCTATAATTTCTGCTTGCTCCATGCCTCTTTTGTGTGATATTGCTATGTTATTTATACACTTCCATACACTTTTGATCATATTTGCACTAACCTATTAACTTAGTGCACCCCAGTGCCAGTTTCTGTTTTCTGTTGTTTTTGTATTTCTGGTTTTCCCATCACGTAAACTGCCAGAAAAATCCCGGAAAAATTATTAAAAAAATCAGCGTTCCGGAAGCTTCCACACGGCCGAAGTAGGGCCGGAGCGGGGCCACCAGGTGGCGCGGCCCCCCTCCTAGCCGCGCCGGGGGGGCGCCTGGGCCCCCCAGGTCTCCGCTGATGCCCCCCTTTGGCATATATTTAAGCGCGTCCCGAAACCCTCGAGGACGAAACCCTTTTTCGCGATCTCATCTCTGTTCCGCCGCCGCCGCGCTTCCAAGATCGGGAGCACCAGGAGAACTCTTCCCGGCACCCTGCCGGAGGGGAGGATCACCACCGGGAGCCTCTCCACCACCATGGACGCCTCCCGGATGAGTTGTGAGTAGTCTCCCTTGGACCATGGGTCCATGACCAGTAGCTATGTGATGTTCTCCTCCCCTTCTTGTGCTTCACTAATTAGACCTCGTGAGCTGCCCTACATGATCGTGGCACATATGTAATCCTTATGCTGTTGCTATGTTGAGTTTGCTGGGATCCGATGGATTGTGAGATTATGTTCAGATTGTGTTTGAGTAATATATTTGATTTACCGCTTTTATATTTATGTTCGTAAGTAATTCTTGCATGTTCTCCGTTGCTATTTATTGCTTTGGCCAAGTAGTAGGTAGTGACTCCAAGAGGGAACGTTATGCTTGATTGTGGGTTCATGCCCCTCGATGACTAGCTTGAGTGACAGAAACATGAGTCTAGGGGATGTGCTGTTGCCACAAGGGGGAAAACAACGGTGCTTGTGCCCGCGGGTGCAAGGATTGTTTAATTTACGCAAAGTTCTTTTAATGCAGTTGTCTGTTGCTTTGAGTTTACACTATGGGTGGGACTCGCAACTTAATACCAGCGAGATGTTCTGGATAGATATCTCAAGGTGGATGATTAGTAGTAGATGCAGATGGATTTCGGTCTACTTGCCTTGGCGTACCGCCCATGCTTTGAACCTCTACCTTTCTTGCAACATAGTTAGCATTGGTTTGCGCACATAATTCGGTCAATTGCCCAGCTGTAATTCGTTTACCTCACATAGCTGTTTTATCGTCTTTTGGGAGAGAGACATCACTAGTGAACATCATGGGACCCCGGTCCATATTACCATCACTGATCACATCCGCTATTTACATTCTGCTTTTACATACTAGTTACAGTTTTCACATATCACTATTATCTCTTGCGTTTGACCCTTTGTAAATGACAAGGACGGAGGGATTGACAACCTCTCTGTACTCGTTGGGAGCAAAGTTATTTGTATCTGTGTGCAGGTCCAAGTTGATTGCTAATATATGGCGCCGTTAGCAGTTGACACCTTCTTGTTGAAACTAGGAGTCTCAGGGGAAATAGATCCTTGGTACCTATGCCAAGGGAAAACTACCGCTACACTGCATCTCAAACCTTCCACTTGGGGTAACCAACGAGGGGCGAGAAGCCATCAAGCAAAGTTTTCTGGCGCCATCGCCGGGGACTCCACTCTTCAAGATAGGGGAGTTGCATGCTATCTTTTATCTTTGCTTTTTAGTCTTGTTAGTTTACCTTTCAGTTTTCTTTATGTCTTTTCACTAGTTTTGCTTAATGGAAAACAACAAAAATATGAGAGAGCTTTATAAGCTCTACCTTGCTTTGGGACATGATGTGTTTGAAGAGAAAATTAAAAAACCTATGGAACTTTATTATTTGCATAACAATCATGATGGTGGTGATGTTATTAGTATGCTTTCTTTGAATATCAATATTGCTAATGACATGGAAAACTCTAAGCTTGGGGATGACACGTTTGATGAACATGATATTTTTAGTCCCCCAACTTTTGAAGAGAAAATTTACTTTGATGATACTTTGCTTCCTATATATGATTACAATGATGAATATGATGTTTTCAGTCCACCTACTATTGAGGATAAAATTTATTATGATTATGATATGCCTCCTAAATACAATGATTACCATGATGGTTATGATTGCTTTACTCTCACTATTCCCAATAAGAAAGATTTTGCTTATATGAAGAGTAATGATACCTTTTTGCATGTGGATCATGGTAACAATGCTTTATGTGATGCTTATATTGTTGAGTTTATTCGTGATCCCACTGAAAATTATTATGAGAAGGGAACATATGCTTATATATATTTCAATAATATCAAGTTCCCTCTCTTTATGTTGAAGGTTTTGAAGCTGCACTTGTTTTGTCTTCCTATGCTTATTGCTTTGTGCTTCAATGAATTATTATATTGCAATATTCCTATGCATAGGAAGCATGTTAGGCTTAAATGTGTTTGGTATTTGCTTCTTGATTCTCTCTATTGTTCTTCAACTCTTATTCCTACGAGAGCATCATTAATGTCTTAAGCCTATCTTTATGGCTATACAGAAAGAGCTCTAGGGAGACAACCCTTGTTATCTTTGCTTTCAGTTTTAGTGGTCTTGATGTTTGTTACTACTGTAGCAACATCATTGTGTCTTTATTTTTCAGCTTTGTGCCAAGTTTAGCCGCCGATTGCAAGAAAGTTCAAAAGTTGTGACGTGCAGTCCAGAAAACAGATTCTGTCCTTGGACAGAAAAATTCGTATAAAATCACCAGATTATCTTTTTGGTCTGAATTTTTTCGACAGCGTGCTCTATACAATTGTCTTTCGGGCGTCTGTTCTGAGTTTTTTGATTTGAGTTGCGGAAGTGCCCCGAAAAAAATCATTTACTACCTGCTGGTCAGTTTTTCACAGATTCTGTCCTGTTTTGCCTTTTCTTCATTTTGCAAACCTTGAGCTTGCTTTTTCTTTGCAAAAACCTTTTGGCAATCTTGAGAAACAGTAGACCTTCAAGAATATTCTTATTTCCAGCAAGGAACAATTATTTTATTATGGGTACTAACCTCGCTAATCAGATTATGATGAGTTATGTATGAAGGGAGTTTTCAAGTGTGCGAGGGAAGATGATAAAAAGATTCAGGAGTGTCAAGCGCTCAAGCTTGGGGATGCCCCCATGCACCCCCAAGAAATATTCAAGAAGACTCAAGCGTCTAAGCTTGGGGATGCCCCCGTGCATCCCCTTCTCCATTAACATTATCAGTTCGTCTTTCGTTCCACTATATTTTTATCACTTCATGTGTTATGTGCTATGCTTGGCGCGTCTTGCTTTTAGTTTCCTTTTTAGCTTTGCTTGCTTTTCATAACGAGCTGGAACTCAGCTTTCTTTGTGTGGGAGAGAAACACGCTCCACTTCAACCTAGAACACAACATAGAATTTTCATGTCTATCTTTGCTGTGTATGTTCTTGGTCTTTCAATAGCTACTGTCATGCTTAGCTCTTAGTTTTCATGCTTATCTTTTTTAAAGAGCTTTTGTTTAGTTGGTTGCTGGAACTCTCTTTAGCTATCATGCTTATCTTATTAAGAGAGCTTGCTTCTGTTGCATTGGTCGATATGTCTATGATAAAAATGCTACGTGCATAATGGTGCTTAGTAGTTCATGTTTTCTTATGGTTAGTCTCAAATAGCTGGGGGGTTCCCAATGTGTTATTGGAGTACCAACATGATTTGTTTGCCTATGATGTGGTATGGTTTAGTAATATCTTCCTTCAAGAATTTATTTTGATTGACTTGGCGTATGCTCACGCATATTTAAGACTGTAAAGAAAGTCTGTCAAGCCTTGATGATCTTTTATTTCTGAGTAGCGATATAACTTCCATGCCTGATTCAATGTTGCTTTGTCGCTCTGCATGATTATGACCGTCATTGCTCTTTTAGTTGGTCGCTCCCAGTCTTTTGCTAACCTCCACCTGTACTAAGCGGACTGACTGCTTGTGCATCCAAAATCCTTTAAACCAGTTATGCCATATGAGTCCACCATACCTTCCTATACATGGTATTTACCTGCCATTCCTAACGAAGACTTTCATGTACCATCTCGAAATTATTCAAAAAAAAGCATTTCTGTTTTGTGCCTCTGTTTTAGCTCATGAGGAAGTAGTAGTTAATTCATGATCTTTTTAAGTTGGACAAGCTTCACCCCGGGATTGCATGTCTAATGTGCAAACCCATAATACGAGAAGGAACTGGCATAGAGTGCGCCTGGCTCATAAAAAATAATATAAACAAACAAACCCTCCTTAACGCTTTGTTCATGAGAAATCAGAAAACTTTGGCAGTGATAAACAAAGGAGATTAAGAGGATGTGATCGTCCTCATTTGGGAGCCGTTCCTCGAAACTTGTCCATCTCAAGAAGTGATTGAGTTATCTGCTAGCATTCGTTGACGAAACATGCATATCCAAAAAAATAATAATTTATTTCTGTTTTTAAATACCAAGAGCTCTGGTACATGCTTTGTCTTTGTTTCCGACCACGGGTTTTCAACCTTGCCAACAAAAGCCACAGTTCGAGAGTCTCCGCCTTCTTTAAGCACCAACTACTGAGAGCATGATTGTCATTCTGAGTGTAATGTGCATTGTCCCAAAGTAGCATTGTCTTTTGCATGATTGTGATATCGTTTATTCTGAAATCATTGTATCTAGTCATCACTTAAACCTTGGAGGTGCCCCTGCATTTATGTTTCGCTTCACTAAAGGGGGCAAGCGAGATATCACTTTGTCATATTTGCACACCATGCTCATTACAAATCTATTTGATGTTTCAGTATCATGTTGTAAGACTTTCAGTTCTTTGTGATTTTCTCATAAGGCAACTTAATTACTATAGATTCATTGTCTCAGTAAGCTTTTGTCATGTGACTATGAAAAATCCTTATATGGTTAATAGCATGTCACCACAGAAATTATGCTTGTTATCATTTACCTACTCGAGGACGAGCAGGAATTAAGCTTGGGGATGTTGATACGTCCAAAACGTATCTATAATTTCTGCTAGCTCCATGCCTCTTTTGTGTGATATTGCTATGTTATTTATACACTTCCATACACTTTTGATCATATTTGTACTAACCTATTAACTTAGTGCACCCCAGTGCCAGTTTCTGTTTTCTGCTGTTTTTGTACTTCAGGTTTTCCCATCACGTAAACTGCCAGAAAAATCCCGGAAAAATTATATAAAAAATCAGCGTTCCGGAAGCTTCCACACGGCCGAAGTAGGGCCGGAGGGGGGCCACCGGGGCTCCAGGCGCCCTGGTGGCGCGGCCCCCCTCCTGGCCGCGCCGGGGGGGCGCCTGGGCCCCCCAGGTCTCCGCTGATGCCCCCCTTTGGCATATGTTTAACACGCGTCCCGAAACCCTCGAGGACGAAACCCTTTTTCGTGATCTCATCTCTGTTCCGCCGCCGCCGCGCTTCCAAGATCGGGAGCACCAGGAGAACTCTTCCCGGCACCCTGCCGGATGAGAGGATCACCACCGGGAGCCTCTCCACCACCATGGACGCCTCCCGGATGAGTTGTGAGTAGTCTCCCTTGGACCATGGGTCCATGACTAGTAGCTATGTGATGTTCTCCTCCCCTTATTGTGCTTCACTAATTAGACCTCGTGAGCTGCCCTACATGATCGAGGCACATATGTAATCCTTATGCTGTTGCTATGTTGAGTTTGCTGGGATCCGATGGATTGTGAGATTATGTTCAGATTGTGTTTGAGTAATATATTTGATTTACCTCTTTTATATTTATGTTCGTAAGTAATTCTTGCATGTTCTCCGTTGCTATTTATTGCTTTGGCCAAGTAGTAGGTAGTGACTCCAAGAGGGAACGTTATGCTTGATTGTGGGTTCATGCCCCTCGATGACTAGCTTGAGTGACAGAAACATGAGTCTAGGGGATGTGCTGTTGCCACAAGGGGGAAAACAACGGTGCTTGTCCCCGCGGGTGCAAGGATTGTTTACTTTACGCAAAGTTCTTTTAATGCAGTTGTCTGTTGCTTTGAGTTTACACTATGGGTGGGACTCGCAACTTAATACCAGCGAGATGTTCTGGATAGATATCTCAAGGTGGATGATTAGTAGTAGATGCAGATGGATTTCGGTCTACTTGCCTTGGTGTACCACCCATGCTTTGAACCTCTACCTTTCTTGCAACATAGTTAGCATTGGTTTGCGCACATAATTCTATCAATTGCCTAGCTGTAATTCGTTTACCTCACATAGCTATTTTATCGTCTTTTGGGAGAGAGACATCACTAGTGAACATCATGGGACCCCGGTCCATATTACCATCACTGATCACATCCGCTATTTACTTTCTGCTTTTACATACTAGTTACAGTTTTCACATATCACTATTATCTCTTGCATTTGACCCTTTGTAAACGACAAGGCCGGAGGGATTGACAACCTCTCTGTACTCGTTGGGAGCAAAGTTATTTGTATCTGTGTGCAGGTCCAAGTTGATTGCTAATATCTGGCGCCGTTAGCAGTTGACACCTTCTTGTTGAAACTAGGAGTCTCAGGGGAAATCGATCCTTGCTATCTTTGCCAAGGGAAAACTACCGCTACTCTGCATCTCAAACCTTCCACTTGGGGTAACCAACGAGGGGCGAGAAGCCATCACCCGAGCTGCCTGAGCCTGCCCACCCCGCCGCCCGAGCGCCTGCCCTAACCCTAGCCACCGCCGCGCGCTACCGCCATCGCCGCCGTATCCCGCCGCCCCGCCGGAGCACCGTCGCCGCGCCGCCAGCCCGCCCCCTCGCTGGAGCCCGCCGCCGCCGTCGCCGAGGTAGCCACCGCCCCGACCGCCGCCGCCGGTTTTCGCGAGAAGAACCGCTCAGTTTTTTTCGAAACCCTTGATCTGTTTTTTTATTAGATCAGTTCGGTTTTTCTCGGTTTAGTTAAATAGCGGGAGTTCGTCTGTTCGTTCGTTTTAACGAATGCTTTTTGTCTTTTAGTTACAGACAGCGAACATTCGTTCGTTAGTCTGTTCGTCTGTTTTTTTGTTTTCAGGGCTTTTCCGCGATTATTTCCGATCGGGATTTCTGCCCTGATCTTCGTTTTAGTTTTTGTGTTCGTTCGTACGTCGGAATCAGGCGATTCAAGAGCCTAGATCTTCATCTCGAAGCCCTCTTTCCGTTTAATCAACTGGAACAAGATTTTGATACTGTAAAGTTTTACTTTAGTTCAGTCTAGTAAACGGATCTTGTTTCTTTCGTAGTTTGAGATTTGTTGCTCCGTTTGATTTGATTCTTTTTGCAAAGTGGAGTTCTTAAGTTGAACTTTCTGGTTAGATCTTCTTATTTGGAGTTTTATATGTGCATCCTTGCTTGGTTGCTTATGTATGCTATTGTTTTCTTGCGATAGAATTCTCGGAGTGCGAAGCGTGTTACTACGAGTCCCTAGGTTTTGCGAATCATCAGCAAGGCAAGTAACACTTTGATCATACCTTTAATACCCAGATTTTAAGCATTAGTTCAAACCCTCACACATTGCATAAGTAGGATCTCTTAACTTGTGGGTCTGGGAAGTAGATTGAGGTAGAACCTTTTACCTGCATTATTTTCAAACCCGTGGGAGTTACTTCTACGTTATGTTTAGGTTGCCATGCTATGCTTGTAGACGTGGATTGGTGTCGGGGGAAACTGTCCGCCACGAACACCTATGGGACCGGAGCCCCTTGCTTGTGCGGTAAGAGGGCGGAGGGAGCACGAAGAGCAGATCGTGGAGATCACGCAGGCAGTTTACCCAGGTTCGGGCCGCGATGGACGCGTAAAACCCTACTCCTGCTTAGTTTGTATTGAGTTGGAGAGCTCGGGAGCTTGAAGAACTAGCTACACCGAGCGTATGAGCGATCTAGGTTCCGAACCCCCTCTACGTTGTGCATGGGCCTCCTTTTATAGTGCAAGGGGTCACCGACAGGTGTCAACGTAGGAGAAAGGGTAAAAATGTAAAAGAGGTGGTAGTTGTAACAGTGCGGGAATAGTGGAGCTACAGTGGATGAACAGTGGTCGCTACCTACTTTGACAGTGGGGGACAAGAGCATTTAATGCCCATCGCCGTCGACCCCAAAAGCGCCCGCCCTTGCGTCTCCGTTTGCCACGGCGATGGCTTTCCCACCGTGGAGTGCCACCGTGTCCCCCAGGCTGCACAGCCATCCGCCACGCGTCCCTGGAATGGCCCCAGTGTGACGCGTGGTTCGATGAGCTGGAGCGCGGGCACACAGCACAACTCTCCCCGGCAAGCACCTTGCCGGGGGCTCGACCTTGCCGGGCCCGGGAGCTTGTCGGGCTCTGAAGCTTGCCGCTCCCCGGGCCCTGCCGGGGCGCAAGTTGCGCCGAGGTATGTCTTCTGTAATATAATCTTCTAGTTTTCCTGGCAAACTCCTCTTGCCAGGGCCTTGCGTGAGTGAGGTAATCTTGAGCCTGGAACGGCCTTCCCGGCAAGCTCCACTTGCCGGGGTCTCGATCTTCCGTCTTGTATACTTTGTTTTTGAATGGTTTTATATGGAGCAGGAAGGTCTCCGGCGAGCACGTGGTAGGCCCTGCCGCGGGAAACTGCTACTGCCCGTGCACAAGTTGGGGTACTGAGGTACCCCTACCATAGTACACCGACAGGAGCCCCCGGGCCTGGGCCACACACGGTGCCGAGCGCTGTTGGGCCAGGCCCAAAACAGTGCACGGGCACGCGCGGCCCACGGCACGCCGAATCCACTTCCGCATCCGCCACGTCCGCCCGTAACGGCACGCGTCGATTGCGGCGTCGTGGGATGGGACGTGGCCACGTTCTTTTAATGGAAAGAGCGAAACGTCCCCCACTTCCCCATAAAAGCAGAGGAAGCAGGAGCGGTTCCCCTCCTACGCCTTCATTGCTTCTTCTTCCAACTCCAGAGATCCCCTTTGCGCTCCGCCTCCACACCTCCTCCGCCGCCGTCCGCATCTGCGGCGCCGCCGGACTCTTCGCCCCCCTTCCCTCGCCGCCTCCGCCATGGCCCCGAAGACCGAGAAGGCGAAGGCGGAGAAGGCCAAGAAGGAGAAATCTGACCAGGCGGCGAGGCTTGCTCTGCTGCGTAAGCGGAACGTCGTCTTCTCGCCGAGGCTCAGCGCGCGGGAGCTCTGGAACAAGTACTACTTGTTCTGGGCCAAGAAGACCAAGGCGCATCCCCGCACCCGAGCCTATCCGGCCGCCGCCAAGGACAACTACCCCGGCGGGTACTTCTTCTTCGCAGCTTTCTTCCACTGCGGTCTCTGTCCCCCTTTTTCCGATTTCTTCTGCGACATAATGCACACCTACGGCCTCTATCTTCTAGACTTCACTCCCAACGCCATCCTCACGATGGCGGTTTTCGCACACATGTGTGAAAACTATATTGGGATATACCCAAACGTAGCGCTGTTTAGGCACTTTTTCACCCCTAGAGTAGAAGCCGGAGCTCCCCTCTCCGGGGGGATTTCTTGGGTCTTCCGCTTGAATAAGAAGGAGTCCTACTTGCCGGGGGAGCTCCACGGCAAGTGGGAGGAGTGGCGTGCAGACTGGTGTTGGATTGTCGAGGACGAGCCGCAGCCCTTCACCGCGCCGCGCACAACAGCTATCGTGCGCGGCAGGGACTGGAGTGAGTTGGATTCGGACGACGGCAAGCTCGACGTCGCCCTCATCAGAATTCTTCGTCTTCGGGTAGCAAGGTTGTCTGTCGGAGAAGTAGGCACAGATTTACTCCGCCGCCGCATCGCCCCTCTTCAAGATAGGAAGAGGCCAGCCTGGGATTACGGCAACGCAGCGGACATAATGAGGCTGCGCCCCGGGCTCAACTTCAACTTCACATCATTGGAGCTGAAGGGGATGGTCCGGGAACTATTTAAGCATGACCCGGCCCATCCGGAGTGGTTCAGAGCTCCCCGGGGAGTGGTGCCCCTCTGCAACAGCACGGCCTGGGATGGCCTTCGCGCCATGATGCCCGCGTGTGACTCGCACGGTATCGACCGCACGTGGATTCCGCCCAAGCCAGACGTCATCTTGAACTTCTTGGACAACCTGGTGGAGGTGGCGAAGAACAAGGACGAGATCCGGGAGCTCACACGGGACACCACCGACCAAGAGATAGCGTACATAGCTTCTCGGGTTGAAGAGGCCACTACAGCCGCAGCGGCAGGAGAATTTGGCTTTACGCCCGAGGAGGCAGAGGCCGCGGAAGCGTCCTGCAAAGCAGAGGAGGCGGAGATCCGCAGGCTACTGAAGCTTCCTCCCGACGAGCTCACCGGGGTCCCATCCTTGAGGCACTCCGGGATCCCCGGAATCCTAGCCGAGGCTGCGGTGAAGGGCAGCGCCGCCGGAGGAAACAGAGGCGCCGCAGGGAGCGGAGGCGCCGGAGGGAGCGGAGGCGCCAGAGGGAGAGCGGCCACAGTGGAGGGCGCTGGGCCCAGCAAGCCTGCCGAGGAGGAGGAGGAGGAGGAGGAGGAGGAGGACGCCGGGGTCGACGAAGATTCCGACGGATACCTGGGGCTCTACGCCGACGACCTATCCTCGTCATCGGAGACCTCCCCGCCTCGGGCAAGCCCTAGGCGCTCTCCGCTGAAGCGTCTCCGCAAGACGGCGACAGGGACGAGGGCGCAGGCGCCCCGGCAACAACCAGCTCGCCGGGCGGCGCGAGCTACCCGGGGGAGCCAAGCCGCGACGGGGGCGCCAGGCGCACCAACCACGGCGGAGGCGGCCCGCACGCAGGCCACGGCAGAGGCGCCCCGCAAGCAGGCCACGGCAGAGGCGCCCCGCAAGCAGGCCACGGCAGAGGCGCCTCGCAAGTCAGCGCCGAGCGGAAGGGAGTCTTCTTAGAGCGGAGCGGCGGCTCCGCCCGCTCCCCGGGCCTCGGCTACCACAGGGGCTGGATCTTCGCAGCCCCCAGCCCCAGGGACCGCCAAGCGCCCGAGGGAGACTTCGCCTCCTGCTCCCCGCGCGGACGCGCCTCAGGTGGAGTTTGACTTCTCCGCCCTGAGCGACGACGACGACGAGGAGGAACAGGAGTAAGGACTTGAGGTTTTTGCGTCTTCTTTGACACTATCTTGATTCTTGTTGATGCTAATCTTGCTTTTGCTTTGATCTCAGGACCTTGGCCCAGCGAGCGGCGAAGAAGGCCAAGGTGCCCGTGGTCGAGGTCGCGGACGACTCGCCCGTCGCGGCGACTGGGGACGTGCCGGAGACGAGCCTGCCGGACCCTAGCGCTGCTCCGAGGAGCAGCCCCCAGCGCAGCCCCCAGCGTAAGTCTGGGCTTCATACTTCCGCTCGTCGGGCGCGCTTGAGAACTTCGTCTTGTGCTAATATCCTGATATTTTTTTCTTGTTTTGATTGTCTTGTGCAGAGGTGGAGCCACAACCGCAGGAGCGTCCGGAGGTCGCTCCCGAGGAGCCGCAGGCCCCGCCGTCCCCGCCAAGGCCGAACTCCCCGGCAAGGGAGAGCACCCCGCCAAGGGCGGGTACTCCGCCAAGGGCGAGTACCCCGCCAAGGGCGGGTAGCCCGGCGAGGGCGGCCACTCCGTCAAGGCAGAGCTCCCCGGCGAGGGAGCCCGCCGCTGACGACGTCCGTTAAGGTAAGTTCCGTAACTTTGTCTTCTTGTATTTGTCTCTTTTTGGATATTTGCTTGAGCTTCTTTTACTTTTTCTTCTTCTTCTAGATCCTCCTCCCCCCGAGCATATGGAGACGGAAGTCATCGTCATCGAGGAGGAGGGCGCGCAGGGCGGCGGCGGCGACGCCCCTGTCGCTGAGGACACGGCGGGAGCCGCCGAGCCGGCTGCGGAGGAGACCGCTCCGGCTGCAGACGCAGCGGCCGGGGAGGGGGACGGCGACCGCACTGCCGGCCCGGAGGCGGCAGGAGCATCAAGTGCTGCACCGGCCGCCGACCCCTCCGCCGAAAAGGAGCAGGCGGGCTACTATCTTGAAGCTCCCAACGGCGTATTCATCCAGGTGCCGTGGGGTTCTTCTTCGCGAGCCCCCGCGGAGGGCGAGGCCTTTGATGGAGAGGTCCTCGCCTCCGCGGGCCTGAAGATCGTCGAGGCGCCCGGCGGAAACGAAGGGCCCGAGGAGGAGAAGCTGCTTCATCAGCTCCTGGCCCTTTACCGGGCCAGGCAGGCGAAGCTTGCTTCCCGGGAGGCCCTTGCCGCCAAGGCCGCCGTTGAGATGGAGAAGCGCGCAGCGGAGCTCCGCGCCGCCAACCAGGCTGCCCTCCGCGACGTGGCGGAGGAGCGCGAGAGGCTCGCCGGGGAGTACCAGGAATGGTTGCTGGAGAAGGCTGAAGCCGAAGAGCAGCAGCGACTTGCCGGGGTGGAGCTGTCCCGGCGAGAAGGAGAGCTCGCCCAGCGGAAGGTCAACCTCGACTCCCACGAGGAAGACCTTGCCGCTCGGGAGCAGGCCCTTGGCGGAGAGCTAAAGGAGGCTAAAGCCGCCGCGGCTGCCGCGGAGACCGCCAAGGAGGAGCTCGCGGCCAAGGTTGCGCAACTGGAGGAGTCGTTGAAGGCGAGCGTGGAGAGGGTCACCGCGCTCAACACGGAGCACGAGAAGGACACCCACACCAACTCCGAACTCCAGGTGCGCCTCTCCAAGCAGGGCGACGAGCTGAAGGCCGCCAAGGACTCCATTGAGGACCTGGAGCTGAAGGTTTCCATGTTGAAGGACTCGCTCGACGCCGTCCGGGACCGGGAAACCATGCTGAAGGAGGAGCTCCGCAAGGAGCGAAGCTTGGTGGAGAGCGCCAACACTGCGGCCGAGAACTTCCGCCGGACCTTCGAGGTGTGGGCCGAGGACCTGGTGTCTTCTGCATCCAACATCGACCAGGAGCTGCTGGCGCTGAAGTTGGAGCATCTCATCTACTCTCCGGACCCAAACCTCCCTCACAGCGCCAAGCTCAGCCTCTTCTTCAGGGGGATCGCGCCGGCTCTTGCAGATCTTCGGAAGAAGATTCCCGCGCAACTGGCCGAGGAGTCGCGCCAGCTCTGCACGGGAACCTTGGAGCGCGTACTGACGAAGATTGTATACCGCAATCCCGGTATAAACCTCACCAACGTTCTCCGCAGCTTGCCGGCCGACGCGAACATGGAGGCGCTGAAGGAGCAGGTCGCCCACATCATCGCCAAAGTGAACAAGATCTCCAGGATCGAGGGCGACCGCGTAGATTAGGCCTCCTTTATCTTTATCTCTTTTTCTTGCTGCATAGGGTGTTATGAACTCATTAATCATTGCGACAAGTTATCCTTTGTAAGATATTTATCTTATTTTGATCAATCAGTGCAATGTTATCTTCCTTGTCTTGGTCATCTACTTTGTATGTTTTTCACCCTACGCCTCCAGGGAGCTTGCCGGCAAGGGCCCTTTGCCGGGAGCGCTGAGTGCTGGACTCTGAGCAGCCTGCTGGCCAAGGTCTTACCGGCAAGCAACCTTGCCGCAGCTAGTCGCAACGCACTCGGCTTGTTGAGTGAAACTCGAAAACGAACCAAGGGCGCGACACTTGTTGCAGCTCACTTAAGTCGTTGAGCGTACTCGAAAACAAGACAAGGGTGCGGCTAGCCACGGGTAGGTTCCTCTACGCACAGGTTTTCCATACAAAGTGTGATTGTTCAAGGAAGACAACTAAAAATTAAAAATTTGAACTGCTCAAATTCTAATAACTTAGCTTATATATAATGCTTGCTTCTTGGTAAGGCTTCTCTTTCTTGAACAGCACTTGGTTCCTCTTCCATCTCCTTCCCCCCTGGCAAACTTGTGCGCGAGGAACGTTCCTTCTGCTTAAGAGGCAAGGAAAAAGAAGAGGGAAACAAGTATATGGCCTTTCGGCGTGCTAATGCTTACCGGATATGTATGTTGCACAAGATGCCAAATAACACATGCAAATAGCGGAGAAAAGCATGTAAAAGGAAAATAGCGCAAAACACAAAAACTTTACTAATGCACGGGGTCTGCGCCCGGCTTTGTACAAAGGGTTACATGCAACAGCGGCAAAGCTTGTACAAAAGGTGGTTGCCGGAGCGGATCACGGCAACCGCGCCTTATGGGTGAAACTTGCGAAGATGCTCTATGTTCCAGGAGTTGCTCACCGGTAAGCCTTCTTCGGTCTCAAGGCGGACAGCGCCGGGCCTCGTGACTTGTCTCACCCGATAAGGGCCTTCCCACTTCGGCGTCAACTTGTTGGAATTCTTGGCAGACTTAACACGCCGAAGAACAAGGTCGCCTTCCTCGAGACTCCTGGCCTTGACCTTGCGGCTATGGTAGCGACGCAAGGCTTGCTGGTATCGAGCAGCTCGTACAGCAGCCTAGAGACGTCCCTCCTCGAGGAGCAATGCGTCATCTTGTCGCAGTTGCTCTTGCTCGAGCTCATCATAAGCGAGCACTCGAGGAGATCCGTATACGAGTTCCGTGGGGAGAACTGCCTCTGCTCCATAGACTAGAGCAAAGGGTGTCTGTCCGGTGGCTCGACTTGGTGTCGTTCTGATTGACCAAAGAGCCGCCGGTAGCTCCTCTATCCAGTTTCTTCCGCACTTGCGCAGCCTGTCAAAGGTCCTTGCTTTGAGTCCGCGCAGCACTTCAGCATTGGCCCTCTCCGCTTGACCGTTGCTCCTCGGGTGAGCAACAGAAGCGAAACAGACCTTGGCGCCAAGGTCTTGAACGTACTGCATGAAGGTGCGACTAGTAAACTATGTACCGTTGTCGGTGATGATCCTGTTAGGGATTCCGAAATGGCAAACAATCGACCTGAAGAACCTGACCGCTGACTGTGCTGTCACCTTTCTCACTGGTTCCACTTCTGGCCACTTTGTGAACTTGTCGATTGCAACGTACAAGTACTCAAAGCCCCCGACGGCTCGGGGGAAGGGGCCGAGGATATCGAGCCCCCAGACCGAGAAGGGCCAGGCAAAGGAATTGTTTGGAGAGCTTGAGCTGGCTGATGGGTCTGCTTTGCATGGAACTGGCACGCTTCACACTTGGTTACTAGTGCAGTTGCATCTTGGAGGGCTTCTTGCCAGAAGAACCCTTGCCGGAAAGCTTTCCCGGCAAGCGCCCTTGCGCCAATGTGGTGGCCGCATATGCCTCCGTGTATTTCTGCCAACAGCTTCTGTCCATCTTCCCTGGAGATGCACTTCAACCTGACTCCGTTGAGCCTTCTTCTGTACAGCTCGTTATCCACGAACTGGTACATACTTGACTGCCTGGTTATCTTCTCTATTTCTTCTGGGTCGTCGGGAAGTTCTCCAGTTTGTAGAAAACGGACGATCTGCTGCGCCCATGCCGGAGCTCGAGGCTCAACGGCAAGGACTAAAGGCATGAGGGCCGCTGCGGGGACCTCAGCTTCTACGGCAAGAACCTCTGGCTCCGCCGGAGCTGATGGTCCCCCGGCAAGCTCGCCGGGGCGAGGCTTGTCGGGGACACTTGCTTCAACTGCACAGATCCTCGGATCTGCAGGAGCAGACTGTTCCTCAGCGTTCTGGTCGTTGATCTTGGGGACCTTGGTGGCGGTTTCAGGAAGATCCGCCGGCAAGTAGTCGCCGGAGACCAATTTTCTCTTCTTGGACTGCCCAATTGATGGTGTAACGGATGGTTGAGTTAGCTTGAGCAAAAAGGTCCCTGGTTCCACAGGTAACTTCATCGAAGCACACTTTGAAAGGCCATCTGCAATTTCATTCTGAGCTCTCGGGACGTGCTCCATCTGCAGACCTTCAAAGTGCTCCTCAAGCTTCCTCACTTCATCTACAGAAGCTTCCATCAAAGGGCTCTGGTAACTCTTGTTAACTTGCCGGACCACCAACTGAGAATCTCCCCGCACAATTAGTTTTCTGATCCCAAGTTTGGCCGCAATCCTGAGGCCGGCGAGCAAACCTTCATATTCAGCAGTGTTGTTCGTCGCTTGCTCCCTGGGAAAGTGCATCTGGATAACATACTTGAGGTGCTCTCCGGTGGGCGCGATGAGTACCACGCCAGCACCGGCGCCTTGCAGCGAGAAGGCACCATCAAAATACATTACCCATTCACTTGTCGCTCCTTGTACGGGTGTACTTGTTTCTTGGACTTCTTCATCGGGCGTCGGGGTCCACTCAGCTATGAATTCTGCCAAAGCTCGACTCTGTATGGTTGAGGTGCTTTCAAACTTGAGTCCAAAGCTCGACAGCTCCAGTGCCCACTCA
This sequence comes from Secale cereale, assembly GCA_902687465.1. NCBI lineage: Eukaryota > Viridiplantae > Streptophyta > Magnoliopsida > Poales > Poaceae > Secale > Secale cereale. The sequence goes on from LR738715.1 coordinate 694,326,744, forward strand.
ACGATCCTGCCTGTTGCTTCCGGATTGTGCAATATCCTCTTCAGCGGAAAGCGAGTGACCACCGTTATCTCATGTGCCTGGAAGTAATGGCGCAGCTTTCTCGAGGCCATGAGGAGGCCGAAAAGCAACTTTTGCACCCCGGAGTATCTTGATCTAGCCCCCTGCAAGAGGGAACTCACAAAATACACCGGGCGCTGCACCATCTTCTTCCGCACTTCTTCCTGTTCCTGCGCAGAGTTGTCCTTGTCGGGGCCAGAGCTTGTCGGAGCAGCCCCCTGCTTGTCGCCGGACTCGCTTGCCGGTGGTGCAGACTCCTCGTCGGCCTCCCTCTCCGCTACTAACGCAGCACTAACCACCTGGTTGGTTGCCGCTAGGTATAGCAACAACTTTTCCTGTGGTCTAGGTGCGACAAGTATTGGAGTGGAGGATAGGTACCGTTTCAAATCTTGCAGCGCCGCCTCCGCTTCCGGAGTCCACTTCATGGGACCTGCCTTCTTCAAGATTTTGAAGAAAGGTAGGGCGCGTTCTGCAGGCTTCGAAATGAACCTACTGAGGGAAGCCACACAACCTGCAAGCCTTCTGACATCCTTGACGCGCTTCGGGGCCTCGATCTGCTCGATGGCTTTAATCTTATCGGGGTTAGCTTCAATCCCCCTTTGTGACACAAAGAACCCGAGAAGCTTGCCGGAGGGGACTCCAAAGACGCACTTCTCGGGGTTCAACTTGAGCTGTATCTTGCGCAGGTTCTGAAATGTCTCTTCCAAATCTTGGACCAGGGTGTCCTTGCTCTTACTCTTCACCACGATGTCATCCATGTAAGACTCTACATTTCTGTGGATCTGTGGCTCGAAAGCAGTGTGCACTACCCTTGCAAATGTCGATCCTGCATTCTTCAGTCCAAATGGCATGCGTATGAAGCAATAAGTGCCACATGGAGTGATAAATGCAGTCTTCTCTTCATCTTCCTTGGCCATAAAAATCTGATGGTAGCCTGAATATGCATCAAGAAAAGAGAGTAGCTCACATCCGGCGGTGGAGTCAACAATCTGGTCAATGCGCGGCAAAGGGAATGGATCCTTGGGACATGCTTTATTCACGTCGGTGAAGTCTATACATAGTCTCCACTTCCCATTGGCCTTGCGCACGACGACTGGGTTTGCTAACCACGTCGGATGGATCACACCACTAACTAGGCCTGCTGCCTCTAGTTTCTTGATTTCTTCAGCAATGAATTCTTGGCGCTCCACGGCTTGCTTCCTCACTTTCTGCTTGACGGGCCGCGCATGAGGACAAACAGCAAGCTTGTGCTCAATTACCTTCCTGGGAACACCGGGGATGTCAGATGGCTGCCATGCAAACACATCGACATTCGCCCGCAGGAAGGCAACGAGCGCGCTTTCCTATTTGCTGTCAAGCGTGGCACTGATGGTGAAGGTACCACCAGTGCCGTTCTCCTTGGCGGACACCTTCTTGGTTGCCGGAGGAGCGGCCATCCCCTTCTTACACTTGCCGGTGGAGCTCGATGGAACGTCCTCGACGGCAGCGCAGCACTCCGAAGAGGTGCGGTTGCCGGAGTGGGCCCCAGAGCACTTACCGGACTTGGTCTTCGTCTTCTTCCCCCCGGGAGCTTCAGCGGCAAGTGTATCCTTTTCTGCTGCGGCTGCTGCGTCCCGGTAGATCTTGTCGGCGCAAACAAGCGCATCTTTCTTGTCGCCATGGACAGTGATGACGCTTATCGGCCCCGGCATCTTGAGTACGTTGTAGGCGTAGTGGGAAGCCGCCATGAACTTGGCGAGGGCGGGACGGCCGAGTATCCCATTGTACGGCAATGGGATATCGGCGACGTCGAATGTGATGCGCTCAGTTCTGAAGTTGAGCTCCCCGCCAAAGGTCACCGGCAGAGTGATCTTCCCCTTGGGCTTGCTCCTTCCCGGATTGATTCCTTGGAAAGAACCGGTCTCTTCGAGCTCGCCATCTGGGATTTGGAGTTACTTGATCACAGCAGAGGAGATCAAGTTCAGCCCGGCCCCGCCGTCAACCAACATTTTGGTGACCTTGAGGTTGCGGATGGTGGGTGAGACCAGCATCGGCAAGCACCCGACCGCAGTGGTGCGGTCAGGGTGATCCTCAAGATCAAAAATGATGGGCGTGCTGGACCATTTGAGGAGCCTGCGCGACTCCACGGGCGGCTCTGCTGCATTCAACTCGCGCACCCACTGCTTGATATGGCGGTGGGAGGTGTGCAGAGAGGCGCCACCGTCGACGCACAGGACCTCCGTGGCCTTCTGGAACTCCTGCTCGCTGTTATCCTCATCCTCCATGTCTTCGTCGTCTTCTTCTTCGTCCTTGTCGCGGCCCCGGGGAGGTCGATCACCTTGCCGCTGCTTTGCCTTGCCGCGGCGTCCTCCCCGGCCATTGAATGGCCGCTTCTTGCTTGGTTCTCCTCCGCCACCTTTGGCCTTCTCCTTGTCGCGCCTCTCGTACTCAGCCTTCTGCTGCTCGACGAGGTACTCGACGCGTTTGCAGTTGGAGAGGTCGTGGCCCTTGGTGCGGTGGATTTTGCAATATTGCTTGTCGGAGCCGTCCTGCTTGTCGGCTGCCGCCACAGGGGCAGGCTCCTTGCCGGAGCCGCCAGCCTGTGTTTGCTTGGCGGGAGCCTCCTTGCCGGACTTCTCGACGGCAAGCACTTCCTTCTTGTTCTTCCTTCTATTGTTCCGCCGCCGGTTCTTCTTTGCCGGGGCGGCGTCGTCGCTGTCGCTTCCTCCTGCGCCAGCATCCTCCCCGGGGAGTCTCCTCCCCTCTTCTGCGCGCGCGCACTTATCAGCTAGAGCGTAGAGCTCGCTAACATCCCGTATCTTGGTCATGCCCATCTCCTCACGCATGCGGCGGTTACGCACGTTCTGGTGGAACGCGCTGATAACCGCGGCAGGGTGGACGTCGGGGATGTTGTGCTGCACACGACTGAAGCGTTGGATATACTTGCGCAGGGATTCTCCTTCCTTCTAGGCCAGAATGTGGAGATCGCTCTCCTGGCCGTGGGGTTTGTGGCCGCCCGTGAAGGCGCCGACAAACTGGTGGCAAAGGTCTGCCCAAGAAGAAATGGAACCTTCCGGCAAGTGCATAAGCCAGGAACGAACGTTCGGCTTTAGCACGAGCGGGAAGTAGTTCGCCAAAATCTTCTCGTCGCGCCCCCCGGCAGCCTGCACCGCGATGGTGTAAATGCTGAGGAATTCGGAGGGGTGGGTCTTGCCGTCGTACTTCTCCGGTACGTCGGGTTTGAAGTTCTTCATGCTGGGCCACTGGACGCGCCGCAGCTCGCGGGTAAACGCAGGGCAACCTGCCGCATACGGCAAGTCGCCTGGTTCACCGGGCGCGCGCGCGTCGACAGCGTTCCCAGCTCTCTGGTCTGATTGTCGCCGAGCTTCTCGGCGGCGCTCGATCGTTGTCCGAGCGTCTTCTTGTCGCCGGTCGTCAAGGACCTGGCGCTGGTCCCGACGAGCCCGCGGATCCGACGATGTCGTGGAGCCGTCGTCGGCATTGTTCCGGCGGGGCGGCGTCTTCTGCTTCCGCGGCGGGGAGTGCATGGTGGTTGCACCCCCGGCGGTCTTGTCGTCGTCGGCCTTCGTCTTCTCGACTTGCCGCGGCCGCGAGGTCGCCGGCTGCTGTGGAGAGTCGTTGTTGGCGAAGGCGATCAGGCTCTGAATAGTTGCCCTCCAGTCTTCGGCCTTGTCTGCCGCTGGAGGGAAGTCGAGGAGCAGTTGCGCCCTTGCGAGCGCTTCTGCTGGAGTGGAGGGGAGCGGGGGCGAGCGGTGCGAGGAGCGGGATATGCTCGGACTTCTAACAGCGTTAGAAGGAGCAGGGTCCCGCCCCGGCGACCGCGCCTTGCTCGTGCCAGGACGATGGCCCGGAGCGTCCCGCGAACCTCCGGTTTGCCCTTGGCCCAGCAGACGGATGCCACCTCCTGTGGCATGGCGCAGCTGGGTTGTCGTTTGCTGAGATGGACGCGGCGCGTCCACGGAGACCGAGGCTCGGTTGTCCGTCCTGTCCTTGGATTTGGTGGCGCCGCGAGTGTCCTCGCCGGCGACCACCCTCCCGACGGCGTCTCCCCCGCCCACCGTTGGTTCCGGTGGTGGCGGATGAGACGCAGACGGGCCTGCGACCTCCGAAGCCTTCTTCTTCGGGGCCATGTCGCTGTTGTTGATGAGGTTGCTGATGAAACTGGAGAGGTTGATGAAGAATGCGCCCGCGTGAACGCCGGATCAGATTCGCACAACCTCGACGCCCCCTACCTGGCGCGCCAAAGATGTCGGGGGAAACTGTCCGCCACGAACACCTATGGGACCGGAGCCCCTTGCTTGTGCGGTAAGAGGGCGGAGGGAGCACGAAGAGCAGATCGTGGAGATCACGCAGGCAGTTTACCCAGGTTCGGGCCGCGATGGACGCGTAAAACCCTACTCCTGCTTAGTTTGTATTGAGTTGGAGAGCTCGGGAGCTTGAAGAACTAGCTACACCGAGCGTATGAGCGATCTAGGTTCCGAACCCCCTCTACGTTGTGCATGGGCCTCCTTTTATAGTGCAAGGGGTCACCGACAGGTGTCAACGTAGGAGAAAGGGTAAAAATGTAAAAGAGGTGGTAGTTGTAACAGTGCGGGAATAGTGGAGCTACAGTGGATGAACAGTGGTCGCTACCTACTTTGACAGTGGGGGACAAGAGCATTTAATGCCCGTCGCCGTCGACCCCAAAAGCGCCCGCCCTTGCGTCTCCGTTTGCCACGGCGATGGCTTTCCCACCGTGGAGTGCCACCGTGTCCCCCAGGCTGCACAGCCATCCGCCACGCGTCCCTGGAATGGCCCCAGTGCGACGCGTGGTTCGATGAGCTGGAGCGCGGGCACACAGCACAACTCTCCCCGGCAAGCACCTTGCCGGGGGCTCGACCTTGCCGGGCCCGGGAGCTTGTCGGGCTCTGAAGCTTGCCGCTCCCCGGGCCCTGCCGGGGCGCAAGTTGCGCCGAGGTATGTCTTCTGTAATATAATCTTCTAGTTTTCCTGGCAAACTCCTCTTGCCAGGGCCTTGCGTGAGTGAGGTAATCTTGAGCCTGGAACGGCCTTCCCGGCAAGCTCCACTTGCCGGGGTCTCGATCTTCCGTCTTGTATACTTTGTTTTTGAATGGTTTTATATGGAGCAGGAAGGTCTCCGGCGAGCACGTGGTAGGCCCTGCCGCGGGAAACTGCTACTGCCCGTGCACAAGTTGGGGTACTGAGGTACCCCTACCTTAGTACACCGACAATTGGGTTTGAGTGTATCCATGACAGATGTGAGATTGTTAATTAAGGTTCAACTTAAGGTGGCTACTTTAATACACATCTGGGTGGATTGGTTGCAGGGCACCTGGAGAATCCAATGTTGTCCTAGTAAATCCCGGAGGAACCGTGTGATTATCCTATGGAATGCCACCCAGGCTCAAAGGGATCATAAAACTATTCATGCTAGAATCTTCCATGTGCAGCCACAATGCCATTATGGGCTCTGGCATAGTTGAGTATGTTGTGTGAGCTCTTTCAGTGGTGGACTAGCAGATGTAGGGGAAAGTAGGTGTACGGGTCCACCCGGGGTAAAGAGTAAATGCTTCTGAAAGACTGTGTCTCGGTCATCCGTTTCTCAAACACCATGCAGTGCGAGAAATCCAACGGAGGATATCGAGTCTTGTGGGGAAAAGTGCACAAACCTATGCAGAGTGTACAAAATAGTCATGATTAGCCGTGTCCCCGATTATGGACATCTTGAGTAGCTGGTACTTGAATTATTGGTTGATCTCATCACTCTAAAACTAATTTGCTGGTTTAATGCTGATTACATTAATTGGGATTGAGTTGGAGGAACCTTCTCAATGATGTTTCAACTACCATGATAGTTAAAATAAAAGTTATTCCTTTGTTGTAGGGAAAAATTGGCTTTCACTACAAGAAATATGTCAACTTATGACCTCCTGTTAGTGACCCTGGAAGAATTGGTCATAGATCTATGACCATTTCAGACCAATTGGTCAAAAGTTGTTCGGGGGGCTCCAAACCCGAAACTATAACGGCCATTTTGGTCTGAAAGGTCATAATTTCCTTACACGAAATGGTCATAAAGCAGATAGCACTGGTTCGCTGCCTTATTTCTAGCTGATCATGACAAATATAGATGGTCATAACCTTGTAAATTGTGGTGGGTTGCTATGACTAGGCGCCACCTCATCAGTTTTGCCTATGTGTCATGTCCATGTGGCAGTTCTTGCCCTAGGTTGTGAAGCAACCTATATTTCTGTCATTCCCAAAATTCCCCAAAAAATCTCATAAATTCCTTGGGTCATATCCTCGTCAAATATGTAAAAAAACCTTCCTTGCCTAGTTCAAAAATAATTAAAAAATATTCATTTTCCTATTCTGTTCAAAAAAACACTTTGTGAAGGAAGTACCACTTTGGCATTTCCAAATGGTATCCATTTTCTAAAGTGCTTTCCTATGCCCAAATAACTATCATCCACCAAATGCCTGCTCAATCCATTCATTATTTTGAGCCCAGCTTCAACATTCGTATTTATGTCCAGTGTGGTACTTTGCAAAACAAGTACCACCTAGACTCCTCCTTTTGAGCTGAAAATTTGTGAAGACGGTCTTCTTAGTAACTGATCATCCTCCACCAAAACTCAAGCCCATTCTCCATGTGCATTTCCTGTACCACTAATCAAACACTTGGCTGCTAATTCGTGTTTGAGCATCGATCGGTCTCCTCGTGAGAATCTTATGTTGTAATTTTCTTCCTAGCACCTACCTGGGGAGTTCCCAACCCACTAGACATGCCTAGGCCTCCCAAAACACATGGCAACACCACAATCACGCGGTGACCACGCGGCGGGCATGCGAGTTTACGCGCTCTAGAGTTGGGGCCCTCGACCACTGCCCAAACCTCGACGTATCGCCACCAAACCATGTATTTATGATTAAATAGGTACTTATGTAACTAGAAATGATTTTTGGAAAAAATAAATAGCAAACTATGAGGCAGCTGCAGTTCAAATTTGACCCGCTTCCACCTGAATTGGCGGAAATTTGTCTTTTTCGTGATAGGTGGATCAAAACTTTTTACACCCAACAATTTTGTCAATTGTGCATTAAATATGTCCTAGTATTTTGGAAAATTCATTTGGTCCAATTTTGCAACAATTATTGGGGAGGTCCTTCACAAAAAAACCTCCTTTTGGGCACTCGAAAAATGGAAAATGATTCTTTCGTCCAAAGAAAATGAAAACTTCCTTAGGCAATATTGTTTGCCATTCCAAGATGCACCCTTGTACACAATATGAGATCATTTGAACAAACTATGCCATGAATGTGGCCATAGGATTGATCATTTGGCTCGAAAGCCATGAATCTTCACGCATGATAGCTCATTTCTGAGAACACTTTTTTAAAAGAATTGCCGTATTACAAGTTTATTATTTTTCCTGGTAACTTGGTCATATATAATGACACAATGCGAAGGTTTTCCAATTTTTTGATTTTTTTTGAATTTTTTATGCCCGTTTCAGAATGCGGTCAAAACGACGGGAATGACCGTTCCTAGCTTGTGGTTGAATCTTGGTATTTTTTAGGTGTTTCTCTGATTAAATATATACTTATGTACCTAGAAATGATTTTTGTAACAAAATAAAGAGCAAACTACAAGGCAGCTACATTTCAATTATGACCCACTTCCAGCAGAATCGGCCGAAATTTGTCTTTTTCACGAGAGGTGGATCAAAACTTTTTATACCCAACCATTTAGTAAATTGTGCATTAAATATGGCCTAGTATTTTATAAAAATGATTTGGTCCAATTTTGTAACAATTATTTGGGAGGTCCTTCACAAAAAAACCACCTTTTGGGCAGTCGAAATATGGAAAATGATTTTTTCGTCCAAAGAAAATGAAAACTTCCTTACGCAATATTGTTTGCCATTCCAAGATGCAACCTTGTGCACAATATGAGATCATTTGAACAGACTATGCCATGAATGTGGCCATAGGATTGATCATTATGCTCGAAAGCCATGAATCTTCACGCATGATAGCTCATTTCTGAGAACACTTTTTTAAAAGAATTGTCGTATTACAAGTTTATTATTTTTCCTAGTAACTTGGTCATATATAATGACACAATGCGAAGGTTTTCCAATTTTTTGTTTTTTTTTAATTTTTTATGCCCGTTTCAAAATGCGGTCAAAACGGGGGTAATGATCGTTCCTAGCTAGTGGTTGAATCTTGGTATTTTTTTGTGTTTCTCTGATTAAATAGATACTTATGTACCTAGAAATGATTTTTGGAAAAAATAAATAGCAAACTATGAGGCAGCTGCAGTACAAATTTGACCAGCTTCCATGTGAATCGGCGGAAATTTGTCTTTTTCATGAGAGGTGGATAAAAACTTTTTACACCCAACAATTTTGTCAATTGTGCATTAAATATGTCCTAGTATTTTAGAAAATTGATTTGGTCCAATTTTGCAACAATTATTTGGGAGGTCCTTCACAAAAAAACCTCCTTTTGGGCACTCAAAAAATGGAAAATGATTTTTTCGTCCAAAGAAAATGAAAACTTCCTTAAGCAATATTGTTTGCCATTCCAAGATGCACCCTTGTGCACAATATGAGATCATTTGAACAAACTATGCCTTGAATGTGGCCATAGGTTTGATCATTTGGCTAGAAAGGCATGAATCTTCACGCATGATAGCTCATTTCTGAGAACACTTTTTTAAAATAATTGCCGTATTACAAGTTTATTATTTTTCCTGGTAACTTGGTCATATATAACGACACAATGCAAAGGTTTTCCAATTTTTTGATTTTTTTTTGAATTTTTTATGCCCGTTTCAAAATGCGGTCAAAACGGCGGGAATGACCGTTACTAGCTAGTGGTTGAATCTTGGTATTTTTTTGGTGTTTCTCTAATTAAACATATACTTATGTACCTAGAAATGATTTTTGTAAAAAATAAAGAGCAAACTACAAGGCAGCTACAGTTCAAATTTGACCCACTTCCAACTAAATCGGCAGAAATTTGTCTTTTTCACGAGAGGTGGATCAAAACTTTTTACACCCAACCATTCAGTCAATTGTGCATTAAATATGGCCTAGTATTTTGTAAAAATGATTTGGTCCAATTTTGCAACAATTATTTGGGAGGTCCTTCACAAAAAAACCTCCTTTTGGGCACTCGAAAAATGGAAATTGAATTTTTCGTCCAAAGAAAACGAAAACTTCCTTAGGCAATATTGTTTGCCATTCCAAGATGCAACCTTATGCACAATATGAGATCATTTTAACAAATATTTGATAGGACTTTCACAAAAAAACTCATTTTGAGCACTGAAAAATGGAATGAAATTTTTTATCTTGAATCGGTCATGACCAATTTATATGGTCATAAGGTCATCAAATGGTTTGCTGCGTTCTGATTGGACCATGGGCATATCACGCGGATCACGCATCAACCACCGTCGGATGCTTCCGAATCCAACGGCCCAAACCCACCCGAGCCGAAACCCTAGGTCTGTCCTCATGGACATTTTCCACCCACCCCCCCGCCTCCATTCTTTCTCTCATTCCTCCCTCCCCCGCCTCCATTCCAATCCCTCC
>LR738715.1:694336422-694383210 GCA_902687465.1 Secale cereale
ACGATGGCCCCCCATCGCCGCCCGTCGTCGCCGCCCCCTCCTTCCCCATCCCGCTGCCGCCTTTCTCTCCCACCAACCCTGATCCATACCCTCCCTCGACGGGATTCGCCGCTCCCCCTTCCTCTGTCTCACTCACACCCACATCGCCGCCGCCATCACCCACAGCCGCCTCCCACCGCTGCTCCAGATCCCTCTCCCCTCGCCGCTGGTCTGAGCACTTCCTGAGGCAGCACTGGAGATGGCGAGCGGCTCTGGGGAGCACTTCCTGAGGCAGCTGAGCTCCAGCAACGGGCTGCAGGCCGCGCAGGATGGGTACGGTGGCGGCGGCGGCAGGAGGAGGAGGGGCTCGAAGCGGTGGTCCAAGAAGCAGGCCGGGAGAGGGTACGGGGGCGGCGGGAAGGGGGAGTCGGCATCATCGGTGTCGACTAGGAGGAAGCGGGTGATGGTGGTGGTCGACGACAGCTCCGGGGCCAAGCACGCCATGATGTGGGCGCTCACCCACGTCGCCAACAGGGGGGACTTCCTCACTCTACTCCACGTCCTACCGCACTACGACGCCGGAGCGGAGGAGGCGCCCTCCCTCGCCAACTCCCTCGGCACGCTCTGCAAGGCCTGCAGGCCTGAGGTATCATACGTGTGCCATTTCTCAGCCAAGTTATGAGCATTCTTCTTTTCGAGGACAAAATTCTTTGCATTTCCCTCCAAAAAAGGAGTGTATCCTGGCCTCTGCATCACGCAGCCAACGAAAGTAGTACATGCATGCCATGTAATTACCTGAGTGCAGCACTGGTTCAAGCAAGCTAATTGTGCTTCTTCTTTTTTTGGTTCGAATCGCCATTTTAAGGAGCTTGTCTCTAGTCTCTACAGTCTAGCTTGGTTCGGGCTCCCCCTTTGGAAGCATGAGCCTGGAAGCATGCCCAAGAGATTCTAGGAGTAGTTCACAAAAAGTTTGTGTTTTACCACAAATAGAACAAGTACTTCCGAGTTCATTTATTTATTGAAAAGGAGTTCCACTGTACTCCATGTTCACTAGTAGTTCATCGAAATTAGACCTAGAGAAAATGTTTTCATATATATATAGTCATGCAAGCATGTTTCATTATCAAAAAAAAATTAAGCATGTCTTCGTGATGCTGCATGCTCCATGCCATTCTGTGTAGAGATAATGACCTAGGCCAGCTTTTGCATTGTTTAGCAGCAAAATGCAATTGGACGAGCAGCATTTTAGGGTGATTTAGGTTTTTATTTTACTGTGTTGAATATAACTGTTTAGTATGAGTTGTTGGAGCTTTGTTCCAATTTGACGCTCAGCTTTTATCTTTGAAATGTTTCCGTTTACTAATGTTTATATCTATCATTCAGTACTACTGTTTATATCTAAACAAGACCTTATGATTTACACAGGTCGGGTTGTTGCGGGTTCCATGGAGCCCCCCTCCCCTCGTCAAGCTCGGCGCCAAGAGCGAGGAGCTGCTCTTCGCCTCGCACAACCGACATCGTCAGGTTGCAAGCAAATATTCCTGTCTGCTCTTTCACTAGTGTCAACCCTTGCTTTCGTTGTTAATAATACACGCATGCTCCACAACTAATACACAAGATGCATTTCCATCCCATCTAGTAGGTGCTGACTCGATGCAAACAAATAAAATAAAATTAGTAGGTGTTGACTGCTCACAGCCCATATATGCTGAACGATGCTAGCTGCTGTACATAAGGTCTTGCTCATGTTCAAGCCTGGTAGTATATTTTTTCCAAATGGTCTGTTTACTTGATTTATCTGTTGTTTGATTTTGCTCCATCAGCTTTCTTGATGTCCTTCTACATATATTTGTTGCTTGTAATCTTCTTGAAGAATGCAAGTACTTGATATTCCATTCTGTTGTTGTAGGTGAATGGAACTTGTGTTGTTGGTAGAACTCCGTTGAGGACTTCTACCCATGTTGAAGAGCATGTTCTGTGGTATCCAAGAGTAGGTAGCTTTTGTACTGGTAGAGCGGTCTATTTCCAGATCCCAATATTTATGATTGTGTGGATCTGAGTGAAGTTTGAAGTTCCTGGGTATGCAAGATTCAATGGTTAAACTAGTTGATGTGATGTGAATGAGTGTATGGAAACTGGTTGTTGTGATGTGAATGAGTGTATGTAGTTTCACGTGTTCTGTTCTCTATAGCATATTGTAATAAACTTATTTTAGCTGTTATTTGAAGATTTTCATATGCTTTCTCTCTTCTGTCTGTTTCATATATACATATATATTGCTTATTAATAAGCTGTGAAAAATCTGACATTTGGGACCCATCTGTAAACTGGAGCTGGAAAAAAAAAGCTGGAAATAAAAAATAAATTGACTGCAAAATGTTGTGCGCTAGAAAATAAAAAGGCCAAATTGTAGGCTAGGCCCATGTAGCTAACCGAAATTAACATAAAATACATATATTAAAAGGGCTTGCCTAAAAAATAATACATGGGCCGAATTACTGGGTCAGACCCATGTAGCTAATAAAAGCACTGGGAAAAAACATTAAAAAGGCTGAATTGTTGGGCTAGGCCCATGTAGAAAATCGAATTGGAGCGGGCTGATTCTTGTGCCACATCAGATTGCCACGTCGGATGCCTACATGGCCTGGGGAGGCTGCTAGTGACCTAAACAACACAGTAGGCATATTTTGGTCATAAACGTGTATGACCTTCTCACAAAGAAGGTCGTTAATTTCAGTTTACGACCCTCATCTTTTGACCATCTGTTTTTGGTCAAAAAAAGGTCACAAATGAAAAACAATGACCTTTCAGTGACCAATAGTCAAGGTCACAAGTTGACATATTTCTTGTAGTGTTTATGCAAAAACTTTAACCTTACAGCCTCCACCAGCCATATATGCATGTAGTGTTAGCCTTTATTCAGTTACTTGCTCTACTGTGTTATCTTGCCAGCATATTCCATGTGTTGAGCCATTTCGGGCTGCAGCATGTTACGTTGCAGACTTTTCAGAAGAAGGGTAAGGTGCGCTAGGTCATTTGTCATGCACAGTTATGTCGTTGGAGTTGATGGACTCACTTATCTTCCAAGCCTTCCGCTGTTATCGCGTTAGATGGCCTTATGCCATAAACTTTTGTAATAAGTTCTCTCTTGAGACATTCAATGTAATTAGTGTGTGATTGCCACTCTGTTATAAATCCTTCAAGTACTGTGTGTGTCAGCATTACCGATCCGGGAATGACACAGGGCATAGAGACTTCAGTCCATTCGGATCGTGGTCGCTACAGGGGCGCGCCCAGGGGGGTGGGCGCGGCCCCCACCATCGTGGGCAGCCCGTGACTCTCCTGGCCCAACTCTTTTACTCCGGGGGCTTTTTTTGGTCCATAAAAAATCATCAAAAATTGGCACGTCAATTGGACTCCGTTTGATATTCCTTTTCTGTAAAACTAAAAAACAAGGAAAAACAGAAACTGGCACTGGGCTTTGGGTTAATAGGTTAGTCCCAAAAATCATATTAAAGTGTATATAAAAGCCCCATAAAACATCCTAGAAGGATAATATAATAGCATGGAACAATAAAAAATTATAGATACGTTGGAAACGTATCAAGCATCCCCAAGCTTAATTCATGCTCGTCCTCGAGTAGGTAAATGATAAAAACATAATTTTTGATGTGGAATGCTATCCAACATAATTCTCAATGTAATTCCCTTTATTATGGCATGAATGTTCAGATTCAAAAGATTCAAGACAAAAGTCTATATTGACATAAGAATAATAATACTTCAAGCATACTTAACAAAGCAACCGTGTCTTCTCAAAATAACATTGCAAAAGAAAGTTATCCCTACAAAATCATATAGTCTGGCTATGCTCCCTCTTCATCACACAAAATATTTAAATCATGCACAACCCTGGTTTCAGCCAAGCAATTGTTTCATACTCAATTTTTTTCAAACCTTTCAACTTTCACGCAATACATGAGCGTGAGCCATGGTTATAGCACTATAGGTGGAATAGAATGGTGGTTGTGGAGAAGACAAAAGGAGGAAGATAGTATCACATCAACTTGGCGTATTAATGGGCTATGGAGATGCCCATCAATAGATATCAATGTGAGTGAGCAGGGATTGCCATGCAACAGATGCACTAGAAAGCTCAACAAAAGAAACTAAGTGGGTGTGCATCCAACTAGCTTGCTCATGAAGACCTAGGGCATTTGAGGAAGCCCATCATTCGAATATACAAGCCAAGTTCTATAATGAAAATTCCCACTAGTATATGAAAGTGACAAAACAAGAGACTCTCTATCATGAAGATTATGGTGCTACTTTGAAGCACAAGTGTGGAAAAGGATAGTCGCATTGTCCCTTCTCTCTTTTCTCTCATGTTTTTTGGGAGGGTTTTTTTTTAGCCCCCCTCCTTTTTTTGGGCCATCTCTTTTTTTATTTGGACTTTCCTTTTTTTTTATTTCCTCACACAGGACAATGCTCTAATAAAGAAGATCATCAAACTTTTATTGACTTACAACTCAAAGATTACAACTCGAAGCTAGAACAAAATATGACTCTATGTGAATGATGATGAAGCATATCATATGAACGGAATGGTGGAAAGTTGCATGGCAATATATCTCGGAATGGCTATGGAAATGCCATGATAGGTAGGTATGGTGGCTATTTTGAGGAAGGTATATGGTGGGTGCATGGTACCGGCGAAAGTTGCGTGGTACAAGAAAGGTTAGAAATGGTGGAAGGGTGAGAGTGCGTATAATCCATGGACTCAACATTAGTCATAAAGAACTCATATACTTATTGCAAAAATCTACGAGTTATCAAAACAAAGTATTCAACACATGCTCCTAGGGGAAGGGTTGGTAGGAATTAACCATCACGCGATCCCGACCTCCACACAAAGGATGACACTCAATAAATACCTCATGCTCTAACTTCGTCACATAGCGGTTCACCATACGTGCATGCTACGGGAATCACAAACTTTAACACAAGTATTTCTCAAATTCAAAATTACTCCACTAGCATGACTCCAATATCACCATTCTCATATCTCAAAACAATCATCAAGTATCAAACTTCACATCATATTCAATGCACTTTATATAAAAGTTTTGACTATACTCATCTTGGATGCCTATCATATTAGGACTAGTTTTATAACCAAAGCACATTACCAAGCTGTTCTAAAAGACTCTCAAAAGGATATAAGTTAAGCATGAGAGATCAACAATTTCTATAAAATAAAACCACTACCGTGCTCTAAAAGATATAAGTGAAGGACTAGAGCAAAACTATCTAGCTCAAAAGATATAAGTGAAGCACATAGAGTATTCTAATAAATTCTAAACCATATTTATCTCTCTCAAAAGGTGTGTCCAGAAAGGATGATTGTGAAAAACTAAAAAGCAAATACTCAAATCATACATGACGCTCCAAGCAAAACACATATCATGTGGTGAATAAAAATATAGTTCCGAGTATAGTTACCGATAGATGAAGACGAAAGAGGGGATGCCTTCCCGGGGCATCCCCAACTTAGGATTTTTGTTGTCCTTGAATTTTACCTTGGGGTGCCTTGGGCATCCCCAAGCTTGGTCTCTTGCCACTCTTTGTTCCATAGTCCATCAAAGCCATACTCAAAACTTGAAAACTTCACAACACAAAACTTAGCCAAAAATCTCGTGAGCTCCGTTAGTATAAGAAAACAAACCACAGCTCAAAGGTATTGTAATGAACTCATTATTTGTTTATATTGGTGTTAAACCTACAGTATTCCAACTTCTCCATGATTCAAACCCCCCGATACTACTCATAGATTCATCAAAATAAGCAAACAACACACGAAAAACAGAATCATTCAAAAATAGAACAGTCTATAGTAATCTGTAACTTTCGAATACTTTTGTAACTCCAAAAGAATTGAAATAAATTGGTAAACCTGAGGAATTTGCCTATTAATAATATGCAGAAATAATCAACTAAATAGCACTCTCCAGTAAAAAATTACAGCCAAGCTCGTGAGCACTAAAGTTTCTGTTTTTTGCAGCATGATCATATAAACTTCACAAAAGTATTCCCAAAGGTTCTACTTGGCACAAACACTAATTAAAACACAAAACCACATCTAAACAGAAGCTAGATGCAATATTTATTCCTAAATAGAAGCAAAAGGCAAAGAACAGAAATAAAGTTTGGTTGCCTCCCAACAAGCGCTATCGTTTAACGCCCCTAGCTAGGCATGATGATTTCAATGATGCTCATGTAAAAGATAAGAATTGAAACATAAGGAGAGCATCTTGAAGAATATGACTAGCACATTTAAGTCTAACCCACTTCCTATGCATAGGGATTTTGTGAGCAAACAACTTATGGGAACAATAATCAACTAGCATAGGAAAGCAAAGCAAGCATAGCTTAAAAACTTCAAGCACATAGAGAGGAAACTTGATATTATTGCAATTGCTACAAGCATATGATCCTCTCTCATAATAATTTTCAGTAGCATCATGAATGAATTCAACAATATAACCAACACATAAAGCATTCTTGTCATGATCCCCAAGCATATAAATTTTATTACTCTCCATATAAGCGTATTGCTTCTCATAAATAATAGTGGGAGCAACCTCAACAAAATAATTATCATGTGAGGCATAATCCAATTGAAAACTAAAATCATGATGACAAGTTTAATGGTCATGATTTTTCTTAATAGCATACAAGTAATCACAATAATCATCATAGATAGCAACTTTGTTCTCATAATCAATTGGAACCTCTTCCGAAACAGTGGATCCATCACTAAATAAAGTCATGACCTCTCCAAATCCACTTTCATCAATATAATCATCATAAATAGGAGGCATGCGTCCATCATAATAAATTTTCTCATCAAAACTTGGGGGACTAAACATATCATCTTCATCAAACATAGCATCCCTTAGCTTGTGGCTTTGCATATCATTAGCATCATGGGTATTCAAAGAATTCATACTAACAACATTGCAATCATGCACATATTTTATGCCAAGCATTCTATGTAATTCTTCTTCTAGTACTTGAGCACAATTTTCCTTCCCATAATTTTCACGAAAGATATTAAAAAGATGAAGCATATGAGGTAACCTTAATTCCATTTTTTGTAGTTTTCTTTTATAAACTAAACTAGTGATAAAACAAGAAAGTAAAAGATTCGATTGCAAGATATAAAGATATACCTTCAAGCACTCACCTCGCCGGCAACGGCGCTAGAAAAGAGCTTGATGTCTACTACCCAACCTTCTTCTTGTAGATGTTGTTGGGCCTCCAAGTGCAGAGGTTTGTAGGACAGTAGCAAATTTCCCTCAAGTGGATGACCTATAGTTTATCAATCCGTGGGAGGTGTTGGATGAAGATGGTCGCTCTCAAACAACCCTGCAACCAAATCACAAAGAGTCTCTTGTGTCCCCAACACACCCAATACAATGGTAAATTGTATAGGTGCACTAGTTCAGCGAAGAGATGGTGATACGAGTGCAATATGGATGGTAGATATAGGTTTTTGAAATCTGAAAATATAAAAACAGCAAGGTAACTAATGATAAAGGTGAGCACAAACGATATTGCAATGCTTTGAAACAAGGCCTGGTATTCATACTTTCACTAGTGCAAGTTCTCTCAACAATAATAACATAACTGGATCATATAACTGTTCCTCAACATGCAACACAGAGTCACCCCAAAGTAACTAATAGCGGAGAACAAACAAAGAGATTATGGTAGGGTACGAAACCACCTCAAAGTTATCCTTTCTGATCGATCTATTCGAGAGTCCGTAGTAAAATAACACGAAGCTATTCTTTCCATTCGATCTATCATAGAGTTTGTACTATAATAACACCTTAAGACACAAATCAACCAAAACCCTAATGTCACCTAGATACTCCATTGTCACCTCAAGTATCCATGGGCATGATTATACGATATGCATCACACAATCACAGATTCATCTATTCAACCAACACAAAGAACTTCAAAGAGTGCCCCAAAGTTTCTACCGGAGAGTCAAGATGAAAACGTGTGCCAACCCCTATGCATTAGATTCCCAATGTCATAGAACCCGCAAGTTGATCACCAAAACATACATCAAGTGGATCACGTGATATCTCATTGTCACCACACATAAGCACACACAAGACATACATCAAGTGTTCTCAAATCCCTAAAGACTCAGTCCGATAAGATAACTTCAAAGGGAAAACTCAATTCATCACAAGAGAGTAGAGGGGGAGAAACATCATAAGATCCAACTATAGTAGCAAAGCTCGCGATACATCAAGATCGTGCCATCTCAAGAACATGAGAGAGAGAGGGAGAGAGATCAAACACATAGCTACTGGTACATACCCTCAGCCCCGAGGGTGAACTACTCCCCCTCGCCATGGAGAGCGCCGGGATGATGAAGATGGCCACCGGAAAGGGATTCCACCCCTCCAGCAGGGTGCCAGAACGGGTCTAAATTGGTTTTCGGTGGCAACAGAGGCTTTCGACAGTGGAACTCCTTATCTAGGTTGTTTTCTGGAGGTTTCTGTATTTATAGGATTTTTTTGGCGTAGGGCACAAGTGAGGGGGGTCTCCGGGCTGTCCACGAGATAGGGGGGCGCACCCAGGGGGGTGCGCGCCCCCCACCCTCGTGGGCAGCCCGTGACTCCCGTGGCCCAACTCTTTTACTCCGGGGGCTTCTTTTGGTCCATAAAAAATCTTCAAAAATTGGCACGTCAATTGGAATCCTTTTAATATTCCTTTTTTGTAAATCTCAAAAACAAGGAAAAAACAAAAACTGGCACTGGGCTCTGGGTTAATAGGTTAGTCCCAAAAATCATATGAAAGTGTATACAAAAGCCCATAAAACTTCCTAGAAAGATAATATAATAGCATGGAACAATAAAAAATTATATATACGTTGGAGACGTATCAAGCGTCGCTGAAGCTACAACAGCGGCAGGCACCGTATTGCGGTTGCCCACCTCGTCGGTAGGCTCTTCCTCCTCCGCCTCTTACTGAGCGTGCTCGACAGAGGAGAGGCAGCCAGAACTAGTACAAAGCCCCTCCGTAGCAGCAGTAGTAGTAGTATTTAGGGGCAATTTTGTTCAGTTCATCTGATTATAGATGTGGTGGAACTGTACAACGTACTTAAAATTGGCTAGTATATATACTTGAACTAGCTATTTTAGTACGTGGTTGGCAAGAATTGGGGAAAAGTTTGGCCGGTTCAGCTGTCGAGTTGAACCGTTTGTATAAATTAAGAATGGGTGCTTAATCTATGAATGAAATCTATGCTTAATTACTAAATTTTAGTTGCAAAAATTAGATACTGCTAGTGATTTTTAGCTTCATATTTTGACAAATCGCAGTGTTACAAGGATTGACAAATCTTACCATATTGTTTGTACGTGGTTGCACACGGGTCATCCAAACAATCATTTGCATTGAAGGGATGCACAAATCCTGCGCTGCTCTCGCTTTGCATACGGGTGTTCTATCTAAAATGTTTGCGATCAAGAGCTGCAGAAATCCTGCTCGGCACATTTTCTCTTGGCTTCCTGGGGAACCCGTCGGTTTGCATATGGGTGTTCTAACTAAAACATTTGCGTTGAGTGTTTTATACTTAAAAACGGAATTAAACTTCGGCTTGGGCGCAATTAATGGAGAGGATGCCAGCAAGGCGGGTAGCCATAGAAGTCAAAGGGCTCACTTCCCAGTGAGCCTGTGCATCGTACAACTCGCACGCTTCCCGATGAGCTTGCGCATTAAAGGACATCTTGCACGCCTCTCGGTCAGCCTGCGCACCGGATGGCGCTCGCACGCCTCCCGTTAAGTCAAGGTCAAGCAGCTGTCCGCACGTCACCTCCTACAACCATTAAAACCAAGACATGTGGCGTCATGTGAATGGTTAACAGAACGCACACGGTTTGAATTATACAAACGTTTGAAATATAAAAGTGGCAGCTGTTTTTTCGAAATGCCTTTGTTGGCTGTCATTATTCGAGCGCGCCTTCTCTTAAAATGGACACGAAAAATACCACAGCATGTTGGGTGCCATTCCATAATAGAATGCCAAGTTTCATGAATTTCAGACGACTTTTGGATTTACTAGAATTGAAAAATAAATTGCTCAACATTTTGCCGGCAATCAACGGTGCCCTGGTGTTCGAAATTCATTTCCATTTCTTGCATGTGACCTAAGCATGCACCCAAGGACACAGATTTGATTTTCAACCAATTTATATGCACTGGAGCATGTGCATGTAGTGCAAATTTAAATTTTGCACATAAATGCATTGAAAACTCAATTAATGCATAAAAATGTCCAAACGAACCCCAAAAAATCACAAAGATTGACACAACACTCCTGTTGTTCTATGTTGACACGAGAAAAACTTTGAAAGCAATAAGAGGCAATGGATATCATTTCGTCCCCAAAGGTGGGACGTTCCCTACTGAAACCATCATGCCTATTGTGAAAAGCTCTAGTTTGTGAGAAGCATATACCCAAACCTGCCCAAATGGGGAAAAAAATTACCACGTCATGTTGATGCCGCTCCATGATAGCATGCCAAGTTTCATGAATTTCAGACGAGTTTTGGATTTACTAGAATTTAAAAACCAGGCATCTCAATGTTTTGCCGGCAATCAATGGGGCCCTAATGTTTGAAATTCATTCCCATTTCTTGCATGGTACCTAAGCATGCACCCAAGGACACACTTTTGATTTTCAACCAACTTATATGCACTGGAGCATGTGCATGTAGTTCAAATTTGAATTTTGCACATAAATGCATTGAAAACTCAGTTAATGCATAAAAATGTCTAAAGGAACCCTGAAAAATCAGAAAGATTGACACAACACTCCTGTTGTTCAATGTTGACACGAGAAAAAAATTTGAAAGCAATAAGAGGCAATGGATATCGTTTCGTCCCCAAAGGTGGGACGTTCCCTACCGAAACCACCATGCTTGTTGTTAGAAGCTCTGGTTTGTGAGAAGCATATACCCAAACATGCCCCAAATGGGACAAAAATTTTACCACGGCATGTTGATGCCGCACCATGATAGCATGCCAAGTCTCATGAATTTCAGACGAGTTTTGGATTTACTATAATTTCAAAACCAGGCATCTCAATGTTTTTCCAGCAATCAACTGTGCCCTAAAGTTTGATATTCATTCCCATTTCTTGCATTGGATCTAAGCATGCACCCAAGGACACAATTTTGATTCTTCAACCAATTTATATGCATTGGAGCATGTGCATGTAGTTCAAATTTGAATTATGCACATAGATGCATTGAAAACTCAGTTAATGCATAAAAATGTCCAAAGAAACCCCGAGAAATCACAAAAATTGACACAACACTCCTGTTGTTCTATGTTAAAACGAGAATTTTTTTTGGAAGTAATAAGAAGGAATGGATATCATTTCGTCCCCAAAGGTGGGACGTTCTCTACCGAAACCACCATGCTTGTTGTGAGAAGCTCTGGTTTGTGAGAAGCATATACCCAAACCTGCCCCGAATGCGACAAAAAATTTACCAGGACATGTTGATGCCGAACCTTAATAGCATGCGAAGTTTCATGAATTTCAAATGAGTTTTGGATTTACTAGAATTTAAAAACCAGATATCTCAATGTTTTGCCGGCAATCAACATTGTCCTGGTGTTTGAAATTCATTCCCATTTCTTGCATGGGACCTAAGCATGCACCCAAGGACACAGTTTTGATTTTTCAACCAATTTATATGCATTGGAGCATGTGCATGTAGTTCAAATTTGAATTATGCACATAAATGCATTGAAAACTCAGTTAATGCATAAAAATGTCCAAACAAACCCCGAAAAATCACAAAAATTGACACAACACTTCTGTTGTTCTATGTTGAGATGAGATTTTTTTGGAAACAATAAGAAGCAATGGATATCGTTTCGTCCCCAAAGGTGGGACATTCCGTACCGAAACCACCATGCTTGTTGTGAGAAGCATATACCCAAACCTACCCCAAATGGGACAAAAGTTTTACCACGGCATGTTGATGCTGCTCCTTGATAGCATGTAAAGTTTCATGAATTTCAGATGAGTTTTGGATGTACTAGAATTTAAAAACCAGACATCTCAATGTTTTCCGGCAATCAACAGTGCCTGGTGTTTGAAATTCATTCCCATTTCTTGCATGGGACCTAAGCATGCACCCAAGGACACAATTTTGATTTTTAAACCAATTTATATGCATTGGAGCATGTGCTTGTAGTTCAAATTTGAATTGTGCACATAAATGCATTGAAAACTCAGTTAAAGCATAAAAATGTCCAAACGAACCCCGAAAATCACAAAAATTGACACAACACTCCTGTTGTTCTATATTCAATTGATAATTTTTTTGGAAGCAATAAGAGGCAATGGATATCTTTCCGTCCCCAAAGGTGGGACGTTCCCTACGGAAACCACCATGCTTGTTGTGAGAAGCTCTGGTTTGTGAGAAGCATATAACCAAACCTGCCCCAAATGGGACAAGAAATTTACCACGGCATGTTGATGCCGCTCCATGATAGCATGCCAAGTTTCATGAATTTCATACGAGTTTTGGATTTACTAGAATTTAAAAACTGGGTATCTCAATGTTTGCGGCCGAGTGACGGTGGCAGGGTGTTTGACATTGATTCCCATTTCTTGCATGGGACCTAAGCAGGTAACCAAGGACACGGATTTGAATATTCAACTAATTTATATGCATTAGAGGATGTTCATATAGTTCAAATTACTATTATGCAGATGAATACATAGAAAACTCAGTTAATGTATAAAAATGTCCAAGCGAACCCCAAAAAATCCCAAAAATTGACACAACACTCTTGTTGTTCTATGTTGACAGTAGGAAAAAAATTGAAATCGAGAAGAGGCAACGGATATTGTTTCGTCCACAAAGGTGAAACGTTCCCTACCGAAACCATCACACTTGTTGTGAGAAGCTCTAGTTTATGAGAAGCTTATACCCAAACCTGCCCCAAATGGGACATAATTTTTACCACAACATGTTGATGCCGCTCCATGATAGCATGCCAAGTTTCATGAATTTCGGACGAATTTCGGATTTACTAGAATTACAAAAGAAAGTACATCGACGTTTGCTGGAGAGCCACGGTGTCGTGGTGTTCAAATTCCATCCCCATTTCTTGCATGGGAGATAAGCATAAACCCATGGACACATATATGATTTTACAATCCATGTTGGTGCACCGGAGCATGTGCATGTAGTTTAATTTTGAATTGTGCACCAGAAATGGCTAGAAAACCAATTTAATGTATGAAATATTCAAACGAACCCTCAATAATTCCAATTCTTTTACGACACACATAGTTGCATGCTCACTCCAAATAAAAGGTCTAGCAATTCAAACACTGTCCATTGCCGCTGTGACCCCATTATGTAATTCAAATCAAGATGAAAAATCAAGTAGATGACACATAGTTTATTATCACCAACCATGTGAGATGCAACACAAAATATCCTGGAGCACCGTCGGTGTATAGTATGCCTATAGCTTACGCGAAAAGGTGCGTCGGCTACAGTCCATACCCGGCGTCTAAAGCGCACCAGCTCGCTCCCCAAATATCATTTCACAGTTCAATCGTCGTTGGTGAAAGATGGCCACGTGGGCCCGCGTCGTGAGGGCAACTTTGGTGGCCCACTCCAGCAAGAGCGCGGCCGCAGCCACCATGCGTGTCAGGGATATTACTAGCAGGTATGAACCGGCTAGTGTAAACCGGCTTGTTATAATATGTTTGTATGGTTGTAATTTTTAGTAAAGGCTACGGCCCATAAGATCTTAGGGCCCATGTATAGAGTTATGGTTTGTAAACCGCCCGATGATGTAACTTGAGAGATAAGGAAGAAAGAGCAGAGACCGAGGCGGACACAAGTATGAGCCTGCCTCGGGACTCTGTAAACCGGACCAGGCGTCACCTCTATATAAAGGGACGACCCGGCGACGGTTCAGGGACAAGCAAGAAACAACCCGTCGAGACAGGCAAGCAAATCGCTCCCTGTTCATTGACGCCCAAGCAATACCAAACCAAACTAGACGTAGGCTTTTACCTTCATCGAAGGGGCCGAACTAGTATAAACCCTCTGTGTCCTTTGTGTGCTTTTAACCCCTTCAAGCTAACCCGTGCGATGGTTCCATCATCAAGTCCGTTAAACCGGACATCTGTCGTGTTAATTCCACGACAGTTGGCGCCCACCGTGGGGCCTCCGCACAATGGTTTCGAGTTCTTGAAGGGCAGCTTTGAAGGGCTCAAGGGCTACGTTGTCGACAGGATGACCAAGAATCGCTGCGGCCGGATCTACATCGACGATGCGGGTTGGGGACCGGAGGCCGATTCAATCGAATACAGGTACCGGGTTCCCTTCGGTGGCATCCATGTCTTCATCGGCAAGATCGGCGAACCGGGACCTGAGCCGGACATCTTCTCCAACATCATCGAGCCGGCTCAGCGTGCGAGATCGGCCCGGATTCAGCCCCGCCATGAAGCACGTTTTTGTTGGAGCAGTTCACGGGGTCCAAACCGAGGACGGATCGGAATCCGACAGTGAAACAGTTTTCTATTCCGACGATGGATCCTCATCCGGAGAAACTGAATCTCTGTATCAGTTGCAGGACGGCCGGTCTGAGGGTGAGTCTGACGGGAATAGTATTCCGGACCCCTTCGACCCGCCACACCAGGTGGCTGTCTTTATGGCCGGTTCACAGCCCACAGTGAACGGGGCTACAGCAGAAGCTGGTGTAGGGGGGAGCGGCCCGGCCCTCTCACCTACCGACATTCTATCCACCCTAGTCGAGGAGTTCACAGCCAAAGCTGTGGCAGAGGTAGCTCCAGCAGACAAGGCGCAGCATGATGCAGAGCTCCTTCAGTTAAAGGGCCGGATTGACCGAGCAAGGGATGATCTGAAAGCAGAGAAGGCTATGATAGCGATAAGGCAAGCGGAATTGAATGATCAGGCTTTTCACCTGAGGATGGAGCAGGCCTCTTCACAGGGAGTAAGGAGTCGAAAGTATCAATCTCGTCTACCGTCGGTTTATGAAGCGACGGATCTTTTCAGGACACCCGGGGCTAGGGCCAGCAATAATCCGGCTTCAAACCGGAGGGCACCCCCGGCCAGGGATGAGCCGGTTCAGCAACCTACTGCGGAGCAAGATCGGCGGATCACGTCTGCACCACACGTCCCTACCCCTCCAGGTCATTATTCAAATCCTTTGGACAATATCGTTGCTGCTGCTGCATGTTTGGCCGCTTTACCCGTTGAAGGGACGTCTCTGGTGGCGTTGGAGGCACGCAGGGTCAAGGAGTTACTTAATACAGCGTTAGTACAGCAACAAGCATATTCTCATAGCAGGGAGAGGCTACATTCAACACCACGTCCCAGCCGGAGTTATACTAGGCATTGGGAGGAGCCAGAAGTATCTAGCAGTGAGCGCACGCGCCATCAGCGCAGGCAGGATAATCCGGCAGGCGCGGATGCACAAGCTCAGGATGTAAACCGGGTTAGGTCGGTAGCCCGGGAGGAAATCCGTCAAACGATGCCGGTTCACACAGCCACAGCACAGACAGGAATCACAATGAGCTCTTTTGGGGTGCAGTGTCTTATCCCAGCTTTACGGAGCGTGAAGCTGCCCAAAGGCTTCAAAGGTCCACGCAAGGTGCCTAATTACACAGCAGATCTGGCTCCAGAAGCTTGGGTCGAGAGTTATGAGATGGCCATGGAGATGCTGGATGTAGATGAAGCGGCTTGTGCAAAATATTTTACTATGATGCTTGAAGGTACGGCCCGGACCTGGCTAAAGGGTTTACCTCCAAATTCCATCGGATCATGGGGAGAGCTACGTCGCCAATTTATCAAAAAATTGAAAGATACGTGCAAGCAGCCAATGTCAGTAGTGGATTTAGCAGCCTGTGTGCAAGGAGAACATGAGTCTACAAGTGCTTGGGTACGGCGAGTATCAGAGATCTTGCACTCTTCGAATGGTATCAATCCTAGCACGGCAATAGTGACTTTGGAAAACAATTGCCGGTTTGAGTCTCTAAAGCTAAAATTGGGACGGCTTAAGCGAGATTGTAACGATATGGGAACTCTCATGAGTGCTCTAGTGAAGTATGGGGACTCTGACAATACTATGTATCCAGAAGCTGAAGGAGACAAAGCAGGAAAGGTTAAACAACCTGGTAAACCGGCGCAGGGTAATCCGGCTACTGCAAGTTTCTTGGGCAAGCGAAAGGCGGAAGGTGGCTCTGATTTCGTAGCCAATACCCAAGTCCAAGGGGGTTTCCAGCGCAATAGGGGCAACCCACCCCAACAAACCGGCGGAGGGGATATTAGTTGGGACCAAGAGTTAAATCAGCCTTGTCTGAAGCATAGCTCGAGGGGACGACCGGCAAAACACACAATAAGAGAATGCAGGCCCTTGATGGAAGCCATGATGGGCCGCTTTAATCCTAATGACAGGCCTCCCAATGGTGGTTCAGGCCCAGGGTTTTATGGTCCGAATCATCAGGGGAACAACTCCGGATCAGGATATAGGGGCAATAACAGCGGCTATCATAACCGGGCTAGTAATCAAAATGGCCAAGGTGGTTATAATAACCAAGGTAATCCGCCGCATGGTCAGGGTGGTTACAATAACCAAGGCTGCCAACAGCAGGGCCAAGGTAATCACAATAACCAGGGTAATCAGCAGCGTCAGCAACACCAGCCACAATCCGGATATCAGAGTAATCCAAAGGAATTGAGCAGTGGGCAATATCATGTGTTCACCACGAGTCTGTGTAAACGAGATCAGAAGATTTTAAAGCGGGCAGTCCACGCGGTTGAACCGGCGACGCCGCAATTCCTGCACTGGTCAGAACAGCCCATTGTATGGAGCAGGGAAGATCACCCGATGCGGGTGGATAATCCGGGCCACTTGGCCTTGGTGGTAGCACCGTAAGTGGGTGGTTATAGATTCACTAAGGTCCTCATGGACGGCGGCAGCATCATCAATATCTTGTATTATGAGACTTTACGTCGGATGGGATTGACGGATAAGAAGCTGAGGCAGTCAAACACAGTTTTCCATGGGGTGGTTCTAGGCAAGTCAGCTTATCAAGTTGGAAAAATTGACTTAGAAGTTACCTTTGGAGATGAGCATGATTCCAGGTCAGAGATGATAACTTTCGAAGTCGTCAAGATCCAGAGCCCTTATCACGCTTTATTCGGGAGGACGGTTTATGCCAAGTTTATGGCTAGGCCATGTTTTATCTGCAGCTCAAAATGCCGGGTCACAAAGGCACGATCACGGTTCACGGAAGTCGCAAGATAGCAGTGGAATGTGAAGAAGGAGATGCTGCCTACGCGGAGGCAGTATGTGCCACAGAGGAGCTGAAGTTTTATAAAGATAATGTTGAAGAAGCCGACTACAGAACATGATCCGGCGCTGAAATTTAAATCGGCGGAGGAGACCAAGCAAGTTGATTTTGTGTCGGGTGATTCATCCAAGCAGTTCACGATCAGCGCTAACCTTGATCCCAAATAGGAAAGCGCGCTCATCGAGTTCATCCGTGAGAACCGGGATATCTTCGCATGGAAACCTTCTGAGATGCCAGGTATACCGAGGGAACTCGCTGAGCACAGTCTTAATATTGATCCGAAGTTTAAACCGGTCAAACAGTACCTGCGGCGCTTCAACGAAGAGAGGCGCAAGGCTATAGGAGAGGAAGTAGCCAGACTTTTGGCTGCAGGGTTCATAGTGGAAGTTTTTCACCCAGAGTGGTTGGCTAATCCGGTGCTGGTGCTGAAGAAGAATGGAAAGTGGAGAATGTGTGTGGACTACACAGACCTCAACAAAGCTTGTCCAACCGATCCTTTTGCTCTCCCTCGCATTGATCAGATTATCGATGCTACAGCGGGATGTGAGCGGCTAAGTTTTTTGGATGCATACTCAGGATATCACCAGATCAAGATGGCAGTTAAAGACCAGGAGAAGACAGCTTTCATAACTCCTTTTGGTGCTTTTTGCTATGTATCTATGCCTTTTGGGCTCAAGAGTGCCCAAGCAACTTATCAGCGTTGCGTTCAGAACTGCCTTAAGGGGCAGATAGGGAGAAATGTTCATGCCTATGTGGATGATATTGTGGTGAAGTCAAGGAAGGAGGAGAAACTGATAGAGGACCTCAAGGAGACCTTTGACAATCTTCGGGCCTATAAGATGATGCTTAATCCGGAAAAGTGTGCTTTTGGTGTTCCGGCAGGTAAGCTCCTTGGGTTTTTGGTGTCAAACAGAGGAATCGAAGCTAATCCGGAGAAAATCAAGGCAATCACATCCTTAACAAAACCGGTTTGCGTTAATGATGTTCAGCGTATCGCTGGCCGGATCACAGCGTTAAGCCGGTTTATCAGCCGTTTGGGGGAGAAGGCGATTCCGCTTTATCAGATGCTGAGAAAGACGGATCGGTTTATATTGAGTGATGAGGCAAATACTGCGTTTGAGGATTTGAAGCGACAGCTGGCGAGGCCCCCGGTCCTAGCTGCCCCTGTAGATAATGAGCCTTTGTTGTTATATGTTGCCGCCAACTCACGAGCAGTTAGTGTGGCAATTGTGGTTGAGCGCAAGGAAGCAGGAAAGGAATATCCGGTTCAGCGTCCGGTTTATTACGTGAGTGAAGTACTAATCGAGTCCAAGCAGAGGTACCCCCATTGGCAGAAGCTGGTGTATGGTGTGTTTATGGCAAACCGGAAGTTGAAGCATTATTTCCAAGGTCATCCAATAACTGTAGTCAGTTCAGCACCGTTGGCGGACATAATCCAGAACAGGGAAGCTACAGGTAGAGTGGCGAAGTGGGCCATTGAGCTCAGCCCGCATGAGTTGAAATATGTGCCACGAACCGCCATAAAATCTCAGGCGTTGGTGGATTTCATCAATGACTGGACAGAACTACAAACACCTGAGGAGAAGCCGGATCTGACATACTGGACGATACACTTTGACGGATCAAGACAATTAGAAGGCTCGGGGGCTGGAGTTGTCTTAACTTCCTCGCGTGGTGATAAGTTTTGTTACGTCCTCCGTTTATTGTTTCCTTGTACTAATAATGCAGCAGAGTATGAAGCTTTACTTCATGGCTTGCGGATGGCAAAGGAGATGAACTTAAGCCGGGTTAAATGCTTCGGCGATTCAGATTTGGTGGCACATCAAGTTTCAGGCAAGTGGGATTCAAGGGATCCTCTCATGGCGGCTTACAGACGAGAAGTGGAAGTAGTGGCTGGATATTTCAAAAGGTATCAAGTGGACCACATAGACTGGCAAAGGAATGAAGCAGCTGATGCTTTAAGCCGGTTGGGTTCTCAACGTAAACCGGTGCCACCAAATACTTTTTTGGATGAGCTACACAGTCCATCAGTACAAATACCATCGGAGGAAGACCTAGCTGTTCCTGATCCGGAGGCACAATTAGTTGCAGCGCTTCATGTTATTCCGGATTGGACGCTGCCTTATTTGGCATATCTGAGCCGAGGAGAGCTACCGGATGATGAAATAGAGGCACGGCAGATAATCCGGCGTTCTAAGTCCATGACAATTGCAAACGGGGAACTTCATCATCGCAGCGTTTCTGGAGTGTTTCAGCGGTGTGTGTCAGCTGAGGAAGGTTGCGAGATTCTTCGCGAGATCCATGAAGGGGATTGTGGTCATCATGCCGGTTCAAAATCATTGGTGGCTAAAGCTTTTCGACATGGTTTCTATTGGTTAACAACTCATGCTGATGCGGCGGATTTAGTCCGGAAGTGTGATGCTTGTCAGAAGTTTTCACGACGTGCTCTTCTTCCGGCACAGGAGCTCCGGATGATACCAATAACCTGGCCGTTTGCGACTTGGGGGCTTGATATGGTTGGACCTTTTAAGCGATCCCAAGATCAGAAAACTCATCTACTGGTGGCGGTGGATAAGTTTACAAAGTGGATTGAAGCAGAATCTGTGAGCAAGTGTGATGCAGCCACAGCGGTCAAATTCATCAAAAAGGTATTTTTCCGGTTTGGCTTTCCACACAGTATCATCACAGACAAAGGCACCAATTTATCTAAGGGTGAGATGGAAGAATTTTGTCAACGAGAGCATATTCGCCTAGATGTATGTTATGTGGCCCACCCTCAAACCAATGGTGAAGCTGAAAGAGCAAACCAGGAGATTTTGCGAGGTATCAAACCCCGGCTTATGACTCCCTTGCAAAGAACCCCGGGATGTTAGGTTGAGGAGTTACCATCTGTCCTTTGGAGTATCAACACTACGCCAAACCGGTCCACAGGTTATACGCCTTTCTTTATGGTGTATGGTGCTGAAGCGGTCCTTCCAAGTGATATTCGTCATGATTCACCAAGGGTGACAGCATATGTTGAAGCGGCTAACGAACAAGCAAGACAAGACAGTTTGGACCGGCTGGATGAGGAGCGTGATATAGCAGCTGCGCGGTCTGCGATTTATCAGCAAGACTTGCGCAGATATCACAGCCGCCGGATTAAGAGCAGAACATTCCAGGAGGGAGACTTAGTACTCCGTCTTATCCAAGATCAAATAGATATGCACAAACTATCCCCACCTTGGGAAGGACCCTTTGTGGTCAGCAAGAATCTACACAACGGTTCATATTACCTGGTGGACGTTCGAGAACACAAGGACTCACGGACATCGGAAGAGGAGACAAAGAGGCCATGGAACATCGCCCACTTACGGCCCTACTATACCTGAGCCAAGAGCTCCACTGTATCCTATGTATATATTATGATTAATGAATAAACCGGCACCCTCGGTAAACTGGGGGCTCAGCCTTTTTTCTAATACAAATATCTTATGAGGACAACCATGCATGTGTTACCATATGTTATATTTCAAATAGATCGATCGGTTTAAACTGATTTTGCATAACATATGCACTCAGAAGCAATAAACTCCCTGAAGAGCGTAAGGTCACATCCGGCTCAAAGAGAACGCTTCATGAAAACCCTCTGGATGGTAATCCATCCAGTGATTGGTTCAAGACTTACCCATGGTTTCATGGAACCATGGAGGCCCTCTGGAAAGGCTACGGGCATCCAGTGATTGGCTTATGTTTTCCCATGGCTTCATGGAGCCATGGAGGCCCTCTGGAAAGGCTACGGGCATCCAGTGATTGGCTTATGTTTTCCCATGGCTTCATGGAGCCATGGAAGCCCTCTGGAAAGGCTACGGGCATCCAGTGATTGGCTTATATTTAC
Organism: Secale cereale; assembly: GCA_902687465.1. Classification (NCBI taxonomy): domain Eukaryota; kingdom Viridiplantae; phylum Streptophyta; class Magnoliopsida; order Poales; family Poaceae; genus Secale; species Secale cereale. The sequence continues at coordinate 694,357,725 of LR738715.1, forward strand.
CTATGGTTTCATGGAACCATGGAGGCCCTCTGGAAAAGCTACGGGCATCCACTGATTGGCTAAAGTTTTTCTTATGGTTCTTATGGATGGTACCCGCATCCATTGACCGGCCCTCTGGAAAGACGACACTACCCGCATCCAGTGATTGGCTGAACCTTGCTTTGAGCCTGGCAGCTCATAAAAAGCCTCGACTACATGGTTTTATTTGCAGATTTGCATTTCTGATCTTTATGTGTTATGGTTCTTTAATCCGGAGTGGGACAATTCAAAAAATTGGCCACACATCTACAAAGTTAAAAAGTCTGGGTAATGAATACCAGCATGGGATAAACCGGTGTTCATTATAACCCGGATCACCCATCCGGCAAAGGCCAAGTATAAGCTATAAAAGCAAGATATAAACCGGTACCTTTCTCAAGCCCAGGATCATTACTGGATTTATCAAAGTTTCCATCAGAAAATCTCACCGGATTAAGAGTATCAAGCATACTTGGTCACAGGTATAAAGTATTTTCTGATATAAGTATACATTTGTTTGATATATTGTGAGAACAATTTAATCTGTCCGACGGTAAACCTTTAGGACATATTTTCAGTATTATCTATGCAGGGACAGGTCATATGCAAGATAAGCGACATCAGACAAATTTTAAATCGGCAAACATTAAAACGAGAAGTTGGAATATCCGGATCAAAGCGGACAATGTTTTCAGCTATCCTATTACAAGGCATAGCAAGCCTGACTGATTAAAGATTGTTTGATAAACGAGACTGCAACCACAAATACTAAAGTATGACCTATGCTCCCTCCTGCTGCGACGGCTGGGCATCGACTTGATCCGGAGTCTCCTCCTCTTCTTGAAGCGGCTGGAAGTCCGGAACACACCAGTCGATCTTCGTTAAGGCACGGAAGTACATCTCTTCATTGATAAGTTCAGAAGGTTCGATATCTGGAGCGAAGGTATGAGGGCGCACTGGCGGAATTAAATTGACGGTATCGTAAATCGGCCGCTCCACCCGCTCGTTTTGCAAGTCATACCCCGGATGATACCTGGATAAATCAGATTCGGCTGCAAGCTTGCTGGCGAGTGGACGCATCTCCTTCGTCAGGGCATGGAGGTCCTTTGCAGTAAAAGTTGATCCGTCCTCTTTAGTGTCGGGATACCCACTCAAGGCTTCTTCCGGATCAAGATCCGGGACCCAGGCTTTAGCCCTGGTAAGTGCCATGAGGGCACCGGCTCGAGCAGCAGATTTCTTAACTTCCTCCAAACGCACTGGCAAAACAGACAGCTTTTCTAACGTGCCTTGGATGGTAGTGGGCGCCGGTTTATTGAATGATGTTGCACTTATGATCCTCTGAGCGCCGGAATACAGCTGCTCGACCAAAGTGTAACATGCCTTAAGTTTTTTCCGTAAGTCATCCCCAAGATGGGTGACACGGCGCCCTGTATATGAGTATCACAGTTAGACCGGCACGGCTGGAAGATTACAAGGATGAAAACAGGAATACAGATTATATACTTACCGAAGATTGCAGAAGTCATTAACTCAATTTGCCGCTTTAAGCCGGTTAACTCTTCAGTCACCGGATTAAGCGCTTCTTCAGCATCTGTGACCCTTTTTCCAGATCTTTTTTCTGAACCTCAAAAGCGGTCCGCTCTTCTTCAAAGAATTTCTTCAGCTGTTCAACAGTCTTCAAACTCAGCTTGAGATCTTTCTTGGATTTAGAAGCAGCAGCCTCCGTTTCAGCAAGACGGCTCCGAAGTTCATTGATTTCGTCAGCACTCTGGTTTAACTCAGCCTGCAAAGATGATAAAGTAGTAAGCGAACATAATTCGAAGACAAAGTCTCAAGCACACAAAGAAGTTGTCTACTTGACACTTGGGGGCTAATGGGCAATTGAAGTGTTAAACAGCAGTGATTCAAAGACAAGTATCAAGCATACAAACAAGTTGTCTACTTGACACTTGGGGACTAATGGATAATTGAAGTATCAAAGGAAAAGTCAAAACAAGTCCCAGGCACATAAACCGAGTTATGCCCCTAGCACTTGGGGGCTAATGTAAGATCATTCGATTCATCAGGAAGTACCGGTTCACCTTCTCAATATAAGCTAAACCGGAACTTGGGGGCTGATATGATATGGATAGAAGTACATTGAAAGTTAAAAGAAGATGCAAGGGATTACCTCATACTTGTCCTTCATCATGTTAATCAGGCCCGCTTCATAATCTCGACCCGTGTGGAGCCGGTTCAAGTACCCGGAATAGAGCTCCTGGGCACTCATCTCAGCAAAGCTGGATAGTTCGGTACTCCATTTACCCTTTTCCTTGTGCAGCTTTTCCGCTTTAGCCGTATGTTTGGCTAAGACAGTGGGCTCAGCAGGAGTGGTATAAGCCGTATGAGTTATTTCTACCTCCGAAGAAGCAGTTGTTGGTGGAGGGGTTGCAGTGCGAACCGGACTGGGAGGAGCCGGATTGGTCTGAGGAGGATTGGCCCGGGCAGGACTTGCCGGTTCACGAACATCTTCAGCATGGGGATTCTCAGGCATAGTAGTGTGATCGGCAGGAGTAGGATACTCAACTGGAATTGTAGGTTCGCCTTCTGGAGGAACAGTTGATTCCAGATCAGCCGCCGGATCATCGATAACAGTCTCAGCAGTTGGTTGGTTGGACTTTGGTTTTTTACTAGGCTTTGGCTTGCTGAAGGAAGTTGGAGAAACAAGTTAGAACTGTAAGACAAAGTGCAATCATAAACCGGATAAATTTAAAAGACTTACCCTGGGACAGTTTTCAGGGGTGGAAGTTGCGTTGCAGTTGATTCATCGGAAGAGGATAGTGGAGTCTCCTGATAATCAGGATCAGACGGTTTAAGAGGTTTGCGTATAACCCCGGCCTTGGGATGAAGGAGGGTTGGAGAGAGTATAACCTCAGAGCGGCGCCTCCGAGCCGGAGTAAGAGATATTCCGGATGACTCCACAGCAAGACCACTATGGCAAGTAGTCCGGCGAAGGGCTTCATGTTGTTGTTTCTTCAAAAGAAAATTAGGATCCAATTGAGCATAAGGGTGAGAAAACTGATATTTCCGGACTGTCCAACGACTTTTTTGTGGAAGTGGTTCTGAATCGGAAGAAAGGATAGTTACCTCAACTGCGGCCGGTTTATCTCCTTCAGCCAACTCCTGTGAAAAGTTATTATTAGGTACAGATATGAGTAAAAGCAAGCAAGTTAAAACCGGATTAATACATACCTCAGAGTCCGGATCGTCATCCTCAGCGTGAGAACTAGAGCCACCACCCGCTTTTCTCTTCTTACTAGCAAAGGTTTTCCGACGGGTTTGTTTTCCGGGTTTCTCCCGAGGCTTTCTTTTCCAGAAAGGATCATCGGCCTATTCGGACAGAAAAGAGACAGTTAGAGGACGGTTTATATAAACGGATTAAAATATATATATATAAGAAACCAAGGCTTACTACAGGCAGCTTGTTCTTCTTATAATACGGAGCCAATCCGATTTTGCTGCAATCCTCTAAGGAGACGTTGAGCATCTTCTTAGCCGATTCAATGACCTCCGATTCAGAAAGTTTATCCTTGGTAAACCGTTGACGGTCGTCCGGTTTACCAGAATACTTGCACATCAAATGTGGTCGCAGACTCAAGGGAAGGATACTCCAAGAGAGCCAACAGCGCATAAAGTCGGTTCCAATTAAACCGTTGGCCATAAAAGCTTTCAGTCTGGCAAGCTGAGAAGCAAACCGGGGCCGTTCGGCAGAGCTAAGTCGCTGTGGCAAAGGGTGATCCTCCGGAAGACGGTGCTCGCGATAACCCGGCAGTGGGTTCTCCCCTTCAGGAGAAGTGTCAATACAGTAAAGCCAAGACTTGTTCCACTCCTTTGGGTGCTATGGAGAGCGGCATGGGGAAAGACTGCATCTCTCCTTTTCTGGATACTAACCCCGCCGAGTTCCTGATGCGGTCCGCTGGTGAACTCAGTACGCCGGTTTAGGTGAAAGAAATCCCGGAACAGGTCAACAGACGGCTCTTCTTGCAGATATACCTCTGAGAAAACTTGGAAGTCACAGATATTGGAAATGGAGTTGGGACCAATGTCCTGAGGATGGAGTTGGAAAGCGGCAAGCACATCTCGGAAGAATCTTGAACCGGGAGGTGTGAAGCCTCGGGCTATGTGGTCGAAGAAAACAATAACCTCCCCCTCTCTGGGAGTAGGAGGGCATTCATTTCCTGGAGCCCGCCATTTTAAAACGGATTGAGGGCCTAAAGTACCAATGGCAGCAGCATTGACCAAGTCTTCTTCCATAATAATGGAAGGAACCCAATCGCAAGACACAAATTGTTTGGCCATGGCAGCAGAAGAGCGAGCGCTAAAAAGATAAAGTGTAAAGACCGGAATATTTAAGTACAGCAGCATAAACCGGAAGATATATACGAAGATCACGCAACAGTTTAGACAAGGGACTAATGATATGGCTAACCCGGCAATAACAGGGGGTTAGGTTACTACCGGTTCATGACAGCAATAGAGAAAGAACTAAACCGCCGCGTATGACAGTTTAAACCGGAGTATACTTAACAGATCTACAAAGGAGAAGAAACAGGTTTTCACAGACAATTAAGGCAGAACAGATCTGAGCATGCAAGAAAAAGAAAAATAAATGCAAGGATATACGGGAGGAACTACCAGGGTCCTATACAGAGTGGATAAATCTACAGGTTAAACAAGAATGACGAAGATCTGAAGCATATACAGCTGAGTAGAGACAAAGTTTAAAGGGCAAGATCTAAAAGTAAAGGTCACTGAAAACTTTTTGCTTAAGTTGAACAAGGTGAAGCTTCCTGAGGCTCTAATGGCGGGAGCGCGAGGAAGAACCCTAGAAGTTACGGATCTATAATGAGGAGGAAAGACATACCTGGAACAGCAGGAATCAACGGCGGAGGTTTCTCTGGTCAAGCTCAGGTCGATGCAGCGGCCGGCGAGGGATCGGATTCGGCGGTTGACGACGGCGGTTCGAGCTCAGGCGACGATGGAGTCGGGTGACGGAGGAGGAAGAAAGAGCGGAAGAAGACAATGAATGGGGACAGCGGTATTTATAAGAAGAAAGACAGATCCGAAGCGACAGGTGCGGGATTCGAGGAGGCAAAGGATCGGATAAAGATCTTCTGATGCCTCGATTTTCGGGATAACCCTTAAACAAAGCTACAGTACAGCTCACGACGTTAAATGCGGAAGTGATGTCACGGTCAGATTCAGTGATTCTCGAGGATGACGTCAGGGCCGGTTTACAAAAAATGAGAAGACACAGAAGAAAATTATGCAAGACTGAGAAGATTGATGTGAACAAGTTCAAATCATTTTGGGGCCTAATGTCAGGGATATTACTAGCAGGTATGAACCGGTAGTGTAAACCGGCTTGTTATAATATGTTTGTATGGTTGTAATTTTTAGTACAGGCTACGTCCCATAAGATCTTAGGGCCCATGTATAGAGTTATGGTCTGTAAACCGCCCGATGATGTAACTTGAGAGATAAGGAAGAAAGAGCAGAGACCGAGGCGGACACAAGTATGAGCCGGCCACGGGACTCTGTAAACCGGACCAGGCGTCACCTCTATATAAAGGGACGACCCTGCGACGGTTCAGGGACAAGCAAGAAACAACCCGTCGAGACAGGCAAGCAAATCGCTCCTTGTTCATCGATGCCCAAGCAATACCAAACCAAACTAGACGTAGGCTTTTACCTTCATCGAAGGGGACGAACTAGTATAAACCCTCTGTGTCCTTTGTGCGCTTTTAACCCCTTCAAGCTAACCCGTGCAATGGTTCCATCATCAAGTCCGTTAAACCGGACATCTGCCGTGTTAATTCCACGACAATGCGCGTGCTGACAAGGTGCATGAGCGCGGCTGCAATCTGTGACTGGGCGGCAAAGGCAGCCCAAACGGCTGTTGTTGCGTCTTAGGTGGCGGCAGCAACATCTGCCTCGGGGATAGCAACTTGCGACAGCGGCAAACAGCTGTCCGTTCTTAAGCGGTGGCCTTAGCCCTGATGGAGGCCGCCCACAACCATGTTGAGGCTGCCCACGCCCAGCTCCTGGCGGTCGCCGCGCAATTCGAACGAAGCTTCTCCGACAACGGTCGGCAACCCAATGCCAAAGAGATGGCAATCACCGAGTGCGTTCGAGCAGCCGTCCGTTCCTCCGCCACATACCTTGCGACGACGGAGCCCGTGCAAGCCGAGATCGCGTCCGCCCATGCCGAGCTCGTGGCGGCCTTTTCCAAAGAGATGGCAGACACGGATGGCGAGATGCTTGCCGAGTATGGTGCAATGGATGCCATGGAGCCTCTTCCCTGGGAGACCGTCGGGCGTGAGCTGAACATGGAGGCGGCGGTGGAGATCGACTAGCACCAGCCGTAGTAGTACTCTTTGTTTTGTTTAATTAAGAGCACCGGTCTTTAATTTGTTAGAGTAATGTTTAGGTCAGCTAGCTCTGTTTAATTGCTGAACTTGCTCGATTAAGAAGTGTTGGTGTGCTGTAGTCTCCTTTGTGTACCCAAATTATGTAATGACATGGATGACCACTGTAACCATGGAAATTCAAACCAAAACTTTTGACATTCAAACTCATCACACACGGGTGAAGCTATCTAAATTGTTTGTGATGTTCACATATCGTACACAGTTCTGAATAAGGGACCATGTATGATGACACTTTGCGCGCCAGTTTTTCGCTGACGCGATTCCAATTTTTTGTCTTTTGCGGAAATATCTACCTCCGCGCCCCCTCCCCCTTACCAAAAGCTAGATTTCCCCTCTTTCCGCCTTCCTTTCCAAGTTGAAACCTTCACTCCTTGCTTGCAGCACCGCCTCCTCGTCGGCGACCCTCCTTCACGCTGCCCGGCCTCGTCTCTCTAGGCAGGTAATCCACACCCGACCCCCATCCTCCTCCTCCTTCCACATCCCACATGCCCTGACCGCCGACGCGAGCGCGTCACCTTCTACCCAAATCACCGACCCTCCACCAAATAAGTGCCGCCCTAAGCCATGGTGCACGCAGTATAGCCAGGATCTCAAGGAGCATTTGGCAGCGGAGAAGCAAATCGCGGCTGCACGTGCGGATGAGGTCACGATGGCTGCCATTTGTGCCGACCCCCAGATCTTGGAGGAGCACCTTGCCATTTGCTAGCTATGCCGCTTAAGCATGCTCGGTTTACCCGTTGCGTGTGCTGCTCTTGCCTTTCCTTCACAAATATTAGTGAATTGTGCTATCTAATTTTACCATGTAATATGTTGCTCTAGTGTATATGTTCTATATGTCGTGCAGTGTGGTGCTCCCTTATTAACTATTTTGTTAATTATTTGTCGTCTTCAGTTAACTGTTTGGTTCAATTATGCAAATGTGATGTTCAATTCTTCAGGCTGCAATTTTGTATTGTCTTCCATGTGAGAATTGAATTGAATCTATATTTACAAAATACATGAGAAATGAATACAATTGCTATATTTCCAAGTTGTCAAGCATGCTTGGTTTGGTTATACATTGTGCAATGTGGTGCTCAGTTAACATTTGGTTCATTTGTGTTGTGGTGTTTAGTTAACTGTTTGGTTCAATTCTGCAATGCGATGTTCAATAGTTGTGGGTGCATTCTGTTATTGTATACCATGTGAGGAATAAATTGAATTTGGCTGTAGTAAATACATGACAAACAAATACAATTGCTACAATTGGCTGTAGTGAACTGTTTGGTTAACTGTCTGATCTTCTATTAGGAGTATGTTATATTGTGTAATGTGGTGCTTAGTTAATGTTTGGTTCATTTGTTGTGGTGTTTAGTTAACTGCTTCGTTCAATTATGCAATGCGATGTCCAATTGTCGTGGGTAGAATTTTGTATAGTTGTGCATGTGAGGAATAAATCGAATTTTGCTGCATTTATTACATGAGAAACATATACCTGCAAACTGGCCTTCCTCCTGCAGTTGAGCCGCCCTGCATCACCAAGTCGCCGAAGTTTCTGCCGCCGCTCTGGCTGGCTCCGGCCTCTGTCACCTCAGCCGTCGCGCCTCAGCTAGCCACTGGCCTCCCTTTTCACGTGTTTGAGCTGCCACTAGGTCAACGAACAGCCATCTACCATGGCTTCAAACCGCAAAGTTGCCGGGCCACCGGTTTACCTCTGCTGTGGCTCGTCGTTGCTGCGGCCCTGCGCCTGTGAGCTACCTCGGCCGCTTCCGTCGTCGTCTATCTGGGGCTTCCTCTGTTTCAACGCCGTGAGCCGCCTGGCCGGGTCACCCTGGTCTCGCGTTCAACCTCCTCGAATTGATTTTTCAAACATCCCATGCGAGAGATTACAATACAATACAGAAAGGAAAGTACAACTTCACCAAAGCAGGATAGGACAATGGATTAAACATTGGTACTAGTATGTACGAGCTCTCCAAAGTCCAACTAACTGTCACCTGGGGTGGAGCTCGTGCATTACTTCGTTTGGAGAAAACATGCACTACTTTGTCTTGAGAACAAAAAACAAGGAATCATCAATATATCCTCTACTGCCAAGTAAACCAGCTGACGGTTCAAGGACGACGCAATCGACTACTACAAACAAGGTTGGTCGGTTGACTGTCGAAATAAACGTCACTCCGCGGATATGAATTTTGTCAACCCGCTGGCCCAGCCGAGCCGTCGCTTTTTCTGTTGCCATGGCTTAGCATGTTCACGTTGCTATTGGGCCTTTGTATTCCAGTTAAACTTTGACGTGCAAAGATCATCTGTCATCCCAATGCACCAGGTGATATCCATATAATTTATTTTTATAAACATATTTATTCTTTCAAGAACAATACTCTGGCATGTATATTTTAACGTGCAGGGCAAGGATTCACTATAAATGTGACATCATATCACGGGTATGGAGTGCCCGACCGCACCATCTTGCGACCAGCATCCGTCCACATGGCTTACGACCCAACGACTGATTCGCTACACTTCTGCCGTGACCCACCACGCTTCGGCCGTTAGCCGCCTCTACTTCAACATCTGACTCTCACCTTGGGGCACCCGCGGTCTCACCTTGAGCCGTTTTCCGCTGCTACAAACCGCCGCTCCCACTGAGGCCTAGAGGGATTGAATAAATCGCTAGGGAATTTACTGAAGATGATCAACAGACGTGATATATGACTCGTGTGTCGTACATACGAATCAGGTGATATCAATCTAAATCTATTTTCTTGGTATATATTAGTTTTATCAGGAAAACAATTACTTTGATCCGTATATTTTGATATGCAGGACAGTTATTTATTATAAACGTGGTTTATACCATTGGGACGGAGCACGCGCTGGCAATGTCCTGCGCGGCGTTCGTCTGTGCCATATTACACGATGAATGGATGCGTGCAAGACGCCGCCCTTACGGCCCGGTTTACATCAACTTGCCAGGACCGCGCCTATGATTGACTCGCCCGTCCGCGCCGACTTATAGTACCGCAGTCGAGTCATCTATCTATATTGCCTCTGAAGCCGTGATTGTATTTACCGTCGGTCTCTTGTGGCCTGGTCGACATCAATATACCGGGCCGCATTTGTCTGCATGAGCTGTTTATTGAGTATAAAACCAGTCACTGCTTGGGTAGCCCGGTTTTCTTCCAACAACTCTGGAGCTAATTATCATGCATTATTAGCCACCGTCTGCACTGGATGGCTCAATGGGTAGGCATACAAGTTGCCGCCACTACAATTTGGTTAACTTCAAATCGCCAATTGGAAGGAACCATTGGCCGAGTTGCTGTCATGACTCGTACGGGATCATTTATAACCCGCTGCAGTCACCTCGACCTTCTATAGATTCACATCGCGCTATCAACACCAATGATATACACCTTATGCCATGGTCAAATATGGAGAGTCTCAAGACAACTCCTCGAGTCAGCATAAGACTCGGGGGCTACAATGATATGACTCAGCAAGTCTTGCCAGTCTCAGCAAATTCAACGACCCTAGGATGTTGAAGGGAGCGATAACCCGGTCCCGGAGGCAACTGTTATATTGATGAAAATTCAAAGGACATCAGTCTTACTGAAGCTCTCAAATATCCTGTTCACATTCTGGTTCAAGGAAATCTGTCTCCTACAAAGCTCTGAAGCTCTCAAATCCGGTTTAAGAATTTCCGGTTTAAAAAGAACTAATCTCTCGCAAGTTCGAGTTTAAAGGCCGTCAGAAAAATTCCGGCTGAAAATGAGGATTCCAGTTTAAAGCTCCGGTTCAAGGGAAAGATGTCTCCCACAAAGATTTGAAGCTCTCAATATCCGGTTTAAGAATTTCTGGTTCAAAAGAATAATATCTCGCAAGTTCGAGTTCTCAGGGAAAATTAAAGGGACCAAAGAGAGTTTGTTGCACAGCACAACTCAAACATAGGCACCCAGCGAGCACAGCTCAGAAATATATCACATGGGGGCTTCTGTTTATAAAGCGGAGTTCTAACTACTATATTGATCCGGCTATCAAACCAATACTATCATACGAGCATAGCTTTGGATACTTCGGTAATCCGAATATCAAGCCAACATTATCATAAGGGGCAAAAGAGAGTTTGATGCACATCACAACTCAAACATATGCATCCGCTGAGCACAGCTCAAAATGTTACTTGGGGGCTCTTGTTGCAAAACAACAAAGAGCTTTTAAGGCCCTTGTAATAGGCTATGAAGCCACGGTTTGGAAGCCTGGTGTATACACCTAAAACAAGGGTTAACCTGCCTGCATCAAGTAAGTCACTCCGCCCAGGTAAACCTGGTATGACCCGTCGAACGATTGACAAGTCAATCTTATAACAGACCCTGAACCTGTCAACGTTAAAACGAAGATTGGTTAAGGATTGAGGACCATCTTAATAGGTTTTGTGAAATGGTTTAACTCAGCGGCCGGGCAGCCCATGAAAAGCCTCGAATTTGGAGCCTGGTAGCTCGTAAAAAGCCTCGACTACAAGTTTTTATCTGCTTTGTTTGCCAAGTTTTTACTTCTCAATGAGATTATTGGTATTCATCCGATATCTATCAATTCAGCCTAGTGGTTGACTACAAGTCAACACCATGAAGTAAACCGGTGTTCATTAACTCGGCTTGGCTTTCAACTACAAGTTGTCAATACATGATCAGTTATAATGACCGGTGTTTATTAACCTGGCCTGGCTTTCAACTATAAGTCGCCAGTATGAGATAAGATAACGACCGATGTTTATTAACCCGGCCTGGTTTCGTTTATAAACCAGCAATCTATGATAATTACCAGTGTTCAAATTTTGGGTTATCACCCTTACTACACTGGCTTGGTAAAACCAACAGTGTGATGAAATATCACTGGAACCGGTTTTTAAACCAGGTTATATTATTGAACTCTTTAAATAGCCAACATGGCTAGATTCAACAGTCTGATCGTTTTTTGGACGTAGCATTTCTTAGGCAAGTCTATACAGTGTGATACAAATAGTTTAAACATGCTCTTAGTGTTGAAAATTTCAATTTTGGTACCACATTTTTTCTTGAATGATTTACTTTTGTGTTTTCATTTCTCCTGTATTTATTTTTCGATGCTGATATTGCAGGGTTTAACGACTGCTTCAATATTGTATGAATAAGTGTGGAATTGGAAGCATCGGTAGAAATAGTAATGAAGGCAAGAACGACTTAGAAAAGCTTTTCATTTTTGTTTACTGTGGTCTTCTGACATAATTTAAGTTTTGGATCCAATGCATGAGCAGAAAATGCTAGCTTCTTAATACCCGTGAGACTATATGCAGGACAGTATATTTACTTATTTACTTAGGGAAGGAGAGAATATAATTTAGGTACAATGTACATGTTCATTTTACTTTTACTTTGACATATGCTTAAGCTCCTTTTTTGTAGATAGGTCAAACTCGGCACAGATGCACATGCATCGCACGCCTCACTGATGTGAGGATCCAATCCCCTCAATCCGCTCTAAATCTCCAACATCTCCCCCTTCCGATGTTTGCGTACATGAGCAGAAGTGAGTGCGCCGCGGAGGAAAGCTCAACCTGGGTCTTCATCAATGCAAGACAGGGCGGGAGGAAGCTGGAAGTATTTCATCCGCATGAATGTGGAAGACGCTCGGCAAATCTGAGATGTATGAAGCTTCTGCTGAGGTAATTGATGAGAGAAGCTCTCATGTTTTATTCTTGATCCTGAAATAAAGTGACTGGTCAGCGTGTTTCTGCACGATGCCCAAATGCCCTTACATGTTTCAACTTTCGTTTTTGTAGTCTTAATAGATGGGTCTCATCTATTTTTGGTTGCAGGTGTTTGAGAGGGTTTGAGAGGGGTAGCATACACATAAGAGGTGTTCAATTTTGTTAACTCACATCATCCAGACCAGGTTAGCACACATGCCATGCCGATTCTACTACTTGATGTAGCCTTTCTCGTAGATGCAAGTAGTATTTTTACTGTGCTACTCTTTGAACTCGAGTAGTTTGTTCATGTATTGTTTTATATGCCAAATAGAATTAAATGGAACATAAGTTTCAAAGTTTCAATATGATAGATGAAAAGTACACGAAGGTAAACCGATATGTCCCCTGCCACTCATATAGTTGTGGCCGTCCTTGACTATAGTGTACTGAGGAGGACGAGATGAACATGAAGAATGAGTTTGCAGTGTGGCTGTCATTGATTAATGACACCTCAAGCAGCGGTGATAACGACCATGGGGAGGAGAGCATGAACATCAACAACCTCTTGTTCTTGTTGGCTCCTTCGACATGAATAACGACGACCAGCTCGCCATACAGCTACTAGAGTGCTAAAGAATTAATGGTGGAGAAGAACAATGGATTGTTGATGGAGCTGATCAACAAGGATGATAAGGACGACCACAACAGTGAGAATAAGAAGGCGGAGATCGTCGCCGACGACAATCCGTTAATGATAAAGAAGTCAACAACCACCTAGTGTGCGAAAGGATCCTAATGGTATATGTTAGCCACCATTGGTATTGACCCATTAGAATATGTATGCCCCTGATGTAGCGCACGGACAATTTATATACATTGTAGCCCATAGCAAAGTTGCCTGTAGTATGGGAGTTGTATATATTAGCATTGAATTATGATGGCACATTTTTTTTCGTCACAACTTAAATGAGCATCGTTTAAAAGTCTAACTAAGTTTTCTTTCGCATTCTTCTATAAATTGGAAGGCCAATATATATTTCTCAATGTATCATTTTGGGATTATTTGACCACTCAACAATATTGCCATGTTGACCATTTCTCATGTCTTTGCAATATCTATAGGCTCTAATGTAAAAGTATAATGTGGTTCACATATTTTTTTATTTCTTTTTATTTTTCCTTGCTTGTTATTTATGCTTATAGCTTTATATGTGAGATTCTCTTTAAGGACACTTTTTCAATTGTTAGTTGAGGTGCTTATGAGTTTCTTAATCAGTTGACGCATGTGGTGCCCTTTCTGAATTACATTTTTTCTTCCTTGCATCTCAAATGCAAGCAACCATGCTTCTACCGCGGCTTAGAAGAAACCAAGGTGTATGTTCCATAACCTCTTTTATATTATTTCATTACAAAAATTTACTGCAATATTTGCTCTTTTTCCTAAATACACATGATAGACTTGAACGGTCTTCTGTTATATTGCATGATGCCCTATTGGTATGGTACGAGAAAAATATGTTGCAACTTAAGAAATCTAAAATGATGGTTTTGATGTTAATGGCCGGGATGAGGCCATAGGTTTTTTTATCCATATCTAATTTTACATAGGTTGAAAGATGTCTATTTTATCAAGTTCATAGTCATCAAATGGTCCTTCACTACCTGATTGCAGGTTGTTGTCAAGAATTTTATCCCAGCCATTGCTTTGGATATCACCTCTGGCTGCAGCAATAGTGTGTCAATCTAGGTCATGTGAATTGAGCTACGCAATGTCCTATTATTACTCTGTTACTCAACGAGTTGGTATCCCTAAATAGTAAGAATAGAGAAGATTCTTAGTGAGTTATTGCACGTATTATATTTTGATCTTCTAGAAAAATCTTTTGTGGTTTAAGCGCAACCCATATTATAGTTCTTTTATACCAGTTAAGTTCACTATTCAATGAAATTCCTTTTCACTGAAATAAGAACCACATAATGCTTACAATTGATCTGGTCAGCTAGATAACCAAATGAGTTATTATTATGCGTAGTATCTTTTGACATATGTAATGTGGGTAGAAGACAAGTGTCTCTTGCTAGGGATTTCTGGAGGCCACATGCCTATTATCGTATGCACTTAACTATTTTTCTTTTGGCTTCCTGCTATTGTGTTATATGTTGTCTGCTAATACTTTTAAGGCTTTCTCACACTGAATTTTAGATGCTAATACTTTTACGACTAATCAGTCTTGGATAATACTTCAACCAAGACATCAATGGAGCTAATAACTTGATTAAAAGGTACATTCCTGATTACCAATGCCTAGCTATTTTTCGATCTTGACTAACAGAAAGGGTTAAGTATGTAGGTTCAAGGAGCTTCGACGCTTTCTATGACCAAAGAAGTCATTCAACCCAGATTTTCTTTCAAGATAACAATAATGCCTGGGTGCATCCCTGTCCAATGAACAATATCGGAGAGATAGAGCGCTACTGTCTTACATTTTCAATATCCCTAGCTTTATTTTCATTGTTATGATAATTGTGGTATTTAAAAATTTAAAATGCCTTGTTCGATTATGTGTGGATTTTGCAACCCATATAATCTCCATCTACATCATGTCATCTTGCTCAAAGCATTACTCTATTCTTATGAACTTAATACTCTCGATGCATGATGGATAGCAGTCGATGTGTGGAGTAATAGTAGTAGATGCAGAATCATTTCGTTCTAATTGTCACAGACTTGATGCCTATATATAATGATCATGCCTAGATATTCTCATAATTATGCGCTTTTCTATCAATTGCTCGACAGTAATTTGTTCACCCACCGTAGAATTCTGCTATCATGAGAGAAGCCACTAGTGAAACATATGGCCCCCGGGTCTGTTCTCAACATATTAATCTTTCATCTACTTTATTTTGCTTTATTTACTTTCTGTTCTTATATCCAAAATACCAAAAATATCATACTATCCTATCAATCAGATCTCACTTTCGTAAGTGACCGTAAAGGGATTGACAACCCCTTATCGCGTTGGCTGTGAAGTTCTTATTTGTTTGTGCAGGTGCGAGGGACTCACACGTGGTCTCCTACTGGATTGATACCTTGGTTCTCAAAAACTGAGGGAAATACTTACGCTACTGTGCTGGATCACCCTTTCCGCTTCGAGGGAATACAAAAAAAGCTCGAGAAGTAGCATGGTGTTATGTGAACGTCGACTACATGACACTTCACCATTGTCTGGACCTAGAGGAATGCGTTTGGGAAGTAATAAGTAGATGATGGGTTGCTAGAGTGATAGAAATTTAAACCCTAGTTTATGTGTTGCTTCGTAAGGGGCTGATTTGGATCCATATGTTTCATGCTATGGTTAGGTTTACCTTAATACTTCTTTTGTAGTTGTGGATGCTTGCAATAGACGTTAATCATAAGTGGGATGCTTGTCCAATTAAGGGCAGCACCCAAGCACCGGTCCACCCACATACCAAATTATCAAAGTAACGAACGCGAATCATATGAGCAAGATGAAAACTAGCTTGACGATAATTCCCATGTGTCCTCGGGAGCGCTTTCCTTTATATAAGAGTTTGTCCAGGCTTGTCCATTGCTACAAAAAGGATTGGGCCATACTGCTGCACCTTATTTACTTTTACCACTTGTTACTCGTTACAAATGACCTTATCACAAAACTATCTGTTACTGATAATTTCAGTGCTTGCAGAGAATACCTTACTGAAAACTGCATATCATTTCCTTCTGCTCCTTGTTGGGTTCGGCACTCTTACTTATCGAAAGGACTAGGATAGATACCTTACAATTGTGGGTCATCAAGACTCTTTTGTGACGCAGTTGCCGGGGAGTGAAGCGCCTTTGGTAAGTGGAAAAATTTATATAGTGTGCTAAAATTTACTGTCACTTGTTACTATGGAACATAATCCTTTGAGGGGCTTGTTAAGGGTATCTTCACCCCGACCAGTAGAGCAAAGAGTTGCTCCTCAACCTACTGAACCTACTAATTTTTTTTACTTTATTCCTTCGGGTATGATATAGAAACTACTAGCTAATCCCTTTACAGGAGATGGAACATTGCATTCCCGATTTGCACCTAATCTATGTGGATGAAGTTTGTGGATTGTTTAAGCTTGCAGGTATGTCCGAAGATGTGATCAATAAGAAGGTATTCCCTTTATCTTTGAAGGGAAAGGCATTGACATGGTTTAGGCTATGGGATGATATTGGATCCTGGAACTACAACCGGTTGAAATTGGAATTTCATCAGAAGTTATATCCTATGCATCAGGTTCATCATGATCGTAATTATGTATATAATTTTTGGCCTCGCGAAGGAGAAAGTATCGCTCAACCTTGGGGTAAGCTTCAGTCAATGTTATATTCATGCCCCAGCTTTTAAGAGAAATTATTATTCAAAAAAATTATGCTCGGCTTTCTCTCGATAACCGCTCCATGCTCGATACTTCTTGCACTGGTTCTTTTATGATGAAGACTATTGAATTCAAATGAGATTTAGTGGAAAGAATTAAACGCAACTCTGAAGATTGGGATCTCGGCGAAGGTAAGGAGTCAGGTATAGCAACTAAGTTTGATTGTGTTAAATCTTTTATGGATACCGATGTTTTCCATGATTTTAGCACTAAATATGGACTTGACTCTGAGATAGTAGCTTCTTTATGTGAATCATTTGCTACTCATGTTATCTCCCTAAGGAGAAGTGGTTTAAATATCATCCTCCCATTGAAGTAAAAGTAGTTGAACCTGTTAAAGTTGAAGAAAAGACTACTACTTATAATGTTGATCCTATTGTTCCCACTGCTTATATTGAGAAACAACCCTTCCATGCTAGAATAAAGGATCACGCTAAAGATTCAGCTGTGGTTCGTAAGAGTAATACTAGAACACCTACACCCGCTGAGCAAATGAAAGTTGAACCTAGTGTTGCTATGGTTAAGGATCTCTTGGTCAATAATATTGATGAGCATGTTATTTACTTCTATGATGAAGCTGCCAGAATTGCTAGACCCGATACTAAAAATAAACATAGACCTGTTGCTATCATGGCTTATGTGACATGGGTGCTAGTGTGGTAACCCACAAGTGTAGGGGATCGCAACAGTTTTCGAGGGTAAAGTATTCAACCCAAATTTATTGATTCGACACAAGGGGAGACAAAGAATACTCTCAAGTATTAGCAGCTGAGTTGCAATTCAACCACACCTGGAAACTTAGTATCTGCAGCAAGGTAATATGGAAGTAACGGTAATGGTAGCAAAATTAGTGATAATAGTTTTGTAGTGATTGTAACAGTAGCAGCAGAAAAGTAAATAAGCAAGAAGCAATATGTGAAAAGCTCATAGGCATTGGATCGGTGATGGAGAATTATGTCGGATACGATTCCTCATGTAATAGTTATAACATAGGGTGACACAGAACTAACTCCAGTTCATCAATGTAATGTAGGCATGTATTCTGAATATAGTCATACGTGCTTATGGAAAAGAACTTGCATGACATCTTTTGTCCTACCCTCGCGTGGCAGCGGGGTCCTAATGGAAACTAAGGGATATTAAGGCCTCCTTTTAATAGAGTAGCGGACCAAAGCATTAACACATAGTGAATACATGAACTCCTCAAACTACGGTCATCACCGGGAGTGGTCCCGACTATTGTCACTTCGGGGTTGTCGGATCATAACACATAGTAGGTGACTATTGACTTGCAAGATAGGATCAAGAACACACATATTTTCATGAAAACATAATAGGTTCAGATCTGAAATCATGGCACTCGGGCCCTAGTGACAAGCATTAAGCATGGCAAAGTCATAGAAACATCAATCTTAGAACATAGTGGATACAAGGGATCAAACCCTAACAAAACTAACTCGATTACATGGTAAATCTCATCCAACCCATCACCGTCCAACAAGCCTACGATGGGATTACTCACGCACGACGGTGATCATCATGAAATTGGTGATGGAGGAAGGTTGATGATGACGATGGCGACGATCTCCCCTCTCCAGAGCCCCGAACGGACTCCAGATCGGCCCTCCCGAGAGAGATTAGGGCTTGGTGGCGGCTCTGTATCGTTAAGCGCGATAATTCCTCATCTCTGATTTTTTTCTCCCCGAAAGTGAATATACGGAGTGGGGGAAGACGTCGGTGGAGCAATAGGGGGCCCACGAGGCAGGGGGTGTGCCCAGGGGGGCGCGCCCCACCCTCGTGGACAGGGTGTGGGCCCCCCTGGTCTGGTTCTTTCTGCAGATATTTTATATATATTCCAAAATAATTCTCCGTTGGATTTCAGGTCATTTCGAGAACTTTTATTTCTGCAGAAAAATAACACCATGGCAGTTCTGCTGATAACAGCGTTAGTCCGGGTTAATTTCATTCAAATCATGCAAGTTAGAGTCCAAAACAAGGGCAAAAGTGTTTGGAAAAGTAGATATGTTGGAGACGTATCAACTCCCCCAAGCTTAAACCTTTGCTTGTCCTCAAGCAATTTAGTTGATAAACTAAAAGTGATAAAGAAAAACTTTGACAAACTCTGTTTGCTCTTGTTGTTGTAAATATGAAAAGCCAGCATTGAAATTTTCAGCAAAGATCATGAACTAACCACATTCTCAATAACTTTCAGGTCTCATGTCTACTCATATCAATGGCATAGTCAAGTAGCGCGCAATAATAATAAACCTTGGATTACAACACTTTCTCAAAACAATCATAATATGATATAACAAAATGGTATCTCGCTAGCCCTTTCTGATACCGTAAAACATAAATGCAGAGCACCTTTAAAGATCAAGGACTGACTAGACATTGTAATTCATGGTAAAAGAGATCCAGTCACAATCATACTCAATGTAAATTAATAGCAATACATACAAATGACAGTGGTGCTCTCCTACGGGTGCTCATTAACAAGAAGATGATGACTCAACATAAAAGTAAATAGATAAGCCCTTCGCGGAGGGAGGCAGGGATTTGTAGAGGTGCCAGAGCTCGATTTTGAAATAGAGATGAATAATATTTTGAGCGGTGTACTTTCATTGTCAACATAGCAACTAAGAATCTCGATATCTTCCATGCTACACACATTATAGGCGGTTCCCAAACAGAATGGTAAAGTTTATACTCCCCCAACCACCAACAACCACACTCCACGGCCATCCAAATCCACGGGGTACCGTCCAAACAAGCAACAGCCCTGGGGTAGTTTTGTTTAATTATTATGATTGGAGCATGGGACTGGGCATCCCGGTTACCCACCATTTTCTCATGAATGATGAGTGGAGTCCACTCATCATGAGAATAACTCACCTAGCATGGAAGATATAGACATCCCTAGTTGATACATGAGCTGTTCGAGCATACAAAACATAATTTCATTTGAAGGTTTAGAGTTTGGCACATACAAATTTACTTAGAACGACGGGTAGATACCGCATATAGGAAGATATGGTGGAATCATATGGAATAACTTTAGGGTTTATGGAAGTGGATGCACAAGCAGTATTCACGCTTAGTACAGGTGAAGGCTAGAAAGAGACTGGGAAGCGACCAGCTAGAGAGCGACAACAATCGTGAACATGCATTAAAATTAATCAACAATGAGTGCAAGCATGAGTAGGATATAAATCACCATGAACATAAATATCATGGAGGCTATGTTGATTTTGTTTCAACTACATGCGTGAACATGTGCCAAGTCAAACCACTTGAATCGTTCAAAGGAGGATACCACCTTATCATACCACATCACAACCATTTTAATATGATGTTGGCACGCAAGATAGACCATTGTCAACTCCTAGCTAATTAAGCATGGCATGAGCACCTATGATCTCTAATTGTCATTGCAAGCATGTTTCATTCATAATAGGCTGAATCAGGAACGATGAACTATCATATTTACAAAAACAAGATAGGTCGAGTTCATACCAGCTTTTCTCATCTCAATTAGTTCATCATATATCGTCATTATTGCCTTTCACTCGCACGACCGAACGGTGTGGATAATAATAATAGTGCACGTGCATTGGACTAAGTTGGAATCTGCAAGCATTTAATACAAGAGAGAAGACAAAGTAGTGTGGCTCAAGGTTAAATCAACAATAAAGCATTTGAGAGCCACTAAACATTTTCATCATGGTCTTGTCCTCTTGACCCCCAGAGAAAAGAAAAGAAACTATTTACACGGGAAACCTCCCTACAAGCAAAAGAAGAACGATAAATCTTTTTTGGTTTTCTTTTAATTACTACTACTACAAGCATGGAAAGTAAACTAGCTAAAAAACTGCGACTAATTTTTTGTTTTTCTTAAGGTTTTTCTAACACACAAGAAAAAAGACTAACACTAGTAGATAAAGGGTCATCAGACCTGGTTCATTTGGGCCTTTAGCCCCGGTTCCTGAACTGGGACAAAAGTGTCGGTACTAATGCTCCCACCCTTTAGTCCCGGTTCAATCCAGAACCGGGGCCGATGGGTGTCCACGTGGCCTGTGCGCCGAGCCCATGTAGGAGGGGCTTTGGTCCCGGTTGGTGGCACCAACCGGGACCAAAAGGCATCCACGCGTCAGCATTTCTGTGGCTGTGGTTTTTGTTTTTGTTTTTGAAAGGGGAGGGGGGTTGGAGGTTTTGGGGGGTTAATTTAGGTGTTTCATATTGTGTTTAGCTAGCTAATTAATAGAGAGAAGTGTCCTCTCTTATGTCCGTGCTTGGTCGACGCTACGTACTACACATACGTATAGAGAGGACTAGACACGCTGGCTAGGTAGCTAGCTAGTAAAGCAAACGAAGGAAACAGAAGATCGTATAATCAACATATATATATAAGCATACAGAGAGAAGTAATATCGACCACCTCTCCTTCTCGGAGAGATTGGTCGAACAACAAGTTATCGTATATCTATCCGACACTACCGGGTACATATATACAATAATTATCTCTTAAAAATATAATCTCCTATAGGATGGACGCATGGTCCACATAGTATTCTCCGTCTGGCGCGATCACGTGTTCAAGGAAGAATGCCGCCAATTCCTGTTGAATTGCTCGCAGACGATCTGGTGTTAGGAGTTCATCCCGCATCCGAAACATCTAATTTGAAGTAGGGGGTCAATACATGAAATGATGCTATAAATTTGTGAATATTATTAATTGCTTACGCACTTCAAATTGTGCTTCAGAGTAGCCCCGCTCATAGGTCGTGTGGCGGATGGACTCGCAAATGTAGTATCCACAGTAATCATTCCCGGGTTCCTGCCACAACCACTTTACAAGAAATAGAGGTCAATCAAACTGATAAGCAAGAATGCCAAATTGGTATTGATGAAACTAGCGCTTGAATCAAGATATAGGAGATGCGCGCGCGGAACATGCTACTATATAGTACTTACTTTCGGGTATCTAAATTCTAGCTTCTTCGGCAGTCCCGGAGCTTTTTTGGTGAATTTTCTCCAAACCCTGCCAGACAAAGAAAACAATTAGTTGATATCAGAAATGAAGTTGCTGATATGCATGGTGGATAATATTGATCGATTTAACTTACCTGTCGAGCATTTGTGTCATGTCCGCATACTCCTCGGGATCTTTACGTTTAGAGTCCAAGACAGTGACTACTCCCTTCTCAAGCTTAATCTCTAAGAGAATATAGTGGAAGCTGCGCACGCATGCATGCATGAACTCATCAATTACATTACTATAACCTTGACTGATATATAAGGGAAACCAAATATGCACAAGACAGTAACACTCACTTGAAGTTGTAAGGAAAGAGTATTATATCTTTGTTTTAATTTACCACCAACGATCGTAGCAAGTTGGTGTCGGTATCTGAGGGACGCAATTTAACCTCGGTTGCATCTATGAGGTATGTGTTAATGAACCCAATATCACCTACTTGTCTTTTCTTCAATTCGATGATCTTCAATCTGCATAATATAGTGAGGATAATTATAAATACATGCAATGAAGATCAGCTATATAGAGAGACTTAATGACAGAAGTAGTACTACTTACAGACAGTAGCAGGTGACCGTTGATTTATCGAGGGCCAATTGATTGAAAAACTGATAGAACTCCTCAAATGGAACAGGCAACAGTTCAATTCCAATGAGGTCATGCTCTGGTTTAACTCTCAAATACAAGCTATCCCTCCCCCAGACTCTCTGGAGATTTTCAAGTACCAATCATGCAATCTTCGCATATTCGTTGATAGAGATCTTTCATTTTTCACGAGAGGCTTTTTGTACTCGTATCTTTCTATCTGCACGTCCAAGAAATCATATTGTACATCGTCGGACACGTAATCTGTAAGATTGGTATAACCGGGCACCATCCACGGATCATTAGCGACCATGTCGCTAGACACCTTGAGCGCGGGGCACGATTGGTCCGCTTGTTCGCCGAGCTGGGCAATTTGTTTCCCAGCTCGTCCTTCTGCTAACCTTTGATCACTTTTAGTACTTCCCAACCGCTTCGCTTCTTGAAATGACTTTTGAATCATGCGGTCATAGTTGCCCTTCGGCTTACTTTTCGCTGGTTGCTTCAGGGCAGCAAGAGTGCGCTTTGCTTTCACCGCATCTATCTTCTCCTCCGGAGGTGGATGTCTCTGTGCTTTCAACCCTTCAAGCCAGTCCTTCACTTCGCCTTGAGCTCTCTTCGTGTTTTCCTCGTCGGACCTCTCATATGGTCACTTCTCTAGAGGCGTGAGAGAAGGACCGAATCTGCATCGCCTCCCGCCTCTGGCTGTACTGCTAGACGTCGCCAGACCAGACGAAGTGGCTGTCTTTTTTCCTTGCTTACACGCCGGAGCAGGAGCAAGCGGAGCGGCGGCAGGTCTCTCCCGCCCTTGCTGACTAGGCGAAGAAGGAGGAGCAGGCTGGCTGCTCGGGCGCGCCGGCGGCGAAGGAGGCGGAGTGCCGCCACGCGTCGGCGGCGAAGGAGGCGGAGTGCCGCCACGCGCCGGAGAAGGAGCCGGAGTGCCCTGATCGTCACTCGCCGGAGGAGGAGGCGGTGGAGGAGGCGGTGGAGGAGGCAGAGTGCCCTGACTCACCGGAGGAGGAGGAGGAGGATGCGGAGGCGTCCAGTTGAGAATGTTGATGAGGTCCTTCCGCCATTGGCATGGAGTCTTTAGTGAAGAACCCAGCCGAGTCTCCCCTTCACCGGTAGGGTGGTCAAGCTGGAGCTCCTCAAATCCCTCCGTAATTTCATCCACCATCACCCTAGCATATCCTTCTGGAATCGGCCGGCAGTGAAAAGTGTCGCCGGGTCCAGTAGGATAAACAGAGCCAGCAGCCGCCTTGACCTTCAGATTCATCCACTGCGCCATAAGGTGGCAATTTTGTGCATCCGTGATAGCATCCACGGGATACCTGGCAGTAGCCGTCAAGACAGGCTCCGGCTGAAGCAGCTCAGTGGAAGCCACGCTGCTTCTCCGCTGAGATGGCGGGGTAGCTTCGGGGGAAGCTTCGGCAATTCTTTTGTCCCGATTTGCTTCCCGTTCCTCTATCGCTTGTATTCTGGCTCGCAGCGCGTGCAGTTCGGTGTGCTCCATTTTCTTCCTCCTCTCGTGGCTTTTGTAGCCGCCTGCGTCCGGAAACCCAGCACGCCATGGAAGGGAGCCTGGCGTGCCTCGTGTCCGTCCAGGGTGCTCAGGATTCCCGAGGGCCATTGTCAGCTCGTCGTTCTCTCTGTCGGGGAAGAACGTCCCTTCATGCGCTGCTTTGATATACTGCCGCATCTTCCTGAGTGGTGTTTCCAATTGCTTGTCCGTCCAAATGCACCTCCCTGATACAGGGTCCAAGGTTCCGCCAGCCCCGAAGAACCAAGTCCGGCAACGGTCTGGACATTGCATTGTCTCTGGTTCGATCCCTTTTTCAAGCATATCATTCTCAACCTTGGCCCACTTAGGCCGGGCTCTGAGGTAGCCACCTGACCCCGTGCGATGGTGATGCTTCTTCTTCGCAGCATTTATCCGGTTTGTCTCCGACATCTTCTGACTCTTTTCCGATGTCTTATAGGCCACAAATGCGGGCCAGTCATCTTTGATCTTCTCATATATGCCCACGAATTCTGGAGTCTTTTTATCTTTGACAAACTTATTCAGTTTTTTCTTCCATGCCCTGAATTGGTCTGCCATCTTCGAAAGAGCAGCAGACTTGATTAAGTCCTCTTTAACTGGATTCGCCGGATCATCCTCTGCCGGTAGGATGAAATTTGACTTCAGCTCAGTCCAAAGATCTTCTTTCTGCATATCAGTGACATAAGACACCTGAGCGTCATTTGTAGCCGGCTTTAACCATTGATGGATGCTGATCGGGATCTTGTCCCTAACCAGAACCCCGCACTGATTAACAAATGCGTTCTTTGTCCGGATGGGGTCAATCGGCTCGCCGGAGCACGAGATTTCTGAGATCTCAAACTTTTCATCCGGCCTCAACTTTTTCTTCGCGGCTCGTCTCTTTACCGAAGATTTGCTCGATCCGGAGGGCTAGAAAAAGGAACAAAGACGAGAGTTAATGAATGCATCAATTAACTAGTCAGCACAGGCTTAACTAACATATATACCTCCTGGCCGGACTCGGTTCGGTCACCGGAGCCAGCATCACGGTCTCCTTCTTGCACCAGCATTGGGTCACCGGAGCCGTCCTCACGGTCTACCTCTTCCATGTGCATTGGGTCACCGGAGCCATCAATATCATAGCCTAGATCTTCCAGCTGCAGCTCTCTTTCCACCTGCTCATCGGTGTCGTTGAGAAAAGACAAGATGGCATTTTGTCCGTCCGCGATTATGTCCATCAACATCGCTTCTTGTGCTAGGTCTCGGGTGTTGTCGTCCATAGTTTCTACAAATATTTACAACATGCCAATTATTATTCAAACATGACAGATGGATATATTAATGGCAAACGTAGAACTAGCTTCGACCCTCGACCCCTGGACGACCCTCGACTGCTCGGTGATCCACAACCCTAGACCCCCTCATGTCACATTTTGTCTAGTGTCAAAGGATTCAACAAAACCAATACTTCATCCTTAGGCGAAAGTAACAGTCGCATGATGGTACGAAGCTCTCCAAAGTGGTTTTGGAACGGAGTCCCAGATAAGATAATATGTAACAAAAGACGGATTATCCTATCAAGAACTCCGTTCCCAAATAACTTTGCATAACTTCGTACCAACATGCCCCGGTTACTTCTGGCAAATGATGAAGTCATGGAATTCTTCAATACTTTGACACTAGCTAGGCAACCTCTCTCGACCCCTCGACCCTCGACT
>LR738715.1:694383933-694454046 GCA_902687465.1 Secale cereale
GGGCGAGAAGCCATCAATGGAATTCTTCAATACTTTGACACTAGCTAGGCAACCTCTCGACCCCTCGACCCCCGACTGCTCGGCAATCCACAACCCTAGACCCCG
This sequence comes from Secale cereale, assembly GCA_902687465.1. Taxonomy (NCBI): domain Eukaryota; kingdom Viridiplantae; phylum Streptophyta; class Magnoliopsida; order Poales; family Poaceae; genus Secale; species Secale cereale. The sequence continues at coordinate 694,384,039 of LR738715.1, forward strand.
ATCATGTCACATTTTGTCTAGTGTCAAAGGATTCAACAAAACCAATACTTCATCATTAGGCGAAAGTAACAGTCGCATGATGGTACGAAGCTCTTCAAAGTGGTTTTGGAATGGAGTCCCAGAAAGGATAATTCGTAACAAAAGACGGATTATCCTATCAGGAACTTCGTTCCAGAACAACTTTGCATAACTTCGTACAAACATGCCCCGGTTACTTCTGGCAAATGATGAAGCTCTTCAATACTTTGACACTAGCTAGGCTACCTCTCTCGACCCCTCGACCCTCGGTCCCTCGACGACCCTCGGCCTCTCGACCCCTCGACCATCGGCCTCTCGACCCCTCGACGACCCTCGGCCCCTCGGCGATCTCTCGACCCTTGACGACCCTCGGTCCCTCGACGACCCTCGACCCCCCCCCTAATGTCGAAGTTATCGGGGAGGGTGTATATCGACAACGACATATCCGATAAAAAAAGAGGAAGAAGAAGAAAAAAAGGAACCGCTAGAGGAGAAGATCGAAGAAAAAAAAAGAAAAAAAAAGGAGAAGAAGAAAGGAATAGAGGAGAAGAGAAAATTTCTCTTCTTCTCCTCTATTCCTTTCTTTTTCTCCTCTTTTTTTTCTTCTTTTTTCTTCTTCTTATTTATTTCTCTTCTTTTTCCTCTCCTCTTCTTCTTTCTTTCCTCTTTCTTATTTTCTTCTTTCCTATCCTTCTTTTTCTAAATTTGTAACTTTTGCATATATAAAACTTTCTATGAAAAAAAAACATTCTTTTTCTTCTTTCCTATCCTTCTTTTTCTTCTTTCCTATCCTTCTTTTGCATATATATACATCACATACACGTCACATACAGCAACTATACATCAAAATTGTAACTATCTATATATAAACAAAAAACATTCTATGAAAAAAAACATTTTTAACATATATATTTAGCAAATTCCTAAGAAAAATTAAAAAAAATATATACACATACAAAATATATATACAGCAACTATATACACATAACACATATACACACACACACATATATATATATATATAAACATCAACTATATATAAACAAAAAAAAACCCTCACATCGCGCTCGCGGGGCCGGGCGGCGCGGCGGCGACGGGGTGGGGCGGCGCGACGACGACGGGGCGACGGCGACGGGGCGGGGCGACGGCGCGGGGCGGGGCGGCGCGGGGGCGCGGGGCGGGGCGACGGCGACGGGGCGGCGTTGGGGGCGACGGCGACGGCGCGACGGGGCGACGGCGACGGGGCGACGGGGCGACGGCGACGGCGACGGGGCGATGGGGCGACGGGGGCGGGGACGAAGCAGAGTGAGGAGGCGTCGGGGGCGGGGAAAGGAGAAATTTTCGCAAGTGTTGGTTATATAGGAGGCGTATTAGTCCCGGTTGGTGCCACAAACCGGGACTAATAACCCCATTTAGTCCCGGTTGGTGCCACCAACCGGGACTAAAGGTCCCTTTTCAGCAGCCCAAAGGGCGGGAAGGAGGGGCCTTTAGTCCCGGTTGGTGCCACCAACCGGGACTAAAGGGGTGTATTAGTCCCGGTTGGTGCCAACAACCGGGACTAATACCACCCTTTAGTCCCGGTTGGTGCCAACAACCGGAACCAAAGGCCTTGCTGGCGCGGTGCGGTGGGAAGTTTAGTCCCACCTCGCTAGTTGAGAGAGGCCAGCACCAGTTTATAAGCTGCGCTGCCTCTCTCCTCTCGAACTCATCTGAAGTGCAGGCTTACGGGCCTAATTTGACTGTGCAATGCCTGTGGGCCAACTGGGCCTGCTGCGGGCCTGAATCCTGGTCCATGGTTGGGTTTCTAGACGTATTCATGCCGTGCTGGCCCAGTAGGTGACATTTTTTTTCTTTTTTCTATTTAATTTTTCGTTTCTACTTAGAACTAAATACTTATAGTGTTTTAGTGATTTCTTTTTTCTTTTAGGTCACAAAAATTACAAACTTTCATTATTTTCTTTGTTGCTTTATTTATTTTATTTTGTTTCTACTTACAACAAAATACTTATTGTTGCTATTTTTTTTGCAAGTTTTTTTGTTTTGTTTTCTGCATTATTTATTTTCTTTTGTTTTTTGCTTTATTTTTCAATTCTTTCTGGTAAAACCAATTACAAACTTTCTGTTAGTGCAAGTAGTATTCAAATTTGAATAGTTTAAATTTGAAATTATTTGTTTTCTTTGTTGCTTTATTATTTTATTTTGTTTCTACTTATAATGAAATACTTATTGTTGCTATTTTTTATTTTTTTGCAAGTTTTTTTTGTTTTCTGCATTATTTATTTTCTTTTGTTTTTTGCTTTATTTTTTAATTCTTTTTGGTAAAACCAATTACAAACTTTCTGTTAGTGCAAATTTGAATAGTACAAACGGACAATGGTATTATACTCGTTTGTTACAAAGTTGGCATGGTATCATCATAATAGTTGCCGGAAAAAGTCTTCACTTTTTCTTCGCTTGTGTCATTTGCTTATTGCGCCGTAACCATGGATAATCTTCATCGTTTATCAGGATGCTTGGGTCAGCCTTGACTTTGAAGGGAGCAATTTCATGAAACTTTTCATAATCTTCAGACATGTCTGTCTTGCCCTCCACTCCCAGGATGTCCCTTTTTCCTGAAAGAACTATGTGGCGCTTTGGCTCACCGTATGATGTATTCGCTTCCTTATCTTTTCTTTTTCTCGGTCTGGTAGACATGTCCTTCACATAGATAACCTGTGCCACATCATTGGCTAGAACGAACGGTTCGTCAGTGTATACAAGATTTTTCAGATCCACTGTTGTCATTCCGTACTGTGGGTCTACCTGTACCCCGCCTCCTGACAGATTGACCCATTTGCACTTAAACAAAGGGACCTTAAAATCATGTCCGTAGTCAAGTTCCCATATGTCCACTATGTAACCATAATATGTGTCCTTTCCCCTCTCGGTTGTTGTATAAAAGCGGACACCGCTGTTTTGGTTGGTGCTCTTTTGATCTTGGACAATCGTGTAAAATGTATTCCCATTTATCTCGTATCCTTTGTAAATCAATACAGTCGAAGATGGTCCCCTGGACAACAAGTACAACTCATCACAAACAGTGTTGTCACCTCTGAGACGTGTTTCCAACCAACTGCTGGAAGTCCTGATGTGTTCACATGTAATCCAGTCGTCGCACTGCTCCGGGTGTTTGGAGCGCAGACTGTTCTTGTGTTCATCGACATATGGGGTCACTAATGTAGTGTTCTGTAGAACTGTGTAGTGTGCTTGAGACCAAGAATATCCGTCCCTGCATATTATTGAGTCCCTTCCAAGCGTGCCTTTTCCAGTCAGTCTCCCCTCGTACCGCGATTTAGGGAGACCTATCTTATTAAGGCCAGGAATGAAGTCAACACAAAACCCGATGACATCCTTTGTTTGATGGCCCATGGAGATGCTTCCTTCTGGCCTGGCGCGGTTACGGACATATTTCTTTAGGACTCCCATGAACCTCTCAAAGGGGAACATATTGTGTAGAAATACGGGCCCCAGAATGACAATCTCGTCGACTAGATGAACTAGGATGTGTGTCATGATATTGAAGAAGGATGGTGGCAACACAAGCTCGAAACTGACAAGACATTGCGCCACATCACTCCTTAGCCTTGGTACGATTTCTGGATCGATCACCTTCTGAGAGATTGCATTGAGGAATGCACATAGCTTCACAATGGCTAATCGGACGTTTTCCGGTAGAAGCCCCCTCAATGCAACCGGAAGCAGTTGCATCATAATCACATGGCAGTCATGAGACTTTAGGTTCTGGAACTTTTTCTCTGCCATATTTATTATTCCCTTTATATTCGATGAGAAGCCAGTCGGGACCTTCATACTGAGCAGGCATTCAAAGAAGATTTCTTTCTCTTCTTTTGTAAGAGCATAGCTGGCAAGACCTTCATACTGCTTCGGAGGGATGCCGTCTTTTTCGTGCAAACGTTGCAGGTCCTCCCGTGCGTCAGCTGTATCTTTTGTCTTTCCATACACGCCCAAGAAGCCTAGCAGGTTCACGCAAAGGTTCTTCGTCATCTGCATCACATCGATTGAAGAGCGGACCTCTAGGTCTTTCCAGTAGGGTAGGTCCCAAAATATAGATTTCTTCTTCCACATGGGTGCGTGTCCCTCAGCGTCATTCGGAACAGCTAGTGCGCCGGGGCCCTTTCCAAAGATTACGTGTAAATCATTGACCATAGCAAGTACGTGATCACCGGTACGCATGGCGGGCTTCTTCCGGTGATCTGCCTCGCCTTTGAAATGCTTGCCTTTCTTTCGACATTGATGGTTGGTCGGAAGAAATCGACGATGGCCCAGGTACACATTCTTCCTGCACTTGTCCAGGTATATACTTTCAGTGTCATCTAAACAGTGCGTGCATGCGTGGTATCCTTTGTTTGTCTGTCCTGAAAGGTTACTGAGAGCGGGCCAATCATTGATGGTCACGAACAGCAACGCATTTAGGTCAAATTCCTCCTGTCTGTGCTCATCCCACGCGCGTACACCGTTTCCATTCCACAGGTGTAAAAGTTCTTCAACTAATGGCCTTAGGTACACATCAATGTCGTTGCCGGGTTCCTTAGGGCCTTGGATGAGAACTGGCATCATAATGAACTTCCGCTTCATGCACATCCAAGGAGGAAGGTTATACATACATAGAGTCACGGGCCAGGTGCTGTGATTGCTGCTCTGCTCCCCAAAAGGATTAATGCCATCCGCGCTTAAAGCAAACCATACGTTCCTTGCGTCCTTTGCAAACTCCTCCCAGTACTTTCTCTCGATTTTTCTCCACCGCGACCTGTCAGCGGGTGCTCTCAACTTCTCGTCTTTCTTACGGTCCTCACTGTGCCATCGCATCAACTTGGCATGCTCTCTGTTTCTAAACAAACGTTTCAACCGTGGTATTATAGGAGCATACCACATCACCTTCGTAGGAACCCTCTTCCTGGCGGGCTCGCCATCAACATCACCAGGGTCATCTCATCTGATCTTATACCGCAATGCACCGCATACCGGGCATGCGTTCAGATCCTTGTATGCACTGCGGTAGAGGATGCAGTCATTAGGGCATGCATGTATCTTCTGCACCTCCAATCCTAGAGGGCATACGACCTTCTTTGCTGCGTATGTACTGTCGGGCAATTTGTTATCCTTCGGAAGCTTCTTCTTTAATATTTTCAGTAGCTTCTCAAATCCTTTGTCAGCCACAGCATTCTCTGCCTTCCACTGCAGCAATTCCAGTACGGTACCGAGCTTTGTGTTGCCATCTTTGCAATTGGGGTACAACCTTTTTTTGTGATCCTCTAACATGCGATCGAACTTCAGCTTCTCCTTTTGACTTTCGCATTGTGTCCTTGCATCGACAATGACCCGGCGGAGATCATCATTTGGTTCCTCTTGATCTTCAGCAGCTTCACCCATTGCAGCATCATTGGGCACATCGTCTGGTTCCTCTTGATCTTCACCAGCTCCCCCCATTGTAGCATCACCGTATTCAGCGGGCACATAGTTGTCATCGTACTCTTCTTCTTCGCCGTCTTCCATCATAACCCCTATTTCTCTGTGCCTCGTCCAAACATTATAGTGTGGCATGAAACCCTTTTAAAGCAGGTGGGAGTGAAGGATTTTCCGGTTAGAGTAAGACATCGTATTCACACATTTAGTGCATGGACAACATATAAAACCATTCTGCTTGTTTGCCTCAGCCGCATTTAGAAACTCATGCACGCCCTTAATGTACTCGGAGGTGTGTCTGTCACCGTACATCCATTGCCAGTTCATCTGCGTGCATTATATATAATTAAGTGTGTCAAAAACCATTACAGAACATCATAAATAGATAATTAAGTGACCAAATGGACAAAAGTTCATCATCACATTAAAACCAAAGTACATACATATATATTTCTCATCTAACAACATATAGCTCTCCATACACATCGAAACTATGTAAAACTTTTCAATGCGAAAACAAATGCGATCATAATCGAAACCAAGGTAACAATTGATCCAACGGCATAATGATACCAAGCCTCGGTATGAATGGCATATTTTCTAATCTTTTTAATCTTCAACCGCATTGCATCCATCTTGATCTTGTGATCATCGACGACATCCGCAACATGCAACTCCAATATCATCTTCTCGTCCACAATTTTTTTTATTTTTCCCTTCAAAAATTTGTTTTCTTCTTCAACTAAATTTAACCTCTCGACAATAGGGTCCATCTTGATCTTGTGATCATCAATGACTTCCGCAACATGCAACTCCAATTCCATCTTCTCCTCCTCCATTTTTTCCAATTTTTTCTTTAAGGAAATGTTTTCCTCTTCAACTAAATTTAACCTCTCCACAAGAGGGTCGGTTGGAATTTCCGGTTCAACTACCTCCTAGACATAATAAAACATCTATGCATGTCAGGTTGGTCGGCATAACTATCATAAACACTAAAACAAATAGTTATATTAAAGATAATATACCACATCCGAATCGTAGACAGGACGAGGGCCCACGTGGGTGGATATCAAAACCATCGCACTATATAATAACAAGCAATAATAAACGTAAGAAAATTAGACAAATATCTATCTAAAGCAATAATAACAAGCAATAATAATAGTAAGAAAAACATGGACATAACAAGAGGCTCACCACGGTGGTGCCGGTGACGAGATCGGCGGGGGCGATCGACGGCGACGAAGACGGGGACGGGACATGACGGGCCGCTAAACCTAGACAAATCTCGGAGAAAATAGAGCTTCGAGAGGAGAAAAGCTTAACTAGTGTGGATTGGGCATTCCACCAAACACGTTGTGTGCATAGGAGGTGAGCTAGAGCACCACTAACCCCTCTCCCCCTCGGCCAGAAAAAAAAACAGAGCAGTGAGCTCTGCTCTTGAGTGAGGGGTTATATATAGGCACCTCATTGGTCCCGGTTGGTGCTACAAACCGGGGCTAAAGGGGAGCCTTTGGTCCCGGTTCATATCACCAACCGGGATCAATGGTGGTGGTCCAGGACCAAGAGCCATTGGTCCCGGTTTGTCGCTCCAACCGGGACCAAAAGGTCCAGACGAACCGGGACCAATGGCCCACGTGGCCCGGCCAGCCCCCTGGGCTCACGAACCGGGTCTAGTGCCCCCATTGGACTCGGTTCTAGATTGAACCGGGGCTAATGGGCTGGACAGGCCTGGAACAATGCCCTGTTTTCTACTAGTGTAATAGAAGAAATGAAACTAGCATGGATAGTACAATGAAAGAGTGTGAGCACCGACTACTGGAATAAGTGTGTGAACATGAATGTAATGTCGGTGAGAAATGTTGGTCTATGGCCAATGTTGGCCTAATGGATATCCATAGTCGTAGTTGGGGTTGTACTGAGATGTTGCGGCTATCGCTTGACGAGCTACATCCCGAAGGCGAGCTGCCCTCGTCATCTCCTGATACTCATTTGCCTCCTCCCTAGTTATAGTATATCTCCCTTTTGCCTGAAATTCAAGCAAGGTATGAGCAGGGAGAGCAATATGGACAGTGCGACGCCTGTCAAAGATTAGTCGATATTGGAGGGACTGTTCATCCCTCTCGACAAATTGATGGCAAATCATGGCATTATAATCTAAATAAGCATGAGGAAACTCCACATCATTCTCGTGTATGGGCACATGAAGATAATTAGCGAGGCGAGTTTCATAAATTCCACCAAACAGATCGCCATTTAAACCATTATGATTTAACCTACGTGCAACAATGGTCCCCAAATTATATTGTCTATCACCTAAAACCGCACTTTTGAGGACACTAAGATCTGGTACACACATGTGGCAAGATTCATCTTTACCGTTAATGCATCTACCAATGAGAGAGAAAAATAATGTATAGCGGGAAAATGAATGCTCCCTATGGTAGCTTGGGTAACTTCTCTAGATTCCCCCATAGTAATACTGTCTTGAAAGTCTTTATACTCAGATTTGCGAGGTTCACCAAACTACCCCACTTTGGGAGTTTACAAGCATGATTAAAATCTTCTAAACCCATAGTATAAGATTTATCATAGAGATCAAACAAGACAGTGGGAGAGTTACGTGAAGATGGAAATTCAAACCTTCTAACAAAGGTATCAGTTAAGTACTATATTGAGGGCACTTATGTGACTTGAAGTCCTCAATATCTGCATTACACACATATGTGTAAAATTCTTCCTTGACACCTGCCCGGATCATAAACTCCTCTGACAGCCATTCGCAGGGCCGCACTTGAGCTTCCCTTGGTAACTCATCGTCTGGCACGCGTATCGCGAGCCTTGGTGCTTGCTTCCTTGAGGAACCACCTTGAAAGTTTTTCCTATGCATTTTTTCTGAAATATTTCTGAAATTTTTAGTGACTCAAAATAAAATTGAACCAAACTCAACAAGATTGATAGCAACTACTCCTGCAAGTTCCTAGAGACTATATCATGCATTAGAACTACTTGGGACCACATAAATTTGACATGCAAGCTCAAGAACTGGGTCACCTAAGCAGCAAAATTTTACAATGAATAAAGCACTAGAACAAAAACTAATTGGACCAATGGAGGAGTCACATACCAAGGAACAATTCCCCAAACAGTTTTGTGAATGAAGCTTTGATCAAGGAGATCGAAAATGGCAGCAAGATGAGCTAGAACTCGTGCTTTAGCTGGATAGTGATTTTTTTTGGGAGGAAGAAGGAGTGTGTGGGTGCGGGAAAAAGTGGAGGGGGGCACATGGGGCCCATGAGGCAGGGGCACGCCCAGAGGGGGGGGGGTAGGCATGCCCTACACCCTCGTGTCCAGGTGCTGGCTCCCCCTGTTGTGTTCTCAGTGCCAAATATTCTCAAATATTCTAGAAAAAATCATATTTCATTTTCAGGGCATTTGGAGAACTTTTATTTTTGGGGTATTTTTTTATTGCACGGATAACTCTGGAAACAAACAAAAATACTATTTTTGCTTTATTTAATCTAATTAACAGAAAGTAAATGGAGTGTACAGAAAGTTGTGCTATCTAGATTCACCCAGCTCATGCTCATCAAAAGGAATTGTAGCGACCGCGGTCTGAATGGACCGTAGTCTCCGTGTTCTGTGTCATCCCTGGATCGGTAATGCTGACACACACAGTACTTGAAGGATTTATAACAGTGTCAGTGTACAAAAAGAGGGGTACACTTTTTGTACCCCTATGACTGTGCACGGGCAGTCTGAGCCACAGCGCTACCACACCAAGCATGGCGAGGGAGGCGAGCCGGGGCAAGACTGAAGCTGGATGGAGACTGGAGCGACGCCAAGAACAAGACTGTAATGCCTAGGATGGGACTATACCTCCTACGTGTCGAGGCACGACTTAAAGGTATAAGCCCATCCTAGAATGATCTCAAGTTTGGTATCTTTGCACGACTCATGTAAAAGAGGGATTAAATTGCAAAAGAAGATAGTTGGCTTACACTCGCCACTTCACACAATACATTACATAAGCAATCATCATTCAAAACATCACAACCCGACTACGGGTGAAGAACCAAAAGAAAGATACCAAAACAACAAAAGCCACAGGTCAGGAACGAATCCTAGAAGAAACCACTACTGAACATCGAAACGTCACAAGCAAACGGCCACAAACTTCAACGAGCTCCTGGTGAAGAACTGATCCGACTCCTGCATCAAACTCGGCTGAACCTGCAACTGGTGTGGTGAAGTAACTGTGAGCCACAGAGGACTCAGCAATCCCGTTCACGGGTAACACGACTATTTAAGCCTTGGGTGAGGAACAAGGCTGGAGAAAGAACGAGAGGTGAAGGAACAACAAGAGTCTGCAGCAGCAACTAGCACTAGCTTATGCAATAGAGAGCGAGAAGAGAAGTGCATCGGTCGAAAGATGATCACGAAGTGATCCTAGCTAAAGCCGGTCAAACATAACCCCACCGTGTTCAACTCCCGAATCCCTATTCGGAAATTGACAGTCACGATACACACGCTGGTAGTGTATTAGAAACATTGTGTCAAGTTTTCTACAACCGGATATTAACAAGCTCCCATCTGCCACATAACCGCGGGCACGGCTTTCGAAAGTTCAAACCCTGCAGGGGTGTTCCAACTTGGCCCATCACAAGCCCACGATCCGCGAAGTCGCAACTCCATAGGTGGGAAGACCCGAGTATTCTCGGAATCCCGTGCTCAAGTTAAACCGAACTAAGGTAAGGCTAATCCAGCAAATCCTCCCGGCGTGTCGACACCCTGATAGTAGCCGCGCGTATCTAAGTCTCAGGACACGACCGGATGGGCGATTCTACAGGACCCAATCCTCGAGTTTCCCCGTGGTGGTTCCCGCAGACTCCCCGTTTGGGACCAACACCATCGGCACCGGCCCCCCCTGCTATGTAGAATTAAGAACCCGAGGGTGCGACCCCCTATGCAAATTTAATTATTTAATTAAGTTGTTATTATGAGGCAAATAGTACCAAATGTTGGGACTTGCTGGAAAAGACTTAGCACTTAGCGGTTTATCAAGGGGGTCCCATACACCCCAACCGTGTTAGGAACGCATAATCAAGGAACATAACACCGGTTTATACGGTTCCTAACGGCATGAGTGGAACAAATCACCAAGCAAAAGGCTTAGCCTTCCACCCTGCCAGTATATAGATGATTTCATTTTAAGCATTTATATAGTGTGATATAACCCAACCAAACTTCAACATGAAGCAAGCATCTTCAATCTTCACCTGCAACTAGCAATGCTATAAGAAGGGCTGAGCGAAGCGTACTTAGCCAAGCAACGGTTTGCATAGGTAGGTTGGTTAAACATGGCAATTGGTTACAAGTAGGAGGCTGACAAGAAGAACATGGGCATCGAGGCAAAACTATAGATCGAGACTACTAGCAATAGGCAAAGATAGTAATGTTATCGGGGTTCGGTCATCTTGCCTGGAATTTCACAAGGAAGAAGAACGGATCCACGAAGAAGACGAAGAAGAAGCCTCACAACTCCGGAACAAAAACCGAAGCTAACAAGAGAAGCAACCGGAAAGAAAAAACAACACGGTAAACACACAAGCATCAACATGGCATAAGATGCACAACCAAGTATGATGCATGTCCGGTTTAAATATGCATGGCATGGCAAAGTGCACAAACAAATCTACAAGTTAAGTGGAGATCAATATGCAACGGGTTGCATATTGAGGAAACACCACATTTAATTATTTAATTGACTCTCGTTATTTACAAGACAAGATTAATTGTTTTTTAGCATGGCAAGAGGTGAAACAAAAATAAAACTACACTATTTAGGCATTTTAAATGAGGCCGGAAATAACAACAACATATCCGGAAAATCCCCATAAGCATGTTTAATAATTATAAGCAAACAACAATTAAACATTTTAGTGTTGTTAACATGATGTGGATGACATGATCAAGTTTATGCAATTATTATTTAAGGTTAACAAGTAGAGACATGAAGTATTTGTCACCGTGGTGGAATGAAAGGGGGCCACGGCAACGATCCGAAAATGATGCAACGCAACATCTCGGTTCCGGTAACTCGATGAGAGTCCGGGCAAAAGCAAAGATGGCGTGAGCGAGTCAAACGAGATGAAAGGTGGGGTGATCCCGTTACCGGGTTCCCACGAGTGGGTGACGAGGCAACCGAGGAACTCGACAAAAGGTCGAAACGGGCACGAGCACACACAAGGGAGACATTTCATACAACACAACAAGCATCACACGGGTCATCCACGAGTCGTCTCGTTATACCTTTGAAGCGTGCGTTTCGGGGCGGTTCGAGATCGTAGTGGAAGGAGTCGTTCACGTGTCCGAAGAGGAAGAAGTCGTTCACATAGCGGTAGTGGAAGTAGACGTTCTCGTAGATGTACATGTCGACGGTAGACGTTCGGGCGACGGTAGGGGTACTTGGTGCGTCTCCGAGACGGTAGTTGTTCACGTTTCCGTAGCCGTTCGGTCGCCGTGGTACTTGCCGAGTTGGTCGTCGTGTAGGCGTTCATGTAGTCGTTCTCGAGCTCGTAGCCGTTCAACGTCACGTGTAGAGGTACTTGGCGAAAACCTGAAACCGTACACTGGTCCTTGGCAAACAACAGCACAGAACACAAAACAACAAGGGGCGACGAAGGTCAGGCAGCAGCACTGCGAGGCAGGGCCGCGGGATCCGCGCAGAGGCAGGGCAGAGGCGGTCCAGCGCTAGAGATGGGGTGGTCGCGGCCTGGGAGGCGCGGCGCTCTGGAGGGAGACGAGGCAAGGGCGGCGCCCTGCCTTGGCGACGGGAGGCCGCGGCTCGAGGGCGCTCGGGGCCAGGGGGCCGGGCGCAGAGGAGGAGGGCCCCTGGCCAGCTCGCGGGAGGAGGCGAGGGAGCCTGGCGAGGCAGGAGGCGAGGCAGCGCTCGGGGCCGCGGGGGATCTGCTCCTGGGGAGCCGCGCGGTGGGGCGCTCGGGAAGATGGTTCGGGCTGCAGGCGACGACGCTCGGGCCGCTGCAGAGGAGGAACACGTCGGGATGCTCCCGCGCGGCGCGACAGCAGGGAACGGAGGGAGGAAAAGAGAGCACTGAGCTCCTGGCCTTGACGAGAGCGAGGGGGCTCTGGGGGGGATCGGGCGCTGCTGTTCCTGGCCAGAGGGAGGTCGGCCGGCGGCGACGCAGGAGAAGGGCGCGTCGAGGGGGAGAGGTTCGGGTGAGCGAGGGGGAAAGGAGAGGCGAGCGAGGGACTCGGGCGAGAGGGAAAACAGGGTGCGGTCGGGGCAGTTTGATGGGATCGGACGAGGAGAAAGGGGGCGACGGGATTCGCTCCTGGCGGCGCTCGGGGGAAGATCGGGTCGAGGGAGACTGGAGGGAAAAGTGCGGCGGCTGAGAGGAGGGGCGAGGGGAGAGTCGCTAGGGTTTCAGGGGGATGCGGGCTGGAGTGGGCCTGGTGGGGGAGACTTGGGCCTTGAGGCCTGGGAAGGGAGGAGATGGACCAGGAAAGGCTGGAGAGAGGCCCAAGAGGCCTAGAGGCTGCTCTGCTTATTTTTATTACTTAGCAGAATAAAACAAATAAGGAGAGCCAAAAATAAAAAGAAAAGAGGCAAAGAAAGAATAAAATGATGGGCATTTTTGTAAGGCTTTACGGAATAATTCCAACCTCACAAAAATAGTTCCAACAAAAAGGGAAGTGCAAACTAAAATAAATAGCTTACCTCAAGGAGTTGGAAAAGAGTCTAGATAAAAGGAGGAGCCTCGAAAATAACGGAAAAGAATTATAGCAAGGTTTTGAAGGTGAAACTAGAATTAAGAGACATGGGGAAAATTATGCAAGTGTGTTTGAGTAATTCCAAAGAATGGAATATTTTAATATATAGCTCCCTAAAATAATGAGAGACTTTTATATGTTATAAAGAGAAGACATTCTTCCCTCGATTTAAATGGACCGAAGGTCCACACAATTTATTAGGTTGAGGTGCAAAATAAAAGACATGATGGCATGATGACATGATGCAATGCAAAAAATAAATAACACAAGCACAAACGAAACACATGGGAGACCCCGGAACATCTGGAATCTCGGGAATCTTCTGGAATCTTCTGGGACGTCGGTCTCGGGCGTCAGAACTCTCCCACACTAACAGAGGATCTCGACCCGAGATCCTAGAGATATCACCGGGTAAAAACGAAAAGAAGAGGTAAAACAAAGTTGCTTCTTTGACAGACGAGTGAAACCAAAGAACCTTTAAAGGTTAACAAGTTGAAAGAAAGAAAGCAACGGAGATGAACGAAGATGAAACACTCTGGTAAAAGGAGGAACAAGGAACATTATAAGAACCTTGTAGGTTGAAAGATATGAATTAAGAGCTGACGGACGGAAAGAATATGAAACCGCAATGGTATGGCCAAGGAATAAGAATGACAGAAATTGGACAGCACTCCATCTGAAAATGGAAGGAAATGAACATGAACTTGAGGAGATGGAATGATACTTGATGAAATCAATAGCATATTGCCTCCGAAACAATTAAAAGAATGGCACAAGGGTTAAGAAAGATTCAGATAGCACTCCGGTTGAAAAGAGAGGAAGCTAGATAAGATGACGGAACTTGAATGAAGAATACAACACTCTGGTTAAATGATAAACAATGAAAGAACATGATCTTGATAAAAAACGAGATGATGGTCAAAGAGAGCAATAACACTATGCCTCCGGAATGAAAGAATAGCTTATATGCTAGGTCGTTGGAAGAAAAGAACGGAGAAGAAAATGACAACTTCTCCCACAAATGAATATGAAAAACATCCTTACGAAGAAGGGTTGAACGGAGTTGTTGGAAAAATCAACAACGAAACAAATAAGGTTGATGTGGGCTTATGGAAAACATCTCAAAATTAAGAGGTGACAACCAACCACTAACGGAAACAATTGATTGGATTGAGATCAACAAGGAGATGAAAAACTTATATCACCGGAATGATAAATGAAGAACTTGGGTCATTTACAAGCACCATAATAGCAACAATTCTCAAGGAAAGCTTTTAGGTGAAATACAACCCAAGATTACTCCAACAAATAAATTGAAGGGTTGAAAAGATCCCCTTAACAAAGAAAATGATGGGTTTAAATATCTCATTCTTGACAACTTGTGAATCATAAAACATGAAGGAATTGTCAAAAATGACATACCCCATCTGAAAAGATAAGGTAGAACGGATTGCAATTGGAAAGCATGATGAAAAATGCTTCAGCTCCAACAAGAATCTTGATGAAGACATTGAGGATGAATTAAAACATGATGATGAACCACCATGAAGAACTCCGGTAATGAAAGCATGATAAGTGAAAGATGAAAAGAATAAGATTCAAGGCCTGCGATGAATTAGATGGAGCTTTGAAATGATGTAATTGAAATAACTTGAAGCTCCGGAAAAGAAGATGAAAACTTAGAACCGAGAATATGATATGATGAACAAGCTGTGAAGAAAGAGATTAACCTCTTGGAAGAAACTAGAATAAGATTTATGTTATGCATATCCTTCACCAATTTAAATTGATGACAACCAAAGGATTTACCATACAACTTATTCTCGTTGCAAGGAATTAAAGAGGGATCTAGCACAAGCTCGGATAAATGTTCAACGAACCACCGGTATGATTATGAAAGAATAAATGAATTAAAACGATAACAGCGGAAGGGTAAACTTGAAAGAACCACCGTAAAATAGGGAGACGAACGAAGAAACATCAATGAAGAATAGTTGGAGGACGAAGTTGAAAACTGAGAACGAAGAATCTTCTGAAATGATGGCCTTCGGAGGATCACAATAAGAAGAATTCATGAAATGCTTCGGATGGTATAAAAGAATTCCTCACAATCAAAACAATAATGAGGATGGCATGAAGCTAGAACCACGAATCTTCAAGAGAAGGGCCAAGAATTAAGAGCAACACTTCTCCGGTCTCCAAATGTTGAGAATGAAGACGGGAAATGCCATAAGAATTGTTGAGCACTCCGGACGAATGACAAGAGGAAGGTGGAGCTAAAGATGGAAATAATTGAAAACAAGCTTGGAGAAGGCATGTGACTGATGGAGATCATTCTTACGTCACACTTGAAAAGAATTTCAGAATACTCCGGAAAAATTAGAAGAGTTAGGTAAGATCCTAGGAAAAGACTTGTGGGTTAGGGCCCACTCAAAAGAAATCACCGTTGGAAAAAAAAGATTGCTTAAAAGATATTGCACCAGTTGAATTAAAAGGCTTGAGTAAGATGACAATCTCAAAATAGCTTGAACGAATTAAGAATGGAATTATGAATCTTCAGCACTCCGGATATGAATAGCAAGAGGAGAATGGTTAATTGGTGCACCGGAATAAGAAAGCATTGTGAAATGAGGAAAATGATAAGATCAACACCGAAACTTGAATTACATCCACCGGCAGAATTTGAGAACAAAAGAATGATGAACTTGAAGCTCTTGAGCATCTTCACGATAAATCACCGGATAAGGACATTGAAGGAAAAGAATGAAGAAATATCGCATGAATAAAATGGATATTTCATTAGAGAATTGCTGGCTCCAAGAAGAAGAAGGGTGGGAGGGTGGGGAAAAACAAAGACAACTTGGGATGAACAAAATGGACACCGGTTGAAAAAGAATTTAACATGACCATCTTGATGATCAAGAAGAAATAGCACTCCCATAGAAGTATGAGAACACCGATTAGGAAAGGTATGGAATCAACATTTGACATCGAAGCAACTCGAATACCAGAATCAAAACAAAACAACGGGTAGATATGCAACATGATCTTCACAATATCATCCGAACAGAGAATTGAACGAATGAATTCCGCAGGTACATCAACTCGACTAGAAGCCACTTGGAGAACAAAAGATAAATAAAAAGGAACAAGGATCAGATAGAACAAATACAAGATAGAAGTTTCGTCCGACATATTCGTGCTGAAAGCTCATGGAACGTGTTACAAAAGGGTTTTGCAATCCCCGGATCAGCATAGCCAAGGACCCTTTAAGATGCAACTCCCGATCAGAACAAGTCCATAAAACCACTTCACTCAATGTAGAACCCCAAACTTCATATCGAGCATCCGTTGGAAGAATGCCTAGAACTACTAGATGAACCCACCTATAGATTTCCGAAAGTTTCCAGTTATGCAATCAGGTGTTGGGGATACACGGGAAGCACCGCGCAATCAACTCTAAACCTACATCCAGGTGTATCCATCCTTCAACACATAACCAGTCTTTCTCGGAAACTGTTTACCTCGGACCTTCGAAAAGCATCCACTATAACAAGCTATGGCAATACTCTCGAGCTACCTCCCCAGTACTGGGTGATGTCGGGGTTATCTTGCCACTGGCCGTATAGGAGAGATTTTTGATGTCGGTCGTCTTAAGTATTTAGTACTGCCGCGATATGCTTGTGTCAATGATACCCCGAAGCTCAACTCCTCGGTAACAGGAGGCATCGAGAACAATATCCTTGTCACAAGAACATCGAAACAATCCCAGAATACTCGCGGGATCCTAAAAAAAATTTGGTGCAATTTTTGAAAGTAGAAGAGGCAAGAGTAATCGTCAGGAGTCCTCACCGGAGTGAAAGGGGATGAGAAGCAAACAGAAATCCTACTCTCCGATATAATATAGGACTCAAAAAGTTTTCAGTGTGTGCCTAGACTCAACCGTCAACGATTCGATCAATCAGTGGGGGCTTCTAGGTCGGAGAAGGCTCTGATACAAACTTGTAATGCCCAGGATGGGACTATACCTCCTACGTGTCGAGGCACGACTTAAAGGTATAAGCCCATCCTAGAATGATCTCAAGTTTGGTATCTTTTCACGACTCATTTAAAAGAGGGATTAAATTGCAAAAGAAGATAGTTGGCTTACACTCGCCACTTCACACAATACATTACATAAGCAATCATCATTCAAAACATCACAACCCGACTACGGGTGAAGAACCAAAAGAAAGATACCAAAACAACAAAAGCCACAGGTCAGGAACGAATCCTAGTAGAAACCACTACTGAACATCGAAACGTCACAAGCAAACGGCCACAAACTTCAACGAGCTCCTGGTGAAGAACTGATACGACTCCTGCATCAAACTCGGCTGAACCTGCAACTGGTGTGGTGAAGTAACTGTGAGCCACAGAGGACTCAGCAATCCCGTTCCCGGGTAACACGACTATTTAAGCCTTGGGTGAGGAACAAGGCTGGAGAAAGAACGAGAGGTGAAGGAACAACAAGAGTCTGCAGCAGCAACTAGCACTAGCTTACGCAATAGAGAGCGAGAAGAGAAGTGCATCGGTCGAAAGATGATCACGAAGTGATCCTAGCTAAAGCCGGTCAAACATAACCCCACCGTGTTCAACTCCCGAATCCCTATTCGGAAATTGACAGTCACGGTACACACGCTGGTAGTGTATTAGAAACATTGTGTCAAGTTTTCTACAACCGGATATTAACAAGCTCCCATCTGCCACATAACCGCGGGCACGGCTTTCGAAAGTTCAAACCCTGCAGGGGTGTTCCAACTTGGCCCATCACAAGCCCACGATCCGCGAAGTCGCAACTCCATAGGTGGGAAGACCCGAGTATTCTCGGAATCCCGTGCTCAAGTTAAACCGAACTAAGGTAAGGCTAATCCAGCAAATCCTCCCGGCGTGTCGACACCCTGATAGTAGCCGCGCGTATCTAAGTCTCAGGACACGACCGGATGGGCGATTCTACAGGACCCAATCCTCGAGTTTCCCCGTGGTGGTTCCCGCAGACTCCCCATTTGGGGCCAACACCATCGGCACTGGTCCCCCCTGCTATGTAGAATTAAGAACCCGAGGGTGCGACCCCCTATGCAAAGTTAATTATTTAATTAAGTTGTTATTATGAGGCAAATAGTACAAAATGTTGGGACTTGCTGGAAAAGACTTAGCACTTAGCGGTTTATCAAGGGGGTCCCATACACCCCAACCGTGTTAGGAACGCATAATCAAGGAACATAACACCGGTTTATACGGTTCCTAACGGCATGAGTGGAACAAATCACCAAGCAAAAGGCTTAGCCTTCCACCCTGCCAGTATATAGATGATTTCATTTTAAGCATTTATATAGTGTGATATAACCCAACCAAACTTCAACATGAAGCAAGCATCTTCAATCTTCACCTGCAACTAGCAATGCTATAAGAAGGGCTGAGCGAAGCGTACTTAGCCAAGCAACGGTTTGCATAGGTAGGTTGGTTAAACATGGCAATTGGTTACAAGTAGGAGGCTGACAAGAAGAACATGGGCATCGAGGCAAAACTATAGATCAAGACTACTAGCAATAGGCAAAGATAGTAATGTTATCGGGGTTCGGTCATCTTGCCTGGAATTTCACAAGGAAGAAGAACGGATCCACGAAGAAGACGAAGAAGAAGCCTCACAACTCCGGAACAAAAACCGAAGCTAACAAGAGAAGCAACCGGAAAGAAAAAACAACACGGTAAACACACAAGCATCAACATGGCATAAGATGCACAACCAAGTATGATGCATGTCCGGTTTAAATATGCATGGCATGGCAAAGTGCACAAACAAATCTACAAGTTAAGTGGAGATCAATATGCAACGGGTTGCATATTGAGGAAACACCACATTTAATTATTTAATTGACTCTCGTTATTTACAAGACAAGATTAATTGTTTTTTAGCATGGCAAGAGGTGAAACAAAAATAAAACTACACTATTTAGGCATTTTAAATGAGGCCGGAAATAACAACAACATATCCGGAAAATCCCCATGAGCATGTTTAATAATTATAAGCAAACAACAATTAAACATTTTAGTGTTGTTAACATGATGTGGATGACATGATCAAGTTTATGCAATTATTATTTAAGGTTAACAAGTAGAGACATGAAGTATTTGTCACCGTGGTGGAATGAAAGGGGGCCACGGCAACGATCCGAAAAAGATGCAACGCAACATCTCGTTTCCGGTAACTCGTTGAGAGTCCGGGCAAAAGCAAAGATGGCGTGAGCGAGTCAAACGAGATGAAAGGTGGGGTGATCCCGTTACCGGGATCCCACGAGTCGGTGAGGAGGCAACCGAGGAACTCGACAAAAGGTCGAAACGGGCACGAGCACACACAAGGGAGACATTTCATACAACACAACAAGCATCACACGGGTCATCCACGAGTCGTCTCGTTATACCTTTGAAGCGTGCGTTTCGGGGCGGTTCGAGATCGTAGTGGAAGGAGTCGTTCACGTGTCCGAAGAGGAAGAAGTCGTTCACATAGCGGTAGTGGAAGTAGACGTTCTCGTAGATGTACATGTCGACGGTAGACGTTCGGGCGACGGTAGGGGTACTTGGTGCGTCTCCGAGACGGTAGTTGTTCACGTTTCCGTAGCAGTTCGGTCGTCGTGGTACTTGCCGAGTCGGTCGTCGTGTAGGCGTTCATGTAGTCGTTCTCGAGCTCGTAGCCGTTCAACGTCACGTGTAGAGGTACTTGGCGAAAACCTGAAACCGTACACTGGTCCTTGGCAAACAACAGCACAGAACACAAAACAACAAGGGGCGACGAAGGTCTGGCAGCAGCACTGCGAGGCAGGGCCGCGGGATCCGTGTAGAGGCAGGGAAGAGGCGGTCCAGCGCTGGAGATGGGGTGGTCGCGGCCTGGGAGGCGCGGCGCTCTGGAGGGAGACGAGGCAGGGGCGGCGCCCTGCCTTGGCGACGGGAGGCCGCGACTCGAGGGCGCTCGGGGCCAGGGGGCCGGGCGCAGAGGAGGAGGGCCCCTGGCCAGCTCGCGGGAGGAGGC
Source organism: Secale cereale (assembly GCA_902687465.1). Classification (NCBI taxonomy): domain Eukaryota; kingdom Viridiplantae; phylum Streptophyta; class Magnoliopsida; order Poales; family Poaceae; genus Secale; species Secale cereale. Next base: position 694,404,380 of record LR738715.1, read on the forward strand.
GAGGGAGCCTGGCGAGGCAGGAGGCGAGGCAGCGCGCGACTGGCGAGGCAGGAGGCGAGGCAGCGCTCGGGGCCGCGGGGGATCTGCTCCTGGGGAGCCGCGCGGTGGGGCGCTCGGGAAGATGGTTCGGGCTCCAGGCGACGGCGCTCGGGCCGCTGCAGAGGAGGAACACGTCGGGATGCTCCCGCGCGGCGCGACAGCAGGGAACGGAGGGAGGAAAAGAGAGCACCGAGCTCCTGGCCTTGACGAGAGCGAGGGGGCTCTGGGGGGATCGGGCGCTGCTGTTCCTGGCCAGAGGGAGGTCGGCCGGCGGCGACGCAGGAGAAGGGCGCGTCGAGGGGGAGAGGTTCGGGCGAGCGAGGGGGAAAGGAGAGGCGAGCGAGGGACTCAGGCGAGAGGGAAAACAGGGTGCGGTCGGGGCAGTTTGATGGGATCGGACGAGGAGAAAGGGGGCGATGGGATTCGCTCCTGGCGGCGCTCGGGGGAAGATCGGGTCGAGGGAGACTGGAGGGAAAAGTGCGGCGGCTGAGAGGAGGGGCGAGGGGAGAGTCGCTAGGGTTTCAGGGGGATGCGGGCTGGAGTGGGCCTGGTGGGGGAGACTTGGGCCTTGAGGCCTGGGAAGGGAGGAGATGGACCAGGAAAGGGTGGAGAGAGGCCCAAGAGGCCTAGAGGCTGCTCTGCTTATTTTTATTACTTAGCAGAATAAAACAAATAAGGAGAGCCAAAAATAAAAAGAAAAGAGGCAAAGAAAGAATAAAATGATGGGCATTTTTGTAAGGCTTTACGGAATAATTCCAACCTCACAAAAATAGTTCCAACAAAAAGGGAAGTGCAAACTAAAATAAATAGCTTACCTCAAGGAGTTTGAAAAGAGTCTAGATAAAAGGAGGAGCCTCGAAAATAACGGAAAAGAATTATAGCAAGGTTTTGAAGGTGAAACTAGAATTAAGAGACATGGGGAAAATTATGCAAGTGTGTTTGAGTAATTCCAAAGAATGGAATATTTTAATATATAGCTCCCTAAAATAATGAGAGACTTTTATATGTTATAAAGAGAAGACATTCTTCCCTCGATTTAAATGGACCGAAGGTCCACACAATTTATTAGGTTGAGGTGCAAAATAAAAGACATGATGGCATGATGACATGATGCAATGCAAAAAATAAATAACACAAGCACAAACGAAACACACGGGAGACCCCGGAACATCTGGAATCTCGGGAATCTTCTGGAATCTTCTGGGACGTCGGTCTCGGGCGTCAGAACTCTCCCACACTAACAGAGGATCTCGACCCGAGATCCTAGAGATATCACCGGGTAAAAACGAAAAGAAGAGGTAAAACAAAGTTGCTTCTTTGACAGACGAGTGAAACCAAAGAACCTTTAAGGGTTGACAAGTTGAAAGAAAGAAAGCAACGGAGATGAACGAAGATGAAACACTCCGGTAAAAGGAGGAACAAGGAACATTATAAGAACCTTGTAGGTTGAAAGATATAAATTAAGAGCTGACGGACGGAAAGAATATGAAACCGCAATGGTATGGCCAAGGAATAAGAATGACAGAAATTGGACAGCACTCCGTCTGAAAATGGAAGGAAATGAACATGAACTTGAGGAGATGGAATGATACTTGATGAAATCAATAGCATATTGCCTCCGAAACAATTAAAAAAATGGCACAAGGGTTAAGAAAGATTCAGATAGCACTCCGGTTGAAAAGAGAGGAAGCTAGATAAGATGACGGAACTTGAATGAAGAATACAACACTCTGGTTAAATGATAAACAATGAAAGAACATGATCTTGATAAAAAACGAGATGATGGTCAAAGAGAGCAATAACACTATGCCTCCGGAATGAAAGAATAGCTTATATGCTAGGTCGTTGGAAGAAAAGAACGGAGAAGAAAATGACAACTTCTCCCACAAATGAATATGAAAAACATCCTTACGAAGAAGGGTTGAACGGAGTAGTTGGAAAAATCAACAACGAAACAAATAAGGTTGATGTGGGCTTATGGAAAACATCTCAAAATTAAGAGGTGACAACCAGCCACTAACGGAAACAATTGATTGGATTGAGATCAACAAGGAGATGAAAAACTTATATCACCGGAATGATAAATGAAGAACTTGGGTCATTTACAAGCACCATAATAGCAACAATTCTCAAGGAAAGCTTTTAGGTGAAATACAACCCAAGATTACTCCAACAAATAAATTGAAGGGTTGAAAAGATCTCCTTAACAAAGAAAATGATGGGTTTAAATATCTCATTCTTGACAACTTGTGAATCATAAAACATGAAGGAATTGTCAAAAATGACATACCCCATCTGAAAAGATAAGGTAGAACGGATTGCAATTGGAAAGCATGATGAAAAATGCTTGAGCTCCAACAAGAATCTTGATGAAGACTTTGAGGATGAATTAAAACATGATGATGAATCACCATGAAGAACTCCGGTAATGAAAGCATGATAAGTGAAAGATGAAAAGAATAAGATTCAAGGCCTGCGATGCATTAGATGGAGCTTTGAAATGATGTAATTGAAATAACTTGAAGCTCCGGAAAAGAAGATGAAAACTTAGAACCGAGAATATGATATGATGAACAAGCTGTGAAGAAAGAGATTAACCTCTTGGAAGAAACTAGAATAAGATTTATGTTATGCATATCCTTCACCAATTTAAATTGATGACAACCAAAGGATTTGGCATACAACTTATTCTCGTTGCAAGGAATTAAAGAGGGATCTAGCACAAGCTCGGATAAATCTTCAACGAACCACCGGTATGATTATGAAAGAATAAATGAATTAAAACGATAACAGCGGAAGGGTAAACTTGAAAGAACCACCGTAAAATAGGGAGACGAACGAAGAAACATCAATGAAGAATAGTTGGAGGACGAAGTTGAAAACTGAGAACGAAGAATCTTCTGAAATGATGGCCTTCGGAGGATCACAATAAGAAGAATTTATGAAATGCTTCGGATGGTATAAAAGAATTCCTCACAATCAAAACAATAATGAGGATGGCATGAAGCTAGAACCACGAATCTTCAAGAGAAGGGCCAAGAATTAAGAGCAACACTTCTCCGGTCTCCAAATGTTGAGAATGAAGACGGGAAATGCCATAAGAATTGTTGAGCACTCCGGACGAATGACAAGAGGAAGGTGGAGCTAAAGATGGAAATAATTGAAAACAAGCTTGGAGAAGGCATGTGACTGATGGAGATCATTCTTACGTCACACTTGAAAAGAATTTCAGAATACTCCGGAAAAATTAGAAGAGTTAGGTAAGATCCTAGGAAAAGACTTGTGGGTTAGGGCCCACTCAAAAGAAATCACCATTGGAAAAAAAAGATTGCTTAAAAGATATTGCACCGGTTGAATTAAAAGGCTTGAGTAAGATGACAATCTCAAAATAGCTTGAACGAATTAAGAATGGAATTATGAATCTTCAGCACTCCGGATATGAATAGCAAGAGGAGAATGGTTAATTGGTGCACCGGAATAAGAAAGCATTGTGAAATGAGGAAAATGATAAGATGAACACCGAAACTTGAATTACATCCACCGGCAGAATTTGAGAACAAAAGAATGATGAACTTGAAGCTCTTGAGCATCTTCACGATAAATCACCGGATAAGGACATTGAAGGAAAAGAATGAAGAAATATCGCATGAATAAAATGGATATTTCATTAGAGAATTGCTGGCTCCAAGAAGAAGAAGGGTGGGAGGGTGGGGAAAAACAAAGACAACTTGGGATGAACAAAATGGACACCGGTTGAAAAAGAATTTAACATGACCATCTTGATGATCAAGAAGAAATAGCACTCCCATAGAAGTATGAGAACACCGATTAGGAAAGGTATGGAATCAACATTTGACATCGAAGCAACTCGAATACCAGAATCAAAACAAAACAACGGGTAGATATGCAACATGATCTTCACAATATCATCCGAACAGAGAATTGAACGAATGAATTCCGCAGGTACATCAACTCGACTAGAAGCCACTTGGAGAACAAAAGATAAATAAAAAGGAACAAGGATCAGATAGAACAAATACAAGATAGAAGTTTCGTCCGACATATTCGTGCTGAAAGCTCATGGAACGTGTTACAAACGGGTTTTGCAATCCCCGGATCAGCATAGCCAAGGACCCTTTAAGATGCAACTCCCGATCAGAACAAGTCCATAAAACCACTTCACTCAATGTAGAACCCCAAACTTCATATCGAGCATCCGTTGGAAGAATGCCTAGAACTACTAGATGAACCCACCTATAGATTTCCGAAAGTTTCCAGTTATGCAATCAGGTGTTGGGGATACACGGGAAGCACCGCGCAATCAACTCTAAACCTACATCCAGGTGTATCCATCCTTCAACACATAACCAGTCATTCTCGGAAACTGTTTACCTCGGACCTTCGAAAAGCATCCACTATAACAAGCTATGGCAATACTCTCGAGCTACCTCCCCAGTACTGGGTGATGTCGGGGTTATCTTGCCACTGGCCGTATAGGAGAGATTTTCGATGTCGGCCGTCTTAAGTATTTAGTACTGCCGCGATATGCTTGTGTCAATGATACCCCGAAGCTCAACTCCTCGGTAACAGGAGGCATCGAGAACAATATCCTTGTCACAAGAACATCGAAACAATCCCAGAATACTCGCGGGATCCTAAAAAAATTTGGTGCAATTTTTGAAAGTAGAAGAGGCAAGAGTAATCGTCAGGAGTCCTCACCAGAGTGAAAGGGGATGAGAAGCAAACAGATATCCTACTCTCCGATATAATATAGGACTCAAAAAGTTTTCAGTGTGTGCCTAGACTCAACCGTCAATGATTCGATCAATCAGTGGGGGCTTCTAGGTCGGAGAAGGCTCTGATACCAACTTGTAATGCCCAGGATGGGACTATACCTCCTACGTGTCGAGGCACGACTTAAAGGTATAAGCCCATCCTAGAATGATCTCAAGTTTGGTATCTTTGCACGACTCATGTAAAAGAGGGATTAAATTGCAAAAGAAGATAGTTGGCTTACACTCGCCACTTCACACAATACATTACATAAGCAATCATCATTCAAAACATCACAACCCGACTACGGGTGAAGAACCAAAAGAAAGATACCAAAACAACAAAAGCCACAGGTCAGGAACGAATCCTAGTAGAAACCACTACTGAACATCGAAACGTCACAAGCAAACGGCCACAAACTTCAACGAGCTCCTGGTGAAGAACTGATCCGACTCCTGCATCAAACTCAGCTGAACCTGCAACTGGTGTGGTGAAGTAACTGTGAGCCACAGAGGACTCAGCAATCCCGTTCCCGGGTAACACGACTATTTAAGCCTTGGGTGAGGAACAAGGCTGGAGAAAGAACGAGAGGTGAAGGAACAACAAGAGTCTGCAGCAGCAACTAGCACTAGCTTATGCAATAGAGAGCGAGAAGAGAAGTGCATCAGTCGAAAGATGATCACGAAGTGATCCTAGCTAAAGCCGGTCAAACATAACCCCACCGTGTTCAACTCCCGAATCCCTATTCGGAAATTGACAGTCACGGTACACACGCTGGTAGTGTATTAGAAACATTGTGTCAAGTTTTCTACAACCGGATATTAACAAGCTCCCATCTGCCACATAACCGCGGGCACGACTTTCGAAAGTTCAAACCCTGCAGGGGTGTTCCAACTTGGCCCATCACAAGCCCACGATCCGCGAAGTCGCAACTCCATAGGTGGGAAGACCCGAGTATTCTCGGAATCCCTTGCTCAAGTTAAACCGAACTAAGGTAAGGCTAATCCAGCAAATCCTCCCGGCGTGTCGACACCCTGATAGTAGCCGCGCGTATCTATGTCTCAGGACACGACCGGATGGGCGATTCTACAGAACCCAATCCTCGAGTTTCCCCGTGGTGGTTCCCGCAGACTCCCCGTTTGGGACCAACACCATCGGCACTGGCCCCCCCTGCTATGTAGAATTAAGAACCAGAGGGTGCGACCCCCTATGCAAATTTAATTATTTAATTAAGTTGTTATTATGAGGCAAATAGTACCAAATGTTGGGACTTGCTGGAAAAGACTTAGCACTTAGCGGTTTATCAAGGGGGTCCCATACACCCCAACCGTGTTAGGAACGCATAATCAAGGAACATAACACTGGTTTATACGGTTCCTTACGGCATGAGTGGAACAAATCACCAAGCAAAAGGCTTAGCCTTCCACCCTGCCAGTATATAGATGATTTCATTTTAAGCATTTATATAGTGTGATATAACCCAACCAAACTTCAACATGAAGCAAGCATCTTCAATCTTCACCTGCAACTAGCAATGCTATAAGAAGGGCTGAGCGAAGCGTACTTAGCCAAGCAACGGTTTGCATATGTAGGTTGGTTAAACATGGCAATTGGTTACAAGTAGGAGGCTGACAAGAAGAACATGGGCATCGAGGCAAAACTATAGATCGAGACTACTAGCAATAGGCAAAGATAGTAATGTTATCGGGGTTCGGTCATCTTGCCTGGAATTTCACAAGGAAGAAGAACGGATCCACGAAGAAGACGAAGAAGAAGCCTCACAACTCCGGAACGAAAACCGAAGCTAACAAGAGAAGCAACCGGAAAGAAAAAACAACACGGTAAACACACAAGCATCAACATGGCATAAGATGCACAACCAAGTATGATGCATGTCCGGTTTAAATATGCATGGCATGGCAAAGTGCACAAACAAATCTACAAGTTAAGTGGAGACCAATATGCAACGGGTTGCATATTGAGGAAACACCACATTTAATTATTTAATTGACTCTCGTTATTTACAAGACAAGATTAATTGTTTTTTAGCATGGCAAGAGGTGAAACAAAAATAAAACTACACTATTTAGGCATTTTAAATGAGGCCGGAAATAACAACAACATATCCGGAAAATCCTCATGAGCATGTTTAATAATTATAAGCAAACAACAATTAAACATTTTAGTGTTGTTAACATGATGCGGATGACATGATCAAGTTTATGCAATTATTATTTAAGGTTAACAAGTAGAGACATGAAGTATTTGTCACCGTGGTGGAATGAAAGGGGGCCCCGGCAACGATCCGAAAATGATGCAACGCAACATCTCGGTTCCGGTAACTCGTTGAGAGTCCGGGCAAAAGCAAAGATGGCGTGAGCGAGTCAAACGAGATGAAAGGTGGGGTGATCCCGTTACTGGGTTCCCACGAGTCGGTGACGAGGCAACCGAGGAACTCGACAAAACATCGAAACGGGCACGATCACACACAAGGGAGACATTTCATACAACACAACAAGCATCACACGGGTCATCCACGAGTCGTCTCGTTATACCTTTGAAGCGTGCGTTTCGGGGCGGTTCGAGATCGTAGTGGAAGGAGTCGTTCACGTGTCCGAAGAGGAAGAAGTCGTTCACATAGCGGTAGTGGAAGTAGACGTTCTCGTAGATGTACATGTCGACGGTAGACGTTCGGGCGACGGTAGGGGTACTTGGTGCGTCTCCGAGACGGTAGTTGTTCACGTTTCCGTAGCCGTTCGGTCGTCGTGGTACTTGCCGAGTCGGTCGTCGTGTAGGCGTTCATGTAGTCGTTCTCGAGCTCGTAGCCGTTCAACGTCACGTGTAGAGGTACTTGGCGAAAACCTGAAACCGTACACTGGTCCTTGGCAAACAACAGCACAGAACACAAAACAACAAGGGGCGACGAAGGTCTGGCAGCAGCACTGCGAGGCAGGGCCGCGGGATCCGTGTAGAGGCAGGGAAGAGGCGGTCCAGCGCTGGAGATGGGGTGGTCGCGGCCTGGGAGGCGCGGCGCTCTGGAGGGAGACGAGGCAGGGGCGGCGCCCTGCCTTGGCGACGGGAGGCCGCGGCTCGAGGGCGCTCGGGGCCAGGGGGCCGGGCGCAGAGGAGGAGGGCCCCTGGCCAGCTCGCGGGAGGAGGCGAGGGAGCCTGGCGAGGCAGGAGGCGAGGCAGCGCGCGACTGGCGAGGCAGGAGGCGAGGCAGCGCTCGGGGCCGCGGGGGATCTGCTCCTGGGGAGCCGCGCGGTGGGGCGCTCGGGAAGATGGTTCGGGCTCCAGGCGACGGCGCTCGGGCCGCTGCAGAGGAGGAACACGTCGGGATGCTCCCGCGCGGCGCGACAGCAGGGAACGGAGGGAGGAAAAGAGAGCACCGAGCTCCTGGCCTTGACGAGAGCGAGGGGGCTCTGGGGGGATCGGGCGCTGCTGTTCCTGGCCAGAGGGAGGTCGGCCGGCGGCGACGCAGGAGAAGGGCGCGTCGAGGGGGAGAGGTTCGGGCGAGCGAGGGGGAAAGGAGAGGCGAGCGAGGGACTCGGGCGAGAGGGAAAACAGGGTGCGGTCGGGGCAGTTTGATGGGATCGGACGAGGAGAAAGGGGGCGATGGGATTCGCTCCTGGCGGCGCTCGGGGGAAGATCGGGTCGAGGGAGACTGGAGGGAAAAGTGCGGCGGCTGAGAGGAGGGGCGAGGGGAGAGTCGCTAGGGTTTCAGGGGGATGCGGGCTGGAGTGGGCCTGGTGGGGGAGACTTGGGCCTTGAGGCCTGGGAAGGGAGGAGATGGACCAGGAAAGGGTGGAGAGAGGCCCAAGAGGCCTAGAGGCTGCTCTGCTTATTTTTATTACTTAGCAGAATAAAACAAATAAGGAGAGCCAAAAATAAAAAGAAAAGAGGCAAAGAAAGAATAAAATGATGGGCATTTTTGTAAGGCTTTACGGAATAATTCCAACCTCACAAAAATAGTTCCAACAAAAAGGGAAGTGCAAACTAAAATAAATAGCTTACCTCAAGGAGTTTGAAAAGAGTCTAGATAAAAGGAGGAGCCTCGAAAATAACGGAAAAGAATTATAGCAAGGTTTTGAAGGTGAAACTAGAATTAAGAGACATGGGGAAAATTATGCAAGTGTGTTTGAGTAATTCCAAAGAATGGAATATTTTAATGTATAGCTCCCTAAAATAATGAGAGACTTTTATATGTTATAAAGAGAAGACATTCTTCCCTCGATTTAAATGGACCGAAGGTCCACACAATTTATTAGGTTGAGGTGCAAAATAAAAGACATGATGGCATGATGACATGATGCAATGCAAAAAATAAATAACACAAGCACAAACGAAACACACGGGAGACCCCGGAACATCTGGAATCTCGGGAATCTTCTGGAATCTTCTGGGACGTCGGTCTCGGGCGTCACAAAGACCACATAGAGCAAAGGGACAAAGCGGCTTCCCCCGGCAAGATCCTTGCCGGGGCCGGCTCTGGCAGCCCCGGCAAGACCCTTGCCACGGCAGCTCGCCCCGCGCCTACAGAGCGAATCACCCTTGAGTCCACCGCCCCCATGGGGCGAGGATTCGGGAGATATCCCAGTGATGGCATGCAGATCTTTGTGAAGACATTCAAGATCAGATGCAAGTTAAGAAGGCGACGACCCTTGGCGGGATTCCAGCCAAGGAGAACCACAAGGCCCCCGGCAAGTACCTTGCCGGGGATGACAGCAGGCGCCACGGCAAGATCCTTGCCGGGGCCCCGGCAAGGCCCTTGCCGAGGACACCCACGGGGTCACCGTCAGGCCCGCACCAACTGGGTTTCCACCAACACACGCGGCTGCCGACCCAACCAGTTGGATAGGCTCCTGCGTGGCAACCCACAGATCTTCGTGGAGACCCGCCGTTGCACCACCTCAGCTGCCTATCTGCCTACATGGCACCTCAGGCACTCCTGGCCAAGGCGCGTGTCAACATGAGGAGGGGCGGCGACGGACAAGACGGACGTCTCCCCCCCGTCCCCGATAAAGCAGGGACACCTAAGCTGAGCGCATTAAATGAACCTTGTCCTATAATGCGAGGGATAACCTCGCATCACTTTACCCTTTCCACCTCCTGTGTGCCACTGTGGCAACCCCTTTTCCCTATAAAAGGAGGCCCGAGGCGACCAGGAGGAGGATTCGGCTTTTTGGGATTGCTCACGATCCTCGCGGAGCTCCTCGTTAGCTGAAGAACACCAACATATAATCCACCAAAGCAGGAGTAGGGTTTTACGCATCTTTGCGGCCCGAACCTGGGTAATGGAACCGTGTCCTGACTATTAGATCCGCTCTTCTCTCAACCCCGCGCCCCGCAACCGTAGTAGGGATTCTTGTGATCCCATAGGTGTCGATCCAAATACCCCGACATCTTTGGCGCGCCAGGTAGGGGGTTGCGTAGTTGTGAGAATCGTCTTTAGCAGTCAGTTCGACGCATCTTCATCGTCATGGCGCCCAAGAAGAAGACCGGCGAGACCTCGGGCCCCCACTCCGGCAAGCGCACCTCTTCGGAGTGCTGTGCTCCCGTCGAGCACGTGCCTGAGAGCTCCACCGGAAAGAAGAAGACCGGCGAGACCTCAGGCACCCACTCTGGCAAGCGCACCTCTTCGGAGTGTCGCGCTCCCCTCGAGGACGTGCCAGAGAGCTCCACCGGCAGAAACAAGAGATCCAGGGCCGTGCCGCCGGGAACCAAGAAGGTTTCTGTCAAGGAGGACGGCACGGGAGGGGCTTTTACCATAAGCTCCGCCCTTGACAACAAATAGGAAGATGCGCTTGTCACCTTCCTGCGGGCGAATGTCGACGTGTTTGCCTGGCAAGCATCCGACATCCCCGACGTTCCAAGGGAGGTGATTGAGCACCACCTTGTTGTCTGTCCTCATGCGCGGCCCATCAAGCAGAAGGTCAGGAAGCAAGCTTTGGAACGGCAAGAGTTCATCACCGAGGAGATCCGGAAACTAGAAGCTGCAGGTTTGGTGAGAGGGGTGCTCCACCCAATGTGGTTGGCCAATCCAGTGGTAGTGCGCAAGGCAAATGGGAAGTGGAGGCTGTGTATTGATTACACGGATATCAATAAAGCTTGTCCCAAGGACCCCTTCCCGTTGCCGCGCATAATCCAGATTGTTGCCTCCACGGCAGGGTGTGACCTGCTGTCATTCCTCGATGCCTACTTCGGCTACAACCAGATCTTCATGGCGAGAGAAGACGAAGAGAAGACAGCATTCATCACCCCATGTGGCACGTACTGTTTCGTACGAATGCCTTTCGGGTTGAAGAGTGCTGGCTCGACGTTTGCAAGGGCAGTCCAGATTGGTTTTGAACCCCAGCTCCATAGAAATATGGAGGCTTATATGGATGATATAGTGGTCACAACCAAGAACATGGCAGCCCTTGTACCGGATTTACAAGAAACATTTGTAAACCTGCGCAAGATCAACCTAAAGTTGAACCCCGAGAAGTGCGTTTTCGGCGTCCCATCCGGCAAACTTCTCGGGTTCTTTGTGTCGCAGCGTGGGATAGAAGCCAATCCGGACAAGATCAAAGCAATAGAGCAGATTGAAGCACCCAAACGGGTCAAGGATGTGCGTCGGCTTGCCGGCTGCGTTGCCGCCATGAGCAGATTCATTTCCAAGTCTGCTGAGCGTGCCCTCCCCTTTTTCAAGATTTTGAAAAAGGCGGGCCCAATGGAGTGGATCCGAGAAGCTGAAGCAGCATTACAAGATCTGAAGAAGTATCTTTCCTCCACGCCAATACTGGTTGCGCCTCGACCACAGGAACCATTGCTGCTATACTTAGCGGCAACAAACCAGGTGGTCAGCGCCGCACTGGTGGCGCAGAGAGAAATCGATGATGAGGTGATAGCAGCAACGGAGCCTGGTGCCACTGGCGCAGAGGCGACACAGCCGATTGGAGTGCAGCCAAAGAAGAAGATGATGCAGCACCCGGTCTACTTTGTCAGCTCCCTCTTGCAAGGGGCTAGGTCAAGGTACTCCGGTGTGCAGAAATTGCTCTTCGGCCTTCTTATGACCTCGAGGAAGCTGCGTCACTACTTCCAGGCACATGATATCACTGTCGTCACTCGCCTCCCTCTACAACGGATATTGCACAATCCAGATGCAACGGGAAGGATTGTAGAGTGGGCACTGGAGTTGTCCAGCTTTGGCCTCAAGTTTGAAAGTACCTCGACAATTCAGAGTCGAGTCCTGGCAGAGTTCGTCGCAAAATGGACCGCAACGCCTGATGAAGAAGTCCAAGAAACTTCTCTCCCCGGCAAAGACGCGAGTTGCAACTGGATCATGTACTTTGATGGGGCTTTCTCCTTACAGGGCGCTGGGGCTGGCGTACTGCCGGTCGCGCCCACTAGAGAGCACCTCAAGTACGTAGTCCAGATGCACTTCCCTAGGGAGGTGTCAACGAACAACACTGCCGAGTACGAGGGGCTGCTTGCTAGTCTTAGGATCGCGGCAGACCTCGGAATTAAGAATCTCGTTGTCAGGGGCGACTCGCAGCTTGTCGTCAAACAAGTCAACAAGGATTACCAGAGCCCATTGATGAAGGCCTACGTCGATGAAGTGAGAAAGTTGGAAGAGCGCTTTGACGGTATACAGGCGGAGCACGTTCCCCGAGCAGAGAATGACATCGCCGATTACCTGTCAAAGCGCGCTGCCCTCAAGCTACCTATGGAACCAGGTACCTTTGTGCTTCAGCTTTCTCAGCCATCCGTTGATCCATCAACAGAGCAGAACAAGAGGAGGAAGTCAGGGCCCGACAAGTACTTTCCCGCCGAGCTCCCCGGAGCCGCCGACAAGGATGTTGTCAGGGACACTGAGTCCACCACCAGAGGGCTAACTCCGGCGGAGCGTCAAGCTTCTGCCGTCGAGATGGCCACTCCCTTGGCGGAGGAAATGCCTTTAGTCCTCGCCGTCGAGCCCTAGGCTCCAGCGTGGGCGCAGCATACCGTCCGATTCCTTCAGACTAGGGAACTTCCTGAGGAGCAGGAAGAAGCAGAGAAAGTAGCACGTCGATCTGTGATACGTCCAAAATGCATCACTATTTTGTATCATAAATTATCCTTATTCATTGATATATTTTACGTTACGATGATGTTCTTATGTTGTTTTGGTCTATTTTACACAGTTTGCAACTTTCGGATACCGGAACAGCAGACGCAGGATTCAGCAGGAAAAAGTGGATGCTGAGTTGCTGAAGAAGAACACCTCCAAATTACCTGAAAATTGACGGGAGGTATTTTTCAGATGAATAACGAAGACACGCAAAAGGGGAGTCAGAGGGGGGCCACAGGGTGCCCAGGCGGCCTGGGGGCGCCCCCCCTGGCCGCGCCGGGGGGGCGCCTGGAGCCCCTGGCCCACCTCTGGTCGCCCCCTTTTGCATATATGTTCTCCGCGATCCAAAAACCCTAGGCACGGGACTTTTTACGGAGTTCCGCCGCCGCTTCGAGGCGGAAACCTACAGAGAAGAAAAGGGCATATCCGGCGGGCAGATTCCGCCGGGGAGATCACCTCCCGGAAGGGGAGATCGTTGCCATCGTCATCACCATCGTCACGGGCGTCATCGAGATCATCATCAACATCATCCCCAACACCAGCACCATCTCCATCTTCATCCAAATCTCATCTTACCATCGCAACTCGTGTTGTAACTCGTACTACCTATCCTCTCTACTCCATCGGTGTTGATTACTACTTTGTGGTGAATGCTATTGAGTTTTGTTGGAGAAATATTATTATGTCCAGATTGTTTATCACATATTTATCCCCACTGATCATGATCTCTTTTATGTCTTGTGAGTAGTTACTTTAGTTCTTGAGGACATGGGGAAAGTATTGTTGTTAGTAGTCATATGCTATTGAAGTAATATGTGTTGTTTGATATTTAAGTTGTGTTGTCATTCTACTAGTTGTGTTGTGTGAGTCGAACACCCAACACTTCGCCTTATTAAGGACCTAGGAGAATACATTGTGTATAAAGAATGCTTATGGTGGGTTGACGGAGTGACAGAAACCTGAACCCCAGTTCGCACGCTTTTGCATAAGGGAATAATGGATCCTAGATCGTATTGCTATGGTTAGGCTTTTGCCTTAAATTCTATCTTGTATTTGCGGATGCTTGCAAGGTGTTTAATCATAAGAGTGCATTCATCTTAGTCTAGAGAGTGCACTAGCATAGATCCACCCACTCAACACTTATCAACACATAACATAGTATCGATACGGGATATGGCGAAAGCACATGACTACCTCTCCCGTGTGTCCTCAAGAACGCTTTAGTCTTTATAAGTTCAGTTGCTAGGCCTCTCCTTTGCTAAGAAAGGATTGGGCCACTTGTCACTCTCAGTATGTTTTACATTACTCGCTTTTACTTTCCTGTTGCTTATACTGAGAAAACCCCTAAAAGTTATCTTTCAGTGCTTGCAGTAATTTCTTGCTCAGAATCGCTTATCAATACCTTCTGCTCCTCGTTGGGTTCGACACTCTTACTTATCGAAAACGCTGCAATAGATCCCTTACGGTTGAGGGTCATCAAGTACCATTTTCTAGCGCCGTTGCCGGGGAGCGTAGTGCTATTGGTAAAGTGAAACTGGTAAGAAAGTCTTTTTATAATTCTGTTTTTATTTTTGCTATTGCTGCTCTTTGTCCTTATGGACAACCCTATTATTGGAGCGTTGCTTGCGGGAAGACGCCCCACACCTGTGGTGGTTGATCCTCCCCCTACTGAAATTGTGCCTTATAAAATACCAGCTGGCATTATCGATTATGTTTTGGCTAATAGTTATGCAGGAGACAGACATCCCGGTGAACACTTGCTATATTTGTCACGACTATGTTCATTATTTAAGCTTGCAGGTGTATCGAGGGAGTTTGTCATGAGGAAATTGTTTGTCGTATCACTTATAGATAAAGCTTCAGATTGGTATGGGCTTCTCGATAACTCACACTTGCTAGACTGGCAGGAGCTTAGGTCTCTCTTTTATACTAAGTTTTATCCTCTTCATGAAAATCATCGAGACAGGAATTATATCTATAACTTTAGGTCTCGTGATGGAGAAAGCATTGCTCAAGCTTGGGGGAGATTGAAGTACCTAATGCTCAAATGCCCTATTCATAAGCTTCCCAAGGAAATTATACTTACAAATTTTTATGCCAGGCTTTCTCGTCAGGATAAGGAGATGCTGGATGCCTCCTCTAGTGGGGTGTTTCAGAAGAAGAGTGTTGAAGAAAGGTGGGACCTCCTTGAAAGAATCCAGAGGAATACCGAAGATTGGGAAATTGATAAAGGTATTGAACCCGCTATAAATTATGAACATGATTATATTGAGAGCTATGTGGAAACTGATTACTTCAATACTTTTTGCTCTAAGATTGGTCTTGATTCCCATCTAGTGATTGATTTGTGTAAGAATTTTGCCTCTCACGTTGATTCTTTTAAAAAGAAGAGAGACCAGCACCATGCACCTTTTAAAGAACCACCTATTGATATTTTTGTTGCTGACCCTATTTTGCCTGCAGTTATATATGAACAGCCTCCTTTTCCCACGAGGATAAGGGAGCACTCTCTTGTGACATGCATAATAATTAAAAGTGAGAGAAGAGTTGATGAGCCTGAGGACCAGATTAGGGTCGATCCCCAAGTTGCATTGATTAAAGACCTTGCTACTGATGATGTTTTGGATTCCAATATAAATTTTTGTGCTGTTTCCACTAACCTTGTCACATCCAAGAATAAAGGCCCAATTTCAGGTACTCCAGTGGTATCTGTTAAAATAGGAGATCACAATTATTATGGGCTATGCGATTTGGGATCGAGTGCAAGTGCTATTCCTTATTCACTTTATGAAGAAATCATCGGTGAGATTTCCCCTTGTGAACTTGACGAAGTTGATGTTACTATTCATCTTGCAAATAGAACAACTATCTCTCCTATCGGAATTGTGAGGGACGTTGAAGTCCTATGTGGAAAGGTAAAATACCCTACCGACTTTCTAGTACTTGGTTCAGAGAGGGACAATTTTTGTCCCATTATTTTTGGTAGACCTTTTCTTAGAACTTGTGGAGCTATAATAGATTGCAAGAAAGGTAAAGTTTCTGTTGAATTCGATGGTGAGCCATATGAATTTAATTTTTCTAAGTTCTCTAAGCAGCCTTGTGGTACTGATTTACCTAGTGATGATAAAATTATTGAAAGTATTGCTTCTATTGCTATTCCCCCTAATGATACTTTGCAGCAATACATGGAGGACCACGAGAATGATTTGCATATGCAGGAAAGAAATGAACTAGATGAAATATTCTTGAGGCAGCCTGCCATCCTGAAGCACAACCTTCCGGTTGAACCTTTGAGAATTTTATCAAAACCGAAAGAAGACCCGGTGTTCGATCTTAAACCTCTTCCCGATACGCTCAAGTATGCTTATTTAGATGAAAAGAAAGTATATCATGTTATTATCAATTCTAACCTTTCAGGATATGAAGAAGAGCGATTATTGGAAGTACTTCGTAAACACCGAGGCGCAATTGGCTATACCCTTGATGACATTAAGGGGATTAGTCCATCTATCTGTCAACATACTATCAACCTTGAGCCTGATGCTAAACCAGTTGTTGATCATCAACGACGGTTGAACCCGAAGATGATGGATGTCGTGAGAACTGAGATTTTCAAGCTTCTAGCCGCAGGTATTATCTACCCTATAGCTGATAGTGGGTAAGTCCGGTACATTGTGTTCCTAAGAAAGGAGGTACAACTGTGGTTCCTAATGATAAAAATGAACTAATATCTCAGAGAATTATTATTGGATATATAATGTGTATTGATTACAGGAAGTTGAACAAGGCAACCATGAAGGATCACTACCCGTTGCCGTTCATCGACCAAATGCTTGAAAGGTTATCCAAAAATACCCACTTTTGTTATCTCGATGGTTATTCTGGCTTCTCTCAAATTCATGTTAACACTGCTGATCAAGAGAAGACCACTTTTACTTGTCCCTTTGGTACTTATGCTTACAGACGTATGCCTTTTGGTTTATGTAATGCCCCTGCTACTTTTCAAAGGTGTATGTCTGCTATCTTTCATGGTTTCTGCGGGGATATTATGGAAGTCTTCATGGATGATTTCTCTGTCTATGGAACTTCTTTTGACCATTGTCTTCACAACCTTAATAAAGTTTTGCAGAGATGCGAGGAGACAAATTTGGTACTCAACTGGGAAAAGTGCCACTTTATGGTCAATGAAGGAATTGTTCTTGGTCACAAGATTTCCAAAAGGGGAATTGAAGTGGACAAAGCCAAGATCGAAGCTATTGAGAGGATGCCCTATCCAAGGGACATCAAAGGTATTCGCAGTTTTCTCGGTCATGCAGGTTTTTATAGAAGATTTATTAAAGACTTTTCTAAAACCTCGAGACCCCTCACTAATCTTCTCCAGAAGGATGTTCCTTTTGCTTTTGATGAAAATTGTAAGGAAGCTTTTGAAGTCCTTAAGAAAGCTTTGATAACTGCTCCTATAGTACAACCACGTGACTGGAATTTACCTTTTGAGATTATGTGTGATGCAAGTGATTTTGCTGTTGGAGCCGTTTTAGGACAAAGAGTTGATAAGAAATTGAATGTTATACATTATGCTAGTAAAACCGTTGATAGTTCTCAAAGAAATTATGCTACTACTGAGAAGGACTTCTTAGCTGTAGTTTTTGCTTGTGATAAGTTTAGGCAGTATATTGTTGATTCCAAAGTTATTATTCATACTGATCATGCTGCCATTAAGTATCTTATGACAAAGAAGGATGCCAAGCCAAGGCTTATCAGATGGGTACTCCTTCTTCAAGAATTTGATTTGCAGATTGTTGATAGGAAGGGGGAAGACAATCCGGTGGCGGACAATCTTTCAAGGATGGAAGATATACCGCACGACCCCATCCCAGTTAACGATAGTTTTCCAGACGAGCAACTTGCCGTTGTAAAAGTACAATCTCTTTCCGATCCTTGGTATGCAGATTATGCTAATTTTATTGTTGCAAAGTATTTGCCTCCAGGTTTAACATTTCAGCAAAGGAACAAGTTCTTTCATGATTTGAGGCACTACTTTTGGGATGACCCACATCTTTTCAAAGAAGGTCCCGACAGGATAGTGAGAAGATGCATTCCGGAACATGAGCAGAAGGACATTCTCAGCCGGTGTCATGATAGTCCCTATGGAGGACATCATGCCGGTGAGAGGACTGCACATAAGGTTCTTCAATCAGGTTTTTATTGGCCTACTCTCTTTAAAGATGCTAGAAATTATGTTTTAGCCTGTGATAAATGTCAGAGAGTTGGTAACATTAGTAGAAGGAATGAGATGCCTATGAATTACTCACTAGTGATTGAACCTTTCGATTGTTGGGGTTTTGATTTTATGGGTCCTTTTCCTTCTTCGCACAAGTACACTCACATTTCAGTAGCTGTTGATTATGTGACCAAGTGGGTTGAAGCAATCCCCACTGAATGTGCTGATCACAAGACATCCTTGAAAATGCTTAAGGATGTAATATTTCCTAGGTTTGGTGTACCAAGGTACCTCATGACCGATGGAGGATCACACTTCACGCACGGAGCTTTTAGAAAAGCTTTGGCTAAATACGATGTTAATCATAGAATTGCTTCACCATATCATCCTCAAACTAGTGGGCAAGTTGAGCTCACCAATAGAGAGATTAAGTTGATCTTGCAGAAAACAGTAAACAGAAATAGGAAGGATTGGTCAAATAAATTAGGAGATGCTTTGTGGGCATATAGAACTACTTACAAAAACCCCATGGGCATGTCCCCCTATAAGATGGTGTATGGCAAGGCTTGCCATTTGCCATTAGAGTTAGAGCACAAAGCTTTCTGGGCTGTTAGAGAGCTTAACGCTGACCCAAAATTAGCTGGTGAGAAGCGTCTCATGAACTTGACTTCTCTAGATGAATGGAGAAGTGAAGCTTACGAGAGCGCTAAAATGTTCAAAGAAAAGGTAAAAAGGTGGCATGATAGGAAGATTCTGAAATGTGAATTTAATGTTGGTGATAAAGTTTTGTTGTTTAGATCCCGTTTCAGGTTTTCTCCAGGTAAACTACTTTCCAGGTGGGAAGGACCATTTCATATTGAAGAAGTTTATCGGACTGGTGCAATTAAGATTAATAATTTTGAAGGCACCAAACCTCAAGTTGTGAATGGGCAAAGACTTAAACATTACATAGCAGGAGACCCTGTCGATGTTGATGTGAATATAATATACACAACAACCCACGAAGAACATGTTGCAGCCCTGTTTCAGACGCCAGGAGAAGCAGAATAAAGAAAAGGTATGTAGTACGGTAAGAAAACACCGCAAACCATCATAAAAGTTCCATATTACGAGGTTTTGCAAAATTAATAAAATTCCGAGTCGAAGTGGAGCCGGAGACGACCTCCAGGGAGTCCAGGCGCCCCCCTGGCGCGCCCCCCCCTGGGCCGCGCCGGCAGGCCGCCTGGACACCCGGGAGTCCGCCTCCGACCCCGCTTTGGTCCGTTACCTTCCTTTCTATGCATAAATTTTTCCTATATATTTGCCCGGATTGTTCCGGCAACGTATCTTGCGATATCGCATGTTTTCTCTTCGATCTGTTTCTGCCAGGAAATCTTTCAACTAAATTTAGGTGCCATGGCTTCTCCAAGTTCCCCCAAGGACACGTTCGTCATCAACGTCATCAACCCTTACCTCGCTGAGGTGAAGAAGCACCCTCAGGTTGTTCAGATGAAGGAAGGCGTCCTTCATCAAGAAGATCTGAAGGGACCTATCAAGGAGGGGAGCGTCCAGGCCAGGCTGGAAGAAGTGGAGCATGAAGTCTTCGAGTACAAGAAGATGACCGAGCGTGGTGTCGAAGCTAACTTTGACATCACCAACGAGCTGAAGAACTACTTCCTGAAGGAGATGAAGGAGATGTGGGAAAGAATCGCCGCATCTGAAGACAGAATTATAGAACTCCAAGGGAAAATTAATGATCTATATAACCATAACTATGAGTATGAACTAAGGTTTATGCACATGAGTATGGGTGCTGAATGCAGGATTCAGGAGATGAGCCTCTCACATGAGACTTTAGCAAGATATCCATGGAAGCGTTTCGCCAAGGACAACGTGGTTAACGCCAACAAGCATGGGTGAAATCTCCTTGGGTATTTGCATTCCCTTGGCATGTTCCAAGCTTGGGGGAGTGCCCGGTATCTTTATCTTTTACCTTTTGTCTTTTAGAAGTCAAGTAGAGTTGTATCATGTCTAGGGAGGTTATTATATGAGATAGGTATGTGCATTGAGGTCTATCACCCCTTTGGTGAAGAATTGTATCCGTGAGTGTGGAGTCGTCTATGATGGTATATTAATGAGAAGTTTATCGGTTCCTTTTGCTGCACTCAGTATTCTCTTCACGCAATCAACCTTATATGATGATTCTTATGGGGCGTATTGACCTTATGTCAGGTATGGCTATGAAACTTTATTTAATCTTGGCAAACATAGCTTTGGTCATTACAACAAGCATGATTTTCTTAAAGTATCAACATAGCCAAAACCTTTATGTTATTATGCTTGAAGTGTTATGTTGACAAGGAAGACAACTTGATGTGTTATGCTTATTTCAATGTTCATGCTTTATATTGCTTTGCATCTTAGTCATCATCAATTGTCTGCTCTCTCAAAACCTTTGCTAGCCTAACTCTGTACTAAGCGGAATTCTGCTTGTGCATCCATACCCTTAAGCCAATACCTTCCATATGAGGCCACCATACCTACCTACTCGTGGTACTCCACTACCACCTCCTAAAAGTACATAATTTATCTGTTATCCTTAAAAGTTCAAAATCTTTTATTTTGTGCCTCTGTTTTAGCTCATGAGGAAGTAATAGCTAATTCATAGTCTTCTTGAGTTGGACAAGCTTCACCCCGGGATTGCATGTATAATGTGCAAACCCATAATACGAAAAGGAACTGGCAAAGAGTGCACCCGGCTTAAAAATAATATAACAAACAAACCCTCCTTCACGCTTTGTTCATGAGAAATCAGAAAACTTTGGCAGTGATAAACAAAGGAGAATAAGAGGATGTTATCGTCCTCATACGGGAGCCGTTCCTCGAAACTTGTCAAGTTCAAGAAGCAACTGAGTTATTTATTAGCATTCGTTGACAAATCATGCACCTCTCAAAACTTGTTTTCATTCTGTTTGATTTGAGGATAGCACATGAGTTTTCCCTACTACCCTAGAGCAGGGCCTATCTTTTAATTTTAAGTTGAGTCAGTTATTCCTACTTCCCTCTATTCCTCAAAGAGAGGAGACGTTTGATGTTGATAAGGATTCATTCATATAAAGCTGCATTAAGATTTGTCATATCATATCCTTGTTGACATTATCATTTGATAAGTAAGTTGTTTGTCATGCCCAGCTAAGGCAAATATCTTCCTTTGTGTTAACACTTTCACTTCTTGCTTATTAACATGTTATTTCAAAAATCTTCAATTAATCCCATCAAAATATAAGAGCAAAAGTTAAAATTATTTGTTGTTCTTGGACCAAAGGACATGTTTGCCATGATATAATAAGTTTCCTTAGTCCTACATTCGAATATAAGTGTTAACACTTTCTCATAAGAGCCTTATGAGTTGAAGATTGCTGCTGAGGATATTTGAGTTGGTAAAGAGACTAAGATGCTTCTTGTACGTATTCTATTTATCGACACTTCACTCTCTAAACTTGTGGACAGGTTTACCGAGTTCATAGTCGCTTGGGGACAAGCGAGGTCTAACCTTGGGGGTGTTGATACGTCCAAAATGCATCACTATTTTGTATCATAATTTATCCTTATTCATTGATATATTTTACGTTATGATGATGTTCTTCTGTTGTTTTGGTCTATTTTACACAGTTTGCAACTTTCCAATACCAGAACAGCAGACGCTGGATTCAGCAGGAAAAAGTGGATGCTGAGTTGCTGAAGAAGAAAACCTCCAAATTACCTGAAAATTGAAGGGAGTTATTTTTCAGACGAATAACGAAGACACGCAAAAGGGGAGTCAGAGGGGGGCCACAGGGTGCCCAGGCGGCCTGGGGGCGCGCCCCCCTGGCCGCGCCGGGGGGCGCCTGGAGCCCCTGGCCCACCTCTGGTCGCCCCCTTTTGCATATATGTTCTCCGCGATCCAAAAACCCTAGGCACGGGACTTTTTACGGAGTTCCGCCGCCGCTTCGAGTCGGAAACCTACAGAGAAGAAAAGGGCATCTCCGGCGGGCAGATTCCGCCGGGGAGATCACCTGCCGGAAGGGGAGATCGTCGCCATCGTCATCACCATCGTAACGGGCATCATCGAGATCATCATCAACATCATCCCCAACACCAGCACCATCTCCATCTTCATCCAAATCTCATCTTACCATCGCAACTCGTGTTGTAACTCGTACTACCTATCCTCTCTACTCCATCGGTGTTGATTACTACTTTGTGGTGAATGCTATTGAGTTTTGTTGGAGAAATATTATTATGTCCAGATTGTTTATCACATATTTATCCCCACTGATCGTGATCTCTTTTATGTCTTGTGAGTAGTTACTTTAGTTCTTGAGGACATGGGGAAAGTCTTGTTGTTAGTAGTCATATGCTGTTGAAGTAATATGTGTTGTTTGATATTTAAGTTGTGTTGTCATTCTACTAGTGGTGTTGTGTGAGTCGAACACCCAACACTTCGCCTTATTAAGGACCTAGGAGAATACATTGTGTATAAAGAATGCTTATGGTGGGTTGCCGGAGTGACAGAAACCTGAACCCCAGTTCGCACGCTTTTGCATAAGGGAATAATGGATCCTAGATCGTATTGCTATGGTTAGGCTTTTGCCTTAAATTCTACCTTGTATTTGCGGATGCTTGCAAGGTGTTTAATCATAAGAGTGCATTCATCTTAGTCTAGAGAGTGCACTAGCATAGATCCACCCACTCAACACTTATCAACACATAACATAGTATCGATACGGGATATGGCGAAAGCACATTACTACCTCTCCCATGTGTCCTCAAGAACGCTTTAGTCTTTATAAGTTCAGTTGCTAGGCCTCTCCTTTGCTAAGAAAGGATTGGGCCACTTGTCACTCTCAGTATCTTTTACATTACTCGCTTTTACTTTCCTGTTGCTTATACCGAGAAAACCCCTAAAAGTTATCTTTCAGTGCTTGTAGTAATTTCTTGCTCAGAATCGCTTATCAATACCTTCTGCTCCTCGTTGGGTTCGACACTCTTACTTATCGAAAACGCTGCAATAGATCCCTTACGGTTGAGGGTCATCAGTCTGCCATGTACCAGTTCGTCGATGACGTCCTGTACAGAAGGAGACCGAACGGTGTGAAATTGAAGTGCATCCCTCGAGAGGAAGGACTGGAGCTGCTGGCAGAGATACATGGAGGCATATGTGGATCCCACATAGGGTCGAGAGCCCTTGCCGGCAATGCATTCCGGCAAGGCTTCTTCTGGCCCATTGCCGTCCAGGATGCGGCGGCACTGGTCACCAGGTGTGAAGCGTGCCAATTCCATTCAAAGAAACTTCATCAACCAGCTCAAGCCTTTCAAACCATTCCTCTCTCCTGGCCCTTCTCGGTCTGGGGGCTCAACATACTGGGCCCTTTCCCCCGCGCCGTCGGGGGCTTTGAGTACTTCTACGTTGCAATCGACAAGTTCACAAAGTGGCCAGAGGTGGAGGCAGTAAGGAAGGTCACAACTCAGTCAGTCGTCAAGTTCTTCAAGGGACTAGTGTGCCGTTTTGGTGTGCCCAACAGGATCATCACCGACAACGGCACACAATTTACAAGAGGCACCTTCATGCAATATACCCAAGACCTCAGCAGTAGAGTCTGTTTTGCTTCCGTTGCTCACCCCCGAAGCAATGGTCAAGCTGAGAGGGCAAATGTTGAAGTGATGCGATGATTAAGGACAAAGACCTTTGACAGGCTGCACAAGAGCGGGAGGCGCTGGATTGACGAATTGCCGGCGGTTCTTTGGTCGATCAGGACGACGCCAAATCGAGCCACCGGCCAGACGCCCTTTGCCCTGATATACGGTGCAGAAGCAGTTCTCCCCACGGAACTCATATACGGGTCACCACGAGTGCTCGCTTATGATGAGCTTGAGCAAGAGCAATTGCGACAAGACGACACAATGCTCCTTGAGGAAGATCGTCTTCGGGCGGCTATGAGAGCAGCGCGCTACCAGCAAGCCTTGTGCCGCTACCATAGCCGCAAGGCTCATGCCCAAAGCTTTGAGGAAGGCGACCTTGTTCTCCGGCGCGTTCAATCGGCCAGGAATACAAACAAGTTGACGCCAAAGTGGGAAGGCCCTTATCGGGTAATACGAGTCACCAGTCCTGGCGCTGTCCACCTAGAGACCGAGGATGCCATTCTGATGAGTAATTCCTGGAACATCGAGCATCTTCGCAAGTTTTACCCATAAGGCGCGGCTTGCTGGGCCCCTCGAAAGCCACCCTTTTGTACAAGCCTTGCCGGCAAGGCATGTAACCCTTTGTACAAAGCCAGGCGCAGACCCCGAGCATAAATAAATGAAGCGCTGGCGCCCAAAGTTATAGCATGCATGCTGAGTCGAGTCTCGTTCTTGGTTAGGGTTGATAGTGCTTAGCGGCGGCTAACCCCTAGCTTAGAGGTCGAGTCTTTGTCTTTCCTCCGTCTTCCTTGGTTCACAGGACGCGCAGACATCCTTGCCGAAGCCACTTGGAGGAAGGAAAGAAGAACACACCAGTGCCTAGGCCCCGGCAAGCCATTGTTGCCGGAGGCTGCAAGGGCAAGAATTCACCCATGGCAGGCCAGGATTGCCGGGAGCTGCAGCTTCAGATAAGTCCTTTATCCCTTATCATGCATTCCGTTATGGACTGAGGTATGTGAAACCTCATTCTTTTCCTTAAGCTACCGTGCTCCCATAACTCTAGGCCCTAAGGCTCGTTCCTGGGACTAGGTTTGGTCGTAGTCGCGGCAGCAGAAGGATAAAACGAGGAGCCTGAGCCCGCTTCATCCCTGCCTCCGCCAAGGGCGTGAGAAAGGTTGAGCGAAGTAGGGAAATGGCAGGGCCTGTTGCCGGGCGAGAAAATGTTTATCTTAAGGATATCAGGGATTTATTCCCTGTTGTGGGTTTTTACCTACGAAAAAATGACCCAGCAAACATTCCTTTTTCATTAAAAACATTCCATTCAGGTACAGTCCATAGGGAATGAAAAACATGAACAAGGGGATTACAAGTTTTAAACTTAACAGATGCCCGAAGGCTTACAGACTAAAAAGAGATAAGATGCCCGTAATGCCTTTCTTGTCCCTCTCCTCAGGAGGTAGGTCAAGGAGGCGAGAAGGGCAAAAGGGGCGCCTAGGCAAGCTACGGGTGGCAGAAGACACCGAGAAGGCATCTCGGCGGCCTCCCTAGGGCTGGACGTTGATGACGGCACCGGAGGCAGAGCTCGAAGACGAGGCGGCAGGATGTCAATACGCGTCGAAGGCGTCGGTGCCCGCGTACTCCGACTTGATGACCTTGCCGCCCGTCTTCTTCCTCTTCCTCTTCCGCAGCCTCCCTATGCCAGCCGCCAAGGAGACGGCCCCAAGAAGTTCAAGGAGCCGGCGACACGGATGATGGGGTCGCCGGTGCCACCAGGAGCGGCGCCCGACACCTAGTCGGACCCGTCATCCTGCCGTCCACCGCCCTCGTCGTCGTTGTCACTGTCCTCCTCGTCACCCTCATTCGAGGAGGAGTCTTCGTCATCAGAGGAGCTCTCCATGCAGCACCTCGCGCGAGTCCCGAGGTGCCCGAAGACCTTGACGGAGAGGTGGCCGTCCTCCATCAACTTGAAGTGGAGGGTGAACCCATCCGTCAGGCTGTGGATGCGAGCGAACCTCTTCCATCCTTGGCGAAGATACATCACATGAGGGGCAAGGAAGTCGATGCGGGCCCGCGTGCCACTGATCCCACAACCCCTCATGTGCAGCCGCAGCGACTCCGGCGGATTCACCTCCATCTCCCGCGCAAATGGAGTCGGGAGACGAAGGCGACGGCGTGGCGACCCCCGCATCCTAACGAAGAACTCACAGGGGCCATCTCCAACACGACCTTCCAATGGAGGAGGAGCTGCTGGCGGGGGCGAGGCCGGCTGGCCGCCCCGTCCTCCTCTTCCCCGAGCATCCCGGCCTCGCCCACGGCCCTGCCCCCTCCATCTTCCCCTCGTGGTGGGTTCGGCCACCACAGGTGCAGGAGAAGGGGGGACGCGTTGTCGAGCAGCGACCCTCGCCGCCACCGTTGAGGAGCCGTGGTTTTCTCTCTTCATGGCGGACAGAAGAGAGGAGCAGAAGTTGAAGGAGAATGAAGATGGAGGAGTGCGGGGCACCGTCCCTCCCCTCCGCCCCTTTATAAAGGGGGCGGGGCTAGAGCTCGGCCGCCCCGCTCGACCAATCAAGACGCAGAAGGCGAGGGGTGCTGGGACCGACCTGCCGCCCCAACCAGCGACGGCTCGGTTTCCCGCCTCCACCACTCGCCACCTCGAACGCATGGGAGGCACGTGGCGAACGTGCAGGACCGAAGCGACGGGTGAGGCGACCTCTCCCCACCCCGTGATCATGGGGAGTGGACGCCTAGCAGACCGCGCCTCGGCCCCATCCAGTAAGCGGGCCGCGCCCCCACACCTCCCCCCGTTTATGGGGAAGGCGCGGGCCACCTCCTTTCGCATTTACTACGACGTGACGCATGCCTGCTAAAACTGCCCCACGGATGCCGCCCACGTCACGCACGCCCCTCCACCACGCGCCGCGCGCGCGGGTCGTGGGAGGCGCAGCGCGCGGAAATTTTACCACGGTGAAAACCACCCCGCCTGCCCGCGCACCAATTTGGGCCTGGCCCAACAACGTGTCGTGCTTATGTGTGGCCCAGGCCCGGGGGCTCCTGTCGGTGTACAAAAAGAGGGGTACACTTTTTGTACACCTATGACTGTGCACGGG
Organism: Secale cereale; assembly: GCA_902687465.1. Lineage (NCBI taxonomy): Eukaryota > Viridiplantae > Streptophyta > Magnoliopsida > Poales > Poaceae > Secale > Secale cereale. Next base: position 694,431,252 of record LR738715.1, read on the forward strand.
CAGTCTGAGGCATGGCGCCACCACACCAAGCATGGCGAGGGAGGCGAGCCGGGGCAAGACTGAAGCTCGATGGAGACTGGAGCGACGCCAAGAACAACACCACGAAGAGCAAAGGGACGAAGCGGCTTCCCCCGGCAAGATCCTTGCCGGGGCCGGCTCTGGCAGCCCCGGCAAGACCCTTGCCGCGGCAGCTCGCCCCGCGCCTACGGAGCGAATCACCCTTGAGTCCACCGCCCCCCATGGGGCGAGGATTTGGGAGATATCCCCGTGAGGCATGTAGATCTTTGTGAAGACATTCAAGATCAGATGCAAGTTAAGAAGACGACGACCCTTGGCGGGATTCCAGCCAAGGAGATCCACAAGGCCCCCGGAAAGTACCTTGCCGGGGATGACAGCAGGCGCCACGGCAAGATCCTTGCCGGGGCCCCGGCAAGGCCCTTGCCGAGGACACCCACGGGTCCACCGTCAGGCCCGCACCAACTGGGTTTCCACCGACCCACGTGGCTGCCGACCCAACCAGTTGGACAGGCTCCTGTGTGGCAACCCACATATCTTCGTGGAGACACGCCATTGCGCCACCTCAGCTGCCTGTCTGCCTACATGGCGCCTCAGGCACTGCTGGCCAAGGCGTGTGTCAACACGAGGAGGGGCGGCGACGGACAAGACGGACGTCTCCCCCCCGTCCCCGATAAAGCAGGGACACCTAAGCTAGGCGCATTAAATGCACCTTGTCCTGTAATGCGAGGGATAACCTCGCATCACTGTACTCTTTCCACCTCCTGTGTGCCACTGTGGCAACCCCTTTTCCCTATAAAAGGAGGCCCGAGGCGACCAGGAGGAGGATTCGGCTTTTTGGGACTGCTCACGATCCTCTCGGAGCTCCTCGTTAGCTGAAGAACACCAACATATAATCCACCAAAGCAGGAGTAGGGTTTTACGCATCTTTGCGACCCGAACCTGGGTAAGGAAACCGTGTCCTGACTGTTAGATCCGCTCTTCTCTCAACCCCGCGCCCCGCAACCGTAGTAGGGATTTTTGTGATCCCATAGGTATCGATCCAAATACCCCGACAAACAGAGTGGCAATCACGCACTTATTACATTGAATGTCTCAAAAGAGAACTTATTACAAAAGTCTATCAACTCCAATGTCATAGCTGAGTGCATGACAAACGACCTAGCACGTCATAGCTGAGTGCATGACAAACAACCTAGCACGTCTTACTCCTCGTATGAAAAGTCTGCAACATAACATGTTGCGGCCCGAAATGGGTCAGCACATGGAATATGCTGGCAAGATAACACGGTAGAGCAAGAACAGAAATAAAGGCTAACACTATATGCATATTTGGCTGGTGGAGACTCTAAGGTTAAAGTTTTTGTGAAATGCCAATTTTCCGTACATCAAAGGAATATATTTTATTTTTAACTACCATCGTAGTTGAAACATCACTGAGAAGGTACCTCCAACTCAATCCCAATTAAAGTAGTCATCATTAACCCAACAAATTAATTTTAGAGTGATGAGATCAACCAATAATTCAAGTACCAGATACTCAAGATTGTCCATAACCGGGGACTGGCTAATCTTGATTAGTTTGTACACTCAGCAGAGGTTTGCGCACTTTTCCCCACAAGACTCGATCTCCTTCGTTGGATTTCTCGCACTTCATGGTGTTTGAGAAACGGATGACCGAGACACAGTCTTTCGGAAGCATTCACTCTTTACCCCGGGTGGACCGGTACATGTACTTTCCACTACATCTGCTAGTCCACCACTGAAAGAGCTCACACAACTTACTCATACTATGCCAGAGCCCATAATGGCATTGTGGCTGCACATAGAAGTTTCTAGCATGGATAGTTTTATGATCCCTTTGAGCCTGCGTGGCATTCCATAGGATAATCACACGGTACCCCCGGGATTCCCTAGGACAACACTGCATTCTCCAGGTGCCTTGCAACCAATCCACCCAGATGTGTATTCAAGTAGACACCTTAAGTCGAACCATTAATTAACAACTCACATCTATCATGGATTTCACTCAAACCCAAACCACGTCTACGAGCATAGCATGGCAACCTAAGCATAACGTAGAAGTAACTCCCAAGGGTTTGAAAATAATGTAGGTAATAGGTTCTACCTCAATCTACTTCCCAGACCCACAAGTTAAGAGATCCAACTCATGCAATGTGTGAGGATTTCATCTAATGCATATAAACTGGGTAATAAAGGGTATGATCAAAGTGTTACTTGCCTTGCTGATTATTCGCAAAACCTAGAGACTCGTAGTAGCACGCTTCGCATTCCGGGAATTCTATTGCAAGCAAACAATAGCATACATAAGAAAACAAGCAAAGATGCACACACAGAACTCCAAATAAGAAGATCTAACCAGAATGTTCAACTTAAGAACTCCAGTTTGCAAAAAGAATCAAATCAAACAGAGCAACGAAACTCAAATTGTGAAAGAAACAAGATCAGTTTACTAGATTGATGTAAGGTCACGTTTTACAGTAGCAAAACCTTGTTCGAGTTGGTTAAACGGAAAGAGGGCTTCGAGACGAAGATCTTGGCTTTTGAATCGCCTGATTCCGACTCTCAAGCGAAAAGAAAAACTAAAAACAAGAGCAGGGCAGAAATCGCGATCGAAAATAATCGTGGAAAAAGCCCTGAAAAAGAAAACAGACGAATAGGCTAACGAACGAACGTTCGTTGTCTGTGACTAACGGACGAACAGCGTACGTTAAAACGAACGTACGGACAAACGTCCGCTAACTAACTAAACCAAAGAAAAACTGAACCGATCTATTAAAAAAAAGATCTAGGGTTTTGAAAACAAAACCGAATGGTTTTTTTTTAAAACCGGCCGTACCTTAACGGGTCGGGCGGCGAGATGGGCGGGCGGCGGGTTAGCGGAGCGGGGCGGCGGGGCGACGGCGGCGTCCGAGGCGGCGACGGCGGAGCGGCAAAGGCGGCGGGCGGCAAAGGCGGCGGGGCTCGGCGGCCGCGGTGGCTGGCGTGCGGCGGCGGAGCGGCTCGACTTGGGCAAGGGGACAGCTAGGTGGCCGAATCGGCCATGACAGGAGCCGGGCGGCGGGCGGACTCCGCCTGCCCTGGAGGTAGGCGGCAGCGCAGCGGGCCGGCTGGGCCTTCGGCCTAGTTCGGTCCGAAACTTTTTTTTTTAATAAAATCCTGTAGCAGAAAAATACGAAACTAAAATACTGAACGGAGACAAAAAATTCCAAAATAAATTTTCACCATCCTCTAATAATATTTAGGACAAAGTGAACATTTTTCCCGGACCTAAATGCAATTTTGAAAAACTCGCATTTTTGCCTATGCAAATAAAATCGCAAATAAATCCGAACTAAAAACCAAAAGTGATTTTAATATTTTTCCTCCAATATTTATTTTATTTTGGAGAAGTCATATTATCTCCGATCGTATATTTTATTAAGAAATATATTCAGGGGAGAAAAATAATTAAAACCACGGTGATCCCCGTACCGGTATTTGAGAAAACTCAAATACGAAAACGCTAGAATTCCCAACTCTCTCTGTAGGTCCTTGAGTTGCTTAGAATCTTCGAGGATCGCCACGCACGAAAAGCAATAAAATATGCAATGCAATATGATCTATGTATAACATTCCAAAATAAAAATTTGGGATGTTATAAACCTACCCCCCTTAGAATGAATCTCGTCCTCGAGATTCGGCTTAGCTTGAGAACAGGTGTGGGTGGTCCTTGCGTAGATCATCCTCTCGTTCCCGGGTGGCTTCCTCCTCGGTATGGTGACTCCATTGAACTTTGCAAAACTTGATAAGCTTGCTGCGAGTGACTCTGCTTGAAAACTCGAGGAGCTTGACGGGTTTATCCTCGTAGGTTATATCACTATCCATCTGAATTGCTTCCAGGGGTACTGTGTCTCTTAAAGGAATCTCGACCATCTTTGCATGACACTTCTTAAGCTGAGAAACGTGGAACACATCGTGCACTCCTGACAATCCTTCGGGTAACTCTAATTTGTAGGCAGCCTCTCCCATGCGTTCCAAAACACGGTATGGTCCCACAAATCTCAGGGATAACTTCGCCTTAACTCCGAAACGTTTAACTCCTCGCAGAGGTGACACTCTCAGGTATGCTCTATCTCCAATTTCATAGACTACTTCCTTACGCTTCGAGTCTGCGTAGCTCTTCTGTCTGGACTGAGCTACCTTCAGTCTATCTCGAATCAGCTTAACCTTATCTTCTAACTCTTTGATCAGATCTGGTCCAAATAACTGACGGTCTCCGACTTCATCCCACATCAACGATGTTCGGCATCTCCTTCCGTACAATGCTTAGAACGGTGCCATCTTCAAACTGGCCTGGTAGCTGATGTTGTACGAGAACTCTGCTTAAGGAAAATTTTCATCCCAACTAGATCCATAATCTAGCGCACAAGCTCTCAACATGTCCTCCAGAATCTGATTGACTCTCTCGGTCTGTCCATCAGTCTGCGGGTGAAAAGCCGTACTGAATTCCAGCCTCGTTCCCAATGTTTGGTGTAACTCATGCCAAAACTTTGAGGTAAATTGTGTTCTTCTATCTGATACAATGGTCCTCAGAACTCCATGCAGACATACGATCCTGGTCATGTATATCTTGGCCAACTTCGCACCGGTATACGTGGTTTTCACGGGGATAAAGTGGGCTACTTTGGTCAAGCGATCTACTACTATCCAGATTGAGTCATATCCTGATTTGGTCCTGGGCAATTCGGTGATAAAGTCCATGCCAAGCTTATCCCACTTCCATTCGGGTATCGGCATAGGCTGTAGCAATCCTGCTGGCTTCTGATGTTCCGCCTTCACTCTCTGGCATACATCACATACTCCTACATACTCGGCAATATCCTTCTTCATTCTCATCCACCAGAAATGTTCTTTCAAATCCAAATACATCTTAGTGTTTCCGGGGTGTATCGAGTATGGTGAATCATGTGCTTCCTGTAGTATCAACTTCCTGATCTTGGCCTTGTTGGGCACATAGATTCGATCCTCAAACCACAAGGTGTCGTGTTCGTCCTCACGAAAACCCTTGGATTTTCCTTCACTCATCTTTTCCTTTATCTCGGCAATATCTTTCTCATCCTTCTGGGCTTCTCGTATCTTGTCCAGCAATGTTGACTCAACCTCCAATGTTGCAAGAAAACCTTTAGGAACTATCTCCAAACAAAGCTACCTGAGATCTTCTGATAACTCCTTTGGCAATCCTCCCTTCACTAGGGTATTTGCATAACTCTTCCGGCTCAAAGCGTCTGCAATGACATTGGCCTTGCCTGGATGATAGTGCAACTTCATATCATAATCCTTTATAAGCTCCAACCATCTGCTCTGTCTGAGGTTCAGCTCCTTCTGAGTGAAAATGTACTTCAAACTCTTGTGATCCGTGTACACATCACAACGATTTCCAATAAGGAAATGTCTCTAGGTTTTGAGCACATGCACAACTGCTGCTAGCTCCAAATCATGCGTCGCATAATTTAACTCGTGCGGTCGCAGTTGACGAGATGCATAAGAAACAACTCTTCCATCATGCATGACTACTCCTCCAAGTCCTAAGCGTGAAGCATCGCAGTACACATGGAAATCCTTGCGTATATTGGGCAAGATCAGCACTGGGGCTGTTGTCAACCGTTTCTTCAACTCCTAGAAACTTTCTTCAAACTCTTCAGTCCAATGGAACTTTGTCTCTTTCTTCAACAATGTTGTCATAGGCTTTGCAATCTTGGTGAAATTCTCTATTAATCTCCGGTAGTATCCCGCGAGTCCAAGAAAACTGCGGATCTCTCCAACTAAAGTGGGTGCCAACCACTCAGTGACTGCCTGCACTTTGACGGGGTCCACTGCTATACCTTCTCCTGATATAACATGCCCTAAGAATCCAACTTCCTTCAACCAAAACTCGCATTTGCTAAACTTGGCGTACAACTGATGTTCTGTGAGCTTCTCTAGAACTAAACGCAAATGCTCCGCGTGTTCCTCTTCGTTCTTCGAGTACACTAAGATATCATCAATGAATACCACAACGAACTTATCCAAGAACTCCATGAAAACCTTATTCATCATACTCATGAAATAGGCAGCGGCGTTAGTCAATCCAAATGACATAACCGTATACTCGTATAGCCCATACCTTGTGGTGAAGGCTGTCTTAGGTATATCCTTCTCTTGGATCTTCAACTGGTGGTATCCTGATCGTAGATCTACCTTGGAGAACACTTTAGCTCCTTGAAGTTGGTCAAACAAATCATTGATCATCGGCAGTGGCTACTTATTCTTAATCGTCACTTCATTCGGTGCCCGATAATCAACGACCATCCTTAAAGATCCATCCTTATTTTTGACCAAAACCACTAGGGCTCCCCAAGGTGATGAACTTTGTCGAATAAATCATTTCTCCAATAACTCCTTAATCTGCTTCTTGATCTCCTCCAGATCATTTGTTGGCATCTGATACGGTCTCTTCGATATGGGTCCGGTGTCAGGCAATAGTTCAATCAAAAATGCAATATCCCTATCCGGCGGCATGCCTGGTAGCTCTTCTGGAAATACATCCGGGTAATCCTTTACTACGGGCACTTCGTCCTGAACAACTCCCGTGAGTGAATGCACTTGTGTCCTTCGAGCCGAATGCCTAGATACAAACTTGATTGTTTTTCCCTCCAGGGTGGTAAGCAAAATAGACTTACTGGCACAATCGATGTTTCCTCCATACATCGATAACCAATCCATACCTAGTATCACATCCAATCCTTGTGACTCTGAAACTATCAGGTCTGAGGGGAAAACATGTCGTCCAATGATCAATGGCGTCTAAAAACATCCCTGATGTGCCATATATTCTGCTCCTGGAGAACTTACTAACATGGGGTCTTAAGGACTTGGGTGGGCAACTTATGTCTATTTACGAATCCCCTTGAAATGTATGAATGCGATGCACCAGTATTGAAAAGAACTATTGCGGTAAATGACTTAACCAAAAACTTACCAACAACTGCATCTGGTTGCTCTTCAACCTCCTCCACGATCACGTGGTTCACTTGTCCTTTGTTGAACGGGTTGGGCTTCTTCCCGACGCTTCCATTGTCGTCCCCATTCTTAGCTTCAGGGCAGTCCATGGCGTAGTGTCCATTCTTCCCGCACTTGAAACAGGTAACGTGGCTCAAATCCCTCTTGACGGGTGTGGATGGAGTAGAGCGGTTCTGATTATTATTTTCTCCATTCCCATTCCCATTCTTGGGGCCATTGTGGTTGTGAGAACTTCCTCCATTATGGGTGTGGCTTCCATGGTTATGGGTGTATCCTCCCGAATTCGGGGTGAAACGGGGCTTCTGCTGGGCTCCAGAATTATTCCTTCCTTGTCCATACTTCCTGTTGCGGCTCTCAATATGCTACTGCTTCCCTTCAATCATAAGAGCCTTGTCTACCAACTCCTGGTAGTTGTTGAAGGTTGCCACCATCAACTGTACGCTCATCTCATCATTCAGCCCTTCCATAAACCTTTCCTGCTTCACGGCATCTGTGGCCTCATCATCCGGGGCATAATGAGATAGGGTACTAAACTCATCTACGTTCTGAGCCACAGTACGATTTCCTTGGCGCAAGTTGTGAAACTCTTGCTTCTTCATGCTCATAGCTCCAGTTGAGACATGGACAGTGCGAAAAGCTTGCTGAAACTGATCCCAAGTGACATTGGCTACAGGGAAAGTGGCTGTGTAATTCTCGACCATGCTGCTGGTGGTCCAGCAAACTGATGTGCGGCAAATCACACTTTCTCAGCATCTGTGCAATTGGCGGTGGTCAAATCCCTTCCAATCTTGCGCAGCCAGTCATCAACAACTATTGGTTCAATGCTGCTAGCAAACACCGGTGGTTGCAACCTTAGGAAATGTGTCAGGTTGTCCATGGGTGGTGGTGGTGGAGGGTTGTTATTGTTGTTCTAATGGATCTGATTGTTCTAGACAAGAAGTTGCATCAAAGTGTTCTGCTGCTGGATCAACTGAGTGAGCTCAGGGGGAAACTAAAATCCGGGCTCACGTCTCGGAGACATCTGATGGTGTAGAGGAAGAGATTAGAATAGAAATGAGGTCTAAGGGAAATTCACTACCCATATGCACATGAGACAAACACAATCATATCACACCAATCAATTTCAACAAGGGCTTACAAAGCTTCTAACTAACGTTACAAAAGTGCTCTAAATTCTACTCTATGGGGGAAAAACTACTAGTCATAGGGTGGTCATCTAGAAATTTTGATCGGCAGAAGATTCCATGATATCTGCTCCAGCTTCATCTTCGTAGTCTTCATCACTATCATCGGGGTCTGAGTCCGTGTCGTCGATGATGATGTATTCTTCAGAACGAATCTCCTTGGGTTCTTCTTCTTCTTCTTCTTCTCCTCCTGGTGCTGGATCTCCCATGAATACTCCTAGTTTCCTTGTCAAGTCATCATTCTTCTCGACAAGTATTGTCATCTCCTCCTCGTATCCGTCTCGTGTAGACTTGAGTTCCTCTTCTAGCTCCAAGTTCCTGGTTAGCGCCTTCATCAAATCTATCATCCCTGCGCACATCTGGTGCTCCTGTCGATGAATGTGCTGGTTCAACTCCTGGATGAACGCTGCAATGACCTGTCCTTCCGGGTACTGATCATGTACCATTGCACATCTCGGCGTCCACATATCTAGTAGATAGTGTCCTTCAACTCCTGCTTGTAGACTTCTCCAATACGTCCCATGGTAATGCGGGCTGCCATACTCTTGCCTAGGTTCCAGGTTGGTGCATCAAAAGAAAACTCTATTGGCTAAGTGGATGGTGAGAATGTCCTCCCGGGAATTTGAACTTGAATACTCCATCGCTTCTCTTCTAGGAAAGTGGTGGTGTAGGTCCTGGTGAAGCTTGGTATTCCGATGTTCAGGTACCTAGTGACTTCCTTCAAGTGTCGTCCAAACGGGGTGTCTTCATCTGGTTGCGTGAACTTGTTCCTTGGGTCCACCATCCTAGAAGAGTATACAAAGGAGAGGAGTCAGAAATGAGTAGAGAAGAGTGACCTAGGATTTATCTTAGTGGTCGTGTCCTACAGTCAGCGTGTGCTCTGATACCATCCTGTAGCGACCGTGATCCGAGTGGACCGAAGTCTCTATGTTCCGTGTCATCCCTAGATCGGTAATGCTGACACACGCAGTACTTGAAGGATTTATACCAGAGTGGCAATCACACACTTATTACATCGAATGTCTCAGTAGAGAACTTATTACAAAAGTCTATGGCATAAGGCCATCTAACAAAATAACAGTAGAAGGCTTGGAAGATAAGTGAGTCCATCAACTACATCAACATAGCTGAGTGCATGAAAAACGACCTAGCACGTCTTACTCCTCGTCTGAAAAGTCTGCAATGTAACATGTTGCAGCCCGAAACGGGTCAGCACATGGAATATGCTGGCAAGATAACACAGTAGAGCAAGAACAGAAATAAAGGCTAACACTATATGCATATTTGGCTGGTGGAGGCTCTAAGGTTTTTTTTTTGCAAAAAGCCAATTTTTCCCTACAATAAAGGAATATATTTTAGTTTTAACTATCATGGTAATTGAAACATCATTGAGAAGGTACCTCCAACTCAAAAAATTAATTTTAGAGTGATGAGATCAACCAATAATTCAAGTACCAGATACTCAAGATTGTCCATAACCGGGGACACGGCTAATCATGATTAGTTTGTACACTCTACAAAGGTTTGCGCACTTTTCCCCACAAGACTCGATCTCCTCCGTTGGATTTCTCGCACTGCATGGTGTTTGAGAAACGGATGACCGAGACATAGTCTTTCAGAAGCATTCACTCTTTACCCCGGGTCGACCGGTACACCTACTTTCCCATACATCTGCTAGTCCACCACTGAAAGAGCTCACACAACTTACTCATACTATGCCAGAGCCCATAATGGCATTGTGGCTGCACACGGAAGTTTCTAGCATGAGTTGTTTTATGATCCCTTTGAGCCTGGGTGGCATTCTATAGGATAATCACACGGTACCCCCGGGATTTCCTAGGACAACACTGGATTCTCCAGGTGCCCTGCAACCAATCCACCCAGATGTGTATTCAAGTAGCCACCTTAAGTACAACCATTAATTAACAACTCACATCTGTCATGGATTTCACTCAAACCCAAACCACGTCTACGAGCATAGCATGGCAACCTAAGCATAACATAGAAGTAACTCCCAAGGGTTTGAAAATAATGTAGGTAATAGGTTCTACCTCAATCTACTTCCCAGTCCCACAAGTTAAGAGATCCTACTCATGCAATGTGAGAGGGTTTGATCTAATTCATAAAAACTGGGCAATAAAGGGTATGATGAAAGTGTTACTTGCCTTGCTGATGATTCGCAAAACCTAGACACTCGTAGTAGCATGCTTCGCACTCCGGGAATTTTATCGCAAGCAAACAATAGCATACATAAGCAAACAAGCAAAGATGCACGGACAGAACTGCAAATAAGAAGATCTAACAAAAAAGATCAACTTAAGAACTCCGGTTTGCAAAAAGAATCAAACCAAACGGAGCAACGAAACTCAAACTGCGAAAGAAACAAGATCCATTTACTAGATTGATCTAAGGTCAAATTTTACAGTATCAAAACCTTGTTCAAGTTGATTAAACGGAAAGAGGGCTTCGAGACGAAGATCTGGGATTTTGAATCGCCTGATTCTGACTCTCAAGTGAAAAGAAAAACTAAAAACAAGATCAGGGCAGAAATCGCGATCGAAAATAATCGCGGAAAAAGCCCCGAAAAAGAAAACTAACGAACAGGCTAACGAACGAATGTTCGTTATCTATGACTAATGGATGAACATCGTTCACTAAAACGAACGTACGGATGAACGTCCGCTAACTAACTAAACCGAAGTAAAACCGAACCGATCTATAAAAAAAAGACCTAGGGTTTTGAAAACAAAACCGAACGTTTTATTTAAACCGGCCGTACCTTAACGGGTCGGGCGGTCAGACGGGTGGGGCGGCGGGGCGTCGGCAGCTGGCGGCGCTTGCGGCGGGGCTCGGCGGCGGCAGTGGCTGCGTGCGGCGGCGGAGCGGCTCGACTTGGGCAAGGGGGCGGCGAGGTGGCTGACTCGGGCATGACGGGAGATGGGCGGCGGGCGGACTCCGCCTGGAGGTAGGCGGCGGCGCAGCGGGCCGGCTGGGCCTTCACCCTAGTTCGGTCTGAAACTTGTTTTTTTTATAATAATATCCTACCGCAGAAAAACATGAAAATAAAACACTAAATGGAGACGAAAAATTCCGAAATAAATTTTCGCCGTCCTCTAATAATATTTAGGACAAAGTGAACATTTTTCCCGGACCTAAATGCAATTTTGAAAAACGCTCATTTTTCCTATGCAAATAAAATTGCAAATAAATCCGAAATAAAAACCAAAAGTGATTTTAATATTTTTCCTCCAATATTTCTTTTATTTTGGAGAAGTCATATTATCTCCACTTGTATATTTTATTAAGAAATTTGTTTAGGGGAGAAAAATAATTAAAACCACGGTGATCCCCGTACCGGTATTTGAGAAAACTCAAAGACAAAATCGGTAGAATTCCCAACTCTCTTCGTAGGTCCTTGAGTTGCTTAGAATCTTCAAGGATCGCCACGCACGAAAAGCAATATAATATGCAATGGAATATGTTCTATGTATAACATTCCAAATTAAAAATTTGGGATGTTACAGGAATCCATTAACAAGGTTGATCAAGTCTTGTTAATAAACTCTTTTCGAATAACATGAAACCGGAGAATTTTTGAATAACACTAGGTTACCTCAATGAGGATATGCATGTCCCCAACAATAAGAATATCATATTTCTTCTTGACAGTAGGAAGAGGAAATTCAAAATCTTCAATAGTAATAGTTGAAATTTTTCCAATAGAATTGATACTGTGGACCTGAGGTTGTTTCCTCGGAAAGTGTATCGTATGCTCATTACCATTAACATGAAAAGTGACATTGCCTTTCTTGCAATCAATTATAGCCCCTGAAGTATTCAAAAAGGGTCTACCAAGGATAATAGACATATTATCGTCCTCGAGAATATCAAGGATAACAAAGTCCGTTAAAATAGTAACATTTGCAACCACAATGGGCACATCCTCACAAATACCGACAGGTATAGAAGTTGATTTATCGGCCATTTGCAAAGATATTTCAGTAGGTGTCAACTTACTCAAGTCAAGTCTACGATATATAGAGAGAGGCATAACACTAACACCAGCTCCAAGATCACATAAGGCAGTTTTAACATAGTTTCTTTTAATGGAGAAAGGTATAGTAGGTACTCCTGGATCTCCTAGTTTTTTAGGTATTCCACCCTTAAAAGTGCAATTGGCTAGCATCATGGAGATTTCAACTTCAGGTATCTTTCTTTTATTGGTGATAATATCATTCATATACTTAGCATAAGGATTTGTTTTAAGCATATCAGTCAAACGCATACGCAAAAAGATAGGTCTAATCATTTCAGCAAAGCACTCAAAATTCTCATCATCCTTTTTCTTGGATGTTTTAGGAGGAAAAGGCATGGGTTTCTAAACCCATGCTTCTCTTTCCTTGCTGTGCTTCCTAGCAACAAAGTCTCTCTTATCATAACGTTGATGCTTTGATTGTGTGTTATCAAGATCAACAGCAGGTTCAATCTCTACATCATTATCATTGCTAGGTTGAGTATCATCATGAACATCATCATTAACATTATCACTAGGTTCTTGTTCATTACAACATTGTGTCTCAGCATCAGAAATAGATATATCATGTGGATTCTCAGGTGTGTCAGCTACAGGTTCACTAGAAGCATGCAAAGTCCGATCATTTTTTCTGTTTCTTCTTTTTAGAAGAACTGGGTGCATCTAAGTTATCTCTCTGAGAATCTTTCTCAATTCTCTTAGGGTGGCCTTCAGGATACAGAGGTTCCTGAGTCATTTTACAACCTCTAGTCATAACTCTAACAGCATTATCATTTTTCTTACTATTTAATTCATTCAGAAAATTCTTTTGTGCTTTAAGTACTTGTTCTACTTGAGTGGTAACCATAGAAGCATGTTTACTAATGAGTTTCAATTCACCTTTAACTCTAGACATATAATCACTCAAGCGTTCAATCATATAGGCATTACGTTGCAATTGTCTACCAACATAAGCATTGAAGTTTTCTTGTTTAACAATTAAGTTGTCAAACACATCTAAGCATTGGCTAGCAGACTTATAACGAGGAATATCACCTTCATCAAATCTATAAAGAGAATTTACCTTTACTACCCGTGTCAGGTTATCAAGACCATGTATTTCTTCAATAGGTGGTAAATTCTTAACATCTTCAGTCAATACCTTTTTCTTTCATATATTTCTTTGCCTCTTGCATATCTTCAGGACTGAAAAATAGAACACCCCTTTTCTTTGGAATTGGCTTAGGGGCTGGTTCAGGAAGTGTCCAATTATTTTCAATGGTCAACATATTATTCAATAGTAATTCAGCTTGATCGACAGTTCTTTCCCTCAAAACACAACCAGCACAACTATCCAGGTGGTCTCTGGAAGTATCGGTTAGTCCATTATAAAAGACATCAAGTATTTCATTCCTCTGAAGAGGATGATCAGGCAAAGCATTAAGTAATTGTAGAAGCCTCCCCGAAGCTTGTGGGAGACTCTCTTCTTCAATTTGCACAAAGTTATATATTTCCCGTAAGGCAGCTTGTTTCTTATGAGCGGGAACATATTTAGCAGAGAAGTAATAAATCATATCCTGGGGACTACGCACACAACCATGATCAAGAGAATTAAACCATGTCTTAGCATCACCCTTTAACGAGAACGGAAATAACTTAAGGATATAGTAATAACGAATTTTTTCCTCGTTGGTAAATAGGGTGGCTATATCATTCAACTTAGTAAGATGTGCCACAATAGTTTTAGATTCATAGCCATGGAAAGGATTAGATTCAACCAAAGTAATTAACTCAGGATCAACAGAGAAATCATAATTCTTATCAGTAACAAAGATAGGTGAAGTAGCAAAAGCAGGGTCATATTTCATTCTAGCATTCAAAGACTTTTCTTTCAGCTTAACTAATAATTTCTTAAGATAATATCTATCGTTGCAAGCAAGAAACTGTCTAGCAGTTTCTTCATCCATAACATAACCCTCAGGAATAACAGGCAATTCATATCTAGGGGGAGAATCTTCATCATCACTTTCATCATTATTATCAGTTTCAATATTTGCATTCTCCCTAACCTTAGCAATTTGTTCATCTAGAAATTCACCTAGTGGCACAGTATTATCAAGCATAGAAGTACTTTCATCATACATAGCAGAAGTGGCATCATCAAGAACATGCGACATATCAGATTCAATAGAAGGAGTAGGTGTCGCAAGTTTAGTCATAACAGAGGGTGAATCAAGTGCAGAGCTAGATGGCAATTCCTTAGCACCCCTCGTAGTTGAGGGATAAATCTTGGTTTTTGAGTCTTTCTAGTTCTTCATAGTGATCAACAGATATAAATACCAAGTCACATAAATAATATAGCTATGCTCCCCAGCAATGGCGCCAGAAAATAATCTTGATAACCCACAAGTGTAGGGGATCGCAACAGTTTTCGAGGGTAAAGTATTCAACCCAAATTTATTGAATAAACACAAGGGGAGCCAATCTCAAGTATTAGCAGCTGAGTTGTCAATTCAACCACACCTGGAAACTTGGTATCTGCAGCAAGGTAATTTAGTAGCAAGGTAATATGGAAGTAACACTAACGGAAGCAAAAGTAGCGATAGTAGTTTTGTAGTGATTGTAACAGTAGCAGCAGAAAAGTAAATAAGCAACAAGAAATATGTGAAAAGCTCGTAGGCATTGGATCGGTGATGGAGAATTATGTCGGATGTGATTCCTCATGTAATAGTTATAACATAGGGTGACACAGAACTAGCTTCAGTTCATCAATGTAATGTAGGCATGTATTCCCAATATAGTCATACGTGATTATGGAAAAGAACTTGCATGACATCTTTTGTCCCATCCTCCCGTGACAGCGGGGTCCTAATGGAAACTAAGGGATATTAAGGCCTCTTTTTAATAGAGTACTGGACCAAAGCATTAACACATAGTGAATACATGAACTCCTCAAACTACGGTCATCACCGGGAGTGGTCCCGACTATTGTCACTTCGTGGTTGCCGGATCATAACACATAGTAGGTGACTATTAACTTGCAAGATAGGATCAAGAACACACATATATTCGTGAAAACATAATAGGTTCAGATCTGAAATCATGGCACTTGGGCCCTAGTGACAAGCATTAAGCATGGCAAAGTCATAGCAACATAAATCTTAGAACATAGTGGATACAAGGGATCAAACCCTAACAAAACTAACTCGATTACATGGTAAATCTCATCCAACCCATCACCATCCAGCAAGCCTACGATGGGATTACTCAGGCACGGCGGTGAGCATCATGAAATTGGTGATGGAGGAAGGTTGATGATGACGATGGCGACGATCTCCCCTCTCCGTAGCCCCGAACGGACTCTAGATCAACCCTCCCGAGAGAGATTAGGGCTTGGTGGCGGCTCCATATCCTAAAACGGGATAATTACTTCTCTCTGATTTTTTTCTCCCCGAAGGTGAATATATGGAGTCGGGGAAGACGTTGATACGTGTCCAACGTATATATAATTTTTGATTGTTCCATGCTATTATATATTCTGTTTTGGATGTTTAATGGGCTTTATTATACACTTTTATATTATTTTTGGGACTAACCTACTAACCCAAGGCCCAGTGCAAATTGTTGCTTTTTTGTCTATTTCAGTGTTTCGCAGAAAAGGGATATCAAACGGAGTCCAGATGGAATGAAACATTCGGGAGAGTTATTTTTGGAATCGTATCTTCACAGAAGACTTGGAGAGTACACGGGAGGGAACGAGAGAGCCGGCCACGGGGGTCCAGGGCGCGTCTAGGGGGGCAGGCACGCCCCCCACCCTCGTGGTCCCCCTATGGCTCCCCCGATGCCCTCCTTCCTCCTATATATATCCATGTACCCTGAAAACATCAAGGCAATAGAAAACCCTAATTCCACCGCCACAACCTTCTGTTCCCGTGAGAACCCATCTTGGGGCCCGTTCTGGAGCTCCACAGGAGGGGGGATCTATTACGGAGTGCTTCCACATAAACACCATAGCCTCACCAATGAGTTGTGAGTAGTTTACCACTGACCTTCGGGTCCGTAGTTATTAACTAGATGGCTTCCTCTCTCTCTTTGGATCTCAATACAAAGTTCTCCTCGATCTTCGAGGAGATCTATTCGATGTAATATTTTTGTGGTGTGTTTGTCGAGATTCGATGAATTGTGGGTTTATGATCAAGATTATTTATGAAAATTATTTGATTCTTTTCTGAAATATTTTATGTATGATTATAATATCCTTGCAAGTCTCTTCGAATTATTGGTTTGGTTTAGCCTAGTAGATCTATAGTTCTTGCAATGGGAGAAGTGCTTGGCTTTGGGTTCAATCTTGCAGTGTCCTTTCCCAGTGACAACAGGGGCAGCAAGGCATGTATTGTATTGTTGCCATCGAGGATAAAAAGAAGGGGTTTATATCAAATTGCTTGAGTTTATCCCTCTACATCATGTCATCTTGCTCAAAGCATTACTCTGTTCTTATGAACTTAATACTCTAGATGCATGCTGGATAGCGGTCGATGTGTGGAGTAATTGTAGTAGATGCAGAATCGTTTCGGTCTACGTGTTACAGACGTGATGCCTATATATAATGATCATGCCTAGATATTCTCATAACTATGCGCTTTTCTATCAATTGCTCGACAGTAATTCGTCCACCCACGGTAGAATTCTGCTTTCATGAGAGAAGCCACTAGTGAAACCTATGGCCCCCGGGTCTATCTTCATCATATTACTTTCCTTCAATTTCTTTTGTCGTTGCTTATTTACTTTCTTTACTTTCCGTTGTTATACCAAAAATACCGAAAATACTATCCTATCCTATATATCATATCTCACTTTCGTAAGTGACCGTAAAGGGATTGATGTCGTGGTTCTAAGTCTGACAGTAAAGGTAGGCAGTACGAATGGAGAGGCAAGGTTCTAGCTGTGGTGAGGTTGTACACAAGGTGTTAGAGAGTTCAGGCCCTTCTCGGAGGAAGTAATAGCCCTACGTCTCGGTGCCCGGAGGCTTGGTCGAATGGTATGTGTATGCGTGTTTACAGAGGTTCGAACCCCTGTACAGGAGGAGGGGGTGGCATATATAGTGTGCCAGGACCCCAGCCACGCTCCACGTTACTAAGGGTTCAATGTACATTAAGGCAGGCGTTACTGGTAACGCCTGCAGTAAAGGATAATTAAGGTGTTACTATAGCGAGTAAGTATAGGACCGTTGCTGTTCCAAGTGGCGTTTGACCTTCGGAGGTCGAGTGCCTGATCCGGTCGAGTGGGGTTGAGTCGTATTGCGTATGTGAGTCAGTCGAGTGGAGTGCCTCCTTGGACCGTCTCAGTCGACTGTCTCCACTGTCATAGGTCTTGTCTTTTGATCTTCTAGGGTAGAGACCTTGGGTGGCGTACCTCGATCAGGCCTGTGATCCTACCCTAGGTCTGTAACCTCGTCAGTAGCCCCCGAATGGATTGAGGCTTGAGCAAGGCGACGGTGAGAGAAGCTCTAGTTTTGGTTCGACGTCCTTGGGGTATATTGTTTCGGAGCTCGTGACTTGGGCAGGCTCCCTTAGTTGTTTCTTGGTCGCCTCGATTGATTCTGAAGCCATCAGTGAATTAGTTGCTTCTTGCGTCGACTGGACTTCTTGTGTCGATTGGACTCCTTGCATCGACTGGACTTTGCGCTAGGCGTCGGGCGCCGTGAGCGCGTGCTGTTTTTGACGGGATCGGTTCCCCTTCGGTCGCCGGATTCGGCGGGGCTTTCGAAATTTGGGGAAGCGCGTGGGGTGGGACGTGCCACATCAATCGGAGAGGTGCGCTTCGAACGCCTCTATTCCCGTGCCTCCTTTTTCGCCACGTATCACGTCAGCGTCTGTTACGGGATCAGATAGGATTGCTCGCAGCCATCGGTCAGCCACTCGACCGGGCCATTATAAAGGCGCGCCGAGCCCGCAGCGGGGAGCACTGTGCGCCCAATCTTCTCCCGTATGCCTCAGCTTCTCCGCTGCGCTCTTGCTCCCCTGCTGCGCCCCCGTCCCTTCCTGCCTCTCTCCGCAGCGACCGCTGGCGTGCGAGCCTTGGGCAAAGATAAGACCGCGGCCATGGAGCGCTCCAAGAAGGCGGCGTCGGGGAAGGGGAGGCGAGCTGGCCGGAGTGGTTCGTCGTCAAGGTCCGGACCCCCCGCTGGATGGATCCAGGGAGATTGGATCCGGTCCACCGTCATGGTGGAGGATCTGGAGGAGCTGGAGGAGGAGGGGTTGATCGCTCGCGGCTCCTGGCAGGCGCCGGGGGGAGAGCTCGAGCCCCGGCCGTGGGAGGGCAAGTGTGTACTCCACGCCACCCACGTCGACCGAGGTTTTTCTACGCCCCGCACCCTTTCTTCCATGCGTTCTTGATCTTCTTTGGAGCCCAGTTGCATTACTTTATGCCCAACTCCATCGCCTTCCTCTCTGCCTTTGTTTCTATGTGCGGGAACTTCCTCGGTTGCCGACCGCACTGGGGTTTGTTCAAGCACATCTTCACCTGTCGCTCACAAACTGTTAAGAGGGTGAACCTGAGTGACGGCAAGACGCACGTCCTTCAGGCGTGCGGCGGGCTCGGGATACATCTTAGGAATAGGAGCGCATTTCCCCCCATGAACCTTCCAGAGTCGATTCGGGGCTGGCAGTCGACCTGGTTCTATTACAAGGACAGTCCGACTCCGGGTCAGTCGACTGGCCTTCCTCCATATACTCTAGGTCGAGCCAGCCCACCTCCTTCGATGATAGTGAGTAAGGCTGAGAGGGCCGAAGTAGACATGTTGATGGAGAGGGTCGTCCAGTTAGTCCGCGAGGGGGTCACGGGGATGGACCTGTTTGAGGCTTATCTCGCGCGGAGGATCCAGCCGCTCCAAGCCCGGGACCACCCGATGTGGCTGTATTTCGGCACCGACGACTCGTCGCGAGTCCACCCGGAGCGGCCGACCCGAAGTACATGGTGTAGTACTTGAAGAGCATCACTGGGAATAAGGACAACCCCAGGGGGTCTAGGAGGATCATCCCGTTCGATGCTGACCACCTGCCTGACAAGGTTAGTCTTCTGCTTCCGAGTGACGTGTCTGTCGACTGGCTTGTGATTTGTATTGACGGGTCCGACTGATATTTGGTCAAACTTCTTTTCTTTGCAGATCTATATAGAGATGTATTCGCTGCCCAACGGGGACTTGGACCAGGAGGGCGAGGAGGGCACGGGGCGACGCTGCCCAGTGGAAGTCGGAGGAGGAGACTGAGGAGAGCGAGGACTATAGCAGCGGGGAGGAGGTCGAGTCACCTCCCCGCGACGAGCGTCGATCCAAGGAGAAGAACGACCCAGGGGCCGCGCGTCTCCAGGCGGGTCCTTCAGGCTCTCGGACGCCCAAGCGCACTTGGACGGCCACTCCTGAGCCTGCCGAGAAGATGCCCAAGCAGCCCAAGGTCACCACCACCAAGCCCCGGAAGGCCTTGCCCAGGATCAAGGTGGATGTTCCCATCGCCTCCACGTAAGTGCCACTCGGTCTTGTTCCTTTCTGCTTCTTGGAAGTCGACCGTCGACTCATCTCTTGAGCGAACCTTTCAGAGCCGCCGCTTCCACGACCTCGATGGACATCGACCGGGGTCGAGACGACAAGGAGACTACGGACGCCGCGACATCCCGTGCAGGTGTGAGTTCTATGAGACTTGTCTTATCCTTATTTTCTTTCGCGGGCCACGGTTGACTGAACTTAGTTCTCCGCTTGACTCGAAGTGCCACGCCTCGTCATAGAGCTTCCGGATGACGATGAGGACGAGGAGCAGTTGGGAGGGGATCGCCGGCGCGTAGGGAATAAGGGCAGGAAGACGCCTTCTGGCTCAGAGGCCCAGCGACAGGAGGACGCGGCCCGAGCCACGGTCTCTTTCGCCGTCTCCGTGTCGACCGTGCGTGCCGTCGACCCATCACCTGCGCCGATCGTCGACCCAGCGTCCGCTCCAGTCGTCGACCCAGCGCCAACTCCAGCCGGCGACCCAGCGCCAACTCCAGCCGGCGACTCAGCGCCAGTTCGTGCCGTAGATCCAGCGCCCGTGCCTGCGGCCGACCCGACGCCCGCCACTTCATCAGTCCTCTTCTCTACCTACCGCCTCCCGAAGGACCCTATGGGGGCGGCTCAAGAAGCCGTTCGCCAGGCGGAGGTGATGATGGGTAGGACGAAGGCGGCATATGAGGCTAGCATGGCGGCTTATGATGCCAGCTTTGCTCTTCGGGCCAACGTCCAGGTACGTTTGTCTTCGTTGAAGTAGTCTTTGGTTTTCGATAGAATCTGCTGTTTTTGTTTCGTGAGATACCACACCCACTGGGTGTTCTTCTCTTCTTTGAGCTCGCGCCGGACTGATCTCGGCCGAGTGAAATCAGTGGGGGCACGCTTAGTGCACCCACGAGGTGTAGTCCCCGAGACCGTGGTCGACTGCTGGCTGTCGGCTATGGTCTTACTATAGAACTTTTCCTTCTTGTTGTTGTGTTTTTTTTGCTCGCGCCGGACTGACCTTGGCCGAGTGAAACCAGTGGGGGCACGCTCAGTGCACCCACTGGGTGTAGTCCCCGAGACTGCGGTTGAGTATTTTGACTCGAGTGTAGTCTTATAATCTTGCTTTGTTGTGTTGATGCAGAAATCTTGCTAGTTCGGGGCCAAGTTTGCAGATCTTGAGAAGAAGCAAATCCAGCTTAATCTTGACTTGCAGTTGGCTCGGGACCACCTAAAGAAGACGCAGGACGATGCGGCTGGTAACTTACTCCTATCTTTTGTCGACTGACTTTTCGATAGATGTGCCTTGTGTTCCTTCATGTTCATCTGTCCAGTGGCGGCTTTGGTAGGTCAACTAAGGGCAGCCTTGGAGCAAAAGGATCTTGACTTGGCGGCGACGCAGCAGACGGCTCAGGAGAAATCGGAACTGGCGGCGAAGAAGCTGGCTTCCGTGGGTGCGCTCGAGGCGGAGATCATCCGACTGAGAGGCTCACTCGACGCGGCCAACCAACAGGTGACTCAGCTAAAGAAGTCCAAGGCAGTCCTGAACGACAAGTACGAGGCTCTCTTTCGGAAGAGGGTTGATCTTGAGGCGTATCTGGGCGACATTACCAAGAATTGGTACCTCGTGCTCGAAGGTATGCCTACTTCGGCTTGGTTGAAGTTGGATCGGTCGACCCGTATCTTATTTGTTGACTCGACTTGTTGTTTTTGGTGCAGAGTTCTGTCGTAACTTTGAAGAGGAGACTGGACGGGTCGAGCCCGGCTTGGACCCAACCAACTCCATCGTGAAGGACGAGGTGTCCATGAATATACTGAGGCTGGAGTCCCGCCTCACTGCGGCCACGAATTATCTGGGACGACTGAAGGTAGTGATGGCCCGAATCGACACCGCGCTCTGGAGTCGTGTAGTAGAACGACCTCGAGTCCCTGATGACTCGACTCAACGAGATCCCCGACCGAGTGCAGGAGTGGAAGAAGTCGGCAGCCCGGGGAGGAGCTGACGTGGCGCTGTCCTTGGTCTGTGTGCACTGCAGGGAGGTGAAGGAGAGGAAGCTTGCTGCGCTGAAGGTCGCAAACACGAAGGAGCTCCAATTCTAGTCGTTTATGGAGACTTTCCTCGAAGCCGCCACTCGCATCGCCGATGGGATCGATCTGGATGAATTCGTTGCGCCTACAAGCCCGCCTCCTCCTGAGGCATGACTTTGATACATTAATCTCATTTCCTGCCGAATGCCGCGTGGATTTGTACTCGTTAAACTCTGGTGGGTCTGTGGCCCAAGTACTCTTGCTCGAACCTTGCGGGGCTTTTATTTGATTTTGACCCTTTGGTTTGTCGCTCTTCTTTTGATTGCTCGAATCTTTGAGTCGACGTCTTCAGCTAGGTCCCCGAGTGAGAGGGTCATTCTTCACTCGAAGTAGAATGTTTATAACTTAGGCGATTCCAAGCTACGTTGTACTTGTGGCGGAGCTCGGAGGACCGAGCCGCTCTATACTTGTGGCGTAGCTTGGAGGACCGCAGCTAAGCCCCCGAGTGAGAGGGTTGCTCTTCACTCGGAGTAACTGACTGTAACTTAGGCGAGTCATGGGGTCGCAGCTAAGCCCCCGAGTGAGAGGGTCGCTGTTCACTCGGAGTGGAATGTTTACAACTTAGGCGATTCCAAGCTACGTTGTATTTGTGGCGGAGTTCGGATGACCGAGCCGCTCTATACTTGTGGCGTCGCTTGGAGGACCGCAGCTAAGGCCCCGAGTGAGAGGGTTGCTCTTCACTCAGAGTAAATGATTGTAACTTAGGCGAGTCACGGGGTCGTAGCTAAGCCCCCGAGTGAGAGGGTCGCTCTTCACTCGGAGTGGAATGTTTATAACTTAGGCGATTCCAAGCTACGTTGTATTTGTGGCGGAGCTCGGAGGACCGAGCCGCTCTATACTTGCGGCGTAGCTAGGAGGACCGCAGCTAAGCCCCCGAGTGAGAGGGTTGCTCTTCACTCGGAGTAAATGATTGTAACTTAG
>LR738715.1:694454446-694526865 GCA_902687465.1 Secale cereale
TCACTCTTCACTCGGAGTGGAATGTTTATAACTTAGGCGATTCCAAGCTACGTTGTATTTGTGGTGGAGCTCGGAGGACCGAGCCGCTTTATACATGTAGCGTAGCTTGGAGGACCGCAGCTAAGCCCCCGAGTGAGAGGGTTGCTCTTCACTCAGAGTAAATGATTGTTACTTAGGCGAGTCACGGGGTCGCGGCTAAGCCCCCGAGTGAGAGGGTCGCTCTTCACTCGGAGTGGAATGTTTATAACTTAGGCGATTCCAAGCTACGTTGTATTTGTGGCGGAGCTCGAAGGACCGAGCCGCTTTATACTTGTAGTGTAGCTTGGAGGACCGCAGTTGAGCACCCACTGGGGGATTTAGAGGACACCAATCGTTAGGGGATCATTGCTATCTTGTCTTTGAAAAAAATTGGGAAATCTTTATTACAACTCGACCGTTGAGTGTCTCAAGTGTAAAAGTGGCGGAGCAGGTCTGCGTTCCACGAATGAGGTTCGTCCCTCTTCTGGGCTACATTGTAGAGGTGGTACGCTCCATTGCGCAGCACCTTGGTGATGATGAACGGGCCTTCCCAGGCCGGGGCGAGCTTGTGCGGACGTTTCTGATGCACTCGAAGGACCAGGTCTCCTTCCTGGAATGCTCGGCTTCTTACGTTGCGAGCATGGAAGCGACGCAGGTCTTGTTGATAGATGGTCGACCGGATCAGGGCCATCTCTCTTTCCTCTTCCAAAAGGTCGACTGCATCTTGACGTGCCCGCTCTGCCTCGGCTTCGGAGAAGAGTTCCACTCTGGGGGGCGTTGTTCAATAAGTCGCTCGGCAACACAACTTCGGCTCCATAGACCAGGAAAAAAGGGGTACGGCCAGTCGACCGGTTTTGAGTCGTCCTCAGATCCCATAGGACAGATGGCAGCTCAGTTACCCAATCTCCGGCGGCATGCATAAGGTCACGCATGAGCCGTGGCTTTAGGCCTTGGAGAATCAAACCATTTGCTCTTTCTGCCTGTCCATTCGAATGCGGATGTGCCACGCAGGCGTAGTCGACTCGTGTTCCTTGGGAAGCACAGAAAGCTCTGAATTCATCCGTGTCAAAGTTGGAGCCGTTGTCTGTGATAATGCTGTGGGGGGCCCCATATCTGAATATTAGCTCCATGATGAAGCTGATGGCGGTGCTCGACTCGAGGTTCTTGATGGGCTTGGCCTCGATCCACTTGGTGAACTTGTTGACTGCCACCAGAAGGTGGGTGAACCGACTTCTGCCTGTCCTGAAGGGGCCGACCATGTCCAGGCCCCAAACAGCGAAGGGCCAGACTAGCGGAATGGTCTTCAGGGCGGACGCCGGCTTGTGTGACATGTTGGAGTAGAACTGGCAACCCGCGCATTTGTCCACAATATACTTGGCCATCTCGTTGGCGCGGAGCCAGTAAAACCCGGCTCGGCATGCTTTGGCCACGATAGTCCGAGAGGAGGCGTGGTGGCCGCAAGTTCCCGAATGGATTTCATCCAAGATCAGTCGACCTTCCTCTGGATCGACGCAGCGCTGGGCGACTCCGATGACGCTTTCTTTGTAGAGCTGACCTTGGATGACTGTGAACGCCTTGGATCGACGGACAATCTGGCGTGCTTCTTCTTCGTCTTCTCGGAGATCTTGCCTGAGCAGATATGATATATACGGCACAGTGTAGTCTGGCGTAATCACTAAGACCTAAATGATCAGGTCGACCACGGCTGGCACTTCGACCTCAGTCGGATCCGCCGCGCTGACTGGCTGCGGGGGCTCTTCCGTGAAGGGGTCTTCTTTGACAAAGGGGGTGTGCAGATGCTCCAGGAACACATTCTTGGGTATAGACCTCCGAGTCGACCCAATTTTTGCAAGATCGTCGGCTAGCTGATTATTTGCTCTGGGCACATGATGGAGCTCTAAGCCTTTGAACTTCTTTTCAAGCTTACGCACTGCACTGCAATAACTGGTCATTGCTGGGCTCCTGAAGTCCCATTCTTTCATCACTTGATTCACTACCAGGTCGGAGTCGCCGTAGACCATCAGGCGACGGACGCCGAGTGAGAAGGCCATACGCAACCCATACAAAAGTGCTTTGTATTCGGCCTCGTTGTTTGTTGAATCAAAATGGATCAGAAGGACGTAGCTGAGCTTGTCGCCCCTGGGAGAGACCAGGACCACGCCTGCGCCGGATCCGTTCAGCATCTTGGACCCATCGAAGAACATAGTCCAATGGTCCGACTGGACTTGAGTCGGCAGCTCTTGTTCTATGCACTCAGCCACAAAATCCGCTATGGCGAGAGACTTGATGGCTTTCTTCGCTTCAAACTTGATATCTAACGGAAGAAGTTCAATCGCCCATTTTGCCACTCGACCGGTTGCATCTCGGTTGTTTAGTATCTCTGATAATGGGGCGTCGCTGACGACTGAGATCGAATGGTCCGAGAAGTAATGGGCAACCTTTTTTGCACTCAAGTAAATCCCGTACACAAGCTTTTCGTAATGTGGATACCTTTGCTTCGAGGGAGTCAAAACTTCAGATATATAATAGACCGGGCGTTGGACCTTGTATGCCTTGCCCTCTTCTTCCCGCTCGACCATGAGTACAGTACTGACGACTTGTCCGATGGCAGCAATGTACAGCAAAAGAGGCTCACCACTAACTGGGGCAGCGAGCACCTGCTGGGTGGACAGCAGGGCTTTGAGCTCTTCAAACGCTGCTTCGGCTTCGGGATTCCACTCGAACTTGTCGGATTACTTCATGAGTCGGTAGAGAGGCAGTGTCTTCTCACCAAGACGAGAAATGAATCGACTCAATGCGGCCAAGCAACCAGTAAGCTTCTGGACGTCGTGTATACGCTCGGGGCGTCTCATTCGGAGGATGGCGCTGACCTTCTCTGGATTGGCGTCGATTCCCCGTTCGGAAATGAGAAAACCGAGCAACTTGCCTCCAGGAACTCCAAATGTACACTTTGATGGGTTGAGCTTGATATCGTAGCTTCTGAGGTTTGCGAATGTCTCAGCGAGGTCGGTCAGTAGGTCGGAACCTTTCCGTGACTTGACCACAATGTCATCCATGTATGCCTCGACGTTCCGAATGATTTTCTTTATCAAGCACTTCTGGATCATGCGCATGAAGGTAGCGCCGGCATTTTTTAGGCCGAAAGGCATGGTGACATAACAAAAACACCTGAAGGGGGTGATGAAAGCTGTCTTGATCTCGTCGGGTCCGAACAGACGGATCTGATGGTACCCAGAATACGCGTCCAGAAAGGACAAACGCTCACATCCCGCAGTCGAGTCGACTATTTGATCGATGCGAGGAAGAGGAAAATGATCTTTCGGGCAGGCCCGATTGATGTGCTTGAAATCGATGCACATGCGGAGAGACTTGTCCTTCTTGGGGACAATGACGACGTTGGCGAGCCACTCGGAGTGGTATATCTCGTGGATATACTCTGCTGCCAGGAGTCGAGCCACTTCTTCGCCAATTTCCTTTCGCTTCTCCGCAGCGGATCGACGGAGGTGTTCCTTCACAGGTTTCACTTTGGGGTCGACTCGCAAATGATGCTCAGCCAGTCCCCTGGGTACACCTGGCATGTCTGATGGTTTCCATGCAAATATGTCCCAGTTCTCACGGAGGAACTGGATGAGCGCTTCTTCCTATTTGCTGTCGAGTGTGGTGGAGATGTGGGTCAGTGCCGCTTTGGGGTCGGTGGGGTGGATGTGCACGGGTTTTGTGTCCTCGGCCGACTGAAAAGCTGACTCGGAAGCCGGCTTCTTCGCCCTTAACAGGTCGCTCGGATCCACTCTCTTTTGGTACTCCTCCATCTCTACTGCTGCCATTTGCTCGTCGGCGATCTTTGAGCCTTTCTGGAAGCATTCTTCCGCTTTCTGCCGGTTCCCAGTGACGGTTATGACGCCGTTGGGTCCCGGCATCTTCAGCTTGAGGTAGACGTAACATGGTCGAGCCATGAACCTGGCGTAGGCGGGCCTACCTAGGATGGCGTGATAGGCGCTGTTGAAGTCCACCACTTCGAACGTCAGCTTCTCCTTTCGATAGTTCTTGGACTCACCAAAGACTATGTCGAGTGAGATCTGGCCAAGTGAGTCGGCTTTCTTCCCGGGGATTATCCCGTGGAACCTCGTGTTACTTTCCCTCAGCTTGGACATCGGAATGCCCATATCCCGGAGGGTTCCTGCATACAAGATATTCAAGCCACTACCCCCATCCATCAGAACTCTGGTCAGGCGCGTGCCTTCGATAACTGGGTCGACCACCAGTGCCTGCCGCCCAGGGGTGGCAATGTGCGCTGGGTGATCGGACTGGTCAAATGTGATGGGGGTCTTTGACCATTTCAAGAACGTGGGGGTCGCCGGGGCAACCATGTTTACTTCTCTGTTGATGATTTTTAGTCGACTTTTGCTCTCGACGTCTGCGAAAATCACCAAAGTGGAGTTGACACGGGGGTATCCTCCGTCCCCTTCCTTGTCTTCGGACTCTTCTGATTCCTTCTCTTTCTCAGTCGACTGATCTTTTTGGAAACTCTGGATCAAGAGCCGACACTGTCGAGTGGTGTGCTTGGGATACACCAAGTTCCCCTCTTCATCTTTCTTCGTGTGTATGGGGCACGGCTGGTCGAGCATATCATCTCCAGCCTAACCCTTTCCTTTCTTGGGGGCCCAGGAGCCTTTTGGCTTCCCTTTGCCCTTTCCTTGATTAACCACCGTAGCCTCCCCCTGAGTGGCTGGGTCAGCCTTGCGCTTATTCTTCCGATTGTGATTCTGGTCGTCCTGCCCAACTGGTTTCTTGCCACTGCGGAGCCGATCGGCCTCCTCGCCGTTAGCGTACCAACTGGCAATCTCCATCATCCACGACAGAGACATGTCGCCTGTTCGGCCAAACTTCAGATTTAACTCTTGGTTACGCACGCCTTCCTTGAAAGCGCACACCACCTGGTGCTCAGACACGTTTTCCACTGTGTGATGCAAAGTTGTCCATCGCTGGATGTAGTCTCTCAAAGTTTCACTCGGCTTCTGCGTGCAGTGCTGAAGCTCTGCGAGTCCAGCACGTCGCTTGAAAGTGCCTTTGAAGGTCCGAACGAAAACCCGAGCGAGCTCTTCCCAACTGTAAATACTCCTGGGGGCCAACTAGTTGAGCCACGCCCTAGCGGAGCCTCCCAGCATCAAGGGGAGGTGCTTCATGGCCACGTCGTCGTTACCGCCTCCGATCTGTACGGCCACTCGGTAGTCTTCCAGCCAAGTGTCCGACTTCGACTCACCGGTGAACTTGCTTACTCCTGCTGCCAGCCTGAAGTTTGGGGGGATCTCCGCGTCTCTGATAGCACTACAGAAACATTCGGGCCTAGAGGCCGGCGCTCGGCTGCCACTGGGTTGGTCTCCGCCTCGATCGTCTCTCGATGCCCGGTTACGATCGACTCGACCTTGCACAAGGATGGACCTCGCATCGAAGCCTGGTCGTCGGGGATCAGGGGGATCCTCCGCTCGTCATCTCGTAGGCGCCTGCCCACGTGCCGCTGGGGCGAGTGTGACCCACTCCCCGGAGGAGGGGTAGGCGCTCGACGGCGGTCGTAGCATCCGTGTCGACGGTCGAGTGGATCGTCGTTCCGACCCAGGTGCTGGTCTTGCTGCGGGCCACGCTCCTCACGCCTCGGGGGCGAACTTGGACCGTGGGCCGACCACACGGTGTCTGCAGCCACCGATCTGCTGTGAATCCTATTGCGATTGAGAAACAGCCGCGTTTCGTTCTTCAGCCATTCGGAGCAAAGCTCGGATCTGCTGAAGACCTCTCCCAGCTTCTGACTGGGAGGGTTGAATCGACTCCACGATACGAGCCGCGGCTTCGAGGTTTTGGACTGGTGTGCGGAACACCTGAGTCTCGCGCTGACGCGATTGCCGCGGCCGTCGACTGGACTCGGGGACCAGTCGGCGGGCCTGTTCGTCGAGTGAGCGTTGGATGTTTTCCAAGCGTGCGCGCTTGGCCAAGGTGGCCAGGCGCGTGGCTTAGAGAGCCAAAGCTTCTGGGGAATCTCCCACGATGGGAGTGAAGAGTGCATCTCCGTTGCGGCGACAAAGCTCAGCCCTTTGCTCGAAGGTGAGGGGCTGAGGGATGTAACCGTCGTTGTCGTGCGCTCGATTGCCGCCACTGCCGCCGTTCTCACCGCGAGGAAAACCTGGCGGGCTGCAGCGCGAATCAACCATGAGGATTTCCGCCGCGGGATCGCTGCTCTCGTACTCGGAAACAGAGTCTTCGAGGCCGGTCGACTGGTCGGCCGGCCCGTAGAGGTAGCCGTCGGGCTCAATGGCCGCGACTTGTGGGGTGGCTGTTTGACGGGCCACCGCATGTTTCACCCACCGCTGGAGCCGCGAACGACCGGATCGCTTGCGGTGGCGTCCAACGGCAGACGGGGGACAATGAGTACCGAGTCGATGGCTGCAGCAGGAGGACGCTGCCGGCGCCGGTGCGAAAGTGCGCAGTTCCGCGGGCGGGCAGAGCCTCGACGTCGAGAGGGGCTTCCTGGAGCCATGCGGAGTGGTCGGCGACAAAGACCAGCGCGCCGAGCCAGATTTCGTGGCCCAACACCAAACCGCCGCCTAACACCATGATGAAAGTGGTCGAAGAAGAGATTGCAACTTCACCAGATGTCGCTAAGACGCCTTGCCCCACGGTGGGCGCCAACTGTCGTGGTTTTAAGTCTGATAGTAAAGGTAGGGGGTACGAATGGAGAGGCAAGGTTATAGCTATGGTGAGGTTGTACACAAGGTGTTAGTGAGTTCAGGCCCTTCTCGGAGGAAGTAAAAGCCCTACGTCTCGGTGCCCGGAGGCTTGGTCAACTGGTATGTGTATGCGTGTTTATAGAGGTGCGAACCCCTGTACAGGAGGAGGGGTGGCTTACATTAAGGCAGGCGTTACTGGTAAAGCCTGCAGTAATTGATAATTAAGGTGTTACTATAGCGAGTAAGTATATGACCGTTGCTGTTCCAAGTGGCGTTTGACCTTCGGTGGTCGAGTGCCTGATCCGGTCGAGTGGAGTTGAGTCGTCTTGCGTATGTGAGTCAGTCGAGTGGAGTGCCTCCTTGGACCGTCTCAGTCGACTGTCTCCACTGTCATAGGTCTTGTCTTTTGATCTTCTAGGGTAGTGACCTTGGTTGGGGTACCTCGATCAGGCCTGCGACCCTACCCTAGGTCTGTAACCTCGTCAATTGACAACCCCTTATCGCATTGGCTGCAAAGTTCTTATTTGTTCGTGGAGGTGCGAGGGACTCGCGCGTGGTCTCCTACTGGATTGATACCTTGGTTCTCAAAAACTGAGGGAAATACTTACGCTACTGTGCTGCATCACCCTTTCCTCTTCGAGGGAATACAACGCAAGCTCAAGAAGTAGCAAGAAGAATTTCTGGCGCCGTTGCCGGGGAGATCTACGCAAAAGTCATATACCAAGTACCTATCACAAACCCTTATCCCTCGCATTGCATTATTTGCCTCTCGTTTTCCTCTCCCCCACTTCACCTTTGCCGTTTTATTCGCCCTTTTTCCGTTCGCCTTTTTGTTTGCTAGTGTTGCCATGTGCCCTCTATCAGTTTGCATCTTCGCTTGCTAAATTATGGATCCTCATCCACTTGCCAATCTTTTTGAGAGATCTAACTATGATGAACCAATTTCTAGTGAGTTTAGTGCACTAGATTATCTTTATGAGTTTTTGCTTGAAATTCGTAAATCTAAAATTTGTGATGAATTGTTGAAACAAGAAATTTATGAAGTGATTCACGATAGCTCTTTGAATGAAAAGCATGATTGCAATGATGTTATTATAAATTTTCTTAATGCAATTGTGTTAATGATATGCAAAACCTCAAGCTTGGGGATGCTAGTTTTGCTATGACTACTATTTGTTGCAATGATCATGATTGGGGTGATTCTTCTTATAATCTTAAGAAAAAATATAAGCCCCATGATGAATGTGAGATTGATAAAAATATTTTCAATAATATTGAAAGTGGGATTGGAAGAGTGTCAACTTTAGATCCCACATATTTGGAGAATGTTCAATCTTATGAAATTATTGAAAAAGTGGGTTTGGAGAGGTCATGACTTTAGTTAATGTTGTTCCCACTATTTTGGAAGAGTGTCAACTTCGTATGCATGTGGTTCAGGTTGAGAATATGTTTTGTGATAGCTATATTGTTGAATTTGCTTATGATCCTACATGCAATTATTATGAGAGAGGAAAATGTGGTTGCAGAAATCTTCATGTTACTAAATTACCTCTCTTCATGTTGAGATTGATCTTCTTTCTTTCTTCTTCCTTGCATATGCTTGTAATGCACCAGATGTAACACTTTCCAAATATGGCAATATATGAACTTTGGCTTCATCAATTCCTTTCCGGGCTCTTCTTTCATTTCGGGTTTCTTTGTTTTGTCGTGTGCGTGTGTGCATTTCATCAATGTCATGTTGTCATGTGCATTGCATTGCATTTGTGTTGTCACTTGCACCCGGTCCCACTCGTCTCTTTCCGTTGTCCGTTTCGAGATCCGACGCTCTCACACGTGCCCGTGGCATCCCCGAGTCCTCCTTTCGTGTGTGGCCGTGTAACGTTTCCGGAATGGCGTGATACTTGTCGTGCGTTGTTGTTTTGGTACGTGTTGGCCGCCCGTCAAGTTTCGTCGCGTTTGGAGTTCGTTTGGTACTCCAACGGTTAACCTAGTGGGCTAAAATAACCTCTTCTTTAAGGCCCAAGACCCCCTCCACAATAGTCCACTAACCCAGCAAAACCCTTCCCATCATCTCGGTCGTCGAATTGTGATTGCGTGGCCGAAAACCGCTGCCCATTTGGAGTCTCCTAGCTCCCTATGCCTATAAATACGTCTGCTGCGTCCAATTTTCGGGCAAAAACCCTAGTCCCACCTCCTCCACCGCCGCCGGACGCGTCCGTCACCGCCCCCTCGACCGACCAGGAGGCGACACGTCGCCCGGCTTCCTCTCTCCTCCCGCGGCCCGCCGGGAACGCGCGCGACCCGCCCTGCCCGCGCATCTGCCGCCGCCTGCTTCTCCGCCCGGCCCGCGCATCCGCCTCCCCGCCGATATTCCCGTAGCCCGATGCCGCCGCGCTTCCCCGCCGCCGGGCCAGCCTCGCCGCGATCTCCGCCGCCGGAGCCCGAGGGCTCGTCGCCGGCCCCGAGCCTCCCCGCCGCCGGCCGGTGCCCGCACCACCGCCGCCTCTCCGATCCCTCGCCGCCGCGCCACCCTGGGCCCACTCCGCCGACGCCCGCGTCCACGCCGCCGGCCGCCGATCCCGCTGGATCCAGTCGCCGCCGCTAGGGGCAAACCCTAACGGGTCGGCGCCCGCGTCCCCGCTCCGACCCGCTCTGCTTTCGTCCGACCCGATCTGCGAGGTTGATTCCTTTTTTTCACTAAGTCAGAGAATTTCTTTTTTGTTGCATGTTCATTTAGCTGTATCTTTTTGTGTGTAAGTCAAATCTGTGCATATGATATGTCAAAATGACCGTGGTGATGTGTACTACGTTTTGTTCCATTGTGGCATGCTTGTTTGAGTTCATCTAGAGGTCCTAATATCTGTTGCAAGAGTGCTACTTGATATAAACTGTTGCTACTTGTTATTTTCATGCCATGTTTCAGATGTGATAACTTGGTGCATGTTTATCCAAATGAAGCAAATGATATGTCAAAATGTTCGTTGTGAGATGCTCTGCATGATGGTTGCTGTAGCATTCATGTTAGGGTTCTTTTTGCCATGTTAATCTCTATTGCAAAAGTGCATGTGGTTGTTATGTTTTGTAACATGTTATGAGATGCTGATTTGGAGAGCTCGGTGCTATTGATGTGTTTGTCTCCTTGTCACATGCCAATATGTTTTAGTATCTCCATCATGTGGTCTTTGCTGTGGTGCAAACCATTTTCCATGATATGCCTTGAGGTGACTTAAACATGCTTGCAAACATACCATGCCAACATAACTGTTTTATACTTAGTGAAGTTTCTACTAAGTCTGGAATCTGTCATATCCTGATGCTATGTTTGCTTGATGTCCTAGGCAAATCCATGTTAGTTTTGGGGTGGCCATTTATCATTCCTTGTTTTACATTTTGTTTTCTATCCATCCATGCCCTCACTTGCTCATTTGGCTTGATGTAGCTTATTTAATTCTTGCTCCCAAGTTGCTATAAAATATAACTGTCAGGGTTTTAACGTGATGATCAAAATGTTGTAGCTTGTAGCTATAGATCCATGCCTCCTATGGAGTTGCTCCAATGGATTTGTTGCTTTAGGATATGTCTACTTCATGTCCATGCTTGTTGTCACCATGTTTGAGTGCTGTAGAGTATATATCTCTTGCTCCAAAGTTGCTATGTGGCTGTTATTTTCAGCTTTGCATTGTATCTTGTTTCGAGTGTATGTGTTGAACCGTTGCTCCGTTTTGAGCGTGCCCTATATGAAACTTATGTGATTTTGCATGTAGAATCATAATATCATGTTGTTAACTTGTTTGGAGTGTGTTTGCTTGATGTTTGAGTGCATCTTGCACCGTTGCCATGCTTGTCTTGTTTTGCTCATATCTTCTAGACCGTAGCTCCGATTTAAACAAACTTTATATGAAACTTGACTAGAATTTCGTGTAGATCATCATGGTGGATGTTAGCTTGCTGTTTAACCTCTTTAACTTAAGGTTTGTTCATATCTGGACCAAGTTCAACATATACATATGAGGACTTACCGGATTAGTTATGTGTTGATTCCGGCCTCATTTAAACTTGTTGTCTCGTGTTGTTCTTGTGTGCTTCCTCCCTTGACATATATTGCATCATACATGCATCATACGTGCATCATGTTGATTGTGCATTGCACCTTGTTTGATTTCATGCCTCGTTGTGTTCTTGTGTTGAGTAGAGCCGGAAGCCGAGACCGAGAACGAGAACGAGGTTACTACAGAGGTTGAGTACGAGGAGCCGTCTTACGATCCCATCGACGACTCGACAGGCAAGATGACCTGACCCAGATATCATTACTATCTTTGCCTATTGCTAGAAGTCTTGCTCTTTAGCTCATTGCCTCGATGCCCATGTTTGTTTGTCAGCCTCCTATTGTAACCATGAATCTGTCTAACCACCCAACCTAGCAAACCATTGTTTGGCTACGTAAGCTTCGCTCAGCCCCTCTTATAGCATTGCTAGTTGCAGGAGAAGATTTGAAGATTCTTGCTTCATGTTGAAGTTTTTGTTGGGATATCACACTATATAAACTCTTAAATTAAATCATCTATATATTGGTAATGGGTGGAAGGCTAAGCCTCTTGCTTGGTGATTTGTTACACTCATGCCGCCCTAGGAACCGTATAAACCGGTGTTATGTTCCTTGATTTTGCGTTCCTCACACGGTTGGGGTTATGGGACCCCCTCGATAAACCGCTTAACGCTAAGGCTTTTCCAGCAAGTCCCAACATTGGTACTACATTTGCCTAAACAACTAAAAACTTGCATAGGGAGTTATAAACCCTCTTCTTAATAAACAACCCAGGCCAGTGCTCCACATGAGTGTTGGTCCAAACTGGGGAGTCTGCGGGGCCACCTCGAGGAAACTCAAGGGCTCGTAAAAACCTGTAGAATCGCCCATCCGGTCATGGCCTGAGACGAGATACGCGCGGCTACTATCAGGGTGTCGGCACACCGGGAGG
This sequence comes from Secale cereale, assembly GCA_902687465.1. Classification (NCBI taxonomy): domain Eukaryota; kingdom Viridiplantae; phylum Streptophyta; class Magnoliopsida; order Poales; family Poaceae; genus Secale; species Secale cereale. The sequence continues at coordinate 694,466,157 of LR738715.1, forward strand.
ATTTGCTGGATTAATCTTACCTTAGTCGGAATATCTTGAGCACGGGATGCCGAGAATACTCGGGTCTTCCCACCTTGGAGTTGCGACTCCGCGGATCATGAGCTTGTAATGGGCTAAGTTGGGACACCTCTTTAGGGTTTAGAACTTTCGAAAGCCGTGCCCGCGGTTATGTGGCAGATGGGAATTTGTTAATATCATGTTGTAGAAAACTTGACACCATGTTCAGAACACACTACCAGCGTGAGTACCCGTGACGGTCATTTTCCGAAAAGGGGTTCGGGAAGTGAACACGGTGGGGTTATGATTGACGTGCTTAGATAGGATCACTTCGTGATCACTTTGACGCACGTGGCACTTCTCTTCTCGCTCTAAACACGTAAGCTAGAGCTAGTGCAGCTGCAACCTTTTATCTTTCTTCAGCCTTGTTCCACACCCAAGGCTTAGATAGTTTTGCTACCCGGGAACGGGATTGCTGAGTCCTCCGTGGCTCACAGATTCTACACAACACCAGATGCAAGTACTATGGTGAACTACTCAGGTGACAGCACGGAGCTGTACTGGGAGTTGGATGAAGAACGTAGTCGATACTATGTGCACTATCCCAATGATCAGTAGTGGTTTCTACTAGGGGCTATTCGGACCTTGTGGCTATGTTTATTTGGTATCTTTCATTTGGATCTTCGCCTGTAGTCGGGTTGTGATGTTATTTGGATGATGATTTGCTTATGTAATGTATTGCGTGACGTGGCGAGTGTAAGCCAACTATCCTTTTGCAATTTCATCCCTATTTTTACATGAGTCGTGTAGAGATACCATACTTGAGATGATTCTAGTATGGGCTAATACCTTTTAGTCGTGAATTTTGAGAGTAGAAGAGACAAGAGTAATCGTCAAGAGTCCACACCAGAGTGAAAAGAGATGAGGAGCAAAAGAAATCCTACTCTCCGATATATATATAGGACTCAAAACATTTTCAAGTGTGTGCCTAGACTCAACCGTCAACGATTCGATCAATCAGTGGGGGCTTCTAGGTCGGAGAAGGCTCTGAATACCAACTTGTAATGCCCAGTATGGGATTATACCTCCTACATGTCGAGGCATGACTTAAAGGTATAAGCCCATACTAGAATGATCTCAAGTTTGGTATCTTTGCACGACTCATGTAAAAATAGGGATGAAATTGCAAAAGGATAGTTGGCTTACACTCGCCACGTCACGCAATACATTACATAAGCAAAATATCATCCAAATAACATCACAGTCCGACTACGGACGAAGATCCAAATGAAAGATACCAAATAAACATAGCCACAAGGTCCGAATCGCCCCTAGTAGAAACCACTACTGATCATCGGGATAGTGCACATAGTATCGACTACGTTCTTCATCGAACTCCCAGTACAGCTCGGTGCCGTCACCTGTGTAGTCCACCATAGTACCTGCATCTGGTGTGGTGTAGAATCTTTGAGCCACGGAGGACTCAGCAATCCCGATACCGGGTAGCAAAACTATCTAAACCTTGGGTGTGGAACAAGGCTGAAGAAATAAAAGGTTGCAGTTGCACTAGCACTAGCTTACGTGTTTAGAGCGAGAAGAGAAGTGCCACGAGCGTCAATGTGATCATGAAGTGATCCTATCTTAGCACGTCAATCATAACCCCACCGTGTTCACTTCACGAACCCCTTTCAGAAAATGACCGTCACGGGTGCTCACGCTGGTAGTGTGTTCTGAACATGGTGTCAAGTTTTCTACAACCGGATATTACCAAATTCCCATCTGCCACATAACCGCGGGCACGGCTTTAGAAAGTTCAAAACCCTGCAGGGTTGTCCCAACTTAGCCCATTAAAAGCTCACGATCTGCGGAGTCGCAACTCCAAGGTTCGAAGGCCCGAGTGTTCTCAGAATCCCGTGCTCAAGATATTCCGACTAAGGTAAAACTAATCCAGCAAGACCTCTCGGCGTGCCGACACCCCGACAGTATCCGCGCGTATCTAGTCTCAGGCCACGACCGGATGAGCGAAGCATACAGGTACCAGATACCCCAAGTTGCCAAGGGGCGGACCCGCACAGTGCTCTAGTTTGGACCAACACTCATGTGGAGCACTGGCCCGGGGTTGTTAATTAAGATCACGGGATAGCTAGTCCCTATGCAAGTTTTAGTTATTAGGCAAATGGAGTACCAATGTCGGGCCTTGCTGGAAAAGGTTTAGCGCTAAGCGGGTTAACGAGGGGGTCCCATAACCCCAACCGTGTTAGGAACGCATAATAGGGGAACATAACACCGGTTTATACGGTTCCTAGGGCGGCATGAGTGGAACAAATCACCAAGCAAGAGGCTTAGCCTTCCACCCATTACCAATATATCGATGATTTAGTTTAAGAGTTTATATAGAGTGATATCCCAACAATAACTTCAACATGAAGCAAGAATCTTCAAATCTTCTCCCTCAACTAACAATGCTATAAGAGGGGCTGAGCGAAGCTTACGTAGCCAAACAAAGGTTTTGCTAGGTTGGGTGGTTAGACAGGTTCATGGTTACAATAGGAGGCTAACAAACAAACATGGGCATCGAGGCAAATAAGCTAAAGAGCGAGACTTCTAGCAATAGGCAAAGATAGTAATGATAACTGGGTTAGGTCATCTTACCTGTTGAGTCATCGATGGGATCGTAAGACGGCTCCTCGTACTCAACCTCGGTAGTAACCTCGTTCTCGTGCTCGGTCTCGGCTCTACTCAACACAAGAACACAACGAGGCACGAAATCAAACAAGGTGCAATGCACAATCAACATGATGCACGTATGATGCATGTATGATGCAATACATGTCAAGGAATGAAGCACACAAGAACAACACGAGACAACAAGTTTAAATGAGGCCGGAATCAACATATATCAAATCCGATAAGTCCTCATATGTATATAATGAAATTGGTCCAGATCTGAACAAACCTTAAGTTAAAGTTGTTAAACAGCAAGTTAACATGCACCATGATGATCTACACGAAATTCTAGTCAAGTTTCATATAAAGATTGTTTAATTCGGAGCTACGGTCTAGAAGATATGAGCAAAACAAGACAAGCATGGCAACGGTGTAAGATGCACCCAAACATCAAGCAAACACACTCCAAACATGTTAACAACATGATAAAATGATTCTTCATACAAAACCACAGAAGTTTCATATAGGGCACGCTGAAAACGGAGCAACGGTTCAACATATACACACGGAACAAGATACAATGCAAAGCTGAAATTAACAGCCACATAGCAACTTTGGAGCAAGAGATATATACTCTACAGCACCCAAACATGGTGACAAGAAGCATGGATATGAAGTAGACATATCCTACAGCAAAAAACTCTATTGGGGAAACTCCATAGGAGGCATGGATCAATAGCAACAAGCTACAACATTTTGATCATGACGTTAAAAACCTGACAGTTATATTTTATAGCAGCTTAGGAGCAAGAAATAAATAAGCTACAGCAATCCATATGAGCAAGTGAGGGCATGGATGGATATACAACAACATGTACAACAAGGAATGATCAATGGCCACCCCAAAACTAACATGGATTTGCCTTGGGCATCAAGCAAACATAGCATCAGGTTAAGACAGATTCCAGACTTAGTAGAAATTTCACTATGTGTTAAAACAGTAACATGGCATGGCATGTTTACAAGCATGTTTAAGACACCTCAAGTCATATCATGGAAAGTGGTTTGCACCATAGCAAAGACCACATGATGGTGATTCTAAAACATATTAACATGTGACATGGGGACAAACACATCAATAGCAACGAGCACTTCAAATCAGCATCTCATAACATGTTACAAAACGTAACAGCCACATGCACTTTTGCAACCAAGTTTAACATGGAAATATGAACCTTAACATGCATGCTACAGCAACCATCATGTAGAGCATCTCACAATGAACATTTTGACATATCATTTGCTTCATTTGGATAAATATGCACCAAGTTATCCTATCTCAAACATGGCATGAAAATAACAAGTAGCAGCAGTTTATAACAAGTAGCACTCTTGTCACGAAGATTAAGACATCAAGGTGAAGTTAAACAAGTATGGCACAATGGAACAAAGCGTAGAGCACATCACCACGGTCATTTTGACATATTACTTGCATCATTTGGATAAGCACACAATTAGTTACAGGTGGTCAAACATGCAACATTATTAACACATGCCAGGGACTAATCTGCAAATATGCAGTTATTCGAGAAAAAGAAAAAAAAGGCCGGGCGGGAAAAAAAACACGGGCCAGATCTGGGGGGCCCAGGCGTCACTTTGCGGGCTCGGCCGAGGTGGAGGAGGAGGCCAGCGGATCGGGGAAGCATGGACAAGATACTAATGACTTCTAGTGTGTATGCTCCGGATGTATCTATTCGCATGGGTGATTACCGATTTCTGGCTTCTCCGGTTGTTCTCGGCAACCTCGACATTGATCTTGTTCTTGGGATGGATTGGCTTTCCCAGCATGATGCTCACATTGATTGTGCAAATAAGCAAGTCAAGCTTACTCATTCCGACGAAGAGGTGATTATCTTAGCCTCTCGAGATAACACAATCAGGCTATTCTCTCTCAATGACAAGGGCGAGATTAATGCCATCTCTCAAATTCCGGTGGTTAATGAATATGAATATGTTTTCCCTGATGAGCTTCCAGGCATGCCTCCGCATCGTCAAGTTGAATTCGTCATTGAACTTGAGCCCGGTACTGAGCCAGCATGCCGGCGTCCATACAAGCTTTCCCCTGATGAGTTGAAGGAGCTAAAGAAACAACTCGATGAGCAAGATCGTATGGGTCTAATTAGGCCTAGCACTTCTCCTTGGGGTTGTGGTGTTCTATTTGTCAAGAAGAAGGATGGCACGGAGCGCCTTTGCGTTGATTACCGGCCATTGAACAAGAAGACAATAAAGAACAAGTATCCACTCCCCAACATCAATGAATTGTTCGAGCAGCTCAAAGGAGCAAAAGTACTCTCAAAGCTCGATCTCCGGATGGCTTATCACCAGATCCATATCCGGGAAGAAGATATTCACAAGACTGCATTCAGGGCTCCTATGAATACACAGTCATGTCTTTTGGCCTCGCTAATGCTCCACCCACCTTCTCGAGGATGATGCACTACATATTCAACCCCTACACCAACGAATTTGTGCTCGTCTATCTGGATGATATCTTGGTATTATCCAAGAATGAAGAGGATTATGAAAAGCACCTCCGTTTGGTTCTCGACAGACTCCGTGAACATAAGTTCTATGCCAAGTTCTCTAAATGCGAATTCTGGCTCGATAAGGTCTTGTATCTGGGCCATATCATCTCTGCTGACGGTATTGCTGTCAACCCCGAGAAAGTTGAAGCAATTGTCAACTGGGAACCCCCTCACAACGTCAAGCAACTCGGAAGCTTCCTTGGTCTCGCTAGCTATTGCAGATGGTTCATTGAGAACTTCTCCAAGATTGCCAAGCCTCTCTCCAACTTGCTGCAGAAGAATGTCAAGTACAAATGGTCTCCGGATTGTGATGTGGCATTCAAAACTCTCAAAGAAAAGCTCATCTCTGCTCCGGTTCTTACTCCTCCGGATGAGTCCAGGCCCTACGAAGTATTCTGTGATGCTTCTCTTCAAGGACTTGGTGGTGTTCTCATGCAGGACAAGAAAATTGTGGCATACACTTCTCGTCAATTGAAGCCAAATGAGAAGAACTACCCCACACATGATCTCGAGCTAGCAGCAGTCGTACACGCTTTGATCACGTGGAGACACCTTCTGTTGGGAAGAAAAGTCGACATCTTCACCGATCACAAGAGCTTGAAGTACATCTTCACACAGCCGAACCTGAACCTTCGCCAGACTCGTTGGGTTGAGATGATCCAAGAGTATGATCCAAGCATCAAATACACACCTGGCAAGGCCAATGTCATTGCAGATGCCTTGGGTAGAAAGGCATATTGCAACAGTCTCCTTATCAAGCCGTTCCAGCCTGAGCTTTGTGAAGCATTCAGGAAGCTCAACCTCGAAGTTGTTCCGCAAGGCTTTCTTGCAAATCTTCAAGTTGCTCCTACCTTGGAAGATCAGATCTGTGAGGCCCAACTCAGTGATACTATGGTGCAGAAAGTGAAACATGGTATTGCAAAGGGTACTCCCAAATACAAGTGTTATCACATTGATGAGAAAGACACCTTGTTCTTTGAGGACAGACTTGTGGTTCCCAAGGGTGATCTCAGAAAGCTCATAATGAACGAAGCACATGACTCCCTCCTCTCTATTCATCCTGGAAGTTCCAAGATGTACCAAGACCTCAAGCAATCTTACTAGTGGACTCACATGAAAAGGGAGATTGCCCAATTCGTGAATGAATGTGATGTCTGCAGAAGAGTGAAGGCAGAGCATCAACGTCCAGCCGGTCTCCTCCAACCTCTTCCTATTCCCGAGTGGAAATTCGACCACATTGAAATGGATTTCATCACTGGATTTCCCAAGTCCAAGAAGGGGAACAATTCTATCTTTGTTGTGATTGACAAGCTAACCAAAGTAGCTCACTTCCTTCCAGTCAAAGAATCCATCCATGCAGCTCAGCTGGCAGAGTTGTACACTTCCAGAATTGTGTCGTTACATGGCATTCCTCAAGTTATCTCCTCAGATAGTGGAAGTTTGTTCACATCCAAGTTCTGGGACTCCTTCCAGTCAGCCATGGGCACTAAGATCCATTTCAGCACTGCGTTTCACCCTCAGACTAGTGGTCAAGTCGAAAGAGTGAACCAGATCCTCGAAGACATGCTCAAAGCTTGTGTCATATCTTTTGGCATGAAGTGGGAAGATTTCCTTCCGTTTGCCGAGTTCTCTTACAACAACAGCTTCCAAGCAAGTGCCGGCAAAGCTCCTTTTGAAATCCTCTATGGCAGAAAGTGTCGTACTCCTCTCAACTAGTCCGAGACTGGCGAACGTCAACTTCTTGGCAATGACTTGATCTCAGAAGCCGAAGAAATGTGCAAAGTCATACGTGAGAATCTCAAGGCCGCTCAGTCGCGTCAAAAGAGCTACTATGATGGCAAGCATCGTGATTTGGCTTTCGACATTGGAGACCATGTCTATCTCCGTGTTTCTCCTATGAAAGGCACCCAAAGGTTCGGTATCAAAGGAAAGCTTGCTCCTAGATACGTGGGCCCTTTCAAGATCCTTGGCAAAAGAGGCGATCTAGCCTATAAACTTGAGCTTCCAGCCAACTTTGCAAATGTTCATGATGTTTTCCACGTGTCTCAACTCCACAAGTGCATCAAGACACCTGAACGCACCATTCCGTTCGAGGAGATTGATCTTCAACAAGACTTGTCTTACCGTGAGCACCCCATTGCTATTCTTGAAGAAACTGAGCGCAAGACCCGCAACAAGTCAATCAAGTTCTTGAAAGTTAAGTGGTCGCACCATATCGACCGAGAACCTACGTGGGAACGAGAAGATCACCTTCGTTCCGAGTATCCTTCCATCTTCCAGTCCTAGATCTCGAGACGAGATCTTTTCGTAGTAGAGGAGAGTTTGTAATGCCCCAGATGTAACACTTTCCAAATATGGCAATATATGAACTTTGGCTTCATCAATTCCTTTCCGGGCTCTTCTTTCATTTCGGGTTTCTTCGTTTTGTCATGTGCGTGTGTGCATTTCATCCATGTCATGTTGTCATGTGCATTGCATTGCATTTGTGTTGTCACTTGCACCCGGTCCCACTCGTCTCTTTCCGTTGTCCGTTTCGAGAACGACGCTCTCACACGTGCCCGTGGCATCCCCGAGTCCTCCTTTCGTGTGTGGCCATGTAACGTTTCCGGAATGGCGTGAGACTTGTCGTGCGTTGTTGTCTTGGTACGTGTAGGCCGCCTGTCAAGTTTCGTCGCATTTGGAGTTCGTTTGATACTCCAACGGTTAACCTAGTGGGCTAAAAGAACCTCTTCTTTAAGGCCCAAGACCCCCTCCACAACAGCCTACTAACCCAGCACAACCCTTCCCATCATCTCGGTCGTCGAATTGTGATCGGGTGGCCGAAAACTGCTCCCCATTTGGAGTCTCCTAGCTCCCTATGCCTATAAAAACGTCCCCCCCCCGTCCAATTTTCGGGCAAAAACCCTAGTCCCACCTCCTCCACCGCCGCCGGACACGTCCGGACGGACCGGACGCGTCTACCACCGCCCCCTCGACCAACTAGGAGGCGACACGTCTCCCGGCTTCCTCTCTCCTCCCGCGGCCCGCCGGGCCCTCGTGCGGCCCGCCCGGCCCGCGCATCCGCTGCCGCCTGCGTCTCCGCCCGGCCCGCGCATCCGCCTCCCCGCCGGTCCTCCCGCCGCCCGACGCCGCCGCGCTTCCCCGCCGCCGGGCGAGCCTCGCCGCGATCTCCGCCACCGGAGCCCGTGGGCTCGTCGCCGGCCCCGAGCCTCCCCGCCGCCGGCCGGTGCCCGCACCACCGCCGCCTCTCCAATCCCTCGCCGCCGCGCCGCCCCGGGCCCTCTCCGCCGGCGCCCGCGTCCCCGCCGCCGGTCGCCGATCCCGCTGGATCCAGTCGCCGCCGCCGGGGGCAAACCCTAACGGGTCGGCGCCCGCGTCCCCGCTCCGCTTTCGTCCGACCCGATCCGCCTGTTCGACCCGATCCGCGAGGTTGATTCCTTTTTTTCACTAAGTCCTAGAATTGCCTTTTTTGTTGCATGTTCATTTAGCTGTATCTTTTTGTGTGTAAGTCCAATCTGTGCATATGATATGTCAAAATGACCCTGGTGATATGTACTACGTTTTGTTCCATTGTGGCATGCTTGTTTGAGTTCATCTAGAGGTCCTAATCTCTGTTGCAAGAGTGCTACTTGATATAAACTGCTGCTACTTGTTATTTTCATGCCATGTTTGAGATGTGATAACTTGGTGCATGTTTATCCAAATGAAGCAAATGATATGTCAAAATGTTCGTTGTGAGATGCTCTACATGATGGTTGCTGTAGCATTGACGTTAGGGTTCTTTTTGCCATATTAATCTCTGTTGCAGAAGTGCATGTGGCTGTTAAGTTTTGTAACATGTTATGAGATGCTGATTTGGAGAGCTCGTTGCTATTGATGTGTTTGTCCCCTTGTCACATGCCAATATGTTTTAGTATCTCCATCATGTGTTCTTGGCTGTGGTGCAAACCATTTTCCATGATATGCCTTGAGGTGACTTAAACATGCTTGCAAACATGCCATGCCAACATAACTGTTTTATACTTAGTAAAATTTCTACTAAGTCTGGAATTTGTCATATCCTGATGCTATGTTTGCTTGATGCCCTAGGCAAATCCATGTTAGTTTTGGGGTGGCCATTGATCATTCCTTGTTTTACATGTTGTTGTCTATCCATCCATTCCCTCACTTGCTCATTTAGCTTGATGTAGCTTATTTAATTATTGCTCCCAAGTTGCTATAAAATATAACTCTCAGGGTTTTAACGTCATGATCAAAATGTTGTAGCTTCTTGCTATTGATCCATGCCTCCTATGGAGTTTCTCCAATGGAGTTGTTGCTGTAGGATATGTCTACTTCATGTCCATGCTTGTTGTCACCATGTTTGAGTGCTGTAGAGTATATATTTATTGCTCCAAAGTTGCTATGTGGCTGTTATTTTCAGCTTTGCATTGTATCTTGTTTCGAGTGTATGTGTTGAACCGTTGCTCCGTTTTGAGTGTGCCCTATATGAAACTTGTGTGATTTTGCATGTAGAATCATAATATCATGTTGTTAACATGTTTGGAGTGTTTTTGCTTGATGTTTGAGTGCATCTTGCACCGTTGCCATGCTTGCCTTGTTTTGCTCATATCTTCTAGAACGTAGCTCCGATTTAAACAAACTTTATATGAAACTTGACTAGAATTTCTTGTAGATCATCTTGGTGCATGTTAACTGGCTGTTTAACAACTTTAACTTAAGGTTTGTTCAGATCTGGACCATTTTCAGCATATGCATATGAGGACTTACCAGATTAGCTATGTGTGGATTCCGGACTCATTTAATCTTGTTGTCTTGTGTTGTTCTTGTGTGCTTCCTCCCTTGACATATATTGCATCATACATGAATCATACGTGTATCATGTTGATTGTGCATTGCACCTTGTTTGATTTCGTGCCTCGTTGTGTTCTTGTGTTGTGTTCTCGTTGTGTTCTTGTGTTGAGTACGAGGAGCCGTCTTACGATCCCATCGATGACTCGACAGGCAAGATGACCTGACCCAGATATCATTTCTATCTTTGCATATTGCTAGAAGTCTCGCTCTTTAGCTCATTGCCTCGATGCCCATGTTTGTTTGTCAGCCTCCTATTGTGACCATGAATCTGTCTAACCACCCAACCTAGCAAACCATTGTTTGGCTACGTAAGCTTCGCTCAGCCCCTCTTATAGCATTGCTAGTTGCAGGAGAAGATTTGAAGATTCTTGCTTCATGTTGAAGTTTTTGTTGGGATATCACACTATATAAACTCTTAAACTAAATCATCTATATATTGATAATGGGTGGAAGGCTAAGCCTCTTGCTTGGTGATTTGTTCCACTCATGCCGCCCTAGGAACCGTATAAACCGGTGTTATGTTCCTTGATTTTGCGTTCCTCACACGGTTGGGGTTATGGGCCCCCCTCGATCAACCGCTTAGCGCTAAGGCTTTTCCAGCAAGTCCCAACATTGGTACTACATTTTCCTAAACAACTAAATACTTGCATAGGGAGTTATCAACCCTCTTCTTAATCAACAACCCGGGCCAGTGCTCCACATGAGTGTTGGTCCAAACTGGGGAGTCTGCGGGGCCACCTCGAGGAAACTCAAGGGCTGGTAAAAACTTGTAGAATCGCCCATCCGGTCGTGGCCTGAGACGAGATACGCGCGACTACTATCAGGGTGTCCGCATGCCGGGAGGATTTGCTGGATTAGTCTTACCTTAGTCGGAATATCTTGAGCACGGGATCCCGAGAATACTCGGGTCTTCCCACCTTGGAGTTGCGACTCCGCGGATCGTGAGCTTGTAATGGCCTAAGTTGGGACACCCCTGCAGGGTTTTGAACTTTCGAAAGCCGTGCCCGCGGTTATGTGGCAGATGGGAATTTGTTAATATCCGGTTGTAAAAAACTTGACACCATGTTCAGAACACACTACCAGCGTGAGTAACCGTGACGGTTATTTTCCGAAAAGTGGTTCGGGAAGTGAACACGGTGGGGTTATGATTGACGTGCTTAGATAGGATCACTTCGTGATCACTTTGACGCTCGTGGCACTTCTCTTCTCGCTCTAAACACGTAAGCTAGAGCTAGTGTAGCTGCAACCTTTTATCTTTCTTCAGCCTTGTTCCACACCCAAGGCTTACATAGTTTTGCTACCCGAGAACGGGATTGCTGAGTCCTCCGTGGCTCACAGATTCTACACAACACCAGATGCAGGTACTATGGTGAACTACTCAGGTGACGGCACGGAGCTGTACTGGGAATCTGATGAAGAACGTAGTCGATACTATGTGCACTATCCCGATGATCAGTAGTGGTTTCTACTAGGGGCGATTCGGACCTTGTGGATTTATGTATTTGGTATCTTTCATTTGGATCTTCGCCCGTAGTCGGGTTGTGATGTTATTTGGATGATGATTTGCTTATGTAATGTATTGTGTGACGTGGCGAGTGTAAGCCAACTATCCTTTTGCAATTTCATCCCTATTTTTACATGAGTCGTGCAGAGATACCATACTTAAGATCATTCTAGTATGGGCTTATACCTTTAAGTCGTGCCTCGACACGTAGGAGGTATAATCCCATACTGGCCATTACAATGCTAGACATTGATTGCCTTGATAATTTGTTTGCTTATAAAATGCCTACCTATAGGAAGTATGTTAGACTTAGATTGGTTGTCACGTGTTTTATGATGCTCTCTTCGTGTTTCAATTCTTGTCTTTGATGTGAGCATCATTGAAATCTCATGCCTAGCTAGGGGCGTTAAACGATAGCGCTTGTTGGGAGGCAACCCAATTTTATTTTATTTGTTTTTGCTACTGTTTAGGAATAAATATTGCATCTAGATTATGTTTAGATGTGGTTTGGTGTTTTAATTAGTGTTTGTGCCAAGTAGAACCTTTGCGAAGACTTGTGTGAAGTTTATGTGATCATGCTGTAAAAATAGAAACTTTAGCGCTCACGAGATTGGCTGTAAATGTTTACTGGAGGGTGATTTTTAGTTGATTCTTTTTGCAGATGATTAATAGACAAATTTCTCACGTTTACCAATTTATTTCAATTTTTTAGAGTTACAGAAGTATTCGAAAGTTAGAGGCGCGTACGTGTTGTAGTAGAGGCGCGCACGTAGCATGTACACGTACGTACAGTGGGAAGTGTGCAAGAAACAAATACAGCCACGTACGTACATACGGGCAGGGTATCGAACGCCTACTCGCGCATACGTACGGCCAGGGCTCGTGTACATGGCTGGGTCGGAACGGACAAACAACATCATCACCGTGTTCATGGGGAGCCAACTAGCTGGGTCGGAACGGAATACGTCGTCGTGTTGATCGGGAGGGCTTGGACTGAACAGCCGATGGAAACGAGGCCTGGCGTACCTCAGAATGGAGGAAACGGCCTTGTGTTCGACCGGCCATGTTCAAAACGGGATCTTGTTCATCGGGAGGGGTTGGAGTACCGCAAAACGGAGGAAACGGACCTCCTACGGTCGAAACGGGGGTCCTGTTGATCGGGAGGGGTGTGGCGTAGCGCAAAACAGAGGAAACGGACTTATGTTGGAGCGCTACGGTCGAAACGGGGGTTCTGTTCATCGGGAGGGGTTTGGCGTACCGCAAAACGGGACTCCACGGGATACTATTCATCTCCACCGTCGACCCCCTCCAGCCTCCACGGGGTACTGTTCATCCACCGTTGACCTCCTCCAGCCTCCACCTGCGACAGTTCAGCCTCCACCGCGCACTACTCCACCGGCTACTGTTCAACCAGCCCTCTCCACGGGCTCCTGTTCAACCACCCCTCCACGGGCTACTATTCATCCAGCCATCCACCATCTACTGTTGATCCTGCCCTCCACGGGGTGATCCTGTTCATGCAGCCCTCCACGGGACCTTGTTCATACAGCCCCAACCGGCTCGATCGATCGGGGCCTTGTTCATCCATAGGCAACACCACGAGGTCCTGTTCATCCACCCCCATCGGGAACTGTTCATCCAAACCCCTGATACGTCTCCAACGTATCTATAATTTTTGATTGTTCCATGCTATTATATTATCCTTCTAGGATATTTTATGGACTTTATTATACACTTTTATATGATTTTTGGGACTAACCTATTAACCCAGAGCCTAGTGCCAGTTTCTGTTTTTCTCCTATTTTAGGGTTTCGTAGAAAAGGAATATCAAATGGAGCCCAATTGACCTGAAACTCAACGGAGGTTAGTTTTGAACCAGAAGAAGCCCAGGAAGTGCCGGAGGGGGACGAGAAGATCCACGGGCTGCCCACGAGGGTGGGAGGCGCCCCCCTACTTGGCGCACCCCCTGCCTCGTGGACAGCCCGGAGACCCCCTTTACTTGCCCCCGACTCCAACAACTCCTATATATATTGAAACCTTTGGAAAATAACCTAGATCGGGAGTTACATTGCCGAAAGCCTATGTTGCCACCGAAAACCAATCTAGGCATGTTCTGGCACCCTGCCGGAGGGGGGAATCCCTCTTCGGTGGCCATCTCCATCATCCCGACGCTCTCCATGACGAGGAGGGAGTAGTCCACCCTCGGAGCTGAGGGTATGTACCAGTAGCTATGTGTTTGATCTCTCTCTCTCTCTCGTGTTCTTGAGATGGCACGATCTTGATGTATCGCGAGCTTTGCTATTAAAGTTGGACCTTATGATGTTTCTCCCCCTCTACTCTCTTGTGATGAATTGAGTTTTCCCTTTGAAGTTATCTTATCGGATTGAGTCTTTAAGGATTTCACAACACTTGATGTTTGTCTTGCATGTGCTTATCTGTGGTGACAATGGGATATCACGTGATCTACTTGATGTATGTTTTGGTGATCAACTTGCGGGTTCCATGACCTTGGGAATTTATGCATAGGGGTTGGCACACGTTTTCGTCTTGACTCTCCGGTAGAAACTTTGGGACACTCTTTGAAGTTCTTTGTGTTGGTTGAATAGATGAATCTGAGATTGTGTGATGCATATCGTATAATCATACCCACGGATACTTGAGGTGACAATGGAGTATCTAGGTGACATTAGGGTTTTGATTGATTTGTGTCTTAAGTTGTTATTCTAGTACGAACTCTATGATAGATTGAACGGAAAGAATAGCTTTATGTTATTTTACTACAGACTCTTGAATAGATCGATCAGAAAGAATAACTTTGAGGTGGTTTCGTACCCTACAATAATCTCTTTGTTTGTTCTCCGCTATTAGTGACTTTGGAGTGACTCTTTGTTGCATGTTGAGGGATAGTTATATGATCCAAGTATGTTATTATTGTTGAGAGAACTTGCACTAGTGAAAGTATGAACCATAAGCCTTGTTTCCTATCATTGTAACACCGTTTATGCTCACTTTTATCTTTAGTTACCTTTCTGTTTTTTCAGATTACAAAATTCTATATCTACCATCCATATTGCACTTGTATCACCATCTCTTTGTCGAACTAGTGCACCTAAACAATTTACCATTGTATTGGGTGTGTTGGGGACACAAGAGACTCTTTGTTATTTGGTTGCAGGGTTGCTTGAGAGAGACCATCTTCATCCTACACCTCCCACGGATTGATAAACTTTAGGTCGTCCACTTGAGGGAAATTTGCTACTGTCCTACAAACCTCTGCACTTGGAGGCCCAACAACGTCTACAAGTAGAAGGTTGCGTAGTAGACATCAATCTCTTTTCATGCGCCGTTGCCGGGGAGGTTAGTGCTTGACGGTATATCTTTAGATCTTGCAATCGAATCTTTTAGTTTCTTGTTTTATCACTAGTTGAGGTTATAAAAGAAAACTACAAAAAAAATGGAATTAAGGTTACCTCATATGCTTCATCTTTTTAATATCTTTCGTGAAAATAATGGAAAGGAAAATTGTGCTCAAGTAATAGAAGAGGGATTACATAGAATGCTTGGCACTCAAAACTTGAATGATGAGCATGATTGCAATATTGTTAGTGTGAATTATTCTAATATCCATAGTACTAATGATGATTGCACTAGTCATGATGAAAATACCTCATATAAGCATGTGTATTTTTGTGGAGTGCATAGTGTTTGCAAGTACATACCAAATAGGGAAGATAGATTTTGCAAGAGGCATAAGTATTTAGAAACTAAATGGTTGCTAGAGAGGCTAGATGATTGTGCTGAAAATTTAATATGTCTTAGTCATACTTGTGAACTCTGCAATGAACGTGGTCATTGAACTCTGCAATGCAAATTGTTTCATGATCGAATAGTGTCTAAAAATTGTGATGACTTGATTTCCCTTGCACATCATAATGAACTTAGCTTGCTTTTGGGTTATGAAGAAATTAAACGTAGAACTAAGCATCTTCCAGGATTTGCCCTTGATAAACTTCATGATTTTGATCTAGAGGAAATTTATATGTATTGTGCAGTGAATTGCACTCAAAATCCTTATATTGCCAATTACCTAAAGATAAGAAAACAAATAGGAGATGAAGAGAATACTAATGAAAGGGGAGAGATTTCCCAATATCTTCCTATTCTTTCTTATGATGAATCGGGTAACAAGGAGGAGCCTTCTATTCCACCAATCTCATTAATAAGGAGCTCCAAAAAGAAGATAAATCCCATACCTAATGTGAAAAATAAAAAGAAAAGACGGAGAAGCAAAGATAAAAAGGTATCCCTCCCAAATAATGTTGCTCCTATTACTCACTGTGATGATGATAATTGCTATACTATCGGTGCTATCCATACTATTAATGATTAGAGTGATTATGCTTATTATATGAAGAGGCCCAAGCTTGGGGATGCTATGTTTGATGAGAATAACATGTTTGATAATGTATTTGATGCAATTAATGTTTGTCCCAAGCTTGGGGAGGCTAAGTTTGATGAAGATGATATTTTTAGCCCCCCAAGTTTTGATATGCAAATCTATTATGATGAAAGCATGCCTCCTACATATGATGATTATTGTGATGACACTTATGCTATAAAAAGTAGTGATGATTATGTTTATAAAGCTTTTCATGATTATGATTACCCTTTTTCTGAACTTTACTCTTTTAATGTGGAAACAATCTATAGTATTCAAGTCTCTTATGATACTCCCACTATTCTGAATGAGAAGAATTTTGCTTATGTGGACAGTAATAATATTTATAATCTTGGCGGTCATGACAAGAATGCTTTACGTGATAGTTATATTGTTGAATTCATTCATGATGCTACTGAAAATTATTATGAGAGAGGAACATATTTCTACATATTGCAATAATATCAAGTTTCCTCTCTATGTGCTTAAAATTTTGAAGTTATGCTCGTTTTCCCTTCCTATGCTAGTTGATTATCGTTCCCATAAGTTGTTCGCTCACAAAATCCCTATGCATAGGAAGTGGGTTAGACTTAAATGTGCTAGTCATATTCTTCATGATGCTCTCTTTATGTTTCAATTCCTATCTTTTATGCGGGCATCATTGAAATCATCATGCCTAGCTAGGGGCGTTAAGCGATAGCGCTTGTTGGGAGGCAACCCAACTTTATTTTTGTTCTTTGCTTTTTGCTTCTGTTTAGGAATAAATATTGCATCTAGCTTCTGTTTAGATGTGGTTTTATGTTTTAATTAGTGTTTGTGCCAAGTAGAACCTCTGTGAAGACTTGTGTGAAGTTTATGCGATCATGCTGTAAGAACAGAAACTTTAGCGCTCACGAGATTGGCTGCCATTTTTTATTGGAGAGTCATTTTGTCAGGACCGGTCCTTCAGTAAACTAATTACCGGAAGGCCGACCTTTTTATTAAACCATCGTGGAATATTATTACCTGCTGGCAGACAATTCCTTGATACAGAATTCCAGTACACTGAATATTATACAGGGTTGAGCTGGGGGTTGCTCAACAATTTATTACAAGCGCGCCAATATATTACATAGAGGCGGATATGACACAAGGCAGGGTGGCATACTAATTACTCGTAATAAAAGGTGGTGGAATATGTCACAATGAAGTGGGTGATGTGACTCCAATATTATACAGTCCATCGGGTGTCGGAGTGAAACCCAATGAATTTATTTGGTGGTAGGCGGAAGCGGTTATAAAACAGTGGTCAACTCCAGGATCGCAAGGGACTGACTGGGACTCCTCTAAGCGTCGGACTCGCTATCGAACTCTTCATCCATGAGATCGCCTTCATCCACATCTGGCCAAATCAACAAGCCAGGTGAGTACTTTGAATGTACTCGCAAGACAGTTCGGACTTAAGATATAATAAATGCCAACATGATGCATATGAGTATTCCAGCAAAATGCGACCGGAATAAAAGTATTAATGTGCTGAATGCAATGATGGAAGTCGGGCGGTAATCCTCCCGAAATCCAAAGGATAAATAGAAGGGACCGAACGAGTGTCTGAGCGACGCCTCGTGAAGAAATAATAAAATATAATGGGCCACAGTCGGGCGTCTGAGTGACACCGCATAAAGGGCTTATAGAAAAATAAATAACAAGAATGCCTCAGTCGGACGTCTGAGCGACATCACATAATGGGCTTATAAATAAAAATAATGCCACAGTCGGACGTTTGAGCGACATCACATAAAGGGCTTATAAAAGAAAAGAATGCCACAGTCAGACGTCAGAGCGATATCACATAATGGGCTTATAAATAAAAGAATGCCACAGTCGGAGGTCTGAGCGACATCACATAAAGGGCTTATAAAAGAAAAGAATGCCACAGTCGGACGTCTGAGCGACATCACATAAAGGGCTTATAAATAAAAGAATGCCACAGTCGAACGTCTGAGCGACATCACATAAAGGGCTTATAAATAACAGCAGTACAATGATGAATTACTTCTGAAAGTAAATCAATACAGAGATAGTGGTGAGTTCATCTACCAAATGAACTTGACGGAAATACTATTTTGGTTACCAACAAGAATATACTAGAGATGTTCACCGGGTTGACATGAAGATTGACCCTAGGCCATAAACATGGCTACTAAAGGAAATTAACTCTGCAGAGATTGTACTGTTCACTCATAGCCAACGGGTTCTACTAGCCACGTGGGCTAGTCCCCTCTACGGTGTTTTAGTAGAAACCCAACTAAACAGTACACACCCATTTAACATTCTGTCGTCCGGAATCACCCGCGACGACATTCACGAAAAACTTTAGGACGGGGAGGCTACAACCTCGAATAGCATGGGATCAAATTTATATATCCGCGCTCTAAGGGGTGCCCCCCTCTCGGTCCCAACCAGAAACATCCATGCCCCCTGACCGGATGACGGGCTTTAATCCAGGGCCATGGAACCCTCATCCCGGCCCCTCTACTTGGTGTGTACTCGGGAAGTGGTTTACAACCGACTAGACCGTAATCCCAACGGACGGCCTATGATAGTACTGAAAAGGAGACGAACGGAATCATGACATGATCTCCGTTGATACTGAGTTAACCAACTACTGGCATGCTCCAACAATACCAGCATTCCACCCATCATATCACCATATGATCGAGGTGGTTCAACATTTTCCTTCAGGACTTACCCGAGGCTTACTTGCATGCAATATAACCATACACATATGCTTATATGACCATGCTTATGTGAAGAACAGCTCGAGCAAACATGTAACACACTCATCATATCAAAGGTTCAAACATGCTTGCCTGGTTCTGAAAAGTCGGAGCCTAACTCGGTGTGATTCGCGTCCTCGTCACGGCCTCCGGTATCTATGTATTCAAACAAAATACATACTAACATAATTACCGCGCGTGCAAAAAAAGTTGCTCCAAAAATTTCCACATAAATATGACATAAAACAAGGCAGAAAACTAAAGAGGACAGAAAACTCAACTCAAAATCATTTTTAGTTTAAAAGATATTAAGGTTTTTGTCCAGGGACCCATCTGTAATGAAACAGAAAAGATCTAGGGGCTAGAAAAAAATAACAAAGCGAATCGGTATGCAATACATCAACCGCAGAGGAAAACGCACTTTTCCCGAATACGCCAACAGAAAACGGTTCGAGGGGGAGATATGAGAGGCTGACAAGGGACTCCACTTGTCAGGTTTGAAAATGGAACCAGAGCCGCGCGGGCGCCGGTCCTGCGGTGATCGTCGGCATCGATTTACGGCGAGTTAGGGGAGGGGAGTGGTAGCTACGGCTTCACGGTGGTCTTCCGCGTCGAACGGTGGTGGAGTTGGGTGTCGGCGAGCCCCACGTCGACGGCGACTTTATCTCCGGCGGACGGCGGCTCGGGTGGTCGTGGACCTCGTCGGAGAGGGTTCCTGGGGTGAAATTGAGGTGGGGGTTAAGCCTAGGTGGATGCCGGGATGCTACGCCCGAGTCCACGGTGGCGGAGAAGCCCTCACCGGAGTGAACGGAGCTGGAGCCCGAGGCGGAGGTAGCTGGCCGGAGTTGGGGAAGAAGGGCCTCTCGGGGCTCTTCCAGAGGCTGGGCGTGGTCTAGGGAGGTAGTGAGGATGTGCGGGCTCGAGAACGAGCTCGGGGTGCCCTTTTATAGGCGGCTCGAGGTGGCTGCCGCGAACGGATAAGTCCGGCAAGCCGATTACAGCGCTGCAATGGTCGGACGGCGGGGTTAGGGGATTGAGCATCATCTAGGAGCTGTAGGGGTTCCATTCCCGCACCTAACTCAGCAGAAGAGATGGAGTTACGGCCTGTCCTCGACGGAACGGCCGCGCGGAACGGCGGCGGCAGGAAACGTGCTCTGCGCGCGTCAGGCAACGGCGACGGCGTGCCAGGCGTGCGTTGGCTGTGGAGATGGACACGCGGAGTGCTGGGGTGGTTTGGGCGGCGCTGAACAGCGTCGAGCTGCGGTGGTAGCTTCTGTCAGCCGCCACAGGCGGCGCTGTGGCCGTGGCAGTCGCCGGCGTGGTCGGGCCAGAGCGCCACCGACGCCCGAGCGTGCGGCGCATGGATAAGAAGAAGCTGCAGTGCAGCGTCGAGCCAAGGAAGTACACACGAGTTTTGTCGCTGCGCTTGACGAACTGTCAAAACTGACGGAACTAACGAAGTGTAGATAGTTTCAGTTAACAGCTCTGAATTTGACAGACAGTGTATGCTAAGTGTTTGATGAAATGATTCTGGCATGTGTGCAATGCCTCTAGGGCTGATTTTTGGTGGAGTGGCCTCTTGATGTATCTAGAGGCTGCATGATTTTTCACAGAATTTTTGGAAGAAGATTTTTGGTGGATTTGGTTTGGAGTCAAATAACTAGATGGAAATGGTGGCCCTTTGTAAATCACCAAGGTCCACTATAAAAGACAGAATTTGTTTTGGAGTAAAATAAATAGGAGAAAAATCCCAATAAGCTTACAACCTACTGGAATTCATGAGAGACTTGTCACAAGGTGTGGAGAGAATTATTTCTGTTGGGATCATGGCAAGATGAAGGTTGGAGGGGAGATAAGTCCAAGGGTAAACATGAGAGGTTTAAATCAAGAAGTGGAGAACTCAAACAACTTCTTTTGAAACTCAACTTGTGCTTGAGCCAAACACAAGAGAAAAACTTCAAGGCCAAAAACCAAGCTTGAGAAGACACTCAAACTTTGGCCAAAAGGGATTTTAGAAGCGCAAAAGGAAAGATCAAACAATCCCCTTCCAAAAAGGCCAAAAGTTTGAAAGAAAAACCAACTCAAAAATTTGGGGTGTTACAACACCTACCCCCTTAGGAAAAATCTCGTCCCCGAGATTTCAGCTGATCCTCAAATAGGTGGATGTTCTGACCGAAGGAAATCTTCCCTTTACCATGTTGCCTCATCCTGTGTGATTACTCAACTACACTTTGAGAAATTTAATAGTTTTCTGACGGGTCCTCCTTTCAGACTCCTCCAAAATCTTCATTGGGTGTTCTTGGTATGTGAGATCTGGTTGCACATCAAGGTTTTCATGTGACACATGTTTCTCTAGGTTGCTTACACACTTTCGTAGTTGCGAGACGTAGAACACGTCGTGGACGTCGGACAGTTCCTTGGGAAGGTCCAGTTGGTAAGCTACTGTGCCTCTCCGTGCAACTATACGGAAGGGTCCGATGAATCGTGGTGCTAGTTTCCCTTTGACTTTGAATCGTTGTAGTCCTCTCATCGGTGACACACGTAAGTATACATCGTCACCAGGCTCAAAACTTATTTCCCGATGCTTTTGATCGTAATAGCTCTTTTGTCGGCTTTTGGCGGTCTTGAGTCGATCCCGTATCATTTTTACTCTCTCCTCGGCTTCCTTTAACATATCTAGGCCGAATATGCGACCGTCCCCTGTTTCCGACCAATTCAATGGAGTACGGCATCTTCGTCCGTACAAGGCTTCGAAAGGTGCCATCTGCAAGCTAGCTTGGTAACTATTGTTTTATGCGAACTCGGCATATGGTAAGCTTTCCTCCCAACTGGCCCCATAGGTGAGGACACATGCCCTTAGCATGTCTTCGAGTATTTGATTTACTCGTTCCATTTGTTCTCCAGTCTGGGGGTGGTAAGCCGTGCTGAACGTTAGTTGTGTCCCGAGGGCTTGCTGCAACTGGTCCCAAAATTTTGAGACGAACTGAGTACCCCTGTCAGATATTATAGTCTTGGAAACACCATGTAGGCATACTATCCGGGCGAGGTAAAGCTTGGCGAACTTCTGAGTGGTGTGCGTTATATTGACGGGTATGAAATGTGCCACCTTGGTCAGTCTATCTATGATGACCCATATGGCATCGGTACCGTGTTGTGACCATGGTAGTCCAACAATAAAATCCATTTCAATATCGTCCCATTTCATTCTGGTATCTTATTTGGCTGTAATAGTCCTGCGGGTTTTTGGTGCTCGGCTTTAATGCGTTGACATGAATCGCAGCATGAAACGAAAGCGGCTATATCCATCTTCATGCCGTGCCACCAAAATCTTTCCTGAATATCTTTGTACATTTTCGTACCTCCAGGGTGGATCGAGTATGGAGCGGTGTGGATTTCTGCTAGAATTTGCTGCTTAAGGTCGTTGCTATTTGGTATGCAAAGTCTGTCTCTGAACCATAATATTCCTTCACTGTCTATGGTGAATTCTGAGGCCTTGCCCTGACTTACTTTTCTTTTTATCCCTTCGATGCTGGGGTGTCCATGCCGAGCCTTCTTTATTTGCTCTATTAGCGTAGGCTGTATTTCTAGCTTGGATGCTTCGCCTTCCGTGACCATCATTTGGTTGAGTCTGGCAAACTCTTGCTGAAATTCGGGTCTCGGGTTCTGTATGCTGCCGCTGTTCAGGCTGGGGTTACGGCTGAGAGCATCTGCTACCACGTTTTCTTTCCTTGGGTGATAGTGGATACCAACGTCGTAATCTTTTACCAGTTCCAGCCAGCGTCGTTGTCGTAAATTGAGATCTAGCTGTGTGAAAATATAGCTGAGGCTCTTATGGTCCGTATATATTTCACAGCGATTTCCAAGCAAAAAGTGCCTCCATTCCTTGAGTGCATGAATGACTGCTGCCAACTCCAAATCGTGAGTAGGGTAATTTTCTTCATGTTTTCGCAGTTGCCGGGAAACGTATGCGACTACTTTGCCTTCTTGCATCAGTACGCATTCGAGGCCTTTCCGGGATGCGTGGCAATATACTTCAAAACTCTTGTGTATGTCTGGCACAATTAATACTGGGGCTGTTGTTAACCTCTTTTTGAGTTCTCGGAAGCTTTCCTCACATGCTTCGGTCCACACGAATTTCTTGTCCTTCTTGAGTAGCTGTGTCATTGGTTTGGCTATGGTGGAAAATCCTTCGATAAACCTTCTGTAATAACCGGCCATAATGAGGAAACTGCGTATATCCGTTACACTGGCTGGCGATTTCCAGCCAAGTACAGCCTTTACTTTATCTGGGTCCACAGCAACTCCTTCTTGTGTTAATACGTGTCCTAGGAAACCCACTTGTCTCAACCAAAATTCACATTTGCTGAATTTGGCGTAAAGTTGGTGTTTCCTTAATTCTCCCAGTACAATGCGGAGGTGTTCAGCATGTTCTTCCGGTGTCTTGGAATGTACCAAGATATCATCAATAAATACCACCACAAATTTGTCCATGAATTTCATAAATACCTTGTTCATGAGGTGGACGAAACATGCGAGGGCGTTGGTCAGTCCAAACGGCATTACTGTAAATTCATAAAGTCTGTATCTTGAGGTGAATGCTGTTTTCGGGATATCTTCTGTGCGTACTTTCAGTTGATGATAACCTGACCTTAGGTCAACTTTTGAGAAAACCTTGGCTTGCGCGAGCTGGTCAAATAAATCGTTTTTCCGTGGCATCGGATATTTATTCTTGATTGTGACCATGTTGAGTGCTCGGTAGTCTATACACAGCCTCATGGTCCCATCCTTCTTTTTGGCAAATACTACCGGCGAAACCGAAGGTGAGGAGCTGGCCCGTATAAATCCCTTGTCCAACAGCTCCTTTATTTGCTTCTTTAATTCAACTAACTCGGATGGTGCCATTCTGTATGGTTTCTTATATATGGGGGTGGTTCCCGGTGCTAGCTCAATAATGAATTCTATTTCTCTGTCTGGCGGCATGCCTGGTAGTTCTTCGGGAAATACGTCCGGAAATTCACATACAACTGGAACCTTGCTTAACTCAGATGTATCGACTTCGTTTAATTTTGGTTGTCGTGACACCGGTCTTTCCTGAGCTACGACACTTATTGTTTTACCATGATGATGAGTAAGAATCACTGTCCTGTTGAAGCACTCAATAAATCCTTTATTGGTGGTTAGCCAATCCATACCCAGGATGACATCCAGTCCTTTGTTTTCCAACACGATGAGTTTTGCGTGAAATTTTAATCCCTCAATTACAATGGTCAAACCTTGGCAGTAATTCTAAGTGATCTGCTTACTTCCGGGGGACTTGATAGTCATTGATTTTCCCAAGGGAAGCATTGAAAAACCATGTTGCAAGGCAAAACTCTTCGAAATGAACGAATGAGAAGCTCCAGAATCAAACAAAACCGTGGCAGGTATTGTGTTGACAGGGAACGTACCGAGTACGATATCCGGTGCATCCTGTGCCTGCTCCTTGGTCACATGGTTCAGGTGGCCTTTCCTGTGATTGTTATTGGGGTTGAAATTGTTACGCTTGGACGTGGAATTGTTCCCGTTGCTGTTTGGCTTTGGTGCCGAATTTCTTGGCTTTGGGCACTGTTTAGCATAGTGTCCTTCTTCTCCACATGTGTAGCAGGTAACACCCGGGCGATAGGTGAAATCCTTGTCTCTTGCATGAAAATTCTTATTTGGACGTGTGTCGTTGGTCGTGGGTCTGTTCACACCATTCCTCTGGAAATTTATCTTATTCTTGTTGTTGCGGGGGTGGTTGGTCTGATCCCTTTTTCTCTTGCGAATATCTTCCAGGCTGCGACGTTCATTTTCCAATGTAATGGCTTTGTCTACCAATGTCTTGAAATCTGGAAATGTGTGTACGACTAACTGGCATTTTAGTGCTGGCGCCAGTCCGTCCAGGAATTTTTCCATCTTCTTATTTTCCGTCATTCGCTCATCGTTGGCATAACGCGATAATTGCGCAAACTGATTGTTGTACTCCTGTACTGTCATGCCTATTTGCTTGAGGTCAACAAATTCTCTTTTGTTGATCTTCATAATACTCTTAGGGATGTGTGCCCCACGAAAGCCTTCCTTGAAATCTTCCCAGGTGATATTATTTATGTCGGGATGCATAAGCAGGAAATTTTCCCACCAAGACGCGGCTGCTCCAGTAAGATAATGCGGTGCGTACAGCACTTTTTCACGGTCTGAGCATTGTGCCACAATTTATTTCCTTTGAATATCTCGAAGCCAATCATCGGCCTCAAGAGGCTTGTCTATGTGTGTAAATGTTGTTGGACGCGTCTTCTGAAATTCAGACAATTTTGAGTGCGGTTGGTATGGCTCGCGGTGATTTCCCATGTTAATGACATGGTTCATCATTTCTTGGTGATGTTGCTGACTTTGCTTGTAAAGGCGGCACACTTGAGAAAATGCCGTCTCACTGCCCTGCTGACTTGACTGCCCCTGCGAGAAATTGTTGTTTGTCTGTGTGCCATAATTTTCTTCCGGCGGACTTGGCATGGAACGTGTCCAGGGACGAGTCATTTCTTACTCTGGGGTAAAAAGCAGAAAACCTGAGAAGAACCGAGCAGCAAAATAAACCAAGATTTTGCAAAAGCGATCAAACACGAGCTCGAAAAAGATTTTTGAAATAAACTAGTTGATTGCGCACGGAGAAGGCTACTAGTACATATATTACACGCCGGTTCTAATTATACATACGTCACTCAGGGTGTGCGTACACATCCTGACATGTTATTTAAAACTAGTGCACTCCTCCTAGATCCTACATGTTGCGCAAACAGACTACTCCCATCAACCTATTTTACATAACACACAAGTATTACAAGCGAGCGCGGGCGTCGCGAAATGACGCGCTAGTCGGAGATGTTGCAGATTTCCCTCGGCCTGCCGAGGGTAAGGCCTAGTGGTGCTGGAGACTGAACTTCCTCCTCACTGATGGGCTCCAGGCGCGGAGTATGAGTACGAGGTGTCGAAGCAGGTGCAGCAGGCGGTGCAGCTCTGACTGGAGTAGGAGCAATGACTTGGTCAAACTCCTCAGTGGTAGGCAGACGGTGAGCGGTGGCTAAGATGGAAGGTGCAGAGGATGCGGCGGACGAGACAAATGTCATCGGTGGCGCAGTGTGGAGTAGCTCCCTCCTATCGGCGGAGCCACTCTGGACCAACTCCATACGGGTGGCCACCAAGTCGTCCACCATATTATCAAAGGCTGCCTCAAGAGCCTTGAGGTAGTCAACCATTGATTCAATGGCTTCGTCACGCTCCCCATTTGCGCATGCAAATGCATAGTGGCACGTATATGGCACGTGGCACGGGAGGTAACGGAAGCGACGAGTCTTCATCGAAGGAAGAATGTCCCGGAGACGAGCTATCGCCTCACGGGCGGCCATCTGCATGGCATGCCTCTCCGTAGGCATAGCCCAGCCCACAAATCGAAGGCGGCGCGCTTCAGAACGCCCACCTTTGAATTGTACCATAGCCTGATGCATAGACACGCTGTCGTTGAGCTTGTGACGGTAGAGTGTAAATTCGGGACGTGTGGATGGCCCGATTGCGACTATGGTGATGGCGAAGAGGAGCTTGACAAACCCCTCAGGAATGTTGGCGAACACCTGTGCATCACAATCGTTGCTGGCCATCTACAAAAGTAGACAAAAATTCTGAATAGTCACGCCATAAATTTATGCTAACCAACAGAAAATTGCTACAGATGTAAAAATGTTGAAAAGCAGATTTTTCGCCAATAATCGATTAGCGAGCGCACCTAGTGGCTTCCTACAGTCAACCTGGCTCTGATACCAAGGTTGTCAGGACCAGTCCTTCAGTAAAATAATTACCGGAAGACCGACCTTTTTATTAAACCAGCGAGGAATATTATTACCTGCTGGCAGACAATTCCTTGATACAGAATTCCAGTACACTGAATATTATACAGGGTTGAGCTGGGGGTTGCTCAACAGTTTATTACAAGCGCGCCAATATATTACATAGAGGCGGATATGACACAAGGCAGGGTGGCATACTAATTACTCGTAATAAAAGGTGGTGGAATATTTCACAATGAAGTGGGTGATGTGACTCCAATATTATACAGTCCATCGGGTGTCGGAGTGAAACCCAATGAATTTATTTGCTGGTAGGCGGAAGCGGTTATAAAACAGTGGTCAACTCAAGGATCGCAAGGGACTGACTGGGACTCCTCTAAGCGTCGGACTCGCTATCGAACTCTTCATCCATGAGATCGCCTTCGTCCACATCTGGCCAATTCAACAAGCCAGGTGAGTACTTTGAATGTACTCGCAAGACAGTTCGGACTTAAGATATAATAAATGCCAACATGATGCATATGAGTATTCCAGCAAAATGCGACCGGAATAAAAGTATTAATGTGCTGAATGCAATGATGGAAGTCGGGCGGTAATCCTCCCGAAATCCAAAGGATAAATAGAAGGAACCGAACGAGTGTCTCAGCGACGCCTCGTGAAGAAATAATAAAAGATAACGGGCCACAGTCGGGCGTCTGAGCGACTCCGCATAAAGGGCTTATAGAAAAATAAATAACAAGAATGCCTCAGTCCGACGTCTGAGCGACATCACATAAAGGGCTTATAAATAAAAATAATGCCACAGTCGGACGTCTGACCGACATCACATAAAGGGCTTATAAAAGAAAAGAATGCCACAGTCGGACGTCTGAGCGACATCACATAAAGGGCTTATAAATAAAAGAATGCCACAGTCGGACGTCTGAGCGACATCACATAAAGGGCTTATAAAAGAAAAGAATGCCATAGTCGGACGTCTGAGCGACATCACATAAAGGGCTTATAAATAAAAGAATGCCTCACTCGGACGTCTGAGCGACATCACATAAAGGGCTTATAAATAACAGCAATACAATGATGAATTACTTCTGAAAGTAAATCAATACAGAGATAGTGGTGAGTTCATCTACCAAATGAACTTGACGGAAATACTATTTTGGTTACCAACAAGGATATACTAGAGATGGTCACCGGGTTGACATGAAGATTGACCCTAGGCCATAAACATGGCTACTAAAGGAAATTAACTCTGCAGAGATTGTACTGTTCACTCATAGCCAACGGGTTCTACTAGCCACGTGGGCTAGTCCCATCTACGGTGTTTTAGTAGAAACCCAACTAAACAGTACACACCCATTTAACATTCTGTCGTCCGGAATCACCCGTTACGACATTCACGAAAAACTTTAGGACGGGGAGGCTACAACCTCGAATAGCATGGGATCAAATTTATATATGCGCGCTCTAAGGGGTGCCCCCCTCTCGGTTCCAACCAGAAACACCCATGCCCCATGACCGGATGACGGGCTTTAATCCAGGGCCATGGAACCCTCATCCCGGCCCCTCTACTTGGTTTGTACTCGGGAAGTGGTTTAGAACCGACTAGACCATAATCCCAACGGACGGCCTATGATAGTACCGAAAAGGAGACGAACGAAATCATGACATGATCTTCGTTGATACTGAGTTAACCAACTACTAGCATGCTCCAACAATACCAGCATTCCACCCATCATATCACCATATGATCGAGGTTGTTCAACATTTTCCTTCGGGACTCACCCGAGGCTTACTTGCATGAAATATAACCATACACATATGCTTATATGACCATGCTTATGCGAAGAACAGCTCGAGCAAACATGTAACACACTCATCATATCAAAGGTTCAAACATGCTTGCCTGGTTCTGAAAAGTCGGAGCCTAACTCGGTGTGATTCGCGTCCTCGTCACGGCCTCCAGTATCTATGTATTCAAACAAAATACATACTAACATAAATACCGCGCGTGCAAAAAAAGTTGCTCCAAAAATTTCCACATAAATATGACAAAAAACTAGGCAGAAAACTAAAGAGGACAGAAAAAGAATCAACTCAAAATCATTTTTAGTTTAAAAGATATTAAGGTTTCTGTCCAGGGACCCATTTGTAATGAAACAGAAAAGATCCAGGGGCTAGAACAGAAAATAACAAAGCGAATCGGTATGCAATACGTCAACCGCAGAGGAAAACGCAGTTTGCCCGAATACGCCAACACAAAATGGTTCGAGGGGGAGATATGAGAGGCTGACAAGGGACCCCACTTGTCTGGTTTGAAAATGGAAGCAGAGCCGCGTCGGCGCCGGTGCTGCGGTGATCGCCGCCGTCGATCTACGGCGAGTTAGGGGAGGGGAGTGGTACCTACGGCTTCACGGTGGTCTTCCGCGTCGAACGGTGGTGGAGTTGGGTGTCGGCGAGCCCCACGCCGACGGCGACCTTATCTCCGGCGGACGGCGGCTCGGGTGGTCGTGGACCTCGTCGGAGAGGGTTCCTGGGGTGAAATTGAGGTGGGGGTTAGGCCTAGGTGGATGCTAGGAAGCTACGCCCGAGTCCACGGCGGCGGAGAATCCCTCACCAGAGTGAACGGAGCTGGAGCCCGAGGCGGAGGTAGCTGGCCGGAGTTGGGGAAGAAGGGCCTCTCGGGGCTCTTCCAGAGGCTGGGCGTGGTCTAGGGAGGTAGTGAGGATGTGCGGGCTCGAGAACGAGCTCTGGGGTGCCCTTTTATAGGCGGCTCGAGGTGGCTGCCGCGAACGGATAAGTCCGGTAAGCCGATTACGGCGCTGAAGTGGTCGAACGGCGGGGTTAGGGGCTTGAGCATCATCTAGGAGCTGTAGGGGTTCCATTCCCGCACCTAACTCAGCAGAAGAGATGGAGTTACGGCCTGTCCTGGACGGAACGACCGCGCGGCACGGCGGTGGCAGGAAACGTGCTCTGCGCGCGTCAGGCCACGGCGACGGCGTGCCAGGCGTGCGTTGGCCGTGGAGATGGACACGCGGAGTGCTGGGGTGGTTTGGGCGGCGCTAAACGGCGTAGAGCTGTGGTGGTAACTTTTGTCAGCCGCCACGGGCGGCGCTGTGGCCGTGGCAGTCGCCGGCGTGGTCGGGCCAGAGCGCCACCGACGCCCAGAAGCTGCCAAGCGAGCGTGCGGCGCATGGATAAGAAGAAGCTGCAGTGCGGCGTCGAGCCATGGAAGTACAGACGAGTTTTGACGCTGCGCCTGACGAACTGTCGAAACTGACGGAACTGATGAAGTGTAGACAGTTTCAGTTAACAGCTCTGAATTTGACAGACAGTGTATGCTAAGTGTTAGATGAAATGATTCTGGCATGTGTGCAATGCCTCTAGGGCTGATTTTTGGTGGAGTGGCCTCTTGATGTATCTAGAGGCTGCATGATTTTTCACAGAATTTTTGGAAGAAGATAGAAATGAATTTCACCAAATTTTGCAAATCTGGTCCAAACTTGCTGTAGGTAAAATTTGAAAATTTTGAACTGTGGACCAGTGAAACAAGATAGGTCTAGGTTATGGGTACTAAGGACTATCTAGGAGAGTTGGTTTGGAGTCAAATAACCAGATGGAAATGGTGGCCCCTTTGTAAATCACCAAGGTCCACTATAAAAGACAGAATTTGTTTTGGAGTAAAATAAATAGGAGAAAAATCCCAATAAGATTACAACCTACTGGAATCCATGAGAGACTTGTCACAAGGTGTGGAGAGAGTCTTGGAGAGAATTATTTCTGTTGGGATCATGGCAAGATGAAGGTTGGAGGGGAGATAAGTCCAAGGGTAAACTTGAGAGGTTTAAATCAAGAAGTGGAGAACTCAAACAACTTCTTTTGAAACTCAAATTGTGCTTGAGCCAAACACAAGAGAAAAACTTCAAGGCCAAAAACCAAGCTTGAGAAGACACTCAAACTTTGGCCAAAAGGGATTTTAGAAGGGCAAAAGGAAAGATCAAACAATCCCCTTCCAAAAAGGCCAAAAGTTTGAAAGAAAAACCAACTCAAGAATTTGGGGTGTTACACATTTTTAGTTGATTCTTTTTGCATATGATTAATGGACAAATTCCTCATGTTTACCAATTTATTTCAATTTTTTTTGAGTTACAGAAGTATTCGAAATTTACAGATTACTACAGACTGTTCTATTTTTGACAGATTCTGTTTTCTATGTGTTGTTTGCTTATTTTGATGAATCTATGAGTAGTATCGGAGGGTATGAACCATAAAGAAGTTGGAATACAGTAGATATTACACCAATATGAACTTAGAATGAGTTCATAACAGTACCTAAGTGGTTGTTTTATTTTCTTATACTAACGGAGCTTACAAGTTTTGTGTTAAGTTTTGTGTTGTGAAGTTTTCAAGTTTTGGGTAAAGATTCGATGGACTATGGAATAAGGAGTGGAAAGTGCCTAAGCTTGGGGATTCCCAAGGCACCCCAAGGTAAAATTCAAGGAAAACCAAAAGCCTAAGCTTGGGGATGCCCCGGGAAGGCATCCCCTCTTTCGTCTTCGTCTATCGGTAACTTTACTTGAGGCTATATTTTTATTCAGCACATGATATGTGTTTTAATTGGAGCGTCAAATTTTTTATTTATTTTTGCTTGTTGTTTGAATAATGTCCCAAGATCTGAAATCCTTGAATGTTAGAGAGTCTTCACATAGTTACATAATTATTCAACTACTCATTGATCTTCACTTATATCTTTTGGAGTGGTTTGTTTTTTGCTCTAATGCTTCATTTATATCTTTTTGAGCACGGCGGTGGTTTTATTTTGAAGAAATAGATGAAATATCATGCTTCACTTATATTATTTTGAGAGTCTTTTAGAACAGCGTGGTAATGTGCTTTGGTTATAAAACTAGTCCTAATATGATAGGCATCCAAGTTGGGTATAGTAAAAAATTTCACATAAAGTGCATTGAATATGATGAGAAGTTTGATACTTGATGAATGTTTTGAGATATGAGGATGCCGATATTAGAGTTATGCTAGTAGAGTACTTGTGAATTTGAGAAATAATTTTGGTAAAGTTTGTCATTCCCGTAGCATGCACGTATGGTGAACCGCTATGTAACGAAGTTAGAGCATGAGGTATTTATTGAGTGTCAACCTTTGTGTGGAGGTCGGGGGCGCGCGATGGTTAACTCCTACCAACCTCCCCCCTAGGAGCATGCGTTGATTGCTTTGTTTTGATGACTCGTAAATTTTTTCAATAAGTACGGAGGGGGGAATCCCTCTCCGGTGGCCATCTTCATCATCGCGACGCTCTCCATGACAAGGAGGGAGTAGTCCACCCTCGGGGCTAAGGGTGTGTACCAGTAGCTATGTGTTTGATCTCTCTCTCTCGTGTTCTTGAGATGGCACGATCTTGATGTATCGCGAGCTTTGCTATTATAGTTGGATCTTATGATGTTTCTCCCCCTCTACTCTCTTGTGATGAATTGATTTTTCCCTTTGAAGTTATCTTATCGGGTTGAGTCTTTAAGGATTTGAGAACACTTGATGTATGTCTTGCATGTGCTTATCTGTGGTGACAATGGGATATCACGTGATCTACTTGATGTATATTTTGGTGATCAACTTGCGGGTTCCGTGACCTTGGGAATCTATGCATAGGGGTTGGCACACGTTTTCGTCTTGACTCTCCGGTAGAAACTTTGGGGCACTATTTGAAGTTCTTTGTGTTCGTTGAATAGATGAATCTGAGATTGTGGTGATGTATATCGTATAATCATAGCCACGGATACTTGAGGTGACAATGGAGTATCTAGGTGACATTAGGGTTTTGATTGATTTGTGTCTTAAGGTGTTATTCCAGTACGAACTCTATGATAGATTGAACGGAAAGAATAGCTTTGTGTTATTTTACTACGTACTCTTGAATAGATCGATCAGAAAGAATAATTTTGACGTGGTTTCGTACCCTAGAATAATCTCTTCGTTTGTTCTCCGCTATTAGTGACTTTGGATTGATTCTTTGTTGCATGTTGAGGGATAGTTATATGATACAAGTATGTTATTATTGTTGAGAGAACCTGCACTAGTGAAAGTATGAACCCTAGGCCTTGTTTCCTATCATTGTAACACCGTTTATGCTCACTTTTATCTTTAGTTATCTTGCTGTTTTTTCAGATTACAAAATTCTATATCTACCATCCATATTGCACTTGTATCACCATTTCTTCGCCGAACTAGTGCACCTAAACAATTTACCATTGTATTGGGTGTGTTGGGGACACAAGAGACTCTTTGTTATTTGGTTGCAGGGTTGCTTGAGAGAGACCATCTTCATCCTACGCCTCCCACGGATTGATAAACCTTAGGTCATCCACTTGAGGGAAATGTTCTACTGTCCTACAAACCTCTGCACTTGGAGGCCCAACAACTTCTACAAGAAGAAGGTTGCGTAGTAGACATCAACCCCCCCAGCAACGCTCACTGTTCATGCAGAGGTAGCATCGATCGGCTTCAGTTAGCAGCAGTAGCAAAGGTATCGCTCGATCGGGTTCAGTTAATAGCCATCGATAGATCGCTCGGGTTTAGTAACGCGTAGCCTGCAGTGCAATCGCTCGGGTTTAGTTAGAGGCCAACACCTTGTAACACCCCAAAAATTTAACCATGTTTTAATAATTAAAATTTTGCCAGGTAATTAAAATTTTGCAATTTTGCTGGATGTTTCTTTTAATTTCAGGACTTTTCTGTTCCTGTTGTGTTGGAGTTTCTACCACTAGTGAAAACTTTCCAACCATTATGTTAGACTCTCTTATTCTCTCCATTAAACTTTTCTGTTATCAGTAGAATCAATTATATAATCACCTCCCTAATTTTCTTCTCTCTATGAATGGTTTCCCTCAACTTTTAGGCCCCAATTGAACTGCAACCCTTTGATAGGTTCATCTAGATTTCCAACCAAAAATTGGAGATGTCATGTGATGTTGTTAGATCACTTTTATGCAAGCATATATTTTATTCATATAATATTTTGAGCTCCACACCAGATTTTCAAATCTGGTCCAAAGGGCAATTTTGCACTACAACCCCATTAAATATTTCTTTAGAGCTTCCACCAAAATTATGGGATGTTCATAGGAGTATACTATTCAACTTTATGCAAAAACCTAGAGTAGTCCTTTTGAAAATTTGAGTGAAACAACCTCATTTCCATTCTGGTCCAGCATGGTGATTTGTTCATCAACCACCATTTAACCTTTCCTCCTAGCTATGATTCCTTTTCCTACTTGTAGGCCATCCTGTAAATCCCTTAAACCCAGAAGAATGGACCCATAGGAAGATTTTTGATTCATGAAACCATGCCCTTCACTTTCTCTCCAGAACTGAAGATTTGCAAAACTTGCACAAGCAAGTTTCTGGTTTTGCCCAACTAGCTTTGCCATCATCTCATTCACCTAAAGAGACTCTGATCTGGAGATTTTGGCCACCCTAAGTGGTGCCTAGTGGCCTCTAGCATTTTGGCAAACACCTGATGTGCATGGCCAGTTTTAGCATGATCTTTACTTTACACTGTGACCTTGCCCCTCCATGCATGCTGGCATGTCCACTAATCTCCCTTAAGCCTCTAACCTAGCCCTGCTAATTCTTAGCCTTATCCAAGCCCTGTGGCATGCTCTGGCATTTTGTCGAGCAGTTCACGTGCGTGCTCTGGGCGCGCCCAGAGCGCACGTTTTGCACGTGGGCGCACCGAGCCGCCGCGTCCCTCTGCCGACACCCCGCGCCCATTCTGGCTGCTGCACTCGCACCGCCTGCACGCTTGCCCTCTCCCCCACCGCAGAGATGACACTGGAGCCCCACAGTGCCGCCGTCAGGTCGGCCGCGGCAGCTAGCGGGCGGCCACAGCAGCTCCTGCCGTGGACAGCGCCGCCCGAGCCACCAGTGCTCGCCACCCGCCCCCTGGAGCAGCTCGAGATCATCCGCGAGTTCGTCCCCTAGTGCACGTCGCCGCCACGTCGCCCTGAGCTACAGAATGGCTGTCGCCGGCGATCTTATCCCCGACCGCCGCGGAACCGCCATTGCCCGCCTATTTAAGGACGCCCCGAGCCTCTCCGCAACCTCGGACAACCACTAGCCACCCCACAGAGCGCCCCCGTAGCAACCAATCGACTAGGGGAGGTTTTCTTCTCCATCTCCGGCGAGTACAGCCGCCGCTGCCCTCCGGTCCGTTCTGTCGCAACCCGAGCCCCTCCCGTCCATCCAGCGCCACCATTCGACTCCCCATGACCCTGCGAAGCCGCCCATCACCTCAAACTAACTCGGGAACCACCGTAGGGCGAAGCCCCAATTCCACCCGAGGCTGCCATCCACCGCGAAGCTTGTCGCCGGTGTTTTCCCCCACCTCCGTCGCCCCCTCGACCACCGGGAGGACCTCCCGAGTCTGCCAGATCCATCCCCTCCCTTGGGTGCCCTGGAGGAGCCGCCGTTCGCCGGCGTTGATCGCCGGAGCCGCGCGTCTGTTCGGCCAGAGGAAGGAGGCGGGGGCGACTGGTCAAACCTGACCAGTGGGCCCCCTAGACCCTCTGTCAGCGAGACAGCGCTAGTCCACGCATGCATAAGTGAAGGCGTAAACCTCAGAAGTACATCTCCCCTACTCCAAAAGCGTATTCTAATCGAAACATTTTCCTATTTCTTTTTTATTCTAAAAACAGATTTGACTAAACTTTGACTGGCAATATCTTTTTAAATATTAATCCAAATGACTTGATTCTTTTTCTGTTGTTTCCCAAATATTGTCTAGTTTATTTTCATATTTATATGAAAATTTTCCAGACAACTTTTTTGGGCTGTTTTGAGTCTATGTATTGATTTCATATTATTTCATTTAGGAGTTTGAAGAAGGAGAATACTTCCAAAAAAAATTGGAATGGATTTCTCCTCCCCTCTACTTGAAGGCAAGCACTTTTGAACCCTGGCCTAATGCTTGTGATTGTTGTTTGACACGATTACAATGATATGAACGCCTTCGTTTTATTTCATATGTGATGATATGATCGTACCCATGAGTGCATGAGGTAAACACTTGCTGAGAATAATTCGTATGCATGACGGTGATCCCCTTCGTATGCCTTTCATGCCTAATGGAAGGAAGTCGTGAAAGTCGCGGCCTTGTGTAGACGCGAGCTTGTCACTAGCTCCCCGTCGGGACGGTGGAGTCTGGTATGGTTTGGTAAGGCAGGACGGATGGTGATTCTGACTATTGTCGTGAAATATATCGGTAATGACTAATCATATGAGTAATGCTGAAACCTCCTGAGTCGACCGTGGATCGATTCTTGTTCCAGCAACCCCCATACTTGTTATGTGCTACCACTTGTCCCTGCCGCAGGTAGGGTACGGCTCAGTAAGTGTTAACCCCTGTCCTAGCACACACCGTACAGAGAGGCCATGGTGGAAGATACCGCCTACATCCGGTAGGCATGCCACCTGGTCCGGGGGCATGGGTGTTTCCGGTTGGGACCGAGAGGGGGGCACCCCTTAGAGCGCGCTATAGAAATTTGATCCCATGCTACGCGAGGTTGTAGCCTCCCCACTCAGAGTTTGTTTGACAGGTGTCGTGGGTGATTCCAGACACAAGTAAAGCTAAGCTGGTGTGTGCAAGTATGGCGGGTTTTCGACTAAAAGGCCGTAGACGGTATTAGTCCGATGGACTAAGGAAAACCGTTACTCGTGGGTAAAGAGTACACCCTCTACAGAGATATTAAATCTATTCGAATAGCCGTGTCCATGGTAAAGGACTACAGTCTGGGAAGGGTCGAGTGTCGATCTTAGTGTCGGTCTTTGGAGGAGAAACGACTTAACCGGAACATTGACTATGATCTGTGATATGTGGTAATTATGATTATTATTGTGGACTAACCATTTGTGTTATTTGAATAAATGAGTATCCCTGGGACGGTTCTACCTCCTGGATATTGACTGTGATTTATGTTTATATATAAGCCCTTTCTGTGGTGTCGCTCAGACGCCCGACTGTGGCATCCTTGTTATTTATTTTCCTTATAAGCCCTTTCTGTGGTGTCGCTCAGATGCCCGACTGTGGCATGATTGTTATTTATTTTCCTTATAAGCCCTTTCTGTGGTGTGGCTCAGACGCCCGACTGTGGCATGCTTGTTATTTATTTTTCTTATAAGCCCTTTCTGCGGTGTCGCTCAGACCCCCGACTGTGGCATGCTTGTTATTTATTTTCCTTATAAGCCCTTTATGTGGCGTCGCTCAGACGCCCGACTGTGGCATGAACGCTTTTTATTTTCTTATCACTCCCTGATTGCATATACCTTTTTATACGAATGACCTACTTGCAATATGGACTGTCATATCATTTTTATCATAGTAATCATCCATTATTCTCGAGCATGATTATATCTCACCCACATTCATAATGTTTGCGAGTACATTCAAAGTACTCACTGGCTTGTCACTGGCTATTCTCTTGGCCAGATTCCTTGCGTGGGAAGGAACGATGCGATGACAGCCCCGGAACCTACACTAATGGAGATAGCAGCCTCGCGAAGATAGGAGTTAACCTAGTCAGCTGTTCCTGTGGGAAATGGAGTCCCATAGTCACCGATGAACCACCAACCGCTTCCGCCATCAGCCACTAGAAACCTTGTGTAGTACTCACGGACCACTATGGTCTTGTACTACATATCTTGTATTTTGCTTGGAGTTTCTGTAACAAGTTGGTGCCTCATCAGCTAACAGTAATCCTGGGGCTGGTGAGCACAAGGTCCGCTTTTTGGGAAATTAATATCCCGAAAACCCGGTCCTGACAAATTTGGTATCAGAGCCAGGCTGACCGTTGGCTAATCCTATCTTAGCCAGGTCAAAAACCTAGGTTAACCACCACACCAGACCATATCCTAACCCCGGCCAAGCTTCTCGCGTAAGATACCCGCACAGAGGGCCGACACCTTTGGTAGTCGGTGCCCAACCTATCAGTCTAGCCTGTCGATCACCGCCTGTGACCGACACCTAAACAGTTCCCTTCGCAAGCGTGCGAAGGAAGACTCCATCCTTTCCTAAAAATAGGGCGCGCTAGCCCCCAACCCAACTTAGCCTCTACCCCAGACCGAGCTAAGATGCCAGGACCCATCTTTCACAATGAAACCACAGCAACCAACCTTGGAGGTTTTGTGACCGTGCTCGCAAACCTCACCCGTCGTGCCTTTGCGTTAGAAGAGCCCCCAGAATATGGTGTGTACCAAGACTCTATGGGCAGTGAAAGCCATCAATTCTGGGCCACTGAACACATCTACCGTAGGGGTCTGTCACCAGAACGCCCCTACAGGTTCACCGGAAGGGCAACTTTCTTTGAGCCGCAAGCTATCCAACTAGCTACTCGAGAGGCTATAGTTCAACTCCGGCACTTGTCGCCTAGAGTTAACTATCGCTCATTCTACTATTACCCCAGTCGTAACGGGTATGGTAGGCCTCCTCGAGTTGCCAGCGGAGACCACGAGACAGATCCTGCATTATTGCATCTGGTGCGCTATGTAAGCGTGCTAGACGAACTATTCGATCAAATCACCCTTGATCTGATCGCAGCTCGTGGAGAACTGCTTCGCCGAGCCCCGGCACGAGGCGGAGACGAGTCCGGCACCGACAACCCAGTCGTGCTGTTCGGGCAACCAATCGAGTCCTTGAGGCCTGCCTTGGTCATTGACCAAAATCTCTTGGTGTCTCCAGAGGTGATGCATCGCCTGTTAGGCGCACACTCCAATGAGATTGTGGCCAACAATCCCCGCGAGGGACATCATCACTGCCCCGACCCTGCACCCCCTCAGCCACCTCCAGCCAACACCAATGATGAAGCTCTTGGAGAAGCTTCAGCGTCCACAAGGCAAGGCCGCTTGGATATAAACGAGGTTGATTAAGTCACCCGAGTAGTACCACGCTTTATCTTGTCCACACCACATGGTGATGTAACATGTATGCTGATATGTATATACAGTTTACTGTTGCGCTCTTATAGCACCCGTGCACAGTTATGTCAGTGTGCGAATGCATTTTTTTCTTTTCTCCGGTGTACCTTCCAGAGCACCCCACCGACAACCCCTACAGTAAACACGTCACATTGCGAGACGTGAGTACCTGTAGCATTGACCCCGACCCCATAAAGCGAAACCAACAATACAGCTGCCCCTCACTATGATTCTATAAACCATCCCGGTTGCTATATAAAAGTACACACCGTGACCTTACCAAGCATCCCTCACCTGGTGACCTGCTCTCACAGCCATTTCCTTCACCATGCCGATCACTAGTATTTAGCTGAGAACCCAGAGGCATCCCCAGGTAGCTTTGTGAAGATATTGTGGGATTTTACCTGTAGTATTATGAGTGCTACCCGTCCACCCCAGTATGAGCTGCTCAAATCGAGGATCACATCATCCAACTCGAAATATTGGGCGGTGGTACATATCCCGCCCGCAAACCCAAACCAAGACCCTACAGAGGTTTCCTTCATGGGGAAATCCATGCCAACTCCCCAGATGGCCATAGAGGCTGCCGCTTGTGAAGCGCTTGCTCGCCTTCGATTCGCGGTGCCCTATGCCAGCGAACTAGGGTATTATTACTTTCCAAGCCGCGCAGCACCCGGAGAAGCAGCATCTTTTCCTGGTGGGCGAATTGAGAGAGACCCAGTGCTAGCCAACCTTACGCAGTATGTCATCGCGCAAGAGCGTCTGACCCAACGAATAATGGGTTATCTCCAGAGCCTTGCCGATTTAAATCCTCGGATCGCCATCGGCAGACCACTGAGGCCCGGGCAGGAGAAGCACATTCATCGACTTGTCAACCCGCTTCCACCGATAGAAGAAGAGTGTCCCCTAGCACCAGAGACCTTTTCCCAGGACCCAGTCCATTTACCGTTTAAGTTTTAGACGTAACTGCTATGTGGTTATCCCCGTATCTTTGTATGAATGTGAGCTGTGTGTCGTATCGTGTGTTAATTAATCTTCCCTGAGTTGTTGCAACATATCTCTCTGCATAACGTAGATATTTTATTTCATCGCGCAACACCACAACAGCAGAATTACAACTCCGTCCACTCCACACAGTACACTAAGTTGCTAGTCCACATACACCTGTTTCGTCTGAATAACCACCCCTCTAGCGCACCACAGTCTCTTGAGGAGAAACTCGTGCGAGTTTATTCAAGCACTAGTTGCCTACTGCACACTAACCACCGTTAGCACCCGACACCCACGCCTAATCCTCGTGATCGCCGCCACCGCTAAGAGCTAGCACTCGAGCCGCAGCGTCACAACGATCATCGAGGATCATCGCGCACAAAAGCACGGATACCCCCAGCAATGCCGCCAACCCCACGCACACTAGGATAATGCACCAGTCCGGCATCACCTCCGCCATTAGAGCCTCGACCCGAGCTCCTGCAAACACAAATGGAGGAGAGGGAAGAAAGAAGAAGAAGCAAGGCCACGTGTGAAGAGGAAGAAGGAGCACCTCGGTCGTTTTATAGCTCGAGATCGGTGTACGGTGGGCGGAGTCCACCAGCACCGCTCGTCGCTCGACCGCCGGTGTTCAGAGGCGAATCCGCGAGTAGTGCCGACAGCACGCTGGCCCGCGAGGTGAGTGCACGCTGCACCGGCAGCTAGCATGCCACGCACTACGACAGTACAGCCTAGATGCCCTACGAGCTAGCCGTCGCCGGTGGAGAAAGCACGGGAAAGCGCGCGGGAGAGAGGAGAGAACCAGAGGTAGAAGAAGAGACTGACAGTGGACCCAGGGCCCATCTGTCAGCCAGTGAGAGCACTGTGCTCTCGGGTGCAACCAGCGAATTACTTTTAATTTAGAAATATCATTTCTAAATTTACTATAGCCCAGGGTAGAAATATCTCGTTTTCCACGACCGTAGATTTTCCCATGCCGCACTAGTGTTTAACACTGCAGTTTACACCACTTATTGCGCATGCACTGTAGTGGCATTTATTTGCTTTAGCAAAGC
Source organism: Secale cereale (assembly GCA_902687465.1). NCBI lineage: Eukaryota > Viridiplantae > Streptophyta > Magnoliopsida > Poales > Poaceae > Secale > Secale cereale. The sequence goes on from LR738715.1 coordinate 694,506,838, forward strand.
GGTTAATTTTGTTGATATCTTTTTGTGGCAGTAGAAGATTTTATAGCAACCCTTAACAAATCTCGAGGACGAGATTTTTCTTAAGGGGGGTAGTGTTGTAACACCCCAAAAATTTAACCATGTTTTAATAATTAAAATTTTGCCAGGTAATTAAAATTTTGCAATTTTGCTGGATGTTTCTTTTAATTTTAGGACCTTTCTGTTCCTGTTGTGCTGGAGTTTCTACCACTAGTGAAAACTTTCCAACCATTATGTTAGACTCTCTTATTCTCTCCATTAAACTTTTCTGTTATCAGTAGAATTAATTATATAATCACCTCCCTAATTTTCTTCTCTCTATGAATGGTTTCCCTTAACTTTTAGGCCCCAATTGAACTGCAAACCTTTGATAGGTTCATCTAGATTTCCAACCAAAAATTGGAGATGTCATGTGATGTTGCTAGATCACTTTTATGCAAGCATATATTTTATTCATTTAATATTCTGAGCTCCACACCAGATTTTCAAATCTGGTCCAGAGGGCAATTTTGCACTACAACCCCATTAAATATTTCTTTAGAGCTTCCACCAAAATTATGGGATGTTCATAGGAGTATACTATTCAACTTTATGCAAAAACCCAGAGTAGTCCTTTAGAAAATTTGAGTGAAACAACCTCAATTCCATTCTGGTCCAGCATGGTGATTTGTTCATCAACCACCATTTAACCTTTCCCCCTAGCTATGATTCCTTTTCCTACTTGTAGGCCATCCTGTAAAACCCTTAAACCCAGAAGAATGGACCCATTGGAAGATTTTTGATTCATGAAACCATGCCCTTCACTTTCTGTCTAGAACTGAAGATTTGCAAAACTTGCACTAGCAAGTTTCTGGTTTTGCCCAACTAGCTTTGCCATCATCTCATTCACCTAAAGAGACTCTGATCTAGAGATTTTGGTTGGCAAACACCTGATGTGCATGGCCAGTTTTGGCATGATCTTTTCTTTACACTGTGACCATGCCCCTCCATGCATGCTGGCATGTCCACTAATCCCCCTTAAGCCTCTAACCTAGCCCTACTAATTCTCAGCCTTATCCAAGCCCTGTGGCATGCTCTAGCATTTTGTCGAGCAGTTCACGTGCGTGCTCTGGGCGCGCCCAGAGCGCATGTTTTGCACGCGCGCGCACCGAGCCGCCGCGTCCCTCTACCGACACCCCGCGCCCGTTCTGGCCGCTGCACTTGCACCGCCTGCACGCCTGCCCTCTCCCCCACCGCAGAGACGACACTGGAGCCCCACAGTGCCGCCGTCAGGTCGGCCGCGACAGCTAGCGGGCGGCCACAGCAGCTCCTGCCATGGACAGCGCTGCCCGAGCCACCAGCGCTCGCCACTTGCCCCCTGGAGCAGCTCCAGATCATCCGCGAGTTCGTCCCCTAGCGCACGTCGCCGCCAAGTCGCCCTGAGCTACAGAATGGCGGTCGCCGGCGATCTTATCCCCGACCGCCGCGGAACCGCCATTGCCCGCCTATTTAAGGACGCCCCGAGCCTCTCTGCAACCTCGGACAACCACTAGCCACCCCACAGAGTGCCCCCGTAGCAACCAATCGACCAGGGGAGGTTTTCTTCTCCATCTCCGGTGAGTACAGCCGTCGCCGCCCTTCGGTCCGTTCCGTCGCAACCCGAGCCCCTCCCGTCCATCCAGCGCCACCATTCGACTCCCCATGACCCTGCGAAGCCACCCATCACCTCAAACAAAATCGGGAACCACTGTAGTGCGAAGCCCCAATTCCACCCGAGGCCGCCGTTCGCCGCGAAGCTCGTCACCGGTGTTTCCCCCACCTCCGTCGCCCCCTCGACCACCGGGAGGACCACCCCAGTCTGGCGGATCCATCCCCGCCCTCAGGTGCCCTCAAGGAGCCGCCGTTCGCCGGCGTTGATCGCCGGAGCCGCGCCTCTGTTCGGCCAGTGGAAGAAGGAGGCGGGGGCGACTGGTCAAACCTGACCAGTGGGCCCACTGGGCCCTCTGTCAGCGAGACAACGCCAGTCCACACATGCATAAGTGAAGGCGTAAACCTCAGAAGTACGTCTCCCGTACTCCAAAAGCGTATTCTAATCGAAACGTTTTCCTATTTCTGTTTTATTCTAAAAACAGATTTGACTAAACTTTGACTGGCAATATCTATTTAAATGTTAATCCAAATGACTTGATTGTTTTTCTGTTGTTTCCCAAATATTGTCTAGTTTATTTTCATATTTATATGAAAATTTTCCAGACAACTTTTTTGGGCTGTTTTGAGTCTATGTATTGATTTCATATTATTTCATTTAGGATTTTGAAGAAGGAGAATACTTCCAAAAAAAATTGGAATGCATTTCTCCTCCCCTCTACTTGAAGGCAAGCACTTTTGAACCCTGGCCTAATGCTTGTGATTGTTGTTTGACACGATTGCAACGATATGATAATATTTCTCCAACAATCTGGACATAATAATATTTCTCCAACAAAACTCAATAGCATTCACCACAAAGTAGTAATCAACACCGATGGAGTAGAGAGGATAGGTAGTACGAGTTACAACACGAGTTGCGATGGAAGGATGAGATTTGGATGAAGATGGAGATGGTGCTGGTGTTGAGGATGATGTTGATGATGATATCGATGATGCCCGTGACGATGGTGATGACGATGGCGACGATCTCCCCTTCCGGGAGGTGATCTCCCCGGCGGAATCTGCCCGCCGGAGATGCCCTTTTCTTCTCTGTAGGTTTCCGCCTCGAAGCGGCGGCGGAACTCCGTAAAAAGTCCCGTGCCTAGGGTTTTCGGAGGACGGGGAACATATATGCAAAAGGGGGCGACCAGAGGTGGGCCAGGGGCTCCAGGCGCCCCCCCCCGGCGCGGCCAGGGGGGGCGCCCCCAGGCCGCCTCGTCACCCTGTGGCCCCCCTCTGACTCCCCTTTTGCGTGTCTTCGTTATTCATCTGAAAAATACCTCCCGTCAATTTTCAGGTAATTTGGAGGTGTTCTTCTTCAGCAACTCAGCATCCACTTTTTCCTGCTGAATCCTGCGTCTGCTGTTCCGGCATCGGAAAGTTGCAAACTCTATAAAATAGACCAAAACAACATAAGAACATCATCATAACGTGAAATATATCAATGAATAAGGATAAATTATAATACAAAATAGTGATGCATTTTGGACGTATCAACACCCCCAAGCTTAGACGTCGCTTGTCCTCAAGCGAATATGAACTCGGTAAACCTGTCCACAAGTTTAGAGAGTGAAGTGTCGATAAATAGAATACGGACAAGAAGCATCATAGTCTCTTTACCAACTCAAATATCTTCAGCAGCAATCTTCAACTCATAAGGCTCTTATGAAAGAGTGTTAACACTTATATTCGAAAGTAAGACTAATGGAAACTCATTATATCATAGCAAACATGTCCTTTGGTCAAAGAACAACAAATAATTTTAACTTTTGCTCTTATATTTTGATGGGATTAATTGAAGCTCTTTGGAATAACATGTTAATAAGCAAGAGGTGAAAGTGTTAACACAAAGGAAGATATTTGCCTTAGCTGGGCATGACAAACAACTTACTTATCAAATGATAATGTCAACAAGGATATGATATGACAAATCTTAATGCAGCTTTATATGAATGAATCCTTATCAACATCAAACGTCTGCTCTCTTTGGGAAATAGAGGGAAGTAGGAATAACTGACTCATCTTAAAATTAAAAGATAGGCCCTGCTCTAGGGTAGTAGGGAAAACTCATGTGCTATCCTCAAATCAAACAGAATGAAAACAAGTTTTTGAGAGGTGCATGATTCGTCAATGAATGCTAATAGATAACTCAATTACTTCTTGAACTGGACAAGTTTCGAGGAACGGCTCCCGTATGAGGACGATAACATCCTCTTATTCTCCTTTGTTTATCACTGCCAAAGTTTTCTGATTTCTCATGAACCAAGCGTGAAGGAGGGTTTGTTTATTATGTTATTTTTAAGCCGGGCGCACTCAATGCCAGTTCCTTTTCGTATTATGGGTTTGCACATTATACATGCAATCCCGGGGTGAAGCTTGTCCAACTCAAAAAGGTCATGAATTAGCTACTACTTCCTCATGAGCTAAAGTAGAGGCACAAAATAAAAGATTTGAACATTTAAGGATAACACATAAATTATATACTTTAGGAGGTGGTAGTGGAGTACCACGAGTAGGTAGGTATGGTGGACTCATATGGAAGGTATTGGCTTAAGGGTATGGACGCACAAGCAGAATTCCGCTTAGTACAGAGTTAGGCTAGCAAAGGTTTTGAAAGGGCAGACAATTGATGATGACTAAGATGCAAGCAATATAAAGCATGAACATTAAAATAAGCATAACACATCGAGTTGTCTTCCTTGTCAACATAACACTTCAAGCATAATAACATAAAGGTTTTGGCTATGTTGATACTTTAAGAAAATCATGCTTGTTGTTATGACCAAAGCTATGTTTGCCAAGATTAAATAAAGTTTCATAGCCATACCTGACATAAGGTCAATACTCCCCATAAGAATCATCGTATAAGGTCGATTGCGTGAAGAGAATACCGAGTGCAGCAAAAAGAACCGATAAACTTCTCATTAATATTCCATCATAGACGACTCCACACTCTCGGATACACTTCTTCACCAAAGGGGCGATAGACCTCAATGCACACACCTATCTCATATAATAACCTCCCTAGACATGATACGACTCTACTTGACTTCTAAAAGACAAAAAGTAAAGATAATGATACCGGGCACTCCCCCAAGCTTGGAACAAGCCAAGGGAATGCCATTACCCACGGAGATTTCACCCATGCTTGTTGGCGTTAATCACGTAGTCCTTGGCGAAACGCTTCCATGGATATCTTGCTAAAGTCTCTTGTGAGAGGCTCATCTCCTGGATCCTGCATTCAGCACCCAAACCCATGCGTAGAAACCTTAGTTCATACTCACAGTTCTGGTTATGTAGATCATTAATTTGCCCTTGGAGTTCTATAATTCTGTCTTCAGACGCGGCGATTCTTTCCCACATCTCCTTCATCTCCTTCAGAAAGTAGTTCTTCAGCTCGTTGGTGATGTCAAAGTTAGCTTCAACACCACGCTCGATCATCTTCTTGTACTTGAAGACTTCTTGCTCCACTTCTTCCAGCCTAGCCTGGACGCTCCCCTCCTTGATAGGTCCCTTCAAATCTTCTTGATGAAGGATGCCTTCCTTCATCTGAACCACCTGAGGGTGCTTCTTCACCTCAGCGAGGTAAGGGTTGATGACGTTGACGACGAACGTGTCCTTGGGGGAACTTGGAGAAGCCATGGCACCTAAATTTAGCTGAAAGATTTCCTGGCAGAAATAGATCGAAGAGAAAACACGCGAAATCGCAAGATACGTTGCCGGAACAACCCGGGCAAATATATAGGAAAAATTTATGCACAGAAAGGAAGGTAACGGACCAAAGCGGGGTCAGAGACGGGCTCCAGGGTGTCCAGGTGGCTTGCCGGCGTGGCCCAGGGGGGGCCGCGCCAGGGGGGGTGCCTGGACTCCCTGGTGGTCGTCTCCGGCTCCACTTTGACTCGGAATTTTACTAATTTTACAAAAACTCGTAATACGAAACTTTTATGATGTTTTGCGGTGTTTTCTTACCGTACTACATAGCTTTTCTTTATTCTGCTTCTGCTGGCGTCTGAAACAGGGCTGCAACATGTTCTTCGTGGGTTGTTGTGTATATTATATTCACATCAACATCGACAGTATCTCCTGCTATGTAATGGTTAAGTCTTTGCCCATTCACAACTTGAGGTTTGGTGCCTTCAAAATTATTAATCTTAATTGCGCCAGACCGATAAACTTCTTCAATATGAAATGGTCCTTCCCACCTGGAAAGTAGTTTACCTGGAGAAAACCTGAAACGGGATCTAAACAACAAAACTTTATCACCAACATTAAATTCACGTTTCAGAATCTTCCTATCATGCCACCTTTTTACCTTTTCTTTGAACATTTTAGCGCTCTCGTAAGCCTCACTCCTCCATTCATCTAGAGAAGTCAAGTTCATGAGACGCTTCTCACCAGCTAGTTTTGGGTCAGCGTTAAGCTCTCTAACAGCCCAGAAAGCTTTGTGCTCTAGCTCTAATGGCAAATGGCAAGCCTTGCCATACACCATCTTATAGGGAGACATGCCCATGGGGTTTTTGTAAGCAGTTCTATATGCCCACAAAGCATCTCCCAATTTATTTGACCAATCCTTCCTATTTCTGTTTACTGTTTTCTGTAAGATCAACTTAATCTCTCTATTGGTGAGCTCAACTTGCCCACTAGTTTGAGGATGATAAGGTGAAGCAATTCTATGATTAACATCGTATTTAGCAAAAGCTTTTCTAAAAGCTCCGTGCGTGAAGCGTGATCCTCCATCGGTCATGAGATACCTTGGTACACCAAACCTAGGAAAAATTACATCTTTAAGCATTTTCATAGATGTTTTGTGATCAGCACTTTCAGTGGGAATTGCTTCAACCCACTTGGTCACATAATCAACAGCTACTAAAATGTGAGTGTACTTGTGCGAAGAAGGAAAAGGACCCATAAAATCAAAACCCCAACAATCGAAAGGTTCAATCACTAGTGAGTAATTCATAGGCATCTCATTCCTTCTACTAATGTTACCAACTCTCTGACATTTATCACAAGCTAAAACATAATTTCTAGCATCTTTAAAGAGAGTAGGCCAATAAAAACCTGATTGAAGAACCTTATGTGCAGTCCTCTCACCGGCATGATGTCCTCCATAGGGACTATCATGACACCGTCGGAGAACGTCCTTCTACTCATGTTCCAGAATGCATCTTCTCACGATCCCGTCGGGGCCTTCTTTGGAAAGATGTGGGTCATCCCAAAAGTAGTGCCTCAAATCATGAAAAAACTTCTTCCTTTGCTGAAATGTTAGACCTGGAGGCAAATACTTTGCAACAATAAAATTAGCATAATATGCATACCAAGGATCGGAGAGAGGTTGTACTTTCACAACGGCAAGTTGCTCGTCTGGAAAACTATCGTTAACTGGAATGGGGTCATGCGGTATATCTTCCATTCTTCAAAGATTGTCCGCCACCGGATTGTCTTCCCCTTTCCTATCAACAATCTGCAAATCAAATTCTTGAAGAAGGAGTACCCATCTGATAAGCCTTGGCTTAGCATCCTTCTTTGTCATAAGATATTTAATGGCAGCATGATCAGTATGAATAATAACTTTGGAATCAACAATATACTGCCTAAACTTATCACAAGCAAAAACTACAGCTAAGAATTCCTTCTCAGTAGTAGCATAATTTCTTTGAGCACTATCAAGGGTTTTACTTGCATAATGTATAACATTCAATTTCTTGTCAACTCTTTGTCCTAAAACAGCTCCAACAGCAAAATCACTTGCGTCACACATAATTTCAAAAGGTTAATTACAGTCAGGTGGTTGTACTATAGGAGCAGTTATTAAAGCTTTCTTAAGGATTTCAAAAGCTTCCTTACAATTTTCATCAAACGCAAAAGGAACATCCTTCTGGAGAAGATTAGTGAGGGGTCTCGTGGTTTTAGAAAATTCTTTAATAAATCTTCTATAAAAACCTGCATGACCGAGAAAACTGTGAATACCTTTGATGTCCCTTGGATAGGGCATCCTCTCAATAGCTTCGATCTTGGCTTTGTCCACTTCAATTCCCCTTTCGGAAATCTTGTGACCAAGAACATTTCCTTCATTAACCATAAAGTGGCACTTCTCCTAGTTGAGTACCAAATTTGTCTCCTCGCATCTCTGCGAAACTTTATTAAGGTTGTGAAGACAATGGTCAAATGAAGTTCCATAGACGGAGAAATCGTCCATGAAGACTTCCATAATATCCCCGCAGAAACCATGAAAGATAGCAGACATACACCTTTGAAAAGTAGGAGGGGCATTACATAATCCAAAAGGCATACGTCTGTAAGCATAAGTACCAAAAGGACAAGTAAAAGTGGTCTTCTCTTGATCTGCAGTGTTAACATGAATTTGAGAGAAGCCAGAATAACCATCGAGATAACAAAAGTGGGTATTTTTGGATAACCTTTCAAGCATTTGGTCGATGAACGGCAATGGGTAGTGATCCTTCCTGGTGGCCTTGTTCAACTTCCTGTAATCAATACACATTCTATATCCAATAATAATTCTCTGAGGTATTAGTTCATTTTTATCATTAGGAACCACAGTTGTACCTCCTTTCTTAGGAACACAATGTACCGGACTTACCCACTTACTGTCAGCTATAGGGTAGATAATACCTGCGGCTAGAAGCTTGAGAATCTCAGTTCTCACGACATCCATCATCTTCGGGTTCAACCGTCGTTGATGATCAACAACTGGTTTAGCATCAAGCTCAAGGTTGATAGTATGTTGACAGATAGATGGACTAATCCCCTTAAGGTCATCAAGGGTATAGCCAATTGCGCCTCGGTGTTTACGAAGTACTTCCAATAATCAATCTTCTTCATATCCTGAAAGGTTAGAATTGATAATAACGGGATATACTTTCTTTTCATCTAAATAAGCATACTTGAGCGTATCGGGAAGAGGTTTAAGATCGAACACCGGGTCTTCTTTCGGTTTTGACAAAATTCCCAAAGGTTCAACCGGAAGGTTGTGCTTCAGGATAGCAGGCTGTCTCAAGAATATTTCATCTAGTTCATTTCTTTCCTGCATATGCAAATCATTCTCGTGGTCCTCCATGTATTGCTGCAAAGGATCATCAGGGGGAATAGCAATAGAGGCAATACTTTCAATAATTTTATCATCACTAGGTGAATCAGTACCACGAGGCTGCTTAGAGAACTTAGAAAAATTAAATTCATATAGCTCACCATCGAATTCAACAGAAACTTTACCTTTCTTGCAATCTATTATAGCTCCACAAGTTCTAAGAAAAGGTCTACCAAAAATGATGGGACAAAAATTGTCCCTGGCTGAACCAAGTACCAGAAAGTCGGTAGGGTATTTTACCTTTCCACATAGGACTTCAACGTCCCTCACAATTCCGATAGGAGAGATAGTTGATCTATTTGCAAGAGGAATAGTAACATCAACTTCTTCAAGTTCACAAGGGGAAATCTCACCGATGATTTCTTCATAGAGTGAATAAGGAATAGCACTTGCACTCGATCCCAAATCGCATAGCCCATAATAATTGTGATCTCCTATTTTAACAGATACCACCGGAGTACCTGAAATTGGGCCTTTGTTCTTGGCTATGACAAGGTTAGTGGAAACAGCACAAAAAGTTATATTGGAATCCAAAACATCATCAGTAGCAAGGTCTTTAATCAATGCAACTCGAGGATCGACCCTGATCTGGTCCTCAGGTTCATCAACTCTTCTCTCACTTTTATTTATTATGCCTATTACAAGAGAGTGTTCCTTTATCCTCATGGGAAAAGGAGGCTTTTCATATATGACTGCAGGCAAAATAGGCTCAGCAACATAAATATCAATAGGTGGTTCTTTAAAAGGTGCATGGTGCTGGTCTTTCTTCTTTTTAAAAGAATCAACGTGAGAGGCAAAATTCTTACACAAATCAATCACTAGATGGGAATCAAGACCAATCTTAGAGCAAAAAGTATTGAAGTAATCAGTTTCCACATAGCTCTCAATATAATCATGTTCATAATTTATAGCGGGTTCAATACCTTTATCAATTTCCCAATCTTCGGTATTCCTCTGGATTCTTTCAAGGAGATCCCACCTTTCTTCAACACTCTTCTTCTGAAATACCCCACTAGAGGAGGCATCCATCATCTCCTTATCCTGACGAGAAAGCCTGGCATACAAATTTGTAAGTATAATTTCCTTGGGAAGCTTATGAATTGGGCATTTGAGCATTAGAGACTTCAATCTCCCCCAAGCTTGAGCAATGCTTTCTCCGTCAGGAGACCTAAAGTTATAGATATAATTCCTGTCTCGATGAATTTCATGAAGAGGATAAAATTTAGTATAAAAGAGAGACATAAGCTCCTGCCAGTCCAGCAAGTGTGGGTTATCGAGAAGCCCATACAAATCTGAAGCTTTATCTATAAGGGATACGACAAACAATTTCCTCATGACAAACTCCCTCGATACACCTGCAAGCTTAAATAATGAACATAGTCGTGACAAATACAGCAAGTGTTCACCGGGATGTCTGTATCCTGTATAACGATTAGTCAAAACATAATCAATAATGCCAGCTGGTATTTTATAAGGCACAATTTCAGTAGGGGGAGGATCAACCACCACAGGTGTGGGGTGTCTTCCCGCAAGCAACGCTCCAATAATAGGGTTATCCATAAGGACAAAGAGCAGCAATAGCAAAAATAAAAACAGAATTATAAAAAGACTTTCTTACCAGTTTCACTTTACCAATAGCGCTACGCTCCCCGGCAACGGCGCCAGAAAACGTTACTTGATGACCCTCAACCGTAAGGGATCTGTTGCAGCGTTTTCGATAAGTAAGAGTGTCGAACCCAACGAGGAGCAGAAGGTATTGATAAGCGATTCTGAGCAAGAAATTATTGCAAGCACTGAAAGATAACTTTTAGGGGTTTTCTTGATATAAGCAACAGGAATGTAAAGGCAAGTAATGTAAAAGGTACTGAGAGTAACAAGTGGCCCAATCGTTTCTTAGCAAAGGAGAGGCCTAGCAACCGAACTTATATAGACTAAAGCATTCTTGAGGACACACGGGAGAGGTAGTCATGTGCTTTCGCCATATTCCGTATCGATACTATGTTATGTGTTGATAAGTGTTGAGTGGTTGGATCTATGCTAGTGCACTCTCTAGACTAAGAAGAATGCACTCTTATGATTAAACACCTTGCAAGCATCCGCAAATACAAGATAGAATTTAAGGCAAAAGCCTAACCATAGCAATAAGATCGAGGATCCATTATTCCCTTATGCAAAAGCGTGCGAACTGGGGTTCAGGTTTCTGTCACTCCGGCAACCCACCATAAGCATTCTTTATACACAATGCATTCCCCTAGGTCCCTAATAAGGCGAAGTTTTGGGTGTTCGACTCACACAACACCACTAGTAGAATGACAACACAACTGAAATATCAAACAACACATATTACTTCAACAGCATATGACTACTAACAACAAGACTTCCCCCATGTCCTCAAGAACTAAGGTAACTACTCAAAAGACATAAAAGAGATCATGATCAGTGGGGATAAATATGTGATAAACAATCTGGACATAATAATATTTCTCCAACAAAACTCAATAGCATTCACCACAAAGTAGTAATCAACACCGATGGAGTAGAGAGGATAGGTAGTACGAGTTACAACACGAGTTGCGATGGAAGGATGAGATTTGGATGAAGATGGAGATGGTGCTGGTGTTGGGGATGATGTTGATGATGATCTCGATGATGCCCGTGACAATGGTGATGACGATGGCGACGATCTCCCCTTCCGGGAGGTGATCCCCCCGGCGGAATCTGCCCGCCGGAGATGCCCTTTTCTTCTCTGTAGGTTTCCGCCTCGAAGCGGCGGCGGAACTCCGTAAAAAGTCCCGTGCCTTGGGTTTTCGGAGGACGGGGAACATACATGCAAAAGGGGGCGACCAGAGGTGGGCCAGGGGCTCCAGGCGCCCCCCCGGCGCGGCCAGGGGTGAAAGTGCAACTAATCCCCGGGTGGTTTTGGTAATTAATAACAACATATATATCATTGAACTAATATTTACTTGAGAATCATTTCAGAGAAGTTCGATGATATGGGTATGGAAATGTCTGAAGAAGTGGACCCCTCAAAATGCTAAGACAAGCATTGGCAAAAGCTCAAGACTCTATTTTTGGTTTAGTGATCAAAGATCACGTTGAGTCCATAGGAAAAGCCAATACTATTAAAAGGGGATGAGGTTGTGTTAATGATCTGGTTGCTCAAGTGCTTGGTGATCTAGCTCCCTCAACTATCAGCACCTTTCACTACTTAACACACTCATAAGTAATCTCGGACAAACCGATTCTGCAAACTCAGTCCCACCGAGATGAACCACCTCAGTTATTCTTCCAAACCCTAATTTCTCGGTCCATCCGATTTTGAGTTTCGGTCTCACCGAAACTGGACAGGCAACCTTCTGTAACCAATTGACATCACTTCGGAATATCCGAGTTGTTAATTTCGGTCCCACCGAGATGGCAAGCTCCTACCTTTGACTCACTTCGGACACACCGAGATGGTATTTTCGGTCCCACCGAAAATCCCAACGTTCACTATATTTGAACTTTCGGTCTGACCGAGTTTTCACTTCGGTCTAACCGAGATGGCTCAAATATGTGTGTAACGGTTGGATTTTGTGTGGAGGCTATATATACCCCTCCACCCCCTCTTCATTCGTGAGGAGAGCCATCAGAAAGTCTACCACTCCTACCATACATTTTCTGAGAAGAGAACCACCTACCCTTGTGTTGAGATCAAGCCATTCCATTCCTACCATATGAAACTTGATTTCTAGCCTTCCCAAGTTGCTTTCCACTCAATCCTTTCTTCCACCACAGCCATATCAGTGAGGAGAGTTGAGTGTTGGGGAGATTATCATTTGAAGCACAAGAGCAAGGAGTTCATCATCATCAACCACATCTATTACCTTTTGGAGGGTGGTGCCTCCTAGATTGGTTAGGTGTCGCTTGGGAGCCTCCGTCTTTGAGATGTGGAGTTGAACCAAGAAGTTTGTAAGGGCAAGGAGATCGCCTACTTCGTGAAGATCTACCCCGAGTAAGGCTAGTCCTCCGTGGGCGTAGGCCATGATGGAATAGACAAGGTTGCTTCTTCGTGGACCCTTCGTGGGTGGAGCCCTCCGTGGACTCGCGTAGCCGTTACCCTCCGTGGGTTGAAGTCTCCATCAACGTGGATGTACGATAGCACCACCTATCGGAACCACGACAAAAATCTTCGTGTCACCAAACTGCGTTTGATCTTCTCCACCTCTCTTTACTACATGTGCAATTTACTTTCCGCTGCTTATACTCTAGAATTGCATGTGTAGGGTGATACTTGAATTGATCTTAATTGTGAAACTGCCAAAAACATTGCATGATCAAAAGGCAGATTTTTTATATTGTCAAGTCGTCTAATCACCCCCCCTCTAGACATACTTTCGATCCTACAAGTGGTATCAGAGCTTTGGTCTCCATTGTTTTGGTTTCCATTGCATTGGACTCCATAAGCTTGGTTTCACAACCTAGGAGAGTATGGCGTCTAGTGAGGGTAATTATCGTAGAGGTCCTTACTTTGATGGTACAAATTTTGCTAGTTGGAAGCATAAAATGAAAATGCATATTCTTGGTCATAACCCAGCCGCATGGGGCATTATTTGTGTTGGTATGCAAGGTGATTTCTTCGAAGAAGGAAAAGTTCCGGATCGCGAAGCTACACCGGAAGAGTTGCGGATGTTGCAAAACAATGCTCAAGCTTGTGACATTCTCTTCAATGCTTTGTGTCCCGAGGAGTTCAACAAAATCAGCCGTCTTGAGAATGCTAAAGAGATTTGGGATACTTTGGTTGAAATGGACGAAGGTACTGAATCTGTGAAGGAATCAAAGCTAGATATTCTTCAAGGACAACTTGACAAGTTCAAGATGAAAGATGGTGAAGGAGTCGCTGAAATGTACTCTAGGCTTGCTCTCATCACAAATGAGATTGCCGGCTTAGGAAGCGAAGAAATGACCGACCGATTCATCATTAAGAAGATTCTCAGAGCTTTGGATGGAAAGTATGACACCGTGTGCACTTTGATCCAAATGATGCCAAACTACAAGACTCTCAAGCCAACTGAAGTCATTGGAAGAATTGTTGCTCATGAGATGACATTTAAGGATAAGGAAGAGCTTCACAATAAGTCAAGTGGTGCTTACAAAGCTACAAGTGATGCTCCTACTACCTCAAGTGACACGCTAATTTCCAATGAAGAGATAAGCCTAATGGTCAAGAACTTCAACAAGTTCTACAAGAATAGAGGCAACGAAAGAAGCTCAAAGTCTAGATCATATGATGAAAAGAGATCTTCTAGTCGTGATCGAAACTGCTACAATTGTGGAAGACCCGGACACTTCTCAAATGAGTGTACGGCTCCCCACAAGAGAAGAGAAGAATCTCCAAGAAGAAGAGCAAGAGATGAGTCACCTCGGAGAGAGAGAAGGAGTAGAGATGATCGTTATGAACGAAGACCCTCTCGGAGAAGCAAGGATTCGGAGAGGAAAGACAAGTCATCAAGGAGCTACACAAGAAGAAGACATCAAGCTCATGTAGGTGAATGGGTCTCCGGCTCCGACTCCGACAATCAATCCGATGGAAGCTATCACTCCGACTCCGACTATAGTCAAGATGAAGGTGTTGCCGGACTTGCACTCGTATCCTCCAACTCCAACTCCTACGACTTATTTGATTCACCAAATGAGGGAATTGGAAGATGCTTCATGGCTAAAGGCCCCAAGGTAACACACCCTGAATTCGTTGACTTTGATAGTGATGAGGATGACTTGCTTGGTGAAGATGAGCTCTTGCATGATAAATCTAGTGAGCTTAGTAATGATGAAAATGCTAGTAGTCTTTATAGTCGAGAAGAGTCGAATGACAATGCTATGAAGGAGATTGAGCGTCTAACTAAAGAACTAAACACTCTTAAGTTAGCTCATGAAACAACTCAAGAAGATCATAGAGAGCTCCTAAGATCTCATGAGAAGCTACGCTTCGAGAAGCTCACTCTAGAGCAAGAACATGAGTTTCTAAAAGCGATCAATGACGATCTTCGAAAGAAGAGTTCTTCATATCTTGCCAAACGACTTCTCTTGTCTAATTTCTTGCCACCTATTAAGACTAAGCATGACAAGCATAAGAAAAATTCTTCCTCTAGTAGTAACAATAACAATGTTAAATCCAATATTGTTGCTTCTAGTAGTTCTCTTGATTCCACTAACAATGTTTCAAGCCAAGTTACACTTGAGCAAGAAAATAGCTTATTGAAGGAAATCATAGAGAAAGGTGTCTACAAGAGTCTTGCCGGAAGCAAGAACTTTGAAGAGATTGTTCGCAAACAAGGAAGACACCGGAAGAATCAAGGGATTGGTTTTGAGCGAAAGTTCAACGCCGAAGGTGTTGAGTGGGAAGAAGGTCAATACCCTACTCCACAGTTTATTTCACAAAAGGAGAAGTATGATCCTACTTCTTCCAATGTGGAACAAGCTCAAGATGACCTTCCACCACAAGACCACAAGCTAAAGGCCAAGGACAAGCTTCAAGAGGAGATTGATGCATTCATTGAAGCACCTCAAGCCATGGTCAAGTGGGTTCCCAAGGACACATCAAGTTCTACTTCGTCAAGCTCAACTACAACACCAAGGATTCCCATCAAGATGATGTGGATCCCAAAGAAGAAGAACTAGAAGGTTCTTGAGGGTGACTCCGCCAACAAACTTCACTCATATTCATTTTGGCAAGAACTTGTGCAATCAACTTCCACATCATGCACTAGTTCATGGAGTCACAAACCCTCTTGTTGGTAAGTCAAGGGACAAGGTAATCATTGCTTTCATGGACATCATCTTTTGTGAACTTCAATCTATGTCTATGGATATTCTTGTTTGTTCCTTGTGGGACTAACCCATGTAGGTATTGAAAGTGCCCTAATCCAAAGGATAGCTCCCAACTCTTGATGATCTACATCAACATTGAACATCCACATCTTCAACATCTACATGAATTCTTCTACGACAACCCAAGGTTAGTTTGACCCTTTAAAAGGGGTTCTCACATCTAGGGGGAGCTTTGCTCTAAAAAATTTTTTGAGCTAAAGCATCTCCAAATGATGTGAACACATCAATGCTTTATGTAAAAGTGGTAACCCCACTTGTGCTTAAACGATGAGTATGACCTATGATCAAATGTTCTCATTTGGCTCCTAAGTCAAAATACTCATATATAGATGACCTAGTCATCGACAAATTGTGTGCTAGTAGCTAGAGTGTTGGTTGTGCATGTTTGACACATATTTCAGTTGCTATCTTATTGTGTGAGCATGTTGAATGCATGATTTTATCCATTCAAGGACATCCATTTGTTGTTTTGATTGTTTTGATTTTTCTGGCCAAATGGATGGACAAGAATGCCTAAGCACCTTCCCTAGCTATCTATGCTTTCTTGTCTCAAATTCTATTCATGCTCATATCACAACTTTGAACAAGTCTTTTTCGGACTCTCCGAGTGAGGAGCACTCGGAGCCACCGATCCGTATAAGGCTGACTTCCAAAACCTTCTAAGTCCATTTCGGTCTGACCGGCTTTTCCATCTCGGTCCAACCGAAACGCTTAGACTGATCTAGGTTTCATCTCGGTGAAACCGAGTTCAAAATCTCGGTCTGACCGATATGCGTAACTGCACAGCAGTTATACATTTCGGTGACACCGAGTTTTTCAACTCGGTCCCACCGACAGCATGGGGTTATATATACCTGAGGGCTGCGCGCAATTTAACTCTTCAAACCGTTCGCCCCCAAGTCCCCTGCTGCCGTCGCCCTGGTCTACGGATCGTCGCCGTCGTCGCCTGTGCGCCCTCGCCGCAGGTCTCCGCCGCCGTCAACGGTAATCCTCTCCGCACCGTTGCCGCCGTAGAGGGACTCCACCAAGTTAGGGTGTGTCCCGATCCCTTTCGTGCTCCCCATCTGACTCTTGCACGAATGGTTTGCCATGAATCTGTCCACGTTTGAGATATTCCCTATACATTAGATCAGATCCTCTAGTTTCGAGCGAAATTCTTAGGTTTAGGTTTCCACGGAACGCATCTCGGTGAAGCCGATTTTGAAACTCGGAATGACCGATTTGGCCTCTGGCCATTGCACTGCATCATTCGGTCTAACCGAGTTGTGCAAATCGGTGTGACCGAAACTTAGTTTCAGTGAAACCCTAGATTATCGGTAGGACCGAAACCCACTTCGGTCTGACCGAAAGTGGTGTGTAGGCCTCTGTATACACTTCGGTTTCACCGAAACTTAAAATCGGTTTCACCGAAATACATTCTGTGAAAACTCAAAACTAAGTTTTGAACTCATTTTTTTTTTGCAAAAACCTCTGTAGTTGTGATAACTCTTCTACTCTGCCTATACCTTAACTTTTCACAGGTTGTCAGCCATGTCAGATGTCAGTGACAGCCAGAACAGGTCTGAGTCACCTTTTGTAGAGATTCCAGAGGCAGATACAAGTCCCGAGGCTAGCAGCTCCAGTGATGATGGTGAGAGGAGCACCCCTAGTGGTTTGCCTCCTGCAGCCACCAGAACTAGGAAAAAGAGAAATTCTGATGATGAGGACTCTGACTTTGTTGCTGAGGAAGTTACCTCCAAGCCAAAGAGGAATGTGGTTGCCAAAGAGCACCAAGGGCAGCAGTCAAGGAAAGGCACAAGCAAAGTAAAGCAGTCAGCTGTTGCAAAGAAGCTCAACTTGGAAGAGCCAGCTCCAAGTAAGGTGAAGAAAACTTCCAAGAGGAAGAGGGTAGTATATGCTGAACCTCAAGTTGATGCAGCTGCTGAAGAAGAAGAAGAAGATGCACCCCAGCCTCCTCCTCAGAAAGCTAAGTTCATGGGTGATGCTATTCGGGCTCAAGCCTCCTCTAAGCCCAAGAAGCCTGCTCAAGCCAAGGCAGCTCCAGCCAAGCCCAAGAGAACAACCAGGAGCAATCCAGCTTCTGAGAAGAACAAAGCTGAGATGCCACCGTCTGAATCAGATGAAGAGCATGTGTTGCTTAAGCTCCGTCCTAAGTTGCCACTCCACAATGATGCTCATCCTCAAGCTGAGGACATGAAGGCAAGGAAGGATAAAGGTCTCAGGCTATGGAGACAGTCGGATCCATATGCCGTGAGGAGAAGGACTGCTGTGGACCCCAGATTCCACACCAGAGAGTAGCAGGATTTCTATGAGACCGTGCTGATGGATAAGAAGCCCATTGTTGCTGACACCAGGTATGTTGACTGGAAGTACATTGACAGTGAAGAGCACCGAGACTTCTTTCCCCATGTGCATGAGAGCTTTACTGCATGTGGAGTTGCTGATTTTGTGGGTCAAGAGCTGACAGCTTGGAATGACGAGATGATCATGCAGTTCTACGCCACAGCCCACTTCTAGCCTGATGGCAAGATCACCTGGATGACTGAAGGTCAAATGTTTTCTTCGTCTGTTGAAGAATGGGCAGAACTTCTGAATGCTCCAGTGCAGAGAGAGGACGACATTGATGTCTATGGGATTCCTAAGAAGAGTCATGATTCCATGAAGAACATGTACAAGGAGATCCCCGCTGCTGACTTGGAAGGGTGGAAGCTTGGCTCAGTGTACTATCTCCAGGCAGGTCTGACCACCACTAACACTATTCTGAGGCATACATTAATGCCTAAGTCTGGAGACCACCGCATGATTCGAGGCTATTCTATCAACATGCTGCACATTCTCGATGAGAAGGCACCTTTTAAGGTGATGGACTTAATGGTAGAGACCATTAAGAGGACTGCAGCTGACCAGAAGAGGTCGTGTGGGTTTGCCCCGCAGATTCAGATGCTCATCAATGCCAAGTTTGGCACGGGCAAATTCATGTTGGATAGGAAGCACTTGCCACTGCAGCCAGAGCATGAGGACAACGTAGTTGTGATGGATGAGGAGGATCCTACCTCAGTTGAAGGACAGGCCAAAATCGAAGCTGCGAAGAAAGCTAAAGCTGACAAAGAGGCAGCAGCAGCAGCAGCTAAGCCAAAGAGCTTTGGAGAACAGATTCTTGAAGCTAGCCAGAGGATTGAACAACGCCTGGCCAGCATTGAGCAATCTCAGGAGATCCTAGAGAGGATTGTTGAGGACAAGATCCACGCTCTGGACGTGAAGCTGACAGAGATTCAGGTCTCCGTCAACAAGCTTGAGGCAGACATGGAAGAAACAAGGCAGGAGAGAGCAGAACTCATGCAGGATGATCTAGTCCAGGACTCTCATCGCCAGACTGCTCAGGTTCCCAGAGGATCCAGATCTGCAGCTATTCCAGTGACTGACTCCAGGGCTACCACTTCAGCACCAGCTACAGCTCCAGCAGTTACTCCAGCTCCAGCATCCACTCCTCCAGCGCAGACATCAGCAGAAGTCTTCGCCGATGCAGTCATTTCTACACCGACATCTACCCAGACGGGAGCCGCCAGCAGAGACCGCAGTGACGCTTAGCTCTATACCTTTTCGAACTTTTTGGTAACTTGTTGCCAAAGGGGGAGAAATTGTATATATCATAGGGCTTCGAGAGAGAGAGTGCTCTTTCGTTCTTTTGCCGGTTTCTTTGAGATACATTGGTTTCTTTTGGTCTTTTGAAACTTTCAGTGTGCTTGCTACTACGTTTGATGCTACCTTAATGAGTGCTTAGTCATACTATGCTTTAATGTGTGCTTAATGCTTATCATATGCTATTCCTTATTGTATGGCTATTTACTCTTGTCTTGGTGATTGAGTGCATGTTATTCATTCTTATCATTTTGTGCGCTCCACCAAGATGTATGTGACATGGAAGAGTGACCCATAATCCTAATCGATTGTGCATTTGCATTCAAACGCAAATTTTAAATTATGCACAAATTTAGGGGGAGCTCTTGTTTATCACATACTTCTCAAAGCGACGATATTATTCATTGATTATATCTTTTGTCGAAGCTTTGATCTATATGTTGTCATCAATTACCAAAAAGGGGGAGATTGAAAGTGCAACTAATCCCCGGGTGGTTTTGGTAATTAATAACAACATATATATCATTGAACTAATATTTACTTGAGAATCATTTCAGAGAAGTTCGATGATATGGGTATGGAAATGTCTGAAGAAGTGGACCCCTCAAAATGCTAAGACAAGCATTGGCAAAAGCTCAAGACTCTATTTTTGGTTTAGTGATCAAAGATCACATTGAGTCCATAGGAAAAGCCAATACTATTAAAAGGGGATGAGGTTGTGTTAA
>LR738715.1:694537462-694805426 GCA_902687465.1 Secale cereale
GGAGCTCTGGAACAAGTATTACTTGTTCTGGTCCAAGGAAACCGACGCGCATCCCCGCACGCGAGCATATCCGGCCGCCGCCAAGGACAGCTATCCCGGCGGGTACTACTTCTTTGCTGCCTTCTTTCATTGTGGTCTCTGTCCTCCTTTCTCAAACTTCTTCTGCGACGTCATGAACACATACGGCCTCCATCTGCTTGACTTCACCCCCAACGCCATCCTCACCATGGCTGTTTTCGCACACATGTGCGAAAACTTCATAGGAGTCCACCCCAATGTAGCACTCTTTAGACACTTCTTCACTCCTAGAGCCGAGGCCGATGCCCCCCTCTCCGGAGGAATTTCTTGGGTCTTTCGTCTGAATAAAAAGGGGGCGTACTTGCCGGGGGAGCTCCGCGGCAAGTGGGAGGAATGGCGAGCGGAGTGGTGCTGGATCGTAGAAGACCAGCCGCAAGCCTTCACCGCGCCGCGCACAACGCCCATCGTGCGCGGCAGGGACTGGAGTGAGCTGGACTCGGACGATATCAAGCTCGATATCGCCCTTGTCCGGATTCTTCGTCTTCGGATGGCCAAGTTGTCAGTTGCTGAGGTGGGCGCAGATTTCCTCCGCCGGCGCATCGCCCCTCTCCAAGACCGGAAGAGGCCGGCCTGGGAGTACGGTGGCCCGGCAGACATAATGAGGCTGCGCCCCGGGCTCAACTTCAACTTCACCACGCTGGAGCTGAGGGGAATGGTCCGGGAACTCTTCAAGTACGACCCGGCACACCCCGAATGGTTCAGGACTCCCCGGGAAGTGGTGCCGCTCTGCAACAACATCGTCAGGGATCGGATCCTCGCCATGATGCCCATGTGCGACTCGCACGGCTTGGACCGCACGTGGATTGCTCCGAAGCCCATCGACGTCCTCAACTTCTACGACAACCTCGCAGAGGTGGCGAAGAACAAGGACGACCTCAAGCTGCACACGCGGGACACCACCGAGCAGGAGATCGCCTACATAGCTTCCCGGGCTGAAGAGGCCGCCGCAGCCGCGGCGGCAGGAATTTTCGGATACTCGCCGGAACAGGCGGAGGCTGCGGACGCGTCCACCCAGGCGGAGGAGGCGGAGATCCGCAGGTTGCTGAAGCTTCCTCCCGACGCGCTCGCCGGGGTCCCCTCGCTGAGGCACTCCGGGATCCACGGGATCGCGGCCGAGGCCGCGGCAATGGAGGGTACCGCCGGAGGGAGTAGAGGCGCCGCGAGGGGCGGAGGCGCCAAGGGAAAGGGGGCCGCAGCGCAGGACGCTGGGCCCAGTGAGCCGGCCGGGGAAGAGGAGGAGGAGGAGGAGGCCGAGGACTCCGGCGGATCCACGGAGTTGTACGCCGACAACCTCTCCTCGTCGGAGAGCTCCCCGCCCCCGGCAAGCCCGAGGCAGTCCACGGCGAAGCGTCTCCGCAAGGCGGCGACGGGGGAAAGGGCGCAGGCGCCCGGGCAACAGCCAGCTCGCCGGGCAGCTCCCCGGGGGAGCCAAGCCGCGCCAAGGCCGTCCGGCGCACCAGCCGCAGCGGAGGCGGCCCGTGCGCGGACCACGACGGAGGTGCCTCGCAGGCCGGCAGCGAGCCGGCAGGGGTCTTCTCGGAGCGGAGCAGCGGCTCCGCCCGCTCCTCGGGCGCCGACTACCACAGGGGCTGGGTCTTCGCAGCCCCCAGCCCCGGTGAACACCAAGCGCGCGAGGGAGTCTTCGTCTTCCGCTCCTCGCGCCGACGCGCCCACGGTGGAGTATGATTTCTCCGCCCTGAGCGAGGACGACGAGGAGGACCAGGAGTAAGGATCCGGGACCTTACACCTTCTCGATTTCTGTCTTGATTTTTTGTTGATGTTGACCCTGTTTATTGTTCTGATTTCAGGACCCTGGCCCATCGCGCGGCGAAGAAGGCCAAGGCGCCCGAGGTCGAGGCCGCGGAAGACTCGGCAGCTGCGGCAACAGGGGATGTGCCGGAGCCGAGCCTGCCGGACCCGAGCGCTGCTCCGAGG
Source organism: Secale cereale (assembly GCA_902687465.1). Classification (NCBI taxonomy): domain Eukaryota; kingdom Viridiplantae; phylum Streptophyta; class Magnoliopsida; order Poales; family Poaceae; genus Secale; species Secale cereale. The sequence continues at coordinate 694,539,476 of LR738715.1, forward strand.
AGCAGCCCCCAGCGTAGCCCGCAGCGCAGCCCCCAGCGTAAGTCTGGGGTTTTCTCTTTTCGCTTGTCGGGGTACGCCTGAGGATTTGGTTTTGTCTTCATGTCTTGACGTTTCTTGTCTTGTTTTGTGCAGAGGTGGAGCCACAGCGGGAAGAGCGCCCGGAGACCGTCGTTGAGGAGCCGCAGGCCCCGCCGTCCCCGCCAAGGCAGAACTCTCCGGCAAGGGAGAGTGCTCCGCCAAGGGCGGGTACTCCGCCGAGGCAGAGTACCCCGCCAAGGGCGAGCAGCCCGGCGAGGGTGACTACTCCGACAAGGCCGAGCTCCCCGGCGAGGGAGCCCGCCGCTGAGGACGTCCGCCAAGGTAAGTTTTGTGATTTGCTTTCTTGGCCTTGCCTCTTTTTGGATATTTGCTTGAGTCTTGAACTTCTTTTCCTTCTTCTTCTTTTTAGATCTTCCTCCCCCTGAGCCCATGGAGACGGAGGTTATCAACCTTGAGGAGGAGGGCGCGCAGGGGGGCGGCGGCGACGTTCCTGTCGTCGAGGAGATAGCCGAGGCCGCCGAGCCGGCCGCGCAGGAGACTGCCCCGGCTGCGGACGCAGCGGCTGGGGAGGAGGACGGCGACCGCACCGCCGGCCCGGAGGCGGCGGGAGCATCGGATGCTGCACCGGCCGCCGGCCCCTCCGCCAGCAAGGAGCAGGGGTATTATCTTGAGGCCCCCAACGGCGTCTTCATCCAGATGCCTTGGGGGTCTTCATCGCGAGCTCCTGCGGAGGGCGAGGCGTTCGACGGAGAAGTCCTCGCCTCCGCAGGCTTGAAGATCGTCGAGGCGCCCGGCGGGAGTGAGGGGCCCGAGGAGGAGAGGTTGCTCCACCAGCTCCTGGCCCTTTACCGGGCCAGGCAGGCGAAGCTCGCCTCCCGGGAGGCCCTTGCCGCCAAGGCCGCCGCGGAAATGGAGAAGCGTGCGGCGGAGCTCAGCGCCGCCAATCAGGCGGCCCTCCGCGAGGTGGCGGAGGAGCGTGAGCGTCTCGCCGGCGAGTACCAGGAGTGGGTGCTCGAGAAGGCTGACACTGAGGAACAGCAGCGGCTCGCCGGGGTGGAGATGTCCCGGCGAGAGGGAGAGCTCGCGCAGCGGAAGGTCGAGCTGGACTCTCATGAGGAGGACCTCGCCGCTCGCGAGGCTGCCCTTGGCGGGGAGCTGAAGGAGGCGAAAGCCGCCGCGGTTGCCGCGGAAGACGCCAAGAAGGAGCTCGCCGCCAAGGTTGAACAGTTGGAGAAGGCGCTGAAGGTGAGCGCAGAGAAGGTTGCCGCGCTCATCTTGGAGCGCGAGAAGGACGCTCACACAAACTCCGAGCTTCAGGTGAGTCTCTCCAAGAGGGGCGACGAGTTGAAGGCCGCCAAGGACTCCATCGAGGACTTGGAACTGAAGGTCACCACTCTGAAGGATTCGCTCGACGCTGCCCGGGCTCAGGAGAACAAGCTGAAGGAGGAGCTCCGCAAGGAGCGGACCTTGGTGGACAGCGTCAACAAGGCATCCGAGCTCTTCCGCCAGACCATCGAGGTATGGACCGAAGACTTGGTTTCTTCTGCGTCCAACATTGACCAGGAGCTGCTGGCGCTGAAGGTCGAACACCTCATCTACTCGCCGGATCCGGATCTCCCGCACAGCGCCAAGCTCAGCCTCTTCTTCAGAGGGATCACGCCGGCCCTTGCAGGTCTCCGGAACCGCATCCCCGCGCAGCTGGCCGAGGAGTCGCGCCTGCTCTGCGCGGGAACTCTGGAGCGGGTGCTGACGAAGATCGTGTACCGCAACCCGGGAATCAATCTCACGAACGTTCTTCGCAGCTTGCCGGCTGATGCAGACACGGAGGCCCTTAAGGAGCAGGTCGGCCACATTATCGCCAAGGTGGCAAAGCTTGGCAGGAAGGAAGGCGACCGCGTAGACTAGGGCTCCATTATCTTTATCTTTTTGTTGCTGCACATTATGTCACGAACTTATTAGTCCATCGCGACAAGTTTATCCTTTGTAAGATATTTACTTTATTTTGATCAATCAGTGCAATGTTATCTTCCTTGTCCCAATCTTTGACTTTGTATGTTCTTCACCCTACGCTCCCGGGGAGCTTGCCGGCAAGGGGCCCTTGCCGCGAGCGCTGAGTGCTGGACTCTGAGCAGCCTGCTGGCCAAGGTCCTCGCCGGCAAGCAACCTTGCCGCAGCTAGTCGCAACGCACTTAGCTTGCTGAGCGTACTCGGAAACGAAGCAAGGGCGCGACACTTGTCGCAGCTCACTTAAATCGTTGAGTGAACTCGAAAACAAGATAAGGGTGCGGCAAGCTACGGGTAGGTTCCTCCGCGCACAGGTTTTCCATACAAAATGTGATCGTTCAAGGAAGACAACTAAAAACTAAAATTTGAACTGGTCAAATTCTAACAACTTATCTTTCATATGTTGCCTGCTTATATTGCTTGTTTTCCGGTAAGGCTTCTCTTTCTTGAACAGCACTTAGTTGGGGAGCCAAGCCGCGCCAAGGCCGTCCGGCGCACCAGCCGCAGCGGAGGCGGCCCGTGCGCGGACCACGACGGAGGCGCCTCGCAGGCCGGCAGCGAGCCGGCAGGGGTCTTCTCGGAGCGGAGCAGCGGCTCCGCCCGCTCCTCGGGCGCCGGCTACCACAGGGGCTGGGTCTTCGCAGCCCCCAGCCCCGGTGAACACCAAGCGCGCGAGGGAGTCTTCGTCTTCCGCTCCTCGCGCCGACGCGCCCACGGTGGAGTATGATTTCTCCGCCCTGAGCGAGGACGACGAGGAGGACCAGGAGTAAGGATCCGGGACCTTACACCTTCTCGATTTCTGTCTTGATTTTTTGTTGATGTTGACCCTGTTTATTGTTCTGATTTCAGGACCCTGGCCCATCGCGCGGCGAAGAAGGCCAAGGCGCCCGAGGTCGAGGCCGCGGAAGACTCGGCAGCTGCGGCAACAGGGGATGTGCCGGAGCCGAGCCTGCCGGACCCGAGCGCTGCTCCGAGGAGCAGCCCCCAGCGTAGCCCGCAGCGCAGCCCCCATCGTAAGTCTGGGGTTTTCTCTTTTCTCTTGTCGGGGTACGCCTGAGGATTTGGTTTTGTCTTCATGTCTTGACGTTTCTTTTCTTGTTTTGTGCAGAGGTGGAGCCACAGCGGGAAGAGCGCCCGGAGACCGTCGTTGAGGAGCCGCAGGCCCCGCCGTCCCCGCCAAGGCAGAACTCTCCGGCAAGGGAGAGTGCTCCGCCAAGGGCGGGTACTCCGCCGAGGCAGAGTACCCCGCCAAGGGCGAGCAGCCCGGCGAGGGTGACTACTCCGACAAGGCCGAGCTCCCCGGCGAGGGAGCCCGCCGCTGAGGACGTCCGCCAAGGTAAGTTTTGTGATTTGCTTTCTTGGCCTTGCCTCTTTTTGGATATTTGCTTGAGTCTTGAACTTCTTTTCCTTCTTCTTCTTTTTAGATCTTCCTCCCCCTGAGCCCATGGAGACGGAGGTTATCAACCTTGAGGAGGAGGGCGCGCAGGGGGGCGGCGGCGACGTTCCTGTCGTCGAGGAGATAGCCGAGGCCGCCGAGCCGGCCGCGCAGGAGACTGCCCCGGCTGCGGACGCAGCGGCTGGGGAGGAGGACGGCGACCGCACCGCCGGCCCGGAGGCGGCGGGAGCATCGGATGCTGCACCGGCCGCCGGCCCCTCCGCCAACAAGGAGCAGGGGTATTATCTTGAGGCCCCCAACGGCGTCTTCATCCAGATGCCTTGGGGGTCTTCATCGCGAGCTCCTGCGGAGGGCGAGGCGTTCGACGGAGAAGTCCTCGCCTCCGCAGGCTTGAAGATCGTCGAGGCGCCCGGCGGGAGTGAGGGGCCCGAGGAGGAGAGGTTGCTCCACCAGCTCCTGGCCCTTTACCGGGCCAGGCAGGCGAAGCTCGCCTCCCGGGAGGCCCTTGCCGCCAAGGCCGCCGCGGAAATGGAGAAGCGTGCGGCGGAGCTCAGCGCCGCCAATCAGGCGGCCCTCCGCGAGGTGGCGGAGGAGCGTGAGCGTCTCGCCGGCGAGTACCAGGAGTGGGTGCTCGAGAAGGCTGACACTGAGGAACAGCAGCGGCTCGCCGGGGTGGAGATGTCCCGGCGAGAGGGAGAGCTCGCGCAGCGGAAGGTCGAGCTGGACTCTCATGAGGAGGACCTCGCCGCTCGCGAGGCTGCCCTTGGCGGGGAGCTGAAGGAGGCGAAAGCCGCCGCGGTTGCCGCGGAAGACGCCAAGAAGGAGCTCGCCGCCAAGGTTGAACAGTTGGAGAAGGCGCTGAAGGTGAGCGCAGAGAAGGTTGTCGCGCTCATCTTGGAGCGCGAGAAGGACGCTCACACAAACTCCGAGCTTCAGGTGAGTCTCTCCAAGAGGGGCGACGAGTTGAAGGCCGCCAAGGACTCCATCGAGGACTTGGAACTGAAGGTCACCACTCTGAAGGATTCGCTCGACGCTGCCCGGGCTCAGGAGAACAAGCTGAAGGAGGAGCTCCGCAAGGAGCGGACCTTGGTGGACAGCGTCAACAAGGCATCCGAGCTCTTCCGCCAGACCATCGAGGTATGGACCGAAGACTTGGTTTCTTCTGCGTCCAACATTGACCAGGAGCTGCTGGCGCTGAAGGTCGAACACCTCATCTACTCGCCGGATCCGGATCTCCCGCACAGCGCCAAGCTCAGCCTCTTCTTCAGAGGGATCGCGCCGGCCCTTGCAGGTCTCCGGAACCGCATCCCCGCGCAACTGGCCGAGGAGTCGCGCCTGCTCTGCGCGGGAACTCTGGAGCGGGTGCTGACGAAGATCATGTACCGCAACCCGGGAATCAATCTCACGAACGTTCTTCGCAGCTTGCCGGCTGATGCAGACACGGAGGCCCTTAAGGAGCAGGTCGGCCACATTATCGCCAAGGTGGCAAAGCTTGGCAGGAAGGAAGGCGACCGCGTAGACTAGGGCTCCATTATCTTTATCTTTTTGTTGCTGCACATTATGTCACGAACTTATTAGTCCATCGCGACAAGTTTATCCTTTGTAAGATATTTACTTTATTTTGATCAATCAGTGCAATGTTATCTTCCTTGTCCCAATCTTTGACTTTGTATGTTCTTCACCCTACGCTCCCGGGGAGCTTGCCGGCAAGGGGCCCTTGCCGCGAGCGCTGAGTGCTGGACTCTGAGCAGCCTGCTGGCCAAGGTCCTCGCCGGCAAGCAACCTTGCCGCAGCTAGTCGCAACGCACTTAGCTTGCTGAGCGTACTCGGAAACGAAGCAAGGGCGCGACACTTGTCGCAGCTCACTTAAATCGTTGAGTGAACTCGAAAACAAGATAAGGGTGCGGCAAGCTACGGGTAGGTTCCTCCGCGCACAGGTTTTCCATACAAAATGTGATCGTTCAAGGAAGACAACTAAAAACTAAAATTTGAACTGGTCAAATTCTAACAACTTATCTTTCATATGTTGCCTGCTTATATTGCTTGCTTTCCGGTAAGGCTTCTCTTTCTTGAACAGCACTTAGTTCTTCCTCCACCTCCTTCCCCCCCGGCAAACTTGTGCGCGAGGAACGTTCCTTCTGCTTAAGAGGAAAGAAAAGGGAGAGGGAAACAAGCATATGGCCTTTCGGCGTGCTAATGCTTACCGTATACTTGAGTGTTGCATCAAATGCCAAATAGAACATGCAAATAGCAAAGAAAAGCATGCAAAAGGCGATCGATGCGAGAAACACAAAAACTTTACTGATGCACGGGGTCTGCGCCCGGCTTTGTACAAAGGGTTACATGCAACAGCGGCAAAGCTTGTACAAAAGGTGGTTGCCGGAACGGATCACGGCAACCGCGCCTTAGGGGTGAAACTTGCGAAGATGCTCTATGTTCCAGGAGTTGCTCACTGGTAAGCCTTCTTCGGTCTCGAGGCGGACAGCGCCGGGCCTCGTAACTTGTCTCACCCGATAAGGGCCTTCCCACTTCGGCGTCAACTTGTTGGAATTCTTGGCGGACTGAACACGCCGAAGAACAAGGTCGCCTTCCTCGAGACTCCTGGCCTTGACTTTGCGGCTATGGTAGCGGCGCAAAGCTTGCTGGTATCGAGCAGCTCGTACAGCAGCCTGGAGACGTCCCTCCTCAAGGAGCAATGCGTCATCTTGCCGCAGTTGCTCTTGCTCGAGCTCATCATAAGCGAGCACTCGAGGAGATCCGTATACGAGTTCCGTGGGGAGAACTGCCTCTGCTCCATAGACTAGAGCAAAGGGTGTCTGTCCGGTGGCTCGACTTGGTGTCGTTCTGATTGACCAAAGAGCCGCCGGTAGCTCCTCTATCCAATTTCTTCCGCACTTGCGCAGCCTGTCGAAGGTCCTTGTCTTGAGTCCGCGCAGCACTTCAGCATTTGCCCTCTCCGCTTGACCGTTGCTCCTCGGGTGAGCAACAGAAGCAAAACAGACCTTGGCGCCAAGGTCTTGGACGTACTGCATGAAGGTGCGACTAGTGAATTGTGTGCCGTTGTCGGTGATGATCCTGTTAGGGATCCCGAAACGGCAAACAATCGACCTGAAGAACCTGACCGCTGACTGTGCTGTCACCTTCCTCACTGGCTCCACTTCTGGCCACTTTGTGAACTTGTCGATTGCAACGTACAAGTACTCAAAGCCCCCGACAGCACGAGGGAAAGGGCCGAGGATATCGAGCCCCCAGACCGAGAAGGGCCATGACAAAGGGATTGTTTGGAGAGCTTGAGCTGGCTGATGGATTTGCTTCGCATGGAACTGGCACGCTTCACACTTGGTTACTAGTGCAGTTGCATCTTGGAGGGCTTCTTGCCAAAAGAACCCTTGCCGGAAAGCTTTCCCGGCAAGCGCCCTAGCGCCAATGTGGTGGCCGCATATGCCTCCGTGTATTTCTGCCAACAGCTTCTGTCCATCTTCTCTGGAGATGCACTTCAGTCTGACACCATTGAGTCTTCTTCTGTACAGCTCGTTATCCACGAATTGGTACATACTTGACTGCCTGGTTATCTTCTCTATCTCTTGAGGGTCGTCGGGAAGTTCTCCAGTTTGCAGAAAACGGACGATCTGCTGCGCCCATGCCGGAGCCTGAGGCTCGACGGCAAGGACTAAAGGCTCGAGGGCCGCTGCGGGAACCTCAGCTTCTACGGCAAAGACCTCTGGTCCTGCCGGAGCTGATGGTCCCCCGGCAAGCTCGCCGGGGCGAGGCTTGCCGGGAACGCTTGCTTCAACTGTACAAGCCCGAGGACTTGCAGGAGCAAACTGTTCCTCAGCGTTCTGGTTGTTGATCTTGGGGACCTTGGCGGCGGTTTCAGGAAGATCCGCCGGCAAGTAGTCACCGGAGACCAACTTTCTCTTCTTGGACTGCCCAATTGATGGTGTTACGGATGGCTGAGTCAGCTTGAGCAAGAAGGTCCCTGGTTCCACAGGTAACTTCATCGAAGCGCACTTTGAAAGGCCGTCTGCAATTTCATTTTGAGCTCTCGGGACGTGCTCCATCTGCAGACCTTCAAAGTGCTCTTCAAGCTTTCTCACTTCATCGACATAGGCTTCCATCAAAGGGCTCTGATAACTCTTGTTAACTTGCCGGACCACCAACTGAGAATCGCCCCGCACAATCAGCTTTCTGATCCCAAGTTCGGCCGCAATCCTGAGGCCGGCAAGCAAGCCTTCATATTCTGCAGTGTTGTTTGTCGCTTGCTCCCTGGGAAAGTGCATCTGGATAACATATTTGAGGTGCTCTCCGGTGGGCGCGATGAGTACCACGCCAGCACCGGCGCCTTGCAGCGAGAAGGCACCGTCAAAATACATTACCCATTCACTTGTCGCTTCTTGCACGGGTGCACTTGTTTCTTGAACTTCTTCATCTGGTGTTGGGGTCCACTCAGCTATGAATTCTGCCAAAGCTCGGCTCTGTATGGTTGAAGTACTTTCAAACTTGAGTCCAAAGCTTGACAGTTCCAGTGCCCACTCAACGATCCTGCCAGTTGCTTCTGGATTGTGCAATATCCTCTTCAACGGAAAGCGAGTGACCACTGTTATCTCATGGGCTTGGAAGTAATGGCGCAGCTTTCTCGAGGCCATGAGAAGGCCAAAAAGCAACTTTTGCACACCAGAGTACCTTGATCTAGCCCCCTGGAGAAGGGAACTTACAAAATACACTGGGCGCTGCACCATCTTCTTCCGCACCTCTCCTTGCTCCTGCGCAGAGTCATCTTTGTCGGGGCCAGAGCTTGTCGGAGCAGCCCCCTGCTTGTCGCTGGATTCGCTTGCCGGTGGTGTTGACTCCTCGTCGGACTCCCTCTCCGCTACTAACGCAGCACTAACCACCTGGTTGGTTGCCGCTAAGTATAGCAACAACTTTTCCTGTGGTCTAGGTGCGACAAGTATAGGAGTGGAGGACATGTACCGTTTCAAATCCTGCAACGCCGCCTCCGCTTCCGGAGTCCACTTCATGGGACCTGCCTTCTTCAAGATTTTGAAGAAAGGTAGGGCGCGTTCCGCAGACTTTGAAATGAACCTACTGAGGGCAGCAACACAACCTGCAAGCCTTCTGACATCCTTGACGCGCTTCGGGGCCTCTATCTGCTCAATGGCTTTGATCTTGTCGGGGTTGGCTTCAATCCCCCTCTGTGATACAAAGAACCCGAGAAGCTTGCCGGAGGGGACTCCAAAGACGCACTTCTCGGGGTTCAACTTGAGCTGTATCCTGCGCAGGTTCTGAAATGTTTCTTCCAAGTCTTGAATCAGGGTTTCCTTGCTCTTGCTCTTCACCACGATGTCATCCATGTAAGCTTCTACATTTCTGTGGATCTGTGGCTCAAAAGCAGTGTACACTACCCTTGCAAAGGTTGAGCCTGCATTCTTCAATCCAAATGGCATGCGGATAAAGCAATAAGTGCCACATGGAGTGATAAATGCAGTCTTCTCTTCATCCTCCTTGGCCATGAAAATCTGATGATAGCCTGAGTATGCATCAAGAAAGTAGAGTAGCTCACATCCGGCAGTGGAGTCAACGATCTGGTCAATGCGCGGCAAAGGGAATGGATCCTTGGGACATGCTTTATTCACATCGGTGAAGTCTATACACAGTCTCCACTTCCCGTTGGCCTTGCGCACGACGACTGGGTTTGCCAACCACGTCGGATGGATCACACCTCTAACTAGGCCTGCTGCTTCTAGCTTCTTGATTTCCTCGTTGATGAACTCTTGGCGCTCCACGGCTTGCTTACTCACTTTCTGCTTGATGGGCCGCGCATGAGGACAGACAGCAAGCTTGTGCTCAATCACCTTCCTGGGAACACCGGGGATGTCAGATGGTTGCCAGGCAAACACATCGACATTCGCCCGCAGGAAGGCAACGAGCGCGCTTTCCTATTTGCTGTCAAGGGTGGCACTGATGGTGAAAGTACCACCAGTGCCGTCCTCCCTTGCGGACACTTTCTTGGTTGCCGGAGGAGCAGCCATTCCTTTCTTACTCTTGCCGGTGGAGCTTGATGGAACGTCCTCGACGGCAGCGCAGCACTCCGAGGAGGTGCGGTTGCCGGAGTGGGTCCCAAAGCACTTGCCGGACTTGGTCTTCGTCTTCTTCCCCCCGGGAGCTTCAGCGGCAAGAGTATCCTTCTCGGCCGCAGCTGCCGCATCCCGGTAAATCTTGTCGGCGCAAATAAGCGCATCCTTCTTGTCGCTATGGACAGTGATGACGCTTATCGGCCCCGGCATCTTCAGCACATTGTAGGCATAGTGGGAAGCTGCCATGAACTTGGCGAGGGCAGGACGGCCAAGTATTCCATTGTAGGGCAATGGAATATCGGCGACGTCGAAAGTGATGCGCTCAGTCCTGAAGTTGAGCTCTCCGCCAAAGGTCACCGGCAGAGTGATCTTTCCCTTGGGCTTGCTCCTTCCCGGGTTGATTCCTTGGAATGAACCGGTCTCTTCGAGCTCGCCATCTTGTATCTGGAGTTTCTTGATCACAGCGGAGGAGATCAAGTTCAGCCCGGCCCCGCCGTCAACCAACATTTTGGTGACCTTGAGGTTGCGGATGGTGGGAGAAACCAGCATCGGCAAGCACCCGACCGCGGTGGTGCGGTCAGGGTGATCCTCAAGATCAAAAATGATGGGCGTGCTGGACCATTTGAGGAGCCTGCGCGACTCCACGGGCGGCTCCGCTGCGTTCACCTCACGCACCCACTGCTTTAGTTGGCGGTGAGAGGTGTGCAGGGAGGCGCCACCGTCGACGCACAGGACCTCCGTGGCCTTCTGGAACTCCTGCTCGCTGTTCTCCTCGTCCTCCATGTCTTCATCGTCGTCTTCTTCGTCGTTGTCGCGGCCCCGGGGAGGTCGATCTCCTTGCCGCTGCTTAGCCTTGCCGCGGCGTCCTCCCCGGCCGTTGAACGGCCGCTTCTTGCTGGGCTCTTCCCCGCCACCTTGGGCCTTCTCCTTGTCGCGCCTCTCGTACTCAGCTTTCTGCTGCTCGACGAGGTACTCGACGCGCTTGCAGTTGGAGAGATCGTGACCCTTGGTGCGATGGATCTTACAGTATTGCTTGTCGGAGCTACCCGGCTTGTCGGCCGCCGCTGCCGGGGCAGGCTCCTTGCCGGAGCCGCCAGCCTGCGCTTGCTTGGCGGGGGCCTCCTTGCCGGACTTCTCGACGGCAAGCACCTCCTTCTTGCCCTTCTTTCTGTTGTTCCGCCGCCGGCTCTTCTTTGCCGGGGCGGCGTCGTCGCTGTCGCTTCCTCCTGCGCCAGTATCCTCCCCGGGGAGTCTCCTCCCCTCTTCCGCGCGTGCGCACTTGTCAGCAAGAGCGTAGAGCTCGCTGACATCCCGAATCTTCGTCATCGCCATCTCCTCACGCATGCGGCGGTTACGCACGTTCTGATGGAACGCGCTGATAACCGCGGCAGGGTGAACGTCAGGGATGTTGTGCTGCACCCGGCTGAAGCGTTGGATATACTTGCGCAGGGTCTCGCCTTCCTTCTGGGCCAAAATATGGAGATCGCTCTCCTGGCCATGGGGTTTGTGGCCGCCGGTGAAGGCGCCAACAAACTGGTGGCAAAGGTCGGCCCAAGAAGAGATGGAACCTTCCGGCAAGTGCATGAGCCACGAACGGACGTTCGGCTTTAGCACGAGCGGGAAGTAATTCGCCAAGATCTTCTCGTCGCGCCCCCCGGCAGCTTGCACTGCGATGGTGTAGACGCTGAGAAACTCCGAGGGGTGCGTCTTGCCGTCGTACTTTTCCGGTACGTCGGGCTTGAAATTCTTCATGCTGGGCCACTGGACGCGCCGCAGCTCGCGGGTGAACGCAGGACAGCCTGCCGCGTACGGCAAGTCGCCTGGTTCACCGGGCGCGTGCGCGTCGACAGTGTTCCCAGCTCTCTTGTCTGATTGTCGCCGAGCTTCTCGGCGGCGCTCGATTGTGGTCCGAGCGTCTTCATCTCGCCGGTCGTCGAGGACCTGGCGCTGGTCCCGACGGGCCCGCGGGTCCGACGAGGCTGTGGAGCCATCGTCGGGGTTGTTCCGGCGGGGCGGCGTCTTCTGCTTCTGCGGCGGGGAGTGCACGCTCGTCGCACCCCCGGCAGTCTTGTTGCCGTCAGCCTTCGTCTTCTCAGCTTGCCGCGGCCGCGAGGTCGACGGCTGCTGTGGAGAATCGTTGTTGGCGAAGTCTATCAGGCTCCGGATGGTGGCCCTCCATTCTTCGGCCTTGTCGGCCGCTGGAGGAAAGTCGAGGAGCAGTTGCGCTCTTGCGAGCGCTTCCGCTGGAGTGGAGGGGAACGCGGGCGAGCGGTGCGAGGAGCGGGATACGCTCGGACTTCTAACAACGTTAGAAGGAGCGGGGTCCCGAGCCGGCGCCTTCGCTTTGCTGGTGCCCGGACGGGGGTCCGGGGCGTCGCGCGAGCCTCCGGTTTGGCCTTGCCCCAGCAAGCGGATACCACCTCCCGTGGTATGGCGCTGCTGGGTCGTCGTGTGCTGAGATGGACGCGGCGCACCGCCATATTCCGTATCGATACTATGTTATGTGTTGATAAGTGTTGAGTGGGTGGATCTATGCTAGTGCACTCTCTAGACTAAGAAGAATGCACTCTTATGATTAAACACCTTGCAAGCATCCGCAAATACAAGATAGAATTTAAGGCAAAAGCCTAACCATAGCAATAAGATTGAGGATCCATTATTCCCTTATGCAAAAGCGTGCGAACTGGGGTTCAGGTTTCTGTCACTCCGGCAACCCACCATAAGCATTCTTTATACACAATGCATTCCCCTAGGTCCTTAATAAGGCAAAGTGTTGGGTGTTTGTCGGGGGAAACTGTCCGCCACGAACACCTATGGGACCGGAGCCCCTTGTCTGTGCGGTACGAGGGCGGAGGGAGCACAAAGAGCAGATCGTAGCGAGCACGCGGGCAGTTTTACCCAGGTTCGGGCCGCGGTAGACGCGTAAAACCCTACTCCTGCTTGGTTGTGTATTGAGTTTGAGCGCTCGGGAGCTTGAAGAAGTAGCTACACCAAGCGCGAGAGTGATCTAGCTTCCGAACCCCCTCCACGTTGTGCATGGGCCTCCTTTTATAGTGCAAGGGGTCACCGACAGGTGTCAACGTAGGAGAAAGGGGCAAAAAAGTAAAAGAGATGGTAGTTGGAACAGTGCGGGAACAGTGGAGCTACAGTACAGAACAGTGGTCTATACCTACTTTAACAGTGGGGGACAAGGGCATTCAATGCCCGTCGCCGTCGACCCCAAAAGCTCCCGCCTTAGCGTCTCCGTCTGCCACGGCGATGGATCCATCACCGTGGAGTGCCACCGTGTACCCCAGGCTTCACAGCCATCCGCCACGCGTCTCTGGATAGGCCCCAGGGCGACGCGTGGGCCGATGAGCTGGAGCGTGGGCACACAGCGCAGTCTTCCCGGCAAGCACCTTGCCGGGGCCTTGATCTTGCCGGGCCCGGGAGCTTGCCGCTCCCCGGGCCCTTGCCGGGGCGCATATAGCACCGAGGCGTTGTCTTCTAGTCTTCCTGGCAAGCTCCTCTTGCCAGGGTCTTGTGTTAGCGGGGCAGTCTTGAGCCTGGTACGGCCTTCCCGGCAAGCTCCTCTTGCCGGGGTCTCGGTCTTATGTCTTGTTTACTTTGTTTTTGAATGGTTTAATAAGGAGCAGGAAGGTCTCCGGCGAGCATGCAGTAAACCCTGCCGCGGAAAGCTGCAACTGCCCGTGCACAAGTTGGGGTACTGGGGTACCCCTACCTTAGTACACCAACAGTGTTCGACTCACACAACACCACTAGTAGAATGACAACACAACTGAAATATCAAACAACACATATTACTTCAACAGCATATGACTACTAACAACAAGACTTCCCCCATGTCCTCAAGAACTAAGGTAACTACTCACAAGACATAAAAGAGATCATGATCAGTGGGGATAAATATGTGATAAACAATCTGGACATAATAATATTTCTCCAACAAAACTCAATAGCATTCACCACAAAGTAGTAATCAACACCGATGGAGTAGAGAGGATAGGTAGTACGAGTTACAACACGAGTTGCGATGGAAGGATGAGATTTGGATGAAGATGGAGATGGTGCTGGTGTTGGGGATGATGTTGATGATGATCTCGATGATGCCCGTGACGATGGTGATGACGATGGCGACGATCTCCCCTTCCGGGAGGTGATCTCCCCGGCGGAATCTGCCCGCCGGAGATGCCCTTTTCTTCTCTGTAGGTTTCCGCCTAGAAGCGGCGGCGGAACTTCGTAAAAAGTCCCGTGCCTAGGGTTTTCGGAGGACGGGTAACATATATGCAAGAGGGGGCGACCAGAGGTGGGCCAGGGGCTCCAGGCGCCCCCCGTGCGCGGCCGGGGGGGGGGGGGGCGCCCCCAGGCCGCCTGGGCACCCTGTGGCCCCCCTCTGACTCCCCTTTTGCGTGTCTTCGTTATTCATCTCAAAAATACCTCCCGTCAATTTTCAGGTAATTTGGAGGTGTTCTTCTTCAACAACTCAGCATCCACTTTTTCCTGCTGAATCCTGCGTCTGCTGTTCCGGCATCGGAAAGTTGCAAACTGTGTAAAATAGACCAAAACAACATAAGAACATCATCATAACGTGAAATATATCAATGAATAAGGATAAATTATAATACAAAATAGTGATGCATTTTGGACGTATCACTAATCCTCGTGATCGCCGCCGCCGCTAAGAGCTAGCACTCGAGCCGCAGCGTCACGACGATCGTCGAGGATCATCGCGCACAAAAGCACGGATACCCCCAGCAATGCCGCCAACCCCACGCACACTAGCATCATGCACCAGTCCGGCATCACCTCCGCCATTAGAGCCTCGACCCGAGCTCCTGCAAACACAAATGGAGGAGAGGGAAGAAAGAAGAAGAAGCAAGGCCACGTGTGAGGAGGAAGAAGGAGCACCTCCGTCGTTTTATAGCTCGAGATCGGTGTACGGTGGGCGGAGTCCACCAGCACCGCTCGTCGCTCGACCGCCGGTGTTCAGAGGCGAATCCGCGAGTAGTGCCGACAGCACGCTGGCCCGCGAGGTGAGTGCACGCTGCACCGGCAGCTAGCGCGCCGCGCACTACGATAGTACGGCCTAGATGCCCTACGAGCTAGCCGTCGCCGGTGGAGAAAGCGCGGGAAAGCGCGCGGGAGAGAGGAGAGAACCAGAGGTAGAAGAAGAGACTGTCAGTGGACCCAGGGCCCATCTGTCAGCCAGTGAGAGCACTGTGCTCTCGGGTGCAACCAGCGAATTACTTTTAATTTAGAAATATCATTTCTAAATTTACTATAGCCCAGGGTAGAAATATCTCGTTTTCCACGACCGTAGATTTTTCCATGCCGCGCCAGTGTTTAACACTGCAGTTTACACCACTTATTGCGCATGCACTGTAGTGGCATTTATTTGCTTTAGCAGAGCGGTTAATTTTGGTGATATCTTTTTGTGGCAGTAGAAGATTTTATAGCAACCCTTAACAAATCTCGAGGACGAGATTTTTCTTTAGGGGGGTTGTGTTGTAACACCCCAAAAATTTAACCATGTTTTAATAATTAAAATTTTGCCAGGTAATTAAAATTTTGCAATTTTGCTGGATGTTTCTTTTAATTTCAGGACCTTTCTGTTCCTGTTGTGTTGGAGTTTCTACCACTAGTGAAAACTTTCCAACCATTATGTTAGACTCTCTTATTCTCTCCATTAAACTTTTCTGTTATCAGTAGAATTAATTATATAATCACCTCCCTAATTTTCTTCTCTCTATGAATGGTATCCCTTAACTTTTAGGCCCCAATTGAACTGCAACCCTTTGATAGGTTCATCTAGATTTCCAACCAAAAATTGGAGATGTCATGTGATGTTGCTAGATCACTTTTATGCAAGCATATATTTTATTCATTTAATATTCTGAGCTCCACACCAGATTTTCAAATCTGGTCCAGAGGACAATTTTGCACTACAACCCCATTAAATATTTCTTTAGAGCTTCCACCAAAATTATGGGATGTTCATAGGAGTATACTATTCAACTTTATGCAAAAACCCAGAGTAGTCCTTTAGAAAATTTGAGTGAAACAACCTCATTTCCATTCTGGTCCAGCATGGTGATTTGTTCATCAACCACCATTTAACCTTTCCCCCTAGCTATGATTCCTTTTCCTACTTGTAGGCCATCCTGTAAAACCCTTAAACCCACAAGAATGGACCCATTGGAAGATTTTTGATTCATGAAACCATGCCCTTCACTTTCTGTCCAGAACTGAAGATTTGCAAAACTTGCACTAGCAAGTTTCTGGTTTTGCCCAACTAGCTTTGCCATCATCTCATTCACCTAAAGAGACTCCGATCTAGAGATTTTGGCCACCCTAAGTGTTGCCTAGTTGCCTCTAGCTTTTTGGCAAACACCAGATGTGCATGGCCAGTTTTGGCATGATCTTTTCTTTACACTGTGACCATGCCCCTCCATGCATGCTGGCATGTCCACTAATCTCCCTTAAGCCTCTAACCTAGCCCTGCTAATTCTCAGCCTTATCCAAGCCCTGTGGCATGCTCGGGCATTTTGTCGAGCAGTTCACGTGCGTGCTCTGGGCGCGCGCGCACCGAGCCGCCGCGTCCCTCTACCGACACCCCGCGCCCGTTCTGGCCGCTGCACTTGCACCGCCTGCACGCCTGCCCTCTCCCCCATCGCAGAGACGACACTGGAGCCCCACAGTGCCGCCGTCAGGTCGGCCGCGACAGCTAGCGGGCGGCCACAGCAGCTCCTGCCGTGGACAGCGCCGCCTGAGCCACCAGCGCTCGCCACTTGCCCCTGGAGCAGCTCCAGATCATCCGCGAGTTCGTCCCCTAGCGCACGTCGCCGCCACGTCGCCCTGAGCTAGAGAATGGCGGCCGCCGGCGATCTTATCCCCGACCGCCGCGGAACCGCCATTGCCCGCGTATTTAAGGACGCCCCGAGCCTCTCTGCAACCTCGGACAACCACTAGCCACCCCACAGAGCGCCCCCGTAGCAACCAATAGACCAGGGGAGGTTTTCTTCTCCATCTCCGGTGAGTACAGCCGCCGCCGCCCTCCGGTCCGTTCCGTCGCAACCCGAGCCCCTCCCGTCCATCCAGCGCCACCATTCGACTCCCCATGACCCTGCGAAGCCGCCCATCACCTCAAACTAAATCGGGAACCACCGTAGTGCGAAGCCCCAATTCCACCCGAGGCGGCCGTCCGCCGCGAAGCTCGTCACCGGTGTTTCCCCCCACCTCCGTCGCCCCCTCGACCACCGGGAGGACCGCCCCAGTCTGGCGGATCCATCCCCGCCCTCAAGTGCCCTCGAGGAGCCGACGTTCGCCGGCGTTGATCGCCGGAGCCACGCCTCTGTTCGGCCAGTGGAAGAAGGAGGCGGGGGCGACTGGTCAAACCTGACCAGTGGGCCCCCTGGGCCCTCTGTCAGCGAGACAACGCCAGTCCACACATGCATAAGTGAAGGTGTAAACCTCAGAAGTACGTCTCCCCTACTCCAAAAGCGTATTCTAATCGAAACGTTTTCCTATTTCTGTTTTATTCTAAAAACAGATTTGACTAAACTTTGACTGGCAATATCTATTTAAATGTTAATTCAAATGACTTGATTGTTTTTCTGTTGTTTCCCAAATATTATCTAGTTTATTTTCATACTTATATGAAAATTTTCCAGACAACTTTTTTGGGCTTTTTTGAGTCTATGTATTGATTTCATATTATTTCATTTAGGATTTTGAAGAAGGAGAATACTTCCAAAAAAATTGGAATGCATTTCTCCTCCCCTCTACTTGAAGGCAAGAAATTTTGAACCCTGGCCTAATGCTTGTGATTGTTGTTTGACACGATTGCAACGATATGATAATATTTCTCCAACAATCTGGACATAATAATATTTCTCCAACAAAACTCAATAGCATTCACCACAAAGTAGTAATCAACACCGATGGAGTAGAGAGGATATGTAGTACGAGTTACAACACGAGTTGCGATGGAAGGATGAGATTTGGATGAAGATGGAGATGGTGCTGGTGTTGGGGATGATGTTGATGATGATCTCGATGATGCCCGTGACGATGGTGATGACGATGGCGACGATCTCCCCTTCCGGGAGGTGATCTCCCCGGCGGAATCTGCCCGCCGGAGATGCCCTTTTCTTCTCTGTAGGTTTCCGCCTCGAAGCGGCGGCGGAACTCCGTAAAAAGTCCCGTGCCTAGGGTTTTCGGAGGACGGGGAACATATATGCAAAAGGGGGCGACCAGAGGTGGGCCAGGGGCTCCAGGCGCCCCCCCGGCGCAGCCAGGGGGGCGCCCCCAGGCCGCCTGGGTACCCTGTGGCCCCCTCTGACTCCCCTTTTGCGTGTCTTCATTATTCATCTGAAAAATACCTCCCGTCAATTTTCAGGTAATTTGGAGGTGTTCTTCTTCAGCAACTCAGCATCCACTTTTTCCTGCTGAATCCCGCGTCTGCTGTTCCGGCATCGGAAAGTTGCAAACTGTGTAAAATAGTCCAAAACAACATAAGAACATCATCATAACGTGAAATATATCAATGAATAAGGATAAATTATAATACAAAATAGTGATGCATTTTGGACGTATCAACACCCCCAAGCTTAGACCTCGCTTCTCCTCAAGCGAATATGAACTCGGTAAACCTGTCCACAAGTTTAGAGAGTGAAGTGTCGATAAATAGAATACGGACAAGAAGCATCATAGTCTCTTTACCAACTCAAATATCTTCAGCAACAATCTTCAACTCATAAGGCTCTTATGAAAGAGTGTTAACACTTATATTCGAAAGTAAGACTAACGGAAACTCATTATATCATAGCAAACATGTCCTTTGGTCAAAGAACAACAAATAATTTTAACTTTTGCTCTTATATTTTGATGGGATTAATTGAAGCTGTTTGGAATAACATGTTAATAAGCAAGAGGTGAAAGTGTTAACACAAAGGAAGATATTTGCCTTAGCTGGGCATGACAAACAACTTACTTATCAAATGATAATGTCAACAAGGATATGATATGACAAATATTAATGCAGCTTTATATGAATGAATCCTTATCAACATCAAACGTCTGCTCTCTTTGGAAAATAGAGGGAAGTAGGAATAACTGACTCATCTTAAAATTAAAAGATAGGCCCTGCTCTAGGGTAGTAGGGAAAACTCATGTGCTATCCTCAAATCCAACAAAATGAAAACAAGTTTTTGAGAGGTGCATGATTCGTCAACGAATGCTAATAGATAACTTAATTACTTCTTGAACTGGACAAGTTTCGAGGAACGGCTCCCGTATGAGGACGATAACATCCTCTTATTCTCCTTTGTTTATCACTGCCAAAGTTTTCTGATTTCTCATGAACCAAGCGTGAAGGAGGGTTTGTTTGTTATGTTATTTTTAAGCCGGGCGCACTCAATGCCAGTCCCTTTTCGTATTATGGGTTTGCACATTATACATGCAATCCCGGGGTGAAGCTTGTCCAACTCAAAAAGGTCATGAATTAGCTACTACTTCCTCATGAGCTAAAGCAGAGGCACAAAATAAAAGATTTGAACATTTAAGGATAACACATAAATTATATACTTTAGGAGGTGGTAGTGGAGTACCACGAGTAGGTAGGTATGGTGGACTCATATGGAAGGTATTGGCTTAAGGGTATGGACGCACAAGCAGAATTCCGCTTAGTACAGAGTTAGGCTAGCAAAGGTTTTGAAAGGGCAGACAATTGATGATGACTAAGATGCAAGCAATATAAAGCATGAACATTAAAATAAGCATTACACATCGAGTTGTCTTCCTTGTCAACATAACACTTCAAGCATAATAACATAAAGGTTTTGGCTATGTTGATACTTTAAGAAAATCATGCTTGTTGTTATGACCAAAGCTATGTTTGCCAAGATTAAATAAAGTTTCATAGCCATACCTGACATAAGGTCAGTACTCCCCATAAGAATCATCGTATAAGGTCGATTGCGTGAAGAGAATACCGAGTGCAGCAAAAAGAACCGATAAACTTCTCATTAATATTCCATCATAGACGACTCCACACTCTCGGATACACTTCTTCACCAAAGGGGCGATAGACCTCAATGCACACACCTATCTCATATAATAACCTCCCTAGACATGATACGACTCTACTTGACTTCTAAAAGACAAAAAGTAAAGATAATGATAGCGGGCACTCCCCCAAGCTTGGAACAAGCCAAGGGAATGCCATTACCCACGGAGATTTCACCCATGCTTGTTGGCGTTAATCACGTAGTCCTTGGCGAAACGCTTCCATGGATATCTTGCTAAAGTCTCTTGTGAGAGGCTCATCTCCTGGATCCTGCATTCAGCACCCAAACCCATGCGTAGAAACCTTAGTTCATACTCACAGTTCTGGTTATGTAGATCATTAATTTTCCCTTGGAGTTCTATAATTCTGTCTTCAGACGCGGCGATTCTTTCCCACATCTCCTTCATCTCCTTCAGAAAGTAGTTCTTCAGCTCGTTGGTGATGTCAAAGTTAGCTTCAACACCACGCTCGATCATCTTCTTGTACTTGAAGACTTCTTGCTCCACTTCTTCCAGCCTAGCCTGGACGCTCCCCTCCTTGATAGGTCCCTTCGGATCTTCTTGATGAAGGACGCCTTCCTTCATCTGAACCACCTGAGGGTGCTTCTTCACCTCAGCGAGGTAAGGGTTGATGACGTTGATGACGAACGTGTCCTTGGGGGAACTTGGAGAAGCCATGGCACCTAAATTTAGCTGAAAGATTTCCTGGCAGAAACAGATCAAAGAGAAAACACGTGAAATCGCAAGATACGTTGCCGGAACAACCCGGGAAAATATATAGGAAAAATTTATGCACAGAAAGGAAGGTAACGGACCAAAGCGGGGTCGGAGACGGGCTCCAGGGTGTCCAGGTGGCCTGCCGGCGCGGCCCAGGGTGGGCGCGCCAGGGGGGCGCCTAGACTCCCTGGTGGTCGTCTCCGGCTCCACTTCGACTCGGAATTTTACTAATTTTACAAAAACTCGTAATACGGAACTTTTATGATGTTATGCGGTGTTTTCTTACCGTACTACATAGCTTTTCTTTATTCAGCTTCTGCTGGCGTCTGAAACAGGGCTGCAACATGTTCTTCGTGGGTTGTTGTGTATATTATATTCACATCAACATCGACGGGATCTCCTGCTATGTAATGTTTAAGTCTTTGCCCATTCACAACTTGAGGTTTGGTGCCTTCAAAATTATTAATCTTAATTGCGCCAGACCGATAAACTTCTTCAATATGAAATGGTCCTTCCCACCTGGAAAGTAGTTTACCTGGAGAAAACCTGAAATGGGATCTAAACAACAAAACTTTATCACCAACATTAAATTCACGTTTCAAAATCTTCCTATCGTGCCACCTTTTTACCTTTTCTTTGAACATTTTAGCACTCTCGTAAGCCTCACTCCTCCATTCATCTAGAGAAGTCAAGTTCATGAGACGCTTCTCACCAGCTAGTTTTGGGTCAGCGTTAAGCTCTCTAACAGCCCAGAATGCTTTGTGCTGTAGATCTAATGGCAAATGGCAAGCCTTGCCATACACCATCTTATAGGGAGACATGCCCATGGGGTTTTTGTAAGCAGTTCTATATGCCCACAAAGCATCTCCTAATTTATTTGACCAATCCTTCCTATTTCTGTTTACTGTTTTCTGTAAGATGAACTTTATCTCTCTATTGGTGAGCTCAACTTGCCCACTAGTTTGAGGATGCTAAGGTGAAGCAATTCTATGATTAACATCGTATTTAGCCAAAGCTTTTCTAAAAGCTCCGTGCGTGAAGTGTGATCCTCCATCGGTCACGAGATACCTTGGTACACCAAACCTAGGAAAAATTACATCTTTAAGTATTTTCAAAGATGTTTTGTGATCAGCACTTTCAGTGGGGATTGCTTCAACCCACTTGGTCACATAATCAACAGCTACTAAAATGTGAGTGTACTTGTGCGAAGAAGGAAAAGGACCCATAAAATCAAAACACCAACAATCGAAAGGTTCAATCACTAGTGAGTAATTCATAGGCATCTCATTCCTTCTACTAATGTTACCAACTCTCTGACATTTATCACAAGCTAAAACATAATTTCTAGCATCTTTAAAGAGAGTAGGCCAATAAAAACCTGATTGAAGAACCTTATTTGCAGTCCTCTCACCGGCATGATGTTCTCCATAGGGACTATCATGACACCGTCGGAGAACGTCCTTCTGCTCATGTTCCGGAATGCATCTTCTCATGATCCCGTCGGGTCCTTCTTTGAAAAGATGTGGGTCATCCCAAAAGTAGTGCCTCAAATCATGAAAGAACTTCTTCCTTTGCTGAAATGTTAGACCTGGAGGCAAATACTTTGCAACAATAAAATTAGCATAATCTGCATAACAAGGATCGGAGAGAGGTTGTACTTTCACAACGGCAAGTTGCTCGTCTGGAAAACTATCGTTAACTGAAAAGGTAAATTACAGTCAGGTGGTTGTACTATAGGAGCAGTTATTAAAGCTTGCTTAAGGATTTCAAAAGCTTCCTTACAATTTTCATCAAACGCAAAAGGAACATCCTTCTGGAGAAGATTAGTGAGGGGTCTCGAGGTTTTAGAAAAGTCTTTAATAAATCTTCTATAAAAACCTGCATGACCGAGAAAACTGCGAATACCTTTGATGTCCCTTGGATATGGCATCCTCTCAATAGCTTCGATCTTGGCTTTGTCCACTTCAATTCCCCTTTCGGAAATCTTGTGACCAAGAACAATTCCTTCATTAACCATAAAGTGGCACTTCTCCCAGTTGAGTACCAAATTTGTCTCCTCGCATCTCTGCAAAACTTTATTAAGGTTGTGAAGACAATGGTCAAATGAAGTTCCATAGACGGAGAAATCGTCCGTGAAGACTTCCATAATATCCCCGCAGAAACCATGAAAGATAGCAGACATACACCTTTGAAAAGTAGCAGGGGCATTACATATGCCAAAAGGCATACGTCTGTAAGCATAAGTACCAAAGGGACAAGTAAAAGTGGTCTTCCCTTGATCGGCAGTGTTAACATGAATTTGAGAGAAGCCAGAATAACCATCAAGATAACAAAAGTGGGTATTTTTGGATAACCTTTCAAGCATTTGGTCGATGAACGGCAACGGGTAGTGATCCTTCCTGGTGGCCTTGTTCAACTTCCTGTAATCAATACACATTCTATATCCAATAATAATTCTCTGAGGTATTAGTTCATTTTTATCATTAGGAACCACAGTTGTACCTCCTTTCTTAGGAACACAATGTACCGGACTTACCCACTTACTGTCAGCTATAGGGTAGATAATACCTGCGGCTAGAAGCTTGAGAATCTTAGTTCGCACGACATCCATCATCTTCGGGTTCAACCGTCGTTGATGATCAACAACTGGTTTAGCATCAGGCTCAAGGTTGATAGTATGTTGACAGATAGATGGACTAATCCCCTTAAGGTCATCAAGGGTATAGCCAATTGCGCCTCGGTGTTTACGAAGTACTTCCAATAATCGCTCTTCTTCATATCCTGAAAGGTTAGAATTGATAATAACGGGATATACTTTCTTTTCATCTAAATAAGCAAACTTGAGCGTATCGGGAAGAGGTTTAAGATCGAACACCGGGTCTTCTTTCGGTTTTGACAAAATTCCCAAAGGTTCAACCGGAAGGTTGTGCTTCAGGATAGCAGGCTGTCTCAAGAATATTTCATCTAGTTCATTTCTTTCCTGCATATGCAAATCATTCTCGTGGTCCTCCATGTATTCCTGCAAAGGATCATCAGGGGGAATAGCAATAGAGGCAATACTTTAAATAATTTTATCATCACTAGGTGAATCAGTACCACGAGGCTGCTTAGAGAACTTAGAAAAATTAAATTCATATGGCTCCCCATCGAATTCAACAGAAACTTTACCTTTCTTGCAATCTATTATAGCTCCACAAGTTCTAAGAAAAGGTCTACCAAAAATGATGGGACAAAAATTGTCCCTGGCTGAACCAAGTACCAGAAAGTCGGTAGGGTATTTTACCTTTCCACATAGGACTTCAACGTCCCTCACAATTCCGATAGGAGAGATAGTTGATCTATTTGCAAGATGAATAGTAACATCAACTTCTTCAAGTTCACAAGGGGAAATCTCATCGATGATTTCTTCATAGAGTGAATAAGGAATAGCACTTGCACTCGATCCCAAATCGCATAGCCCATAATAATTGTGATCTCCTATTTTAACAGATACCACCGGTGTACCTGAAATTGGGCCTTTGTTCTTGGCTGTGACAAGGTTAGTGGAAACAGCACAAAAAGTTATATTGGAATCCAAAACATCATTAGTAGCAAGGTCTTTAATCAATGCAACTCAAGGATCGACCCTGATCTGGTCCTCAGGTTCATCAACTCTTATCTCACTTTTATTTATTATGACTGTTACAAGAGAGTGTTCCTTTATCCTCGTGGGAAAAGGAGGCTTTTCATATATGACTGCAGGCAAAATAGGCTCAGGAACATAAATATCAATAGGTGGTTCTTTAAAAGGTGCATGGTGCTGGTCTTTCTTCTTTTTAAAAGAATCAACGTGAGAGGCAAAATTCTTACACAAATCAATCACTAGATGGGAATCAAGACCAATCTTAGAGCAAAAAGTATTGAAGTAATCAGTTTCCACATAGCTCTCAATATAATCATGTTCATAATTTATAGCAGGTTCAATACCTTTATCAATTTCCCAATCTTCGGTATCCCTCTGGATTCTTTCAAGGAGATCCCACCTTTCTTCAACACTCTTCTTCTGAAATACCCCACTAGAGGAGGCATCCAGCATCTCCTTATCCTGACGAGAAAGCCTGGCATAAAAATTTGTAAGTATAATTTCCTTGGGAAGCTTATGAATTGGGCATTTGAGCATTAGAGACTTCAATCTCCCCCAAGCTTGAGCAATGCTTTCTCCGTCACGAGACCTAAAGTTATAGATATAATTCCTGTCTCGATGAATTTCATGAAGAGGATAAAATTTAGTATAAAAGAGAGACATAAGCTCCTGCCAGTCCAGCAAGTGTGGGTTATCGAGAAGCCCATACCAATCTGAAGCTTTATCTATAAGGGATACGACAAACAATTTCCTCATGACAAACTCCCTGGATACACCTGCAAGCTTAAATAATGAACATAGTTGTGACAAATACAGCAAGTGTTCACCGGGATGTCTGTCTCCTGCATAACGATTAGTCAAAACATAATTGATAATGCCAGCTGGTATTTTATAAGGCACAATTTCAGTAGGGGGAGGATCAACCACCACAGGTGTGGGGTGTCTTCCCGCAAGCAACGCTCCAATAATAAGGTTATCCATAAGGACAAAGAGCAGCAATAGCAAAAATAAAAACAGAATTGTAACAAGACTTTCTTACCAGTTTCACTTTACCAATAGCGCTACGCTCCCCGACAACGGCGCCAGAAAACGTTACTTGATGACCCTCAACCGTAAGGGATCTGTTGCAGCGTTTTCGATAAGTAAGAGTGTCGAACCCAACGAGGAGCAGAAGGTATTGATAAGCGATTCTGAGCAAGAAATTACTGCAAGCACTGAAAGATAACTTTTAGGGGTTTTCTTGATATAAGCAACAGGAATGTAAAGGCAAGTAATGTAAAAGGTACAGAGAGTAACAAGTGGCCCAATCCTTTCATAGCAAAGGAGAGGCCTAGCAACTGAACTTATATAGACTAAAGCGTTCTTGAGGACACACGGGAGAGGTAGTCATGTGCTTTCGCCATATTCCGTATCGATACTATGTTATGTGTTGATAAGTGTTGAGTGGGTGGATCTATGCTAGTGCACTCTCTAGACTAAGATGAATGCACTCTTATGATTAAACACCTTGCAAGCATCCGCAAATACAAGATAGAATTTAAGGCAAAAGCCTAACCATAGCAATAAGATCAAGGATCCATTATTCCCTTATGCAAAAGCGTGCGAACTGGGGTTCAGGTTTCTGTCACTCCGGCAACCCACCATAAGCATTCTTTATACACAATGCATTCCCCTAGGTCCTTAATAAGGCGAAGTGTTGGTTGTTCGACTCACACAACACAACTAGTAGAATGACAACACAACTGAAATATCAAACAACACATATTACTTCAACAGCATATGACTACTAACAACAAGACTTCCCCCACGTCCTCAAGAACTAAGGTAACTACTCACAAGACATAAAAGAGATCATGATCAGTGGGGATAAATATGTGATAAACAATCTGGACATAATAATATTTCTCCAACAAAACTCAATAGCATTCAGCACAAAGTAGTAATCAACACCGATGGAGTAGAGAGGATAGGTAGTACGAGTTACAACACGAGTTGCGATGGAAGGATGAGATTTGGATGAAGATGGAGATGGTGCTGGTGTTGGGGATGATGTTGATGATGATCTCGATGATGCCCGTGACGATGGTGATGACGATGGCGATGATCTCCCCTTCCGGGAGGTGATCTCCCTGGCGGAATCTGCCCGCCGGAGATGCCCTTTTCTTCTCTGTAGGTTTCCGCCTCGAAGCGGCGGCGGAACTCCGTAAAAAGTCCCGTGCCAAGGGTTTTCGGAGGACGGGGAACATATATGCAAAAGGGGGCGACCAGTGGTGGGCCAGGGGCTCCAGGCGCCCCCCCGGCGCGGCCAGGGGGGGCGCGCCCCCAGGCCGTCTGGGCACCCTATGGCCCCCCTCTGACTCCCCTTTTGCGTGTCTTCGTTATTCATCTGAAAAATACCTCCCGTCAATTTTCAGGTAATTTGGAGGTGTTCTTCTTCAGCAACTCAGCATCCACTTTTTCCTGCTGAATCCTGCGTCTGCTGTTCTGGCATCGGAAAGTTGCAAACTGTGTAAAATAGACCAAAACAACATAAGAACATCATCATAACGTGAAATATATCAATGAATAAGGATAAATTATAATACAAAATAGTGATGCATTTTGGACGTATCACTAATCCTCGTGATCGCCGCCGCCGCTAAGAGCTAGCACTCGAGCCGTAGCGTCACGACGATCGTCGAGGATCATCGCGCACAAAAGCACGGATACCCCCAGCAATGCCGCCAACCCCACGCACAGTAGGATCATGCACCAGTCCGGCATCACCTCCGCCATTAGAGCCTCGACCCGAGCTCCTGCAAACACAAATGGAGGAGAGGTAAGAAAGAAGAAGAAGCAAGGCCACGTGTGAGGAGGAAGAAGGAGCACCTCGGTCGTTTTATAGCTTGAGATCGGTGTACGGTGGGCGGAGTCCACCAGCACCGCTCGTCGCTCGACCGCCGGTGTTCAGAGGCGAATCCGCGAGTAGTGCCAACAGCACGCTGGCCCGCAAGGTGAGTGCACGCTGCACCGGCAGCTAGCGCGCCGCGCACTACGACAGTACGGCCTAGATGCCCTATGAGCTAGCCGTCGCCGGTGGAGAAAGCGCGGGAAAGCGCGCGGGAGAGAGGAGAGAACCAGAGGTAGAAGAAGAGACTGACAGTGGACCCAGGGCCCATCTGTCAGCCAGTGAGAGCACTGTGCTCTCGGGTGCAACCAGCGAATTACTTTTAATTTAGAAATATTATTTCTAAATTTACTATAGCCCAGGGTAGAAATATCTCGTTTTCCACGACCGTAGATTTTTCCATGCCGCGCCAGTGTTTAACACTGCAGTTTACACCACTTATTGTGCATGCACTGTAGTGGCATTTATTTGCTTTAGCAGAGCGGTTAATTTTGGTGATATCTTTTTGTGGCAGTAGAAGATTTTATAGCAACCCTTAACAAATCTCGAGGACGAGATTTTTCTTAAGGGGGGTAGTGTTGTAACACCCCAAAAATTTAACCATGTTTTAATAATTAAAATTTTGCCAGGTAATTAAAATTTTGCAATTTTGCTGGATGTTTCTTTTAATTTCAGGACCTTTCTGTTCCTGTTGTGTTGGAGTTTCTACCACTAGTGAAAACTTTCCAACCATTATGTTAGACTCTCTTATTCTCTCCATTAAACTTTTCTGTTATCAGTAGAATTAATTATATAATCACCTCCCTAATTTTCTTCTCTCTAGGAATGGTTTCCCTTAACTTTTAGGCCCCAATTGAACTGCAACTCTTTGATAGGTTCATCTAGATTTCCAACCAAAAATTGGAGATGTCATGTGATGTTGCTAGATCACTTTTATGCAAGCATATATTTTATTCATTTAATATTCTGAGCTCCACACCAGATTTTCAAATCTGGTCCAGAGGGCAATTTTGCACTACAACCCCATTAAATATTTCTTTAGAGCTTCCACCAAAATTATGGGATGTTCATAGGAGTATACTATTCAACTTTATGCAAAAACCCAGTGTAGTCCTTTAGAAAATTTGAGTGAAACAACCTCATTTCCATTCTGGTCCAGCATGGTGATTTGTTCATCAACCACCATTTAACCTTTCCCCCTAGCTATGATTCCTTTTCCCACTTGTAGGCCATCCTGTAAAACCCTTAAACCCAGAAGAATGGACCCATTGGAAGATTTTTGATTCATGAAACCATGCCCTTCACTTTCTGTCCAGAACTGAAGATTTGCAAAACTTGCACTAGCAAGTTTCTGGTTTTGCCCAACTAGCTTTGCCATCATCTCATTCACCTAAAGAGACTCTGATCTAGAGATTTTGGCCACCCTAAGTGTTGCCTAGTTGCCTCTAGCATTTTGGCAAACACCTGATGTGCATGGCCAGTTTTGGCATGATCTTTTCTTTACACTGTGACCATGCCCCTCCATGCATGCTGGCATGTCCACTAATCTCCCTTAAGCCTCTAACCTAGCTCTGCTAATTCTCAGCCTTATCCAAGCCCTGTGGCATGCTCTGGCATTTTGTCGAGCAGTTCACGTGCCTGCTCTGGGCACGCCCAGAGCGCACGTTTTGCACGCGCGCGCACCAAGCTGCCGCGTCCCTCTACCGACACCCCGAGCCCGTTCTGGCCGCTGCACTTGCACCGCCTGCACGCCTGCCCTCTCCCCCACCGCAGAGACGATACTGGAGCCCCACAGTGCCGCCGTCAGGTCAGCCGCGACAGCTAGCGGGCGGCCACAGCAGCTCCTGCCGTGGACAGCGCCGCCCGAGCCACCAGCGCTCGCCACTTGCCCCCTGGAGCAGCTCCAGATCATCCGCGAGTTCGTCACCTAGCGCACGTCGCCGCCACGTCGCCCTGAGCTACAGAATGGAGGTCGCCGGCGATCTTATCCCCGACCGCCGCGGAACCGCCATTGCCCGCCTATTTAAGGACGCCCCGAGCCTCTCTGCAACCTCGGACAACCACTAGCCACCCAATAGAGCGCCCCCGTAGCAACCAATCGACCAGGGGAGGTTTTCTTCTCCATCTCCGGTGAGTACAGCCGCCGCTGCCCTCCGGTCCGTTCCGTCGCAACCCGAGCCCCTCCCGTCCATCCAGCGCCACCATTCGACTCCCCATGACCCTGCGAAGCCGCCCATCACCTCAAACTAAATCGGGAACCACCGTAGTGTGAAGCCCCAATTCCACCCGAGGCCGCCGTCCGCCGCGAAGCTCGTCACCGGTGTTTCCCCCACCTCCGTCGCCCCCTCGACCACCGGGAGGACCGCCCCTGTCTGGCGGATCCATCCCCGCCCTCAGGTGCCCTCGAGGAGCCGCCGTTCGCCGGCATTGATCGCCGGAGCCGCGCCTCTGTTCGGCCAGAGGAAGAAGGAGGCGGGGGCGACTGGTCAAACCTGACCAGTGGGCCCCCTAGGCCCTCTGTCAGCGAGACAACGCCAGTCCACACATGCATAAGTGAAGGCGTAAACCTCAGAAGTACGTCTCCCCTACTCCAAAAGCGTATTCTAATCGAAACGTTTTCCTATTTCTGTTTTATTCTAAAAACAGATTTGACTAAACTTTGACTGGCAATATCTATTTAAATGTTAATCCAAATGACTTGATTGTTTTTCTGTTGTTTCCCAAATATTGTCTAGTTTATTTTCATATTTATATGAAAATTTTCCAGACAACTTTTTTGGGCTGTTTTGAGTCTATGTATTGATTTCATATTATTTCATTTAGGATTTTGAAGAAGGAGAATACTTCCAAAAAAAATTGGAATGCATTTCTCCTCCCCTCTACTTGAAGGCAAGCACTTTTGAACCCTGACCTAATGCTTGTGATTGTTGTTTGACACGATTGCAACGATATGAACGCCTTCGTTTTATTTCATATGTGATGATATGATCATACCCATGAGTGCATGAGGTAAACACTAGCTGAGAATAATTCATATGCATGACGGTGATCCCCTTCGTATGCCTTTCATGCCTAACGGAAGGAAGCCGTGAAAGTCGCGGCCTTGTGTAGACGCGAGCTTGTCACTAGCTCCCTATCGGGACGGTGGAGTCCGGTATGGTTTGGTAAGGCAGGACGGATGGTGATTCTGACTGTTGTCGTGAAATATATCGGTTATGACTAATCATAAGAGTAATGCTGAAACCTCTTGATTCGACCGTAGATCGAGTCTTGTTCCAGTAACCCCCATACTTGTTATGTGCTACCACTTGTCCCTGCTGCAGGTAGGGTACGATTCAATAAGTGTTAACCCCTGACCTAGCACACACCATACAAAGAGGCCATGGTGGAAGATACCGGCTGCATCCGATAGGCATGCCACCTGGTCCGGGGGCATGGGTGTTTCCGGTTGGGACCGAGAGGGGGCACCCCTTAGAGCGTGCAATAGAAATTTGATCCCATGCTACGCGAGTTTGTAGCCTCCCCACTCAGAGTTTGTTTGACAGGTGTCGTGGGTGGTTCCAGACACAAGTAAAGCTAAGTTGGTGTGTGCAAGTCAGGCGGGTTTTCGACTAGAAGGCCGTAGACGGTATTAGTCCGATGGACTAAGGAAAACCGTTACTCGTGGGTAAAGAGTACACCCTCTGCATAGATAATAAATCTATTCTAATAGCCGTGTCCATGGTTAAGGACTACAGTCTGGGATGGGTCGAGTGTCGATCTTAGTGTCGGTCTTTGGAGGAGAAACTACCTAACCGGAACATTGACTATGATCTGTGATATGTGGTAATTATGATTATTATTGTGGTCTAACCATTTGTGTTATTTGAATAAATGAGTATCCCTGGGATGGTTCTACCTCCTGGATATTCACCATGATTTATGTTTATATATAAGCCCTTTCTATGGTGTCTCTCAAACGCCCGACTGTGGCATGCTTGTTATTTATTTTCCTTATAAGCTCTTTCTGTGGTGTCGCTCAGACGCCCGACTGTGGCATGCTTGTTATTTATTTTCCTTATAAGCCCTTTCTATGGTGTCGCTCAGACGCCCGACTGTGGCATGCTTGTTATTTATTTTTCTTATAAGCCCTTTCTATGGTGTCGCTCAGACGCCCGACTGTGGCATGCTTGTTATTTATTTTCCTTATAAGCCCTTTATGTGGCGTCGCTCAGACGCCCGACTGTGGCATGAACGCTTTTTATTTTATTATCACTCCCTGATTGCATATACCTTTTTATACGAATGACCTACTTGCAATATGGACTGTCATATCATTATTATCATAGTAATCATCCATTATTCTCGAGCATGATTATATCTCACCCACATTCATAATGTTTGCGAGTACATTCAAAGTACTCACTGGCTTGTCACTGGCTATTGTCTTGGCCAGATTCCTTGCGTGGGAAGGAACGATGCGATGACTGCCCCGGAACCTACACTAATGGAGATAGCAGCCTCACGAAGATAGGAGTTAACCTGGTCAGCTGTTCCTGTGGGAAATGGAGTCCCATAGTCACCGATGAACCACCAACCGCTTCCGCCATCAGCCACTAGAAACCTTGTGTTGTACTCACGGACCAGAATGGTCTTGTACTACATATCTTGTATTTTGCTTGGAGTTTCTGTAACAAGTTGGTGCCTCATTAGCTAACAGTAATCCTGGGGCTGGTGAGCACAAGGTCCGCTTTTTGGGAAATTAATATCCCGAAAACCCGGTCCTGACACGGCTCGCTCGGGTTCAGTTAGAGCCCAACGCCTCGCACCCATGCGCGTGTGTGTACGAGAGAAACGTGCATCGCTCAGCCCCGACCACCCACCATAACAGGGAACACCCTGATATTTTCCTCACCCTCACTTCTACCCGGCCCAAAGAATGTCATGCAGCTGCGTCTCTGGCCCTCCCAGGACGAAAAGCCCATTTTCTGTCATGATTTTTTGTCATAGAAGTAGGACTCCACCACATCTATGATGATACCGGGTTTTGTCACAATTATCGTTGTAGAAGTGACATAAGTATGATAGAAAAAACTTTCATTCAGCCCAAAATGTCACGGATGTGTCTTTTTTTTTTGTAGTGCTAGTTTGCGATCGTTTGCGTAGATGCTCATCTTATTCTTGTACTCGTAAGTTAGCCACCATACATATGCTTAGCCGCTGCTGCAACCTCACCACTTAACCTCTCCATACCTATTAAGCTTTGCTAGTCTTGATATCCATGGGTATGGGATTGCTGATTCCTCGTGGCTCACAGATACTACAACAACAGTTGCAAGTGTAGGTTTTCGATGACTTGATGTTCTTTCTTCTTCATCGTCGGTCTTGGGATAGGTTCCTGGTCGGTAGCCTGGGTTAGCAGGATGGATGTCGTTGTGTTTTTCATGTTTTCATCCGTAGTCGGATGCCTTATGTATGACTTGATGTATTCATGTGTCTATTGTATGACTTGTATGTACCCCCCATCTATTTATGTAATGGTACGATGTAATGATATCCATCTTGCTAAGCGCCTGAAATGCGGTTGTGCCCCAATCACAAGTTCAACACATGATCGGGATAGAATCGCATCTTTGGTGTGACACTCGCTCCGGGCAGCAAGGTACCAGCAGGCGCTGCGGTGGTACCACTGTCGCAGCATCCGCTCCAGGACACTCGAGGAGGGTGATCTGGTCCTGAGACGGGTGCTCTCCAGGGAAGGGCTGCACAAGCTCTCACCCATGTGGGAGGTCCCGCTTAGGATTGCCCACGTCTCCAAGCCTGGCACCGTGCGCCTGGAGACAGGGGACGGCGTCCCCATCCAGAACGCCTAGAACATCTAGTACCTCCGGAAGTTCTACACATGAAGAAAGGCTCAGTGCCTGTGAAGCAAGGCCCATTGCCTATGAAGAAAGGCCTAATGTCTGTGAAGCAAGGCCCGGTGCCTATGAAGGTCTCCGCCCATGACACTCTCACGTAATAATGAGTGGGGTTGTTCATGCCCCGGAGTCTCCGGAGTGTCGCCCTCAGGCCTCGGGGGCTCCCTCCCACGTCCTAGTGGCAGCACTTAGCTTCGCGCTGGTGAGAAGACTAGACTAGTTGTTGGACGCGGCTGTTCATTTGATTTCTATATCTGGTTGCGATCTTTAAATGAATTTGGAGTTCTGGTGTCTCTCGATTGCTTAGTTAAGTTTTCCCCTTCTGCATTTCTCGCCCCTTTTTCTTACCTCAGGGAGGATGTCATTTGCTTGACGTTCTCCCTCGCGCGCCTCCTGCGGGGGCTAGGCAGGTGTGTCCGTGTCTGCGTCCTGTCGAGCCCACGCCGCGGGCACACCTCGCCGAAACCATGCCGCCACAATAGCTGCGGCTTCGCTGATCTTCGCGAGGCGCCCTCGTATGAGCTCGTGATTTGCGCACCCCCCTCAGGTCCGTGCCCCCGGGTACCTCGATGTGGTGCATCAAGCCATGATTAGCCCACGCCTGAGGGCTCGCACAAGGTGGAACAAGGTACCCGGCGGATTCCCTAACAAATCTTGCAGATGCCTGTTGGAAATATGCCCTAGAGGCAATAATAAAATGGTTATTATTATATTTCCTTGTTCATGATAATTGTCTGTTATTCATGATTGAATTGTATTATCCGGAAACAGTGATACATGTGTGAATACATAGACCACAACATGTCCCTAGTAAGCCTCTAGTTACTAGCTTGTAGATCAACAGATGGTTGCGGTTTCCTGACCATGGACATTGGATGTCATTGATAATGGGATCACATAAGTAGGAGAATGATGTGATGGACAAGACCCAATCCAAAGCCTAGCACAAGATTGTGTAGTTCGTATGCTAAAGCTTTTCCAATGTCAAGTATCCTTTCCTTAGACCATGAGGTTGTGCAACTCCCGGATACCGTAGGAATACTTTGGGTGTGCCAAACGTCACAACGTAACTGGGTAGCTATAAAGGTACACTACGGGTATCTGCGAAAGCGTATGTTGGGTTGGCACAAACCAAGACTGGGATTTGTCACTCCGTATGAAGGAGAGGTATCTCAGGGCCCACTCGGTAAGACATCATCATAATGAGCTCAATGTGACTTAGGGGTTGGTCACGGGATGATGTATTAGGGAACGATTAAAGAGACTTGCCATGACGAGATTGAACAAGGTATCGGTATACCGACGATCGAATCTCGGGCAAGTACTATACCGATAGACAAAGGGAATCGTATACGGGATTGATTGAATCCTCGACATCGTGGTTCATCCGATGAGATCATCGAGGAGCATGTAGGAACCAACATGGGTATCCAGATCCCGCTGTTGGTTATTGGCCGGAGAGTCGTCTCGGTCATGTCTACGTGTCTCCCGAACACGTAGGGTCTACACACTTAAGGTTCGGTGATGCTTGGGTTGTAGAGATATAAGTATGCGGTAACCCGAAATTTGTTCGGAGTCCCGGATGAGATCCCGGACGTCACGTGGAGTTCTGGAATGGTCCGGAGGTAAATATTTATATATATCAAGTCAGGTTTCGGCCACCGGGACAGTTTCGGGGGTCACCAGTATTGTACCGGGACTACCGGAAGGGTCCCGGGGGTCCACCGGGTGGGCCCACCTATCCCGGAGGGCCCCATGGGCTAAAGTGGGAGGGGAACCAGCCCCTGGTGGGCTGGTGCGCCCCCCCTTGCCCCCTACTCCTAGGGTTGGAAACCCTAGGGTTGGGGGCGCCTCCACCTGGCTTGGGGGGCAAGTTTCCCCCCTGGCCGCCGCCCCCCCTTGGAGATGGGATCTCCTAGGGCCGGCGCCCCCCCTAGGGGCCCTATATATAGTGAGGGGGAGGGAGGGCAGTCGCACCCTAAGCCCTGGCGCCTCCCTCTCCCTCCCGTGACACATCTTCCTCCTCCCGTGGCGCTTGGTGAAGCCCTGCTGGAATCCCGCTACTTCCACCACCAAGCTGTCATGCTGCTGGATCTCCATCAACCTCTCCTCCCCCCTTACTAGATCAAGAAGGAGGAGACGTCGTTGCTCTGTACGTATGTTAAACGCGGAGGTGCCGTCCGTTCAGCGCTAGGATCATCGGTGATTTGGGTCACGACGAGTACGACTCCATCATCCCCGTTATCTTGAACGCTTCCGCTTGCGACCTACAAGGGTATGTAGATGCACTCCCCTCCCCCTCGTTGCTAGATGACTCCATGGATATATCTTGGTGAAGCGTAGATTTTTTTTTGATTTCTGCTATGTTCCCCAACAGTGGCATCATGAGCTAGGTCTATGCGTAGTATCTTGCACGAGTAGAACACAAAGTAGTTGTGGGCGTTGATTTGGCAATTCTCTTGCCGTTACTATTCTTATATTGATTCGGCGGCATCGTGGGATGAAGCGGCCCGGACCGACCTTACACGTACGCTTACGTGAGATAGGTTCCATCGACTGACATGCACTAGTTGCATAAGGTGGCTAGCGGGTGTCTGTCTCTCCAACATTAGTCGGATCGGATTCGATGAAAAGGGT
This sequence comes from Secale cereale, assembly GCA_902687465.1. NCBI lineage: Eukaryota > Viridiplantae > Streptophyta > Magnoliopsida > Poales > Poaceae > Secale > Secale cereale. The sequence goes on from LR738715.1 coordinate 694,574,814, forward strand.
CCTTATGAAGGGTAAATAGAAATTGGCATATCACGTTGTGGTTTTGGCATAGGTAAGAAATGTTCTTGCTAGAAACCTATAGCATCCATGTAAAAACTTGCAACAACAATTAGAGGACGTCTAACTTGTTCTTGCAGCATGTGTCGTGTGATGTGATATGGCCAAAAGGTTGTGATGAATGATATATATGTGATGTATGAGATTGATCATGTTCATGTAATAGGAATCATGACTTGCATGTCGATGAGTATGACAACTGGCAGGATCCATATGAGTTATCTTTATTTTATTCTATGACCTGCGTGTCATTGAAAACGCCATGTAATTACTTTACTTTATTACTAACCGTTAGCCATAGTAGTAGAAGTAATGTTTGGCGAGACAACTTCATGAAGACCCGATGATGGAGATCATGATGATGGAGATCATGGTGTCATGCCGGTGACAATGATGATCATGGAGCCCCGAAGATGAAGATCAAAAGGAGCAAAATGATATTGGCCATATCATGTCACTATTTGATTGCAGGTGATGTTTATCATGTTTTTACATCATATTTGCTTAGAACGACGGTAGTAAATAAGATGTTCTCTCACTAAAATTTCGAGAATTGTGTTCCCCCTAACTGTGCACCGTTGCTAAGGTTCGTTGGTCCGAAGCACCATGTGATGATCGGGTGTGGTAGGCTCTAACGTTCGCATACAACGGGTGTAAGCCAGATTTACACACGCAATACACTTAGGGTTCACTTGACGAGCCTAGCATGTACATACATGGCCTCAAAACACGGGAGACTGAAAGGTCGAACATGAGTCGTATAGAAGATAAGATCAACATAAAGATGTTCACCGTTGATGACTAGTCCGTCTCACGTGATGATTGGACACGGCCTAGTCGATTCGGATCATGTATCACTTAGATGACTAGAGAGATGTCTATCTGAGTGGGAGTTCATTAAATTTGTTTAGATGAACTTAATTGTCATGAACAATAGTCTAAGTTGTCTTTGCAAATTATGTTGTAGACCAATAGCTTGCGTTGTAGCTCCCTGTTTAATACGATCCTAGAGAAAGACTAAGTTGAAAGATATTGTAAGCAATGATGCGGACTGGGTCCGTAGTCCGAGGAGTGTCCTCACTGCTACACAGAAGGCTTACGTTTTTGATGCACCGCTCGATGTGCAAACCCCTACAACGTCGACTCTGGATGTTGTCAACACCTGACAGACACGTCCTGATTACTACTTGATAGTTTAGTGCACCATACTTTACGGCTCAGAATCGGGCGCCATAAGACATATGAGATGTTCCAAGAGCTGAAATTGGGATTTCAGGCTCATGCCCGTGTTGAGAGGTATGAGACCTCTGACAAGTTCTTTTGCCAACAAGATGGAGGAGAATAGCTCAACTAGTGAGCATGTGCTCAGAATGTCTGGGTGCTGAAATCACTTGAATCAAGTGGGAGTTAATCTTCCATATGAGATAGTGGTTGACGGAATTCTCTAGACACTATCACCAAGCTACTAGAACTTCATGATGAACTATGACATGCAAAGGATTGAGATGATCCTGGAGCTATTAGCGGTACATAAGACCGCAAAAGTAGAAATAAAGAAGGAGCATCAAGTGTTGATGGTTTAACAAGACCACTAGTTTCAAAAGGGCAAGGGCTAGAAGGGAAACTTCATGAATGGCAAACCAGTTGTCGCTCTAATGAAGAAACCCAAGGTTGAACCCAAACCTCGAAACTAAGTGCTTCTATTGCAAGGGGAACTATCACATGGTAGCGGAACTACCCCAAATACATGGTACATAAGAAATCTGGCAACTTCAACAAAGTATATTTGATATACGTGTTATTGATGTGTACCTTACTAGTACTCGTAGTAGTACCTAGGTATTGGATACCGGTTCAGTTGCTATTATTAGTGACTTGAAGCAAAAGCTACGGACTGAACGAAGACTAGCTAAGGGCGAGGTGACGATGTGTGTTGGAAGTGTTTCCAAGGTTGATAAGATCACCATCGCACGCTCCCTCTACCTTCGGGATTAGTGTTGAACCTAGATAAATGTTATCAGGTGTCTACATTGAGCATGAATATGATTAGATCATGTTCATTGCAATACGGTTATTCATTTAAGTTAGAGAATAATGGTTATTCTATTTACATGAATAATACCTTTATGTTCATGCACCCAATGGTTTATTGAATCTCGATCATAGTAATACACATGATATTAACGCCAAAAGATGTAGAGTTAATAATTATAGTACCACTTTCTTGTGGCACTGCCGCTTAGGTCATTTTGGCACAAAATGCATGAAGAAACTCCATGCTGATGGATTCTTGGAGTCACTTGATTTTAAATCGCTTGACACATGCGAGCCATGCCTCATGGGCAGGATGACTAAGATCCCGTTTTCAGGTACAATGAAACGGGCAAGTGACTTGTTGGAAATCATACATGCTGATGTGTGTGATCCAATGAGAATTAAGGCGTGTGGTGGATATCGTTATTTTCTCATCTTCACTGACGATTTGAGTAGATATGGGTATATTTACTTAATGAAGCAAAAGTCTAAAATGTTTGAAAAGTTCAAGCAATTTCAGAGTGAAGTTAAGAATCATCATAACAAGAAGATCATGTTCCTACGACCTGATCAAGGGGAGATTTCTGAGTTATGAGTTTGGCAATCACTTAAGACATTGTGTAATTGTTTTGCAGTTGAAGCCACCTGGAACACCATAGCGTAATATTGTGTCCGGACGTCGTAATCGAACCTTGTAAGATATGGTGCGATCTATGATGTCTCTTACCGATCTACCGCTATTATTCTGAGGTTATGCGTTAGAGACAGCTGCATTCACTTTAGATAGGGCACCATCTACGTCTGTTGAGACGACGCCGTAAGAACTATGGTCTGGCAAGAAACCAAAGTTGTCGTTTCTTAATGTTTGGGGCTGCGATGCTTATGGCTTCAGCTAGAAAAAGCTCGAACCCAAAGCGGACAAATACATCTTCATAGAATACCCAAAGGTAACAGTTGGGTGTACCTTCTATCTCAGATCCAAGGACAAAAAATGTTTGTCGTTGAGAACGGGTCCTTTCTCGAGAAGGAGTTTCTCTCCAAAGAATTGAGTGGGAGGAAGATAGAACGTGATGAGGTTGTCGAACCCTCACTTCAACCGGAGAGTAGTGCAACACAGAAAGATGTTTCTGTGGAACCTACGAATGTTGAAGAGGGAACTAATGATAGTGATCATGAAGCTTCGGATCAAGTTGCTATCGAACCTCGTAGGTCGACAAGGATATGTACTACTCCTGAGTGGTACGGTGATCCTGTCTTAGAGGTCATGTTGTTGGAGAACAATGAACCTGTGAACTATGGAGAAGCGATGGTGGGCCCGTATTCCATCAAATGGTTAGAAGCCGAGAAATCCGAGATAGGATCCATTTATGCCCGATGATCGGCAAACCATTGAGATAAATGGATCTTTAAGAAGAAGACGGACATGGACGGTAATGTCACCGTCTATGAAGCTTGACTTGTGGCGAAGAGTTTTTCACAAGTTTAAGGAGTTGACTACGATGAGATTTTCTCACCCGTAGCGATGCTTAAGTCCGTCGGAATCATCTTAGCATTAGCTGTATTTATGAAATCTGGTAGATGGATGTGAAAACAAGTTTCCTTACCAGTTTTCGTAAGGAAAGGTTGTATGTGATACAATCAGAAAGGTTTTGTCGACCCTAAGGATGCTAACAGGTATGCTAGCTTCAGCGATCCTTCCATGGACTAGAGCAAGCATCTCGGAGTCGGAATATACGCTTTGATGGAGTGATCAAAGTTTTTGGGTTTATACAAAGTTTGTTAGAAACTTGTATTTACAATAAAGTGAGTGGGAGCACTACAACATTTCTGATAAGTATATGTGAATGACATATTGTTGATCCGAAATGATTTTTCTGGAGAGCATAATGGGTTGTTTGAAAGGAGTTTTTCAAAGGAAGACCTGGATAAAGCTGCTTGCATATTGGGCATCAAGATCTATAGAGATAGATCAAGACGCGTGATGATACTTTCAAAAGAACACACACCTTTGACATCATTTTGAAGGAGTTCAAAATAGATCAGTCAAGGAAGGAGTTCTTACCTGAGTTGTAAGGTGTGAAGTTGAGTAAGACTCAAAGCTTTACCACGACAGAAGAAAGAGGAAGGACGAAAGTCATCCCCTATGCTTTTGTCATGGGCTCTATGCGGTATGCCATGCTGAGTACCGCACCTGATGTGTGCCTTGCCACATGTCGGGCAAGAGGGTACAAAGGTGATCCAGGAGTGGATCACCAAATAAGCGGTCAAAATTATCCTTAAAGGAATAAGGAAATGTTTCTCGGTTATGGAGGTGATAAAGAGTTCGACGTAAAGAGTTACGTCGATGCAAGCTTAACGACTATCCGAATAGCTCTGAGTGGAGATACCGGATATGTATAATGGAGCAACAATTTGGAATAGCTCCAAGTGGAACATGGTAGCAGCATCTACAATATGACATAAAGTTTTGCGAAATACATAGGGATCTGAATGTTGCAGACCCGTTGACTACAACCTCTCTCACAAGCATAACATGATCAAACCCAGAACTCATTGAGTGTTAATCACATATTGATGTGAACTAGATTATTGACTTTAGTAAACTCTTTGGATATTAGTCACATGGCGATGTGACCTGTGAGTGTTAATCACATGGCGATGTGAACTAGATTATTGACTCTAGTGCAAGTTGGGGACTGTTGGAAATATGCCCTAGAGGCAATAATAAAATGGTTATTATTATATTTCCTTGTTCATGATAATTGTCTGTTATTCATGCTTGAATTGTATTATCCGGAAACAGTGATACATGTGTGAATACATAGACCACAACATGTCCCTAGTAAGCCTCTAGTTACAAGCTCGTTGATCAACAGATGGTTGCAGTTTCCTGACCATGGACATTGGATGTCATTGATAACGGGATCACATCATCAGGACAATGATGTGATGGACAAGACCCAATCCTAAGCCTAGCACAAGATCGTGTAGTTCGTATGCTAAAGCTTTTCCAATGTCAAGTATCCTTTCCTGAGACCATGAGGTTGTGCAACTCCCGAATACTGTAGGAATACTTTGGGTGTGCAAAGCGTCACAACGTAACCGGGTGGCTATAAAGGTACACTACGGGTATTTCCAAAAGCGACTGTTGGGTTGGCACAAACCGAGACTGGGATTTGTCACTCTGTATGACGGAGAGGTATCTCTGGGCCTACTCGGGAAGACATCATCATAATGATATCAATGTGACTAAGGGGTTGGTCACGGGATGATGTATTATGGAACGAGTAAAGAGACTTGCCATGACGAGATTGAACAAGGTATCGGTATACCGACGATCGAATCTCGGGCAAGTACTATACCGATAGACAAAGGGAATCGTATATGGGATTGATTGAATACTCGACATCATGGTTCATCCGATGAGATCATCGAGGAGCATGTGGGAGACAACATGGGTATCCAGATCCCGCTATTGGTTATTGGCCGGAGAGTCGTCTCGGTCATGTCTACATGTCTCCCGAACCCGTAGGGTCTACACACTTAAGGTTCGGTGATGCTAGGGCTGTAGAGATATAAGTATGCAGTAACCCGAAAGTTGTTCGGAGTCCCGGATGAGATCCCGGACATCACGAGGAGTTCCGGAATGGTCCAGAGGTAAAGATTTATATATAGGAAGTCAGGTTTCGGCCAGCGGGAAAGTTTTGGGGGTCACTGGTATTGTACCGGGACCACGGGAAGGGTCCCGGGGGTCCACCGGGTGGGGCCACCTATCCCGGAGGGCCCCATGGGCTGAAGTGGGACGGGAACCAGCCCCTGGTGGGCTGGTGCGCCATCCTTGGGCCTCCCCCTGCGCCTAGGGTTGGAAACCCTAGGGGTGGGGGCGCCTCCACCTGGCTTGGGGGCAAGTTTCCCCCCTAGTCGCCGCCACCCTTGGAGATGGGATCTTCTAGGGCCGGCGCCCCCCTAGGGGCCCTATATATAGTGAGGGGGAGGGAGGGCAGCCGCACCCTAAGCCCTGGCGCCTCCCACTCCCTCCCATGACACATCTCCCTCCTCCCGCAGCGCTTGGCGAAGCCCTGCTGGAATCCCGCTACTTCCACCACCACGCCGTCGTGCTGCTGGATATCCATCAACTCTCCTCCCCCCTTGCTGGATCAAGAAGGAGCAGATGTCGCTGCTCTGTACGTGTGTTGAATGCGGAGGTGCCGTCCTTTCGGCGCTAGGATCATCGGGGGGCTACCTATATTTTTTTTCAAAATGCAGGAAGAAAGGAGAAGTTAAACAAAAGTGGGTCGCACAGTGATACGTCTCCAATGTATCTATAATTTTTGATTGTGCCATGCAATTATTTATGAAGTCTTGGATGTTTAATGGGCTTTATCATTCACTTTTATATCATTTTTGGGACTAACCTACTAACCCAAAGGCCTAGTCCAGATTGCTGTTTTTTGCCTGTTTCAGGGTTTTGCAGAAAAGAATATCAAACGGAGTCCAAACGGAATGAAACCTTCGCGAGAGATATTTTTGGAGAAAATCACGCCCGCAGAGCTTGAGAACCACGTCAGGGGACAGAGGGCTGGCCCACGAGGGTGGGGGGCGCGCCCCACTTCCCAGGGCGCGCCCCCTGCCTCGTGGCCCCCTCGAGCGTCCCCCGGTGCCCTCCTTCTTCCTATATAAGTCTACATACCCCAGAAACTCCGTGAACAAAGAGAAAACCCTAATTCCACCACCGTACCTTCTGTTCCCGTGGAGATCCCATCTTGGAGCCTGTTCCGGAGCTCCAGCGGAGGGGGATCCATCACGGAGGCCTTCATTATCATCATCATCGCCCTCACCATGAGTTGTGAGTAGTTTACCACAGACCTTCGGTTCCATAGCTAGTATCTAGATGGCTTCTTCTCTCTCTCTGGATCTCAATACAAAGTTATCCTCGGTTTTCGAGGATATCTATTTGATGTAATCTCTTTTTTCGGTGTGTTTGTCGAGATCCGATGAATTATGAGTTTATGATCAAGGTTATCTATGAAAGATATTTGGTTCTTCTCTGAACTTTTTATGTGTGCTCATAATATCCTTGCAAGTCTCTTTGAATTATTGGTTTGGTTTGGCCTACTAGATCTATAGTTCTTGCAATGGGAGAAGTGCTTGGCTTTGGGTTCAATCTTGCGGTGTCCTTTCCCAGTGACAGTAGGGGCAGCAAGGCACATATTGGATTGTTGCCATCGAGGATAAAAAGATGGGGTTTATATCATATTGCTTGAGTATATCCCTCTACATCATGTCATCTTGCTTAAGGCGTTATTCTGTTCTTATGAACTCAATACACTAGATGCATGCTGGATAGCAGTCGATGCGTGGAGTAATACTAGTAGATGCAGGCAGGAGTCGGTCTACTTGTCTCGGACGTGATGCCTATATACAATGATCATGCCTAGATAGTCTCATAATTATTCACTTTTCTATCAATTGCTCGACAGTAATTTGTTTACCTGCCGTAGAATATCGCTATCATGAGAGAAGCCACTAGAGAAAACTATGGCCCCCGGGTCTATTCACAACATATCAATCTACATCTACTTTACTTCTACTGCTTTTATTTGTTGTTTTTATAAACTAAAAATACCGAAAATATAAACTATCATCTCTATCAGATCTCACTTTCGTAAGTGACTGTAAAGGGATTGACAACCCCTTATCGCGTTGGCTGCAAAGTTCTTATTTGTTTGTGCAGGTGCGAGGGACTCGCGCGCGGTCTCCTACTGGATTGATACCTTGGTTCTCAAAAACTGAGGGAAATACTTACGCTACTGTGCTACATCTCCCTTTCCTGTTTGAGGGAATACAACGCAAGCTCAAGAGGTAGCAAGAAGAATTTCTGGCGCCGTTGCCAGGGAGGCTTACGCAAAAGTCATATACCAAGTACCTATCACAATCCCTTATCCTTCGCATTACATTTATTGGCCTCTCATTTTCCTCTCCCCCACTTCACCCTTGCTGTTTTCTTCCGCCGTGTGTTTATCGTTCGCTTGCTTCTTGTTTGCTCGTGTGCTGCTTGCTTGCTTGTCATCATATCTAGCACACCTATCATTATCACCACTCCCGAGAGTGAGGTCCTCAACTTTAAACAAAGGGAGGAAGAAAACTTAAAAGATGCCTGGTATAGACTTTGCAATGCTCAAAATAGATCCAATAGGAAGCTTTCCACTTCCGTGCTTCTTCGCAATTTTTATATTGGCATAAATCCATGGAATAGATTTATCTTAGATACCATTACCAGAGGGAATTTCTTGGGTAGCCACACCGTTCATTCTTATAACGCTATAACTGAATTATTTGGCTCACCACCTCTTATGGTCAATGGGACCGTTTTCACTTTGGAGCATGTTATGCAAAGGTTAGAAATCATTGAAAACAAAGTTGCTATGGTAGAATTGGTAGAAAACATGGATAGAAAAATTCATATTGAAATCACCCAATATGGATCCAAGGTAGGAGTTGTTCTGAAAAATCTTAAGGAAAAATAGCCCATAGTTAAAGAAAAGCTAGATCATGATTCTACTAGAATCAATAAACTTGAGGAAGTTATCACTAATGCCGGTTCTGCTCTTTCCGCTATAAAAACTACTCCAAATACCTCTACTAAATTATCTAAGTTCATGTATGTCCCTAAAGACAAGGGTGAAACATCTAGAATTGCGGATCTCAAATCCATAAGTGGTCACCCTAATTTTCTTACTTTTGCAAGAGACCCTTTTGACACTTTAGAATTTCTTGATTTCTTGCCCAAGAGTTTGATTATTCATAGGGACGAAGAAGTTCCCAAGAACCATAAGTGATTAATCAAAGAATTGCCTTCCAAGGATGGCAATCCCTAGTTCTATCTCGTATCGTGCCTAGCTAGGGGCGTAAAACGATAGCGCTTGTTGGGAGGCAACCCCATTTTTTGTTTTTTGTTTTTTTTGCTGTTAGGGAATAAATATTGCATCTAGCCTCTGATTAGATGTGGTTTCATGTTTTCTTTAGTGTTTGTGCCAAGTAGAACCTTTGTGAAGACTTGTGTGTAGTTTATATGATCTTGCTGTGAAAAACAGAATCGTTAGCGCTAGCTAAAGTAGTCTTCAGATTTTACTGGAGTGCGATTTTTAGTTGACTCTTGTTGCAGATGATTGGTAGACAAATTCGGCAAATTTACTAATTTAGTTTGAATTTTTTGGAATTCCAGAAGTAGGCGAAACCTGTAGATTACTACAGACTGTTCTGTTTTTGACAGATTCTGTTTTTTCGTGTGTTGTTTGCTTATTCCGAGGCATCTATGAGTAGTATTGGAGGATATGAACCATAGAGAAGTTGGAATACAGTAGGTTTAACACCAATATAAAAAAATAATGAATTCATTGTTGCACCTTTGAGGAGTGGTTTGCTTTCTTATACTAACGGAGCTCACTAGAATTTATGTCTAAGTTTTGTGTTGTGAAGTTTTCAAGTTTTGAGTATTGCTTTGATGGACTATGGAACAAGGAGTATCAAAGGACTAAGATTGGGGATGCCCATGGCACCCCAATTAAATTCAAGACAATCAAAAGGCTAAGCTTGGGGATGCCCCGGGAAGGCATCCCCTCTTTCGTCTTCATCCATCGGTAACTATACTTGGAGCTATATTTTTATTCGCAACATGTTATGTGTTTTGCTTGGAGCGTCTTGTATAATTTGAGTCTTTTCTTGTTAGTTTGCCACAATAATCCTTGCTGGACACACCTATTTGAGAGAGTTAAATATGTCCTAGAAATTGTTAGAACACTCTATGTGCTTCACTTATATCTTTTGAGTTGAATAGTTTTTGCTCTAGTGCTTCACATATCTTTTAGAGCACGGTGGTGGTAATATTTTGTAGAAATTTTTGAACTCTCATGCTTCACTTATATACTTTTGAGAGTCTATTAAAACAGCAAGGTAATGTGTTTATGCTAAAGAAACTAGTCTTCACATGATAGACATCCAATGTCAATGTAGTAAAAAATTGCACACCAAGTGCATTGAATAGAATGAGATGTTGGATGCTTGATAACTATTTTGAGATATGAGGATAGTGATATTAGAATCATGCTAGTGGAGTTATTATGAAATTGAGGAATACTTGTGTTAAAGTTAGTGATTCTAGTATCATGCATGTCGGTGTACAAAAATAGGGGTACACATTTTGTACCCCTATGACTGTGCACGGGCAGTCTGAGCCACGGGCACCACCACACCGAGCAAGGCAAGGGAGGTGAGCCAGGGTAAGACCGGAGCCCGAAGTCAAGACCGCAAAGAGCAAAGGGACGAAGCGGGTTCCCCCCAGCAAGATCCTTGCCGGGAGCTAGTTTTAGCAGCCCCGGCAAGATCCTTGCCGGGGCCGGCTCTAGCAGCCCCAGCAAGACCCTTGCCGCGGCAACTCGCCCATGCCTACGGAGCAGATCACCCTTGAGTCCACTGCCCCCATGGGGCAAGGATTCAGGATATGTCCCCGTAGTGGCATGCAGATCTTTGTGAAGACATTCAAGATCAGATACACACTAAGAAGACGACGACCCTTGGCGGGATCCCAGCCAAGGAAGACCACAAGACCTCCGGCAAGCACCTTGCCGGGGATGGCAGCAGGCACCGCGGCAAGACCCTTGCCGGGGCCCCGGCAAGGCCCTTGCCGAGGACATCCGCGGGGCCACCATCAGGCCCACACCAACTAAACCTCCACCGCCCTATGCAGCTGCCAACCCAACCAGCTGGGCAGGCACCTGCGTGGCGGCATGCAGATCTTCGTGAAGACCCACCATTGCGCCACCTCAGCTGCCTGCCTGCCTACATGGCATCTCAGGCATCGCTGGCCAGGGCGCGTGTCGACACAAGAAGGAGCCGCGACGGACAAGATGGATGTCTCCCCCGTCCCTGATAAAGCAAGGACACCTAAGCAAGACGCATTAAATGCGCCTTGTCTAGTAATGCGAGGGATAACCATGCATCACTGTAGCCTTTCCACCTCCTGTGTGCCACTGTGGCGACCCCTTTTTCCTATAAAAGGAGGCCCGAGGTGACCAGGAGGAGGATTCGGCTTTTTGGAGCTCCTCACGCCCCATAGCTAGCTGAAGAACACAGAAATACAGACCACCAAAGCAGGAGTAGGGTTTTACGCATCCTCGCGGCCCGAACCTGGGTAAAGGAACCGTGTGCTATCTGTTATATCCGCTCTTCTCTCAACCCCGCGTCCCGCAACCGTAGTAGGGATTCTTGTGATCCCATAGGTGTCGATCCAATACGCCGACATCTTTGGCGCGCCAGGTAGGGGGCTGCAGTTGTGAGAATCAGCTCTAGCAGTTAGCCCGGCGCTCTGTTGTCTTCGTGGCTCTTTGAGAAAGAAGGAGGCCGGAGAATCAGCACTCGAGCGGCTACAAATAGAAGCTAAGTTACATTGAACCCTGGATATTTCCATCCTATTATTTAAGGTTATTATCCTCGGAGCTGTCGTTCTTTGTACAAAAAGAAACCTGCACGCAAATGGGGCCCTTCCCGATCGGCAATGCCTTTGCTCTGCTTCGAGTCTGCTCAACAGTTCAAACGGCTGTGGTGGAAACGGTAGGGTAGCCTTTCGCAATTGGCAAGGCTCCCAACTCTGACTCGAGTCAAACTCGACAGTTCGAGCGGCTGCGTTAAGGGTGGTAAGGTGACTCACCCAGCGGCACGCTCGCCCGGCAGGCCAATGGGGACCCGTCCCCAAGACGCCGCCCTGGGATTCCGCGCCGGCAAGCCTACCCAGCTAGCGTAGGGTGGACATACAAAGAGGCAACAAACAGGGAAATAGCATGCATAATCCCAAAAATATTTCAAAGTTATATTACATCATGTCATCGCTGCGGTTCTAACTAAAGATAATACTTGTCTTGGTCATGAACCCGCAGCGGCGAAGAAGAACGGGATGCCTAATCCCGGCGCAGGCCTTCCACCCTCTTGATTTCGTCGATGCAGCTGATGACGGGCTTGATGCGCTCCTTGAGCACCGTGAGGTCAGTACCCTCCGGCAAGCTATCCATCGCGGCTTCAAAGTCAAGGGCGGGATTCCAGTACGCCATCTGTGTGAGGACCTTGGTCATGACCCCCCGGCAAAGTCGCCCGGCCTCCCCGGTCAGCGTGGTCGTTCTGTTGGAGTGAAGATCAGCCAAGGCGCCAAGGACGCCCTCGAAGAACAGGGTCAGCTTGGCATTGATGGTCCCGCTCCACTCAGGGGCATACCTCACGTTTGGCATCCCCATGAGGGCCAACTGCGAGGTAACCCTACCGGCGACGTCCTCCAGCCGGCTGATCCATCTGTTCTCGCCCACCACATATTGCTGGTGGGAGGCGGCCTTGTCCGCCCGCAACTGCTTCTCCTCCTCCAGGCTCCTGGTCAAGGTCTCCTCCCGAGCCGAGCTCTCCGACAACATCTTCTCGAGATTCTCCAGTTTCAGCTTGAGATCTCTGATGGAGTTTTGCGCCTCGGAGAGCTCACTAGCCCTGCTGATGACCGCTCCCTGCACCTCTGCCAAGGCGCAGTTGAGCGTGTTCTTCTCGTCGGAAAGCTTGAGGGCCTGTTCCTTCAGCTCGTCCCGCTCTACCTCCAGCTCCTTCACCTTGCCGGCGTGGACCAGAGCCTGGGCATCAAGTGCCTCTTTGTGCCTCTGCTCCAGCTCGCGAGTCCGCCGCTCGACAAGGACCTCGAGCTCCTCATCCTTGTCGCGGAGCGTTGCGGCAAGCTTCGCCTCACGCGCGGAGAGGTCTTCTTCCTGGGAATCCAAGGCGGCTTGATGCTGGTTCCGAGCGGCCTCGGCCGTGGCAGCCAAGCTCGCTGCCTCTTCCTGGGCCTTTGATGACCCACAACCGTAAGGGATCTATTACAGCGTTTTCGATAAGTAAGAGTGTCAAACCCAACGAGGAGCAGAAGGTATTGATAAGTGATTCTGAGCAAGGAATAACTGCAAGCATTGAAAGATAACTTTTTAGGGGTTTTCTTGATATAAGCAACAGGAAAGTAAAAGCGAGCAAAGTAAAAGGCACTGGAGAGTAACAAGTGGCCCAATCCTTTCTAAGCAAAGGAGAGGCCTAGCAACTGAACTTATAAAGGCTAAAGTGTTCTTGAGGACACACGGGAGAGGTAGTCATGTGCTTTCGCCATATTCCGTATCGGTACTATGTGATGTGTTGATAAGTGTTGAGTGGGTGGATCTATGCTAGTACACCCTCTAGACTAAGATGAGTGCACTCTTATGATTAAACACCTTGCAAGCATCCGCAAATACAAGATAGTATTTAAGGCAAAAGCCTAACCATAGCAATACGATCGATGATCCATTGTTCCCTTGTGCAAAAGCGTGCGAACTGGGATTCAGGTTTCTGTCACTCCGGCAACCCACCGTAAGCATTCTTTGTACACAATGTATTCCCCTAGGTCCTTAATAAGGCGAAGTGTTGAGTGTTCGACTCACACAACACCACTAGGAAAATAACAACACAACTTAAGTATCAAACAACACATATTACTTCAACATCATATGACTACTAACAACAAGACTTCTCCCATGTCCTGAAGAACTAAAGTAACTACTCACAAGACATAAAAGAGATCATGATCAGTGGAGATAGATGGATGATAAACAATCTGGACACAATGATATTTCTCCAACAAAACTCAATAGCATTCATCACAAAGTAGTAATCAACACCGATAGGGTAGAGAGGATAGATAGTACGGATTACAACACAAGTTGCAATTGTGAGATGAGATTGGATGAAGATGGAGATGGTGCTGATGTTGGGGATGATGTTGATGATGATCTCGATGATGCCCGTGACGATGGTGATGACGTTGGCGATGATCGCCCCTTCCGGGAGGTGATCTCCCCGGCGGAATCTGCCCGCCGGAGATGGCTTTTCTTCTCTGTAGGTTTCCGCCATGGAGCGGCGGCGGAACTCCGTAAACTTTCCCCCTTTTAGGGTTTCTGGATGACGAGGAGTTTATAGGCCAGAGGGGGGAGCCTGGAGTGGGCCAGGGGCTCCAGGCGCCCTCCTGGCGCGACCAGGGTGGGGGTCGCGCCAGGTGGCCGCCTGGGCACCCTGTGGCCCCCCTCTGGTTGCTCTTTTGCGTATCTTTGTGATCCTTCTGGAAAATACCCTCCACCGATTTTCAGGTAATTTGGAGGTATTCTTCTTAAGCAACTTAGCGTCCACTTTTTACCGCTGAATCCTGCGTCTGCTGCTTCGGCACCGGAAAGTTGCAAACTGTGTAAAATAGGCCAAAACAACATAAGAACATCATCGTAATGTGAAATATATCAATGAATAAGGATGAATTATGATATAAAATAGTGATGCATTTTGGACGTATCAGCCTTCTCGATGTCAGACATCTTCATGGTGAGCTCTGCATCTCGCTTGGCCAATTCCTCCTGAAAGGCTCTCTGCTCCTCGCGAGCCTGGCGAAACCAGGTCTGCGCCTCAGCAACGCGCACCGTGAAGTCCACCTCCGCCTCGTCCACCGTTGCCATCCTGGATTTAACCTTGTCCAGACGGGCACGGTAGAGGGCTTGGAGCCTTCGGAAATTGGCCCCCATAGCACGGAAGAGCTGCTCTTCCGGTGAACCATCACCGCCGACGCCCGGTTCATCAACCACGTCGAGCCCGGTGGCGGCGAGAACCTCGCCGTCGAAGACTTCCCCGCCGGCGGGCGCTCGGGAACTTGACGCCCCTGCAAGATGGACGAAAAGATCGTCGCCCATCTTCAGATATCTGCCGGGGCCCGAGGTTGTGGTGGAAGAAGGCTGATCATCAACCACCTCTTCCTCGGTTGTGGCCTTACCGGCCTCCCCGGCAGGCCCACCACCGGCACCCTCGGCAGCATCCTTAGCGGCCTTATCAGCATCGGCCTCGTCGGCATCCTTGGCGGCCTCCTCGGCGGCAATCCTGTCGGCCTCCGCCGCGGCCTCCTCAGCAATGTTCCCGACAACAGCGTCCACGTCCTCCATATCTGAAGGAGGGCCTGGGCAGTAATGGGAGCAATGAAGCCAAGAAAAAGAATAAGGGAAAAGCAGAGATAGAGGACAGGCGACTCACCAGTCCCAGGCTGTGAAGTAGAAGTTCCCTCCCCGCCAGTATTTGGCGCTGTAGCAGAGCCACCAGCGCCCAAGCTCCCCTCTTCCTCCATGGGTGTGGGCTCCATGCTTGGTGCCCTTGCCGGGGACGCCACTCGCGGCGGCGTAGTCGATGGGGGTGGTGTGTTGGGGGTAGCCCCCTGCGGCTCCTCCTACTGCCGCTCCCGTCCTACAAAACCGACAAGGTCAACACCATAGCATTGGACACCTACCACATGTCGAGCAAGATGAGGTTGATGAACTTACGCTGGGGGCTGCTGTCCGGGCTACTCAACACCACCAGTGGTGTCTCTAAAGCCCCAGCCGGGGGCTGGCTGCTCGCCGAGGCCTTCGCCCTCTTTATCCTCTGGGCCAATGTCTTTGAATCCCTGAAGAAGCAAAAACGGATCAAGATGAGTGCCATAGTTCAGGGGGATGGAAATGGCAGTAAGGAATGGAGTAGTTACTTGTCGTCCATCTCCTCCTCCTCCATCGCTTTCCTTTTTCTCTTCGGGCTGAGAGGCCCAAGATCAAAAGGGAGCTCCACGTCGACATCCGAGTCAGCGTCTGCCGGGGGAGGCGAAGAAGGCGGAGTTTGTGCGCGCCCAGATGGAGAAGGGGCTGTTGCCTTCTTCTTCTCAGCGGCCTTCGTCAGCCTCCTCGCTGCCGTGGCCCTCGTGTGGCGCCCGGACCCCTCCAGGGTCAATTGAGGCCGCGCAGCCTTGCCGGGCCGGACCGGCTCACCGGAACTAGCCCGCCGCTGGACTCGCCCTCTTCCCCTGGCTGGCGCCGAGCCCGCCACCACGTCCTCCTCCGACGATGACTCGTCGGTCGCATCCTCAACAAGCGGAGCTCCAGTGCCGACGCTGCTAGCCTCCCCGGCGGCCGCCGCCCACTGGGCGAGCTCCTCCTCCTCCGCAGCCATTGCGGCCTTGTCCTCCACACCCCCGGCACTGCCGGCCTCCACGGCAAGCTGCGCCTCCCTCGCCCTAGTGGCGATGTAGTCCAGCTTTGCCTGGGTGGTGTCCATGACAAGCCAACGCTCGGCGTCAGCATTGACATACACCTCAACTAGAGAGTCGAAGAATTGCTGCACATCCGCGTCTGCCGGCTCCTTCCAGCTCGGGAGAGGACCGTGCGCGTTGCAGTCCGGCATCATAGCGATGATCTCAGACTAGCGCGAATTGTTGCACAACGGGACCACCCCCACTGGCAACTTGAAAAACGGCCCCTTGATGGCCTTGCCGGCCTTCACGATAGCCCTCGCGGCCTTGCCGGTCCGTTCGACCTCGCTGTCACGACCCACATCTAGTTGGAAGAGCCGCTGGCACAAATGGGCATGTGCCATCACCGTGAAGTTGTGGTCGACGCCGGGGCGTAGTCGCATAACGTCAGCCGGATTCCTAAAGAGCCAGGCTGGGCTCCCCTTGTTATGCAACGGGGCGATCCGACGGCGAATGAAGTCAGCCCCGATCATCAGAAGGGTGAGTCCGGCCAGGGTGAGCCGGAGAATCCTGGTGATGGCGACAGTGAGCCTCCCGTCGGCGGCATCGACATCGCTCCAATCACTGCCATGGACTGGCGGCACTCGGCGGACCTTGCAGAATCTTGGAGGGTCTTCGTCTTCAATCCAGCACCACCGGCCATGCCATTCATCCCACCTCTCCTTCACGGCACCGTCCAGGTACGCCCCTTGGATCTTTGGATCCAAGTGATGCATCGAGAGACGGCACCTCCCGGCTGGATCCGAGGGGAGAAATAGTGGCGGAAGAGCGTCGTGTTGGGCTGCACCTGGACAAAGCCTTCGCAAAGGTGCGCAAAGAAAGCCATGCACGCCACCGCATTCGGAGTAAAATCCAAGAGGCAAGAGCCGAAGGTGTGCATGATATCACAATAGAAATCGGAGAAAGGGGGACATAACCCGCAAGAAAAGTAGTCGACAAAGAAGAGATACCAATTTGGGCCAGGTTCGGCGCAAGCGGCAGGAATGATGCGCGTCGCCGGAAGTCCCAAATTCTCTCCCCCCGTCTTCACCCCCCAAATAGGCTTGAAGGCAGCCCAGAGCTCGTGGACGTCGACCGTTGAGGGGAAGAAGAAGGCGGATTTCATCCAGTCCCCCAACAGCACGTGCTCCGGCGGCTCCAGAGACCCGGCACCCTTTGGCCACCCCCTTGCCCTTGGCAGATTTGGACGCCATGGGGGCTAAGTTGGAGGACTGAGGGAGGGGGATGGCGAAGCAATGGCGGCAGGCGGCAGGCGGAAGCTTCGGAAGGAAGGAAGGGAGGAAACGGCAGCTCTCGGATTGGAAGAGGCGCGAGGAAAGCGGAGGAAGTGAGCAGCGTGCCCGCGGTTATTCCTTCTTATGGGGGGGGGAACGCGGGCCGCCTCCTTTCGCATTAACTGCGACGTGACGCATGCCTGCGGAAACCGCCCCGCGCATGCCGCCCACGTCACGCACACCCCTCCACACCGCGCCGCGCACGTGGATCGTGGGAGGCGAAGCGCGCGGAAAATCTTACCACGGTAAAAACCGTCACACCTGCCCGCGCACCGTTCTGGGCCTAGCCCAACAACGCGTCGCGCTTATGTGTGGCCCAGGCCCAGGGGCTCCTGTCGGTGTAAAAAAGAGGGGTACACTTTTTGTACCCCTTTGACTGTGCACGGGCAGTCTGAGCCACGGGCTCCACCACACCGAGCAAGGCAAGGGAGGTGAGCGAGGGTAAGACCGGAGCCCGAAGTCAAGACCACAAAGAGCAAAGGGACGAAGCGGGTTCCCCCCAGCAAGATCCTTGCCGGGAGACAGTTTTAGCAGCCCCGGCAAGATCCTTGCCAGGGCCGGCTCTAGCAGCCCCGGCAAGACCTTTGCCGCGGCAACTCGCCCCACTCCTATGGAGCAGATCACCCTTGAGTCCACTGCCCCCATGGGGCAAGGATTCGGGAGATGTCCCCGTAGTGGCATGCAGATCTTTGTGAAGACATTCAAGATCAGATACACACTAAGAAGACGATGACCCTTGGTGGGATCCCAGCCAAGGAAGACCACAAGACCTCCGGCAAGCACCTTGCCAGGGATGGCAGCAGGCGTCGCGGCAAGACCCTGGCCGGGGCCCCGGCAAGGCCCTTGCCGAGGACATCCACGGGGCCATCATCAGGCCCACACCAACTAAACCTCCACCGCCCTATGAAGCTGCCAACCCAACCAGCTGGGCAGGCACATGCGTGGCGACATGCAGATCTTCGTGAAGACCCACCATTGCGCCACCTCAGCTGCCTGCCTGGCTACATGGCATCTCAGGCATCGCTGGCCAGGAAGATCCTGGATTACACTAACAAGATTGTATCGTTACAAGCATGGTAGAATATGTATAAGAGGTTACAGCCCATAGAGGTTTAGGGCCCATGTATAAGGCCCACGGTCTGTAAATCGTCATGTCATCTAACTTGGGATGTACGATAGAAAGAGTAGAGACCGAGGCGGACACGTTTATGAGCCGGCCACGGGACTCTGTAAACCAGACCGGGCGTCGCCTCTTATATAAAGGGACGACCCGACGACGGTTCAGGGACAAGAAAACAACAGCTCGAGACACAGGCAAGCGATTCGCTCCCTGTTCATCGACGCACAAGCAATACCACACCAAACTAGACGTAGGCTTTTACCTTCATCGAAGGGGCCGAACTAGTATAAAAACTCCCTGTGTCCTTTGTCCGCATTAACCTCTTCAAGCTAACCCGCGCGACGGCCTCACACCTAAGTCCTCTAAACTGGACATCTGCTGTGCCAATTCCACGATAGTTGGCGCCCACCGTGGGGCTATCGCACAATGGTTTCGAGTTCTTGAAGGGCAGCTTCGAAGGACTCAAGGGTTACGCAGTTGGCCGGATGACCAGGAGTCGCCATGGCCAGATCTACATCGACGACGCAGGCTGGGGCCCCGAGGCCGATTCAATCGAATACGGGTACCGGGTCCCCTTCGGCGGCATCCATGTCTTCATCGGCAAGATTGGCGAACGGGGACCAGAGCCGGACATCTTCCCCAACATCGTCGAGCCGGCTCAGCGTGCGAGATCGGCCCGGATTCAACCCGCCGTGAAGCGTGTTTTCGTTGGAGCAGTACATGGAGTCCAAGCCGAGGACGGATCGAATTCTGGTGGCGAGATAGTTATCTACTCTGACGATGAATCTTCATCCGGAGAGACCGAATCTTTGTATCTGTTGCAGGACGGCCGATTTGAGGGTGTATACAACGGCGATAGTATTCCGGACCCCTTTCATCCGCCAAACCGGGTGGCTGTTTTCATGGCCGGATCACAGTCTGCGCAGCGGCCCTCGATGACCGGGGCGTTCACCTCAGAGGTAGCGGGTGCCGGGGCAGGCAGCCAAACCCCGTCGCCCTCTAACGCCCTATCCACCTTGGTCGAAGAATTGACAACGCTTGCAACAGCAGAAGTAGCCCCTGCCGACAAGGCACAACATGATGCGGAGATCCTTCAGCTGAAGGGCCGGATTGAGCACGCTAAACGGGATTTGGATGCGGAGAAAGCCAGGATGGCTACGAGGCAAGCAGAGCTAGACTCCCAAGCTTTCCGGCTCAGGGTGGATCAGAATTCTGCACAGGAGGTAATGTATATAAGACAGCAAACTCGTCTACCGCCGGTTTATGAGGCGAGGAATCTCTTTGGCACACCAGGAGCGGGAGCCAGCAATCGCCCAGAGGTAAACCGGGGAGGAGCCCTGTGGACTGGCGCGTCGGTTCAGCCGCCGACCGCCGAGCGAAACCGCCAAGTTGTGCCAACGCCGCATGCCCCCACCCCTCCCGGCCATTATTCTAACCCATTGGACAACATCGTCGCCGCCGCTTCATGACTGGCCGCTTTACCCATTGAGGGGACATCCCCCGTGGTGATGGAAGCACGCCGAGTTAAGGAATTGCTGGACACGGCGCTGACACAGCAGCAGGCGTATTCTTATAGCAGGGAGAGGAGTCATTCAACCCCCCGCCCGAGCCGGAGTTACACTAGGCACTAGGATGAACCGGCTGTGTCTAGCAGCGAGCGAAGACGTCACCGTCACATGCAGGATAATCCGGCGGGAGCAGAAGCACACGCCCAAGAGGCGATAAACCGGGCCAGACATACTGCCCGCGAGGACACCCGTCAAATGACTCCGGTTCACCCAACCACAGCAGAAACGGGAGTCACGGCTAGTTCCTTTGGAGTATAGTGTCTCATCCCCGCTTTACGAAGCGTGAAATTACCCAAAGACTTCAAAGGCCCGCGCAAGGTACCCAACTACACAGTGGATCTGGCTCCAGAGGCGTGGGTTGAAAGTTATGAGATGGCTATGGAGATGCTTGATGTGGATGAAGCGGCATGCGCCAAGTACTTTACCATGATGCTTGAGGGTACATCCCGGACATGGTTAAAGGGCCTACCACCTAACTCCATCGGATCATGGGGTGATTTGCATCGCCAGTTTATCAAAAATTTCAAAGAGACATGCAAGCAGCCAATGTCGATGGTAGACTTAGCAGCATGTGTTCAAGGAGAGCAGGAACCCACGAGCAGCTAGGTGCGGCGAGTATCAGAAATCCTGCACTCTTCCAATAGCATCAACCCTAGTACGGCGATAGTGACATTGGAAAACAATTGCCGGTTTGAATCTCTGAAGCTGAAGTTAGGACGGCTCAAGCGTGATTGCAATGACATGGGAACGCTCATGAGTGCTCTGGTGAAATATGGGGATTCTGATAACACCAAGTACCCAGATGCAGATGGAGACACGTCCGGAAAAGCGAACAAGGCTGGTAAACCGACGCAAGCTAATCCGGTAGGAACGGGTTACAATGGTAAGCGAAAAGCGGAGGGCAGCTCTGATTATGTGGCCAATACCAACGTTCAGGCAAACGGGCAGGGCCGCAAGGGTAGGCCACCTCCGCATGGCGAGGGGCTATCCTTCAATCTAGATCAACAGTTAAACGCGCCTTGCCCTAAACACAATACAGAGGGAAACCCGGCTAAGCATCTATGGAAGGACTGCCGGATCATGATAGAGGCCATGAAAGAAGCCAGATATAACCACGGACCTCCTGGCAGCGGCTCAAGTTCCGGTTTTCAGGGTCCGGGTTACCAGGGCAATGGTTCTGGATCAGAATATCATGGCGGTAACAATAACTACAACAGCAACGGTCAGCATCAACATAACTAGCAGCATGGTCAGGGTGGTTACAACAACCAAGGCAATCAGCAGCGTCAGCAGCAGCAGCAATCCGGATACCAGAGTAATCCGAAGGAGCTAAGCAGTGGGCAGTATCATGTTGTCACCACAAGTTTGTGCAAACGAGATCAAAAGGTTCTAAAGCGGGCAGTACACGCAGTTGAACCAGCGACGCCACGTTTTTTACGTTGGTCTGAACAACCCATCGTGTGGAGCAGAGAGGATCACCCGCCATGGGTTGATAATCCGGGCCAGTTGGCCCTAGTGGTGGCCCCGCAGGTGGGTGGCTACAAGTTCACGAAGGTACTTATGGACGGCGGCAGCAATATCAACATCCTATACTATGAGACTTTCTAGCGTATGGGGTTGACAGATAAGAAGTTGAGACAGTCCAACACAGTATTCCATGGAGTGGTGCCAGGTAAATCAGCTTACCCGGTTGGGAAGATTGATCTGGAAGTCACCTTTGGGGATGAGCAGGATTCTAGATCAGGGACAGTGACCTTTGAGGTCGTAAAAATCAAAAGCCCGTATCATGCTCTGTTTGGAAGGCCAGTTTATGCCAAGTTCATGGCTAGGCCGTGTTATGTTTGTCTGTAGCTTAAAATGCCGAGTCACAAGGGAACCATCACGATTCATGGAAGTCGCAAGATAGCATTGGAATGCGAGGAAGGAGATGCAGCATATGCAGAGGCAGTATGTGCTACAGAGGAGTTGAAGTTCTACAAGGACAACGTTGATCCGGCAGATATGTCCCCGTTAAAGAAGCCAACTACAGAGCATGATCCGGCATTGAAATTTAAATCGGCAGAGGAGACCAAGCAGGTTGACTTTGTTCCAGGCGATTCATCTAAGCAGTTCACTATCAGCGCTAACCTAGACCCCAAATAGGAAAGCGCACTCATCGAGTTCATCCGTGAGAATCGGGATATCTTTGCATGGAAGCCTTCTGACATGCCAGGTATACCGAGGGAACTCGCTGAGCACAGTGTTAATATTGATCCGAAATTTAAACCGGTCAAGCAGTACCTCCGCCGCTTCAATGAGGAGAGGCGCAAGGCTATAGGTGAGGAAGTGGCCAGGCTTTTGGCCGCGGGATTCATAGTAGAGGTGTTCCATCCAGTGTGGCTGGCTAATCCGTTATTGGTGCTAAAGAAAAATGGCACTTGGAGGATGTGTGTTGATTACACAAACTTAAACAAGGCTTGCCCAGCTGATCCTTTTGCTCTCCCCCGTATTGATCAGATTATTGATGCTACGGTAGGATGTGAGCGGCTAAGTTTTTTGGATGCATATTCAGGGTATCATCAAATCAAGATGGCAGATAAGGACCAGGAGAAAATAGCTTTCATAACTCCCTTTGGAGCCTTCTGCTATGTATCAATGCCTTTTGGGCTCAAGAGTGCCCAATCAAGCTATCAGCGTTGCGTGGAGAACTGTTTCAAAGGACAGATCGGAAAAAATGTCCATGCTTATGTTGATGACATTGTGGTGAAATCAAGGAAGGAGGAGACGCTAATAGGGGATTTAAAAGAAACGTTTGACAACCTCCGGATTTATAAGAAGATGCTTAATCCAGAGAAGTGTGTCTTCGGTGTTCCAGCAGGCAAACTCCTTGGATTCTTATTGTCAAACAGAGTAATAGAGGCTAATACGGAGAAGATCAAGGCGATCAAATCTTTAACCAAACTGGCTTGTATCAATGATGTCCAGCGCATAGCAGGCCGGATTACAGCGTTGAGCCGATTCATCAGCCGTTTGGGAGAGAAGGCAATTCCGCTTTATCAGATGCTGAAAAAGACAAACCGGTTTGTATGGAGCGATGCTGCGAACGCTGCGTTTGAGGATTTGAAGCGGCAATTAGCAGAACCGCCAGTTCTTGCTACCCCTGTTGACAACGAGCCGCTACTGTTATACGTGGACGCCAATGCCCGTGCAGTTAGCGTGGCAATTGTGGTGGAACGCAAGGAAGCAAGCAAAGAATATCCGGTTCAACGCTCGGTTTACTACATCAGTGAAGTTCTCATTGAGTCAAAGCAAAGGTATCTGCACTGGCAAAAGCTGGTATACGGCGTGTTCATGGCAAACCGGAAACTGAAGCACTATTTCCAGGGCCACCCAATCATTGTTGTCAGCTCAGCTCCGTTGGGGGATATAATCCAGAACAGAGAAGCCACTGGCAGAGTGGCGAAGTGGGCCATTGAGCTTACCCCACACGGATTGAAGTATGTACCCCGTACTGCCATTAAATCCCAAGCACTGGTAGATTTCATCAATGACTGGACAGAATTGCAAGCACCAGAGGAGAAGCCGGATCATACATACTGGACTATTCACTTTGACGGTTCAAGGCAATTAGAAGGCTCGGGGGCTGGAGTCGTGTTAACTTCCCCGCGAGGTGACAAGTTTTGTTATGTCCTTCGACTAATGTTCCCTTGCACTAATAATGCTGCTGAGTATGAAGCTCTCCTTCACGGCCTACGGATGGCTAAGGAGATGAACTTGAGCCGGGTCAAGTGCTTTGGTGATTCAAATCTAGTGGCACAACAGGTGTCTGGCAAATGGGACTCTAAAGATCCACTCATGGCAGCTTACAAGCGGGAAGTTGAAGCGGTTGCTGGATATTTCAAAGGATATCAGGTGGACCACATAGACCGGTGGAAAAACGAAGCGGCCGATGCACTAAGCCGGATGGGATCTCAGCGTAAACCGGTTCCACCAAATATCTTCTTGGATGAATTACACAGTCCATCGGTACAGACACCATCGGAGGAGGATTTGGCTATTCCTGATCCGGAAGCACAGCTAGTTGCATCGCTTCATGTTATTCCGGATTGGACACTCCCTTACTTGGCATACCTGAGCCGAGGAGAGTTGCCAGATGACGAGGTTGAGGCTAGGCAGATAATCCGGCGATCCAAATCTAGGACCATCGTCAACGGAGAACTTCATCATCGTAGCGTTTCTGGGGCATTTCAGCGATGTGTATCATCGGCAGAAGGCTGTGATATTCTTCGAGAGATACACGAAGGAGATTGTGGTCATCACGCCTGTTCAAAGTCATTGGTAGCCAAGGCTTTCCGTCATGGGTTCTACTAGTTAACGGCTCATGCTGATACGGAGGATCTAGTCCGGAGATGCGATGCTTGTCAGAAATTTTCACGGCGTGCTCAATGTTCCGGCACAGGAGCTATGGATGATTCCAATTACTTGGCCATTTGCAACCTGGGGGCTTGATATGATTGGACCCTTTAAACTATCCCAAGATCAGAAAACCCATCTGTTGGTAGCAGTGGACAAGTTTACAAAGTGGATTGAGGCAGAACCTGTCAGTAAGTGTGATGCGGCAACAGCGGTTAAATTCATCAAAAAGGTAATTTTCCAGTTTGGTTTTCCACACAGCATCATTACTGATAATGGCACCAACCTATCTAAAGGAGAGATGGAAGAGTTTTGCCAAAGGGAACATATTCGCATGGATGTATATTCACTAGCTCACCCTCAATCCAATGGTCAAGCTGAGAGGGCCAACCAAGAGATCTTGAGAGGCATCAAGTCCCGGCTTATGGTTCCTTTGCAAAGAACACCAGGTTGCTGGGTTGAGGAGTTACCTTCTGTCCTTTGGAGCATCAACACTACACCTAACATGTCTACAGGTTATATGCCTTTTTTCATGGTATATGGTGCTGAAGCGGTTCTCCCTAATGACATCCGGCATGACTCACCACGGGTGGCAGCTTATGTTGAAGCGGATAATGAGCAAGCAAGACAAGACAGCTTAGACCGGCTGGATGCAAAGTTGGCCATATATCTACAAAATTCAAAATCTGGGTCATGAACACCAGCATGAGTTAAAAGTCTGGGTCATGAACACCAGCACGAGTTAAACCGGTGTTCATTATAACCCGCATCAGTCATCAGGCAAAAGCCAAGTAAAAAGGGCCAAGAGCCTCATAAGCATCTACGCTTTCAGTTATGCCTACCGGATCAAGGACGTCAGGCACACTTAATCAGAGGTATGAGGTATCTTTGGTATCAAACAATTATTCCTTTGATATATATCTATTGGAACAGTGTAATAGGTCCGGCGGTAAACCGCCAGGACATCTTGTTAGCATCATTTATGCAGGCACAGGTAATGTAAAGGGATCAACCATGAAAAAACAAAGGATTAAATTGGCAGACACCAAGTCAAGTTGTGACATCCATATTGGGACAAAGTGTCACACCCTGCATTTTGTAACATGTTATTTGTATCTTTGAAGCATGAAATTTTGGACCAGCAAAAAATTTTTTTAGCATCATTTGGCTTTTATTTGGAATTGAGTTTTCTTCATTTGCTTTTTCATGTGCTCAATAAAGTCAACTATGATCTCTTGTAGATTTCATCTCCTTACCCAAAACTTCTGCCCAATGATCATGCCAAGTGATATATAGCAGTATAGTATTTTCTTACAAAATTAATTTGGCCAAAAAGTATTTTATAAATTTAGTTTTCCAAAAACCCCTAAATTTTGATTTGCACTGCAAGTACTTGATTAAGGGTGTGAAAATTATTTCAAAAGGTTTATTTGAGACCTAGTAGTCATAGGACTCCCAGAAACCACAAAAGGTATAATTTTAAAAGTTATTTTCCTATTTTATTTAAAAGCTTTTTCTTAAGGCCGGAAATGGTCTTTAATAGGGGAAAATTATTTAACTATTTCAAAAATATTTGCCAAAATTCAGAGAGACTCATAGGACATATATTGTCCATATATAAGAGTTTCAACACTTGGTCATGTTCAAAAAAATGGGCTAAACCCTCTAAAACCCTTTCTGGATATTTCAAGCTTTTGAAATATTTACAAAGGAATTTTTCTCCAAAAATTCCAGGGAAATTCTATCATGTCATATATGACATATTTGATGATCTTGCCAAGTACCATGCCTTGGGAAGCAAGAAAACCTCCTCAAACCCCTTCATAACCATTCTGTCCATATTTGAAGTTTGAGCAACTTTACATTGCCAAACTTATCCAAATGCTCTCAAACTTGGTGCACATGCTGGAATGGCCTAATAAGGCACCTAGACCAAATGGCACAAGATTTGGAATAGAGCAACTTGGTCAGATCACCTCAAAACCCTTTCTGTTCAAATGCAAATTTGAACAACTTTACATTACCAACTTTTTATCTGGAGCCCCAAACTTTGTGAGCATGATCAATACCCCAAATGATGATGCTACACCAAGTGGTGCATCAAGGGGAGATGATTAGCTTGACTCAATCAAGATGAAACTGTTTCTGTTGATTTCTAGGGTTCACCAAAGTTACATTGGCTAGTTTCTTCAAATGAGCCCAAATTTGTTGAAGCACTCTATTTTCTCAGTTCTTTCAACCCTGTCAAGTGCCATGTCAAGTGGACCTCATTTACTTGATCAAACACAAATCAAACAACTTCTGCAGAAATTCTAAAACCACCATTGTGACCACTTTCACTTTTCTCCATGGCCTCAACTTCTTACCACAGGTTCATTGGTTTACCAGCAACCTCCAGTAACTCCCCCAGCACCTCAGCTCCATGATTGAGGGGTGAAACCTCAGCTTTACCTTGCTGTACAGCCAACTTCCACCATTTTTACCAACACTCTCCCTCTCTCTCTGCACCCCAGAGCATCCAAGGCCTCAGGGCAATTCTTTACTCCCCCTTATCGCCCCAGACACTGTTGGACACGCTGGGACGGGCCAAACCGGCGAGAGCACGCTGATGCCGGTCATACGCACGCTCCAGAGCGCGTGAACAGTGCACCTCGCACGCTGGCTCGAGCCAATCGCCGCTACCTGACAGCCTCGGGCCTCCCCCTCGCGCCAGTCGAGGCGCCTCGACGTCCGCAACCTCCCCGGCGCTGTCCCCCCTCCTCCTGCGCCCTCCAGTAGCCGCCGTCGCACACGCGCTGGTCGCCCGCGGCAGCCACTCCTCTGCCTCGCACGCGCGCGCCTCCCTGTCGCTCCCCCGCTCCTCCTCTTACCTCAGCTGGGCGTAGAACTCGTCCAGCAACTCCCCGGACCCATTCCCCAAGCCTCCCGTGCGCTGTAGCCTCGCCGATGAGCTCGCCGGCGCACTGGACCACGGGTCCCCGTCGGGCCCCTATAAATAGGCCCCCCCGAGCTCCTCCAACACCACCAGCAGCCTCACAACTCTCCACTGATCCCTCCTGCATCACTAGTTCGACCCCGGAGCGCCCCAGTGCTCGGGATCGACCGGAGCGCCGCCGCGTCGGGCCGCCGGCGATCTCGAGGTACAGGCCTCCCCTGCCTCTCCTTCCGCTCGTTTCGGAACCGCTGCACTCCACTGACCCTTTCCCCCCTCTTTCCCCCTCCATTTGCAGTCGGAAACGACCCCGACCACCGTCCTCTGACGAGCCTCCGCCGTCGCACCTCGTCGCCGGCGAACCAGGGCTCCCCGCCGTGCCGCGCTACCACCACTGCCACCGCAACACGCCGCAGAGTCCGTCCCTGGCCTCCGTTGCCGTCGCCGTGGCCGGTACCGTCGCCGGTGAGCTCGCCGCCGCCGCGGGGTTAGAGATGACAGGCGGGCCCCGCCTGTCATCCCCCCACCTCTCTCCCCTCCTCTGTGCCGCTGACCCACGGGCCCCGCCCGTCAGGTTTGAAACCTGACGTGCGCGCGCGCTGGCACCGTGCGGCCGGGCCAGCCCGTCTGGGCCGTGCACTGTGGCCTCTTCTGGCCCAGTGCACATGACCCTTTTTCTCTTTTTCTTTTCTGTTAATGTTTTAAACATTTATGCAGAAAAGAATATTGATCCAAATTAAATAATTCCAACTCCTAAAATCTTGTAATATTCCAACCTATTTAATGGTACTACTTTCATTCAAATTCATGAAACTTTTCTGTACTGTTCAAATTTAAATTCAAATTTGAGCAGTATAACTCCTGTTCTAAAATTAGTAGATTCCATTCTGTAACTCCAAAACTCCAACTAAGATTTTTCCCCACCTTAGAAATTCCTCTAGTATTTTACAAAAATGAGTTGACATTTTTCTGAGCACTTTGATTTTTCTGTATTGTTTGTATTCTTATTTTCCCGTGGTTATTATGCGACGTATAGATCCCGTATTTGACGAAGTTGCTGTGGAAGAAGAAGGAGAAGGATTTGAAGACTTTGAAGACCAAGCCAATCCAGGCAAGCAGCCCTTTGACCATGATACACTTGTTCTTCGGAACCCGTTGATTTCCGATGCATGATGATTAGGGTTACGATGGTAACCTAGATAAACCACCACATGATGCATGCTTTATTGATAATCTTGCTATATGCTAGATGACATGCAATATATGGTCATGATGCTTATATGATGCATGACATGATCTTGATTTTGATATATGCTAGATGACTTTCATATGGTTAGTAGTTATGGAAAGTGATGCATGAGTGACATGAACCTTCATGGTTGAAGTCTTTGCATGAAACCCCGTCGGGTGCCACTTATGCCCGAGGGTGATGATGATGATGAGTTGGGTGACCACTTGATGACGAAGTGGTGTGCCAAGGCAAGCGTGTGTGTTTTTCAAACGGATTGGTTGAAGTTGCGACCGTTATTCCAACCCTACATGTGCAACCACACTACCCCTTATGGGACGGGGCTTTATTGATTACTTAGGTCGATACTAGCATGGTGCCCGCATTACTAGTGACGGGAAGACTTGAGGTCTTTCCCGGGATGGGGTCGTGCTTGGATAGACGGCCATGACTGTTTTTACAGGGCACCAGACACACCGTTGGTCCCTTCGGGTACGCGTGACATTGAATTAGGGCAAGTCCCATGATCTATTGTTTGTACCCCAAAGGCCGTGTGCCAACGAGTGGACTCTATGTTAGTGGCGTCTAAGGAAAGGTAATGACCGGGTGCTTACCCCGGGTACTTTAGGTACCGCGGGTCGTGGATGACACGGAAGTTCCCCGGATCTTGTGGGTAAAGTGTACAACCTCTGTAGAGTGTCAAACTATTCGAATAGCCGTGTCCACGGTCATGGACAGTTGGGTAACCGCTCTTGGGCTACGTCCAAAGTTTGTGAAACCATGCGAGTGTGTGTGAGTCAAGGTGGTGACTTGACTCGATGAGATGAATCACATTCATGTTGATGTCGGTAACCTGTTCTCGAGGTTACGCGAAGTTATTGATGCATAAGCTTGATGATAGCATATTGTTCTAGCCTCCTGCTAGATTGTTCATTATTATTCAATTGCATTGTTACTTGAACCACATCATGGGTTGCTTGCGAGTACATTCAAAGTACTCATTGGCTTGCCACTGGTTATTTAATTGGCCAGACATGGAAGAGCAGGATTATGAGGAAGAGTTCTTTGGAGACGACCATGCGAACTAGGACGCTATCCCAGTCAGAATGCCTGTAGGGTTAAGGCAGATGGCATGGGTTCTACCCGTTTTATCGAAGACTTCCGCTACTTGAGTTATTTGCTATTCAGCCCGTGAGGCTCTATCTATGTAAGACTTGGCCATAATGGCCTCAATTCGTGTAAGACTATTTGTATGGATGTAAGACTCTTGTTATTTCAGCTTCTGTGTGTTCAGTGAGCATTGATCTCTGGGATCACTGTACACGTGCATTCGGTGATCTCGACTTCTAAGTCGGGGTCCCCACAGAGCTGGTATCAGAGCCATCCTGACTGTAGGAAGCCTTAGTTAGCATGGGCGTTAGATAGTTGAGACCCCTTTTTCAAAACCTTCTGAACCTCTCTTCTTTTCTAAACCTGAGATTTCCTCAGTTTATTAACCCCTCCTATTCCACCTTTGTAGATGGCCGCTGTTCCCGAAGAGCACCTGACCACTGGGTTTCCCCTACTCCTCGAGGATAGCCTCCGGGAGTGTCAGTTCCACCGAGAACCCATCCTCACCTACCTTGAGCAATGGGTGAGCGATACTGAGGTGGAGTACCATGTGGAAGTGATCGTGAAGGCAAACGATCCTCCCACAAGTTGGTTCTTCGAGGGACCCCACATGACGACACTACCACTCGCTGCCGAGGCTGCTGCACTCAAGGCACTAACCCGTCTCCGCGAGCTTCTTCCGGAGATGGCAGCCAAGATGGCAACTCGCTTCTTACCTTACTGGAAGGAAGGTGACAAAGAAAGCAGCGCACTAGCCCCTCCACTGAAGGATGGACTCTCGCTTCGGTTCCAGACCTCCTTCAGTCTATGTGCCGACAGCTTGGCACACGACTTGGCCTCGGAATCAATGAAGCTTCGAGAAGAACTTTATAAGACCAAGGCACTTCTTCGTCGAGCTCAAGAGAAGGCAAACAGGATTAAGAAGGAAGGAGCACCTTCTGGACAATCCGCTATCGCATATCGAGGTGGAAGGCCCTCCGAGGATGTGTCTTCCAAGGGTGAAGAACCACCTCGGCGACGCCGGATGACAGCAAGGGAATACCGCAAGCTTTTCCCTGCGCCACCGTCGAAGCACCGTCGTATCCAACTCCTCCAGTGACAAGGGAGCCCAGACAGATGAAGACAAGGAGGAAGACCCAGAAGAGCCAGAATACGCGACCGAGCATTCCGCCGCTTAGGCATTATTCGCTACTCGGATATGCCCGTTGTGACCCCTATAGTAGGATAGGTCGTGTAACCCCTATGCGCAGTCGAGTCCTTGTATGGTTCATATGAAACCATCTAGCGTTTGCTTTTGTTGTGTCTGGATGTATGTCGTATTCTTCCTTCAGGAAGGTGTAAACGACTACATCACCCATCTAGATTTTTAATGAAAGTGTTTTGGCCTTACGGCCCTTGCATGATTTGATTTAGTGTCACACCCACCCCCTTACTAGGCACCCATCTATCTTGCTTTTCCTCTTCCGAGTCATGAGACCTTTTACCGCTCCAACAGGATGCCTGTTGTAACTCGTACTGGTACCTCTACCTAGCAGCCCGAAGCCGGAGCATCCTCTCAGCCAGAGGCAGACCAAGACCAAACCAACGACCAAGCTCCACCACCACCTCCTCCAAGCATGGACATGGCTCAGCTTCTCCAAGCTTTCCGAGAGGAACGCCAAGCCAACGCTGCAGCTCTTCAGCTGATTGCTCAAGCTGTCGCCAACAACCGCCAGCCGACGGGGAATGGCAATGGACGTTCCACGTTGGCAGAGTTCAAGAAGCATGCACCGCCAACCTTCATCGAGGCTGCTGAACCCCTGGATGCTGATGACTGGGTCCGTTCCATTGAGGAGATTCTGGAACTAGTCGGATGCACCGAAGATCGCGAGAAGGTGGCTTATGCAGCCCACTGCCTCGGGGGAACCGCAAGAGCTTGGTGGGATGGATTCAAGGTCATGCATGCTGAACAAGACATCACTTGGGTTAACTTCAAGGCAGAATTCCGCAAGGCCCACATTCCTTCTGGAGTCATGGCTATCAAAAAGTGCGAGTTCCGAGCCCTGAAGCAAGGAAGTGGCACTGTCAAGGAGTACATGCAGAAGTTCAGTACTCTGTCAAGGTATGCCCCTGAGGATGTCAGCACTGATGCTGCCAAAAGAGAGCGCTTCATGGAAGGCCTTAATCAGACTCTGCAATATTCGCTTGTCGTGTGCGACTGCCCGTCTTTCCATGACCTGGTGAACAAGGCACTTATGCTTGAAGACAAGCGGCGTGCTTTGGAAGACACTCGCAAGCGCAAGTTGATCAGTAAGGGAAGTTCCAGCAACCAGAAGCCTCGTCCGTGGCAGTCAGCCCCGGCCAAGCCAACCTATCAGCAGCCAAGAGCTCCTGCACCTCGTGCCAATCCTCAGCCTCAGCAGTATGCCAACCCCAGGCCAGCTTTCAACCCCAATACCAATGGTGGCAACAAGATCAACACTCCAAATCAAGTCACTTGCTTTGGGTGTGGTCAGCCCGGACACATCTCCAGGGTGTGCCCAAACAAGAAGCCTGATGCCCCGCACCCCAATGCGTAGAACCAGGGTCAAGGCCATGGAATGCCACCAAGGAACCCAGCTCCTCGCAATCCGCCGAACTATGGGAAGGGGCGTGTGAATCACGTCACTGCTGAAGAAGCCCAGGAAGACCCGGACGTCGTGCTGGGTACGTTCCTTGTCAACTCAGCACCTGCGACTGTCTTGTTTGATTCTGGAGCAACGCATTCATTTGTCACTCAAAGATTTGCATTAAAAAGTGGCATGACCCCTACACCCCTGAATAACCCTATGGTGGTACAAACCCCCGGAGCCGAGATGAGAGCCCAGATAGGCTGTAAAGGAGTCAGTATTACCATTAACGGTGTAGACTTCCTAGCAGACCTTATCGTCCTGAGATCGCAAGGCTTGGATGTGATCCTAGGTATGAATTGGCTCAGTAAGCACCAAGGCTTGTTAGACTGTGCCAATCGTACAGTCACTGTGACCAATGACCAAGGAGTAGAAGTCAAGTTTGCCCCCAACTCCTCTTCCGCTCAAGCCGCTAAAGTCAACTGTCTGTCTAAAGTTGGGCTAGACCAAGTACCGGTGGTATGTGAGTATCCTGATGTCTTTCCGGATGAACTACCGGGAATGCCCACTGACCGTGACATTGAGTTCATCATCGAGCTCGTGCCCGGAGCAGGACCCATCTATAAGAAGCCTTATAGAATGGGAACAGAAGAATTAGCCGAGTTGAAGAAGCAGCTAGAAGAGCAGCTAAGGAAAGGATTTATCCGCCCGAGTGCCTCCCCTTGGGGATCTCCTGTTCTGTTTGTGGCAAAGAGGGATGGTACCATCCGCTTATGCATTGTCTATCGTTCCCTCAATGAAGTTACAATCAAGAACAAGTACCCACTTCCCAAGATCGAAGATCTGTTTGATCAACTCAGTGGAGCCAAGGTATTCTCCAAGATCGACCTCAGATCTGGGTATTACCAGCTGAAGATCAGACCCCAAGATATTCCGAAGACGGCATTCGTAACCAGATATGGCCTGTACGAGTGCACGGTCATGTCTTTTGGGTTAACCAATGCCCCAGCTTACTTCATGTATCTCATGAATAAAGTCTTCATGGAATATTTGGACAAGTTCGTTGTTGTCTTCATTGATGACATCCTTGTGTTCTCGAAGTCGGAGGAAGAGCATGAGCAGCATCTGAGGATGGTCCTAGACAAGCTTCGTGAGCACCAACTGTATGCCAAATTCAGCAAGTGTGAGTTTTGGCTGCACAAAGTTGGATTCTTAGGTCATGTCTTGACCGAGGAAGGATTATCTGTTGATCCTGCAAAAATCGAAGTTGTGACCCAATGGCAATCTCCAACGACCGTCAAGGAAGTCAGAAGCTTCCTCGGATTGGCAGGCTATTACCGCAAGTTCGTGGAAGGATTCTCTAGCATTGCACGACCAATGACTCAGCTCCTCAAGAAGGACAAGAAGTTCGAGTGGACGCCAAAATGCGAAGAGAGCTTCCAAGAGCTCAAGAAGAGATTGACCACCGCCCCAATTCTGGCAACACCTGATATTCACAAGGAGTTCGTGATATATTGTGATGCCTCTCGAACCGGATTGGGAAGCGTTCTGATGCAAGAAGGCCGCATCATAGCGTACCTCTCGAGGCAGCTACGACCCCATGAGGAGAACTACGCTACTCACAATCTTGAGCTAGCGGCAGTAGTTCATGCCTTGAAGACATGGCGGCATTACCTCCTAGGGAAACGGTGTGAGATTTACACAGACCACAAAAGTCTGAAGTATATTTTCACCCAAAAAGAGTTGAACATGAGGCAGCGGAGATGGTTGGAACTCATCAAGGATTATGAACTCAGTGTTCAGTATCACCCTGGGAAGGCCAACGTGGTGGCCGATGCCTTAAGCAGGAAGGCTTGCTCTTTGAATGTCATTATTCAAGAAAGGCAGCCAGCCTCGTTTAAGGAGGTCGAACAATTCAGTTTGGAATTGGTCACCCCCGGATTTCTGGATCATTTGGAAGTCAGACCAACCCTGATGGACGACGTCAAGAAGGCTCAAGAAGGACACGCAAGCATTGAAGGTATCAAGAAGAAGATGAAGATGGACAAGGCCCCAGGATTCTCCGAAGACGAGCACGGGATTGTTTGGTACAAAGGTCGTCTCTGCGTACCAAACAACACCGAGCTGAAGACGCTGATTCTACAAGAAGCCCACGACACCCCGTATTCCATCCACCCCGGAGGAACCAAGATGTACCAAGACTTGAAGGCACGATTCTGGTGGCACGGTATGAAGAGAGAGATTGCAACCTATGTTGCAAAGTGTGATGTGTGCCAAAAGGTCAAGGCTGTATATCAGCGACCCGCTGGATTGCTTCAACCACTCAAGGTTCCTGAGTGGAAGTGGGATAAAGTCGGAATGGACTTCATCACTGGATTACCAAGGTCGAATAGAGGACATGACTCTATCTGGGTCATAGTCGATCATTTGACCAAGGTGGCTCATTTCATTCCTGTCAAGACTACCTACTCAGGCAACCAATTGGCAACTCTCTATATCAACCGAATCGTAAGTCTTCACGGTGTTCCCAAGGAGATTGTGTCAGATCGAGGCACCCAGTTCACTTCAAGGTTCTGGAAGAGATTCCAAGAAGCCTTGGGAACCAAGTTGTCTTTCAGCACAGCTTTCCACCCACAGACCGGAGGTCAAACTGAGCGAGTCAATCAGATTCTCGAAGACATGCTCCGAGCCTGTGTCCTGGCATATGGAGCCAAGTGGGAAGACTGTCTCCCTTTTGCCGAGTTCTCCTATAACAACAGTTACCAGTCAAGCCTTCAGATGGCACCATTTGAGGTGTTGTACGGACGCAGATGTCGCACACCCCTCAACTGGTCAGAGACTGGAGAAGGACTAGTCTTTGGACCGGATATTCTCCGCGCAGCAGAAGAGCAAGTCCAACTAGTCAGAGAGCGATTAAAGGCAGCCAAGTCAAGGCAGAAGAGTTATGCTGACACTCGACGCCGAGACATGAGTTTCCGTGTCGGAGATCATGTGTACCTGCGGGTAACTCCTCTGAAGGGAACCAAGCGTTTCCACGTCAAGGGGAAGCTCGCACCAAGGTTCATTGGCCCTTTCAAGATCACCGACCGGCGAGGAGAAGTGGCTTATCTGTTGGAACTACCACCTGAGCTATCCGATGTGCACAATGTATTCCATGTGTCACAACTC
Source organism: Secale cereale (assembly GCA_902687465.1). Taxonomy (NCBI): domain Eukaryota; kingdom Viridiplantae; phylum Streptophyta; class Magnoliopsida; order Poales; family Poaceae; genus Secale; species Secale cereale. The sequence goes on from LR738715.1 coordinate 694,610,422, forward strand.
CGGAGATGTCTCCAGGTTCCGGACAAGCCCAGTCTCTACAAGGATGTGGATCACCAAGCCATTGATCTGCAACCTGACTTAACCTACCGCGAGAAGCCCATTCGTATTCTGGACGAAGCAGAACGACGTACGCGGAGCCGTACCATCAAGTACTTCAAGGTCCAGTGGAGCAACCACACCGAAGCAGAAGCAACCTGGGAACGAGAAGACTATCTTAGATCCGAGTTTCCCGATCTCTTTTAAGCCCTAGTTTAGGAATCTCGGGGACGAGATTCTTGTAAGGGGGGTAGGTCTGTCACACCCTGCATTTTGTAACATGTTATTTGTATCTTTGAAGCATGAAATTTTGGACCAGCAAATTTTTTTTTACCATCATTTGGCTTTTATTTGGAATTGAGTTTTCTTCATTTGCTTTTTCATGTGCTCAATAAAGTCAACTATGATCTCTTGTAGATTTCATCTCCTTACCCAAAACTTCTGCCCAATGATCATGCCAAGTGATATATAGCAGTATAGTATTTTCTTACAAAATTAATTTGGCCAAAAAGTATTTTATAAATTTAGTTTTCCAAAAACCCCTGAATTGAGATTTGCACTGCAAGTACTTGATTAAGGGTGTGAAAATTATTTCAAAAGGTTTATTTGAGACCTAGTAGTCATAGGACTCCCAGAAACCACAAAGGTATAATTTTAAAAGTTATTTTCCTATTTTATTTAAAAGCTTTTTCTTAAGGCCAGAAATGGTCTTTAATAGGGGAAAATTATTTAACTATTTCAAAAATATTTGCCAAAATTCAGAGAGACTCATAGGACATATATTGTCCGTATATAAGAGTTTCAACACTTGGTCATGTTCTAAAAAATGGGCTAAACCCTGTAAAACCCTTTCTGGATATTTCAAGCTTTTGAAATATTTACAAAGGAATTTTTCTCCAAAAATTCCAGGGAAATTCTATCATGTCATATATGACATATTTGATGATCTTGCCAAGTACCATGCCTTGGGAAGCAAGAAAACCTCCTCAAACCCCTTCATAACCATTCTGTCCATATTTGAAGTTTGAGCAACTTTACATTGCCAAACTTATCCAAATGCTCTCAAACTTGGTGCACATGCTAGAATGGCCTAATAAGGCACCTAGAACAAATGGCACAAGATTTGGAATAGAGCAACTTGGTCAGATCACCTCAAAACCCTTTCTGTTCAAATGCAAATTTGAACAACTTTACATTACCAACTTTTTATCTGGAGCCCCAAACTTTGTGAGCATGATCAATACCCCAAATGATGCTGCTACACCAAGTGGTGCATCAAGGGGAGATGATTAGCTTGACTCAATCAAGATGAAACTGTTTCTGTTGATTTCTAGGGTTCACCAAAGTTACATTGGCTAGTTTCTTCATATGAGCCCAAATTTGGTGAAGCACCCTATTTTCTCATGTCTTTCAACCCTGTCAAGTGCCATGTCAAGTGGACCTCATTTACTTGATCAAACACAAATCAAACACCTTCTGCAGAAATTCTAAAACCACCATTGTGACCACTTTCACTTTTCTCCATGGCCTCAACTTCTTACCACAGGTTCATTGGTTTACCAGCAACCTCCAGTAACTCCCCCAGCACCTCAGCTCCATGATTGAGGGGTGAAACCTCAGCTTTACCTTGCTGTACAGCCAACTTCCACCATTTTTACCAACACTCTCCCTCTCTCTCTGCACCCCAGATCATCCAAGGCCTCAGGGCAATTCTTTACTCCCCCCTCATCGCCCCAGACACAGTTGGACACGCTGGGACGGGCCAAACCGGCGAGAGCACGTTGATGCCGGTCATACGCATGCTCCAGAGCCGGTGAACAGTGCACCTCGCACGCTGGCTCGAGCCAATCGCCGCTCCCCGACAGCCTCGGGCCTCCCCCTCGCGACAGTCGAGGCGCCTCGACGTCCGCAACCTCCCCGGCGCTGTCCCCCTCTGTCAGGCCCATTTCTGGGAAATAAATCACAGAATAGCCTGAAGTCACACTGGCTCCCAAGAACAACCAGTGGACAACCCTGATATAGATAACCAGTACAATATAGCTTTACACAGGGTTGAGTCAGGGTGACTCAACAATTTATTACAACAACTCAACGCACTAAGGTGGCGGAATATGACAGTGGGTGGTGGAACTCAACACTGGTACAAAAGCATAGAGTCAAGCGTCAGTGTGAGGCTTGACTGTTTTATTGGCGTGGCGGAAGCTTGACGGATAATACAAGTGGTAGACTCCATGACACAGGTGTGCTGACTGGGAACCTTCTAAGCGTCGGCCTCGCTAGCGCAATTCTCCTCCAAAAGCTCGTCCTCCTCCAAGTCTGGCCAAGTAAATAGCCAGGGACAAGCCAGTGAGTACTTTTGAATGTACTCGCAAACATTATGAACATAAGATATACCGAATGCGAAAGCCATGATAGATGAACTACATGCATGCAAACAATTATCAAAACTTGGCATGGTGAATCATGGTTAGTGCAGAAATAAATATTAGTATCAACAATATATATAAATAAAAGAAATGCCGGTCGGATGTCAAGTGACACCACGGTAGGACTTGAAGAGAAATGCCAGACGGGTGTTTAAAAGAGTAATCGGACGATACCATCCGAGAACTCAGGCAACGCCACGAAAGGACTTGAAAAGAAATGCCAGTCGGGTGTCCACAAGAGTAGTGGCGTGATAAACCGCCTGAAACTCGAGGGACGCCACAAAAGGACTTGAAAAGAAATGCCAGTCGGGTGTCCACAAGAGTAGTGGCGTGATAAACCGCCTGAAACTCGAGGGACGCCACAAAAGGATTTGAAAATAAAGGCGAGTGTCCGGGGTAGTCTAGCCAGCCCCTGAGACACTCTGGAAAGTAAAAATAAGATCAGAGGGTTAGTCCATAAGCATAATATTCATCATAAATAAACTCATGATAATACTAACTGCGACAAGAATATCATGCAAACATAAACATGCTCAAGTATATTATTTTCCTCCAGAGACTGACACCGGCACCGATACTTGACCCACCCAACCAAGTCCTTGACCGTGGACGCGGCTATTCGAATAGATATGACTCTGCAGAGGGTGTACTCTTTACCCACGCGTATGGGATTCCCTTAGTCAGCACCGGGCACTGGCTAATACCCATTACGGACTTTGGGTTGAAAACACGCCTGACGCGCACACACCGACCAGATGCCAGGAATCACCCAAAGCATCGCTCCAGAAACCTTAAGTCAGGGAGGCTACAACCTCCGAAAAGCATGGGATCACTATTAAACGCGCGGATTACAAGGGGTGCCCCCCTCTCGGCTACAACCGGAAACACCCATGCCCCTGACCCGATGACGGCTACAACCTTCATCGTAGTTCTCTGGGTGGTGTGCACCCGAACAGGGGTTATCAACTTACTAAGCCGTACCCTCCTTTCGGAAGGACCCGTGGCAGCACGGTGTACAGCTAGGTGTATAGAGCAAGACTCGATCTAGGCCGACTCAGGAGGTGCTATTAAAATATCACCAGTATTCTTTATCATTATCACAAGACACCATTGTGTCAGTAAAGGACCGTGCCCACCGGCACGTCCAAACCAGCAGTGAAATTCTGCCAACTTAGTAACTTCATGCACGTCAGGGAGATGCTAGTGTGATATGCAAGCAAAGGAAAAAGGTGACATGACCATGCATGCACTTGTGATATAACATGCAACATATGCAGTGCAATACCAAACTATGTAACCATGCAAATGCAAACACCATATCCCAGGTTCAAATAATGCTTGCCTTGTCCAAAATAGTCAGGAGAAAACCCCTCTGAATTTCCAGCAAAAGATCCTTCTTCTTTTTCTGAAAATTCAAATTTGAATTCGAATAAGAATTCCAACACAGAACAGAAAAATGTTCTCAAAATATTTTTAATAAATCTTAAAAAAAACTAGAGAGGAAAAGAAAAATTTAGCAAAAAGAATCAATTCATTTGGAGCTATAGTTTAAAAGTTATTAACTTTTTAAAACCAGGGGTCTTTCTGCAAAACAGAAGCCCCTGAGCTGTTTTTTTTAAAAAGAAAACGCTTCGGCCTCAGTACGTTTCCCAGTAGAGAAGACGTAAATAGGAAAATACGTTTTCCTTTAAGCCGCCGAAAAAGAGAGAGAGCTGACGGGTGGGGGCCACCCGTCGGGTTTGAATTGAGCGCGCTCGCGCGCGTGTACAGAGAGGAGGAGACGATCGCCGGCGATGATCGCCGGGGTTTCAGAGGCCGACGCTGGTCGCAACATGACCAGCGTGGACTCCCGCATCGGTGAATGGTGGAGGTGGCCACCGATGATCACCTGAACGGCGGTGAGCTCGACGCCGGCGGACGGTGGTTCTGGTGGAGTTGGGGCTCGTCGGAGAGGGCTTTGGGGTTGGAATTGGCTTAGGGGTTCGACGTGGTGGTGGAAAAGAGGTGGACTGGTGGAGTTTGGGTGGCTCTGGTGGAGTAGGGGTGAAGTTTGGTTCGTGGACAGAGGCGGCGGGACGGTGGCCGGAGAGGGAGAAGAAGACCCTCTCGTGGTCGGGTGGGTGGCTAGGAGGAAGATTGGGTGGCGATGGAGGCGAGTGGTGAAGCTGGAGGGGCTCGGGGGTCCCTTTTATAGGCGAGCCGAGGGTGGCCGAGACGGGCGGATGACGCCGGAGTAAATTGGGTCGCCGTGGTTGGTTTTGGCCGGTGGTCAGGGGCGGCGAGGCATTTAAGAGGTCGGTGGAGTTCGCCAGAAGCCTCAGCTTGGACGGGCTCGAGCTCGTCGGCCTCGCCCGCGATGCGCTGTCCCGTACGGGTGCGGCGGCGTTGCCAGCTCCGGCGACTGCCACACGGGCCCGGGGCGGCGTGGTCGGCGCGTCTGGTGTGCGGAGATGCGAGAGAGAGCGACGCGTGGGCGGGAGATTAGGTAGGGAAGTGCGGCGCAGTGAATGGAGGCCGGTGGCCGTGGCGATTCGCTCGGCCTCGCCGTGGATGAGCTCGGGGGTGGCTGCACCGGCCAGCTGCCAGCTCACCGGCGCGGAGAGGCTGGGCGGTGGGCCAGTGAGGGCGGCGGCATTGAAGGCAGGCGACGACGCCGTGCGGGAGGGGAAGGAGAGGAGTGCACGGCATCGCCGGCCCCTGTCGACTTAACTAAGTTCAGTTAACTGAATTAGATTCAGTTATGAACAGTGTGTAGGTTAGGTGTTTGATGAAATGTTTGAGGGTGCTAGGCTCCTTGGATGGTCATGAGACTTGCTGTGGTGGTGTATGGTTGCTCAAAATTGAGTTTGCCAGAAGGCCAAAAATTTTGGTGGAGTTTGGAAATGATTTGGAGCAGGAAATTGATTTCTGGACCAAATTTGAATTGAATAGAATTTGAACTTTTTGAACTGTGGGACCAAATGTTTTTGAAGAAATGGGTTAAGGGTACCATGTATATGCAGGGATAATTTTGGTGGTGGCAAAAGAGTCATATAAAATATAGTCCCTTTGTAATGTCAAGAAACTATGATTATTTCAAATTCCATCTTTGGAATTTAAAATATATTGAAGGAATATTTTTGTGGAGTGGAAAGGAGTTGAATAAGATCATAGAAGGTGTGCATGACTTGAGAGGTAATTCTTGGAGTGGCAGAAAAATATTTGGAGTGGTTTAGGGTGCTAGAAGAGGTGAAAAAGGCTTTTGCCTTTGAATTATAAAAACCAAAACCAAAAACTCTTTAGAAAGAAATAGTTTTGAAAACCTCCAAAAATAAAATAACCCAAATAATTACCACCTTCAAACAGAACCGTCCAAGAATTTTTTTTAAATCCTAACTAAAATTTGAAAAAGTTTTCGAAACTCCAAATAAATATTTTTGGGGTGTTACAACACCTACCCCCCTTAAGAAAAATCTCGTCCCCGAGATTTCAGCTGTCCCTCAAACAGGTACGGATACTCAGTCCTTAAGTGATCTTCTCTTTCCCATGTTGCTTCTTCCTCGGTGTGATTGCTCCATTGAACCTTGTAAAACTTTATTACGTTTTGTCGGGTCCTCCGTTCAGACTCCTCCAAAATCCGTATAGGACGTTCCCGATAGGTAAGATCGGGTTGAAGATCCAACTTTTGGTGCTGAACTTGCTTTTCTGGGTTGCTAATACATTTCCTCAGCTGAGATACATGGAACACATCGTGGACATCTGACAATTCTACCGGTAATTCCAATCGATAGGCAACTTTGCCCCTTCTTGCGATTACTTTGAATGGTCCAATAAATCTTGGCGCCAGTTTTCCTTTGACCTTAAATCTCTGTAGCCCCCTTGTCGGAGATACTCTAAGATATACGTAGTCATTGGGCTCAAAATGGACCTGGCGGTGTTTTTGATCATAATAACTCTTCTGACGGCTTTGAGCTGCTCTTAGTCGGTCCTGAATAAGCTTTACTTTGGTTTCTGCCTCTTTTAGTATTTCTGGTCCAAAAATTCGGCTGTCTCCGGTTTCAGACCAATTCAGTGGGGTACGGCATCGTCGTCCGTATAGTGCTTCGAAAGGTGACATCTTTAGACTAGCTTGATAACTGTTGTTGTAGGAGAATTCTGCATAAGGCAAACTATCCTCCCAACTGACTCCGTAGGTAAGCACACATGCTCTCAGCATGTCTTCCAATATTTGATTTACCCGCTCTGTCTGTCCTCCGGTCTGCGGGTGATATGCTGTGCTGAAAGCCAGTTGCGTGCCTAAGGCTTGCTGTAGATGTTCCCAAAATCTAGAGACAAATTGGGTGCCTCTGTCAGAGACTATTGTCTTGGGTACCCCGTGTAGACAAACAATCCTGGAGAGGTACAGCCTGGCTAGCCTCTGTGTTGAGTATGTGGTTTTTACCGGTATGAAGTGTGCTACCTTGGTTAGCAAATCTGTTATTACCCAGATAGCATCATTCCCATGGCGTGACCTTGCAAACCAACAATGAAATCCATTCCAATTCTATCCCATTTCCATTCAGGCACCTTAAGTGGTTGCAACAACCCGGCTGGTCTCTGGTGCTCTGCCTTCACACGTTGGCAGGTATCACAACATGCCACATATATGGCTATATCCCTTTTCATCCCGTGCCACCAAAATCTTTCCTGTAGATCCTTATACATTTTGGTCCCTCCGGCATGAATGGAATATGGAGTGGTATGCGCCTCTGCCATTATCTGCTATTTTAATTCTTCAATGTTTGGTACGCATAATCTCTGTCCAAACCAAATAACTCCTTGGCTGTCTTCAATAAATTCGGGCGCCCTGCCCAGTTTCATCTTTCTCCTAATCCCTTCAATACTTGGGTGTCCTTTTTGGGCTTCTCTGATCTGGTCCTCTAATGTTGGTTTTATTTCCAACTGGGAAATGGTCCCCTCCGTGACTAGTGCCATGTTGAGCTTGGCAAATTCCTGGCTGAACACATGATGTGAGAGTTGTACACTGCCATTACCGGCGCATGGATTCCTGCTTAGGGCATCTGCCACAACATTGGCTTTACCTGGGTGGTAGTGAATTCCTATGTCATAATCCTTAATTAGCTCAAGCCAACGTCGCTGTCTCAAATTTAATTCTGGCTGAGTGAAAATATACTTAAGACTTTTGTGGTCCGTGTATATTTCACATCGGTTCCCCAGAAGATAGTGTCGCCACTCCTTGAGTGCGTGTATTACTGCAGCAAGCTCCAAATCATGAGTGGGGTAATTTTCTTCATGTCGCCGTAGCTGTCTTGAGGTGTAAGCCACCACTTTTCCTTCCTGCATTAACACACATCCAAGGCCTTTCCTGGATGCGTCACAATATATCTCAAAATTTTTGTGCACATCGGGCACAACTAGAACTGGTGCTGTTGTTAACCTCCTTTTCAACTCCTGAAAACTCTTCTCACAAGCTTCAGTCCATTCAAACTTCTTGTCTTTCTTGAGTAACTGGGTCATAGGTTTGGCTATAGTGGAGAACCCTTCAATAAACCTTCGATAATAGCCTGCTAGACCAAGAAAACTTCTGACTTCCGTTACGCTTGTGGGTTGCTTCCATCCCAAAACATCCTTTACTTTTCCCGGGTCCACAGCGATTCCATCTTGGGTCAATACGTGCCCAAGGAAACCAACTTCTCTCAACCAAAATTCACATTTACTGAATTTGGCATATAGTTGATTTTTCCTTAACTCTTCCAGTACTATCCGAAGATGCTGCTCATGTTCTTTGGGTGTCTTGGAGTAAATAAGTATGTCATCGATAAATACCACCACAAATTTATCCAAATATTTCATAAAAACCTTGTTCATGAGGTGCACAAAATATGCCGGGGCATTGGTTAAACCGAACGGCATTACTGTGAACTCATATAATCCATATCTGGTAGTAAACGCCGTCTTAAGTATGTCTGTCGTCCGAATCTTTAGCTGATGATAACCTGATCTTAGGTCTATCTTCGAGAAGACTTTAGCTTCTGCTAGCTGCTCAAACAAATCGTTGATTCTGGGCGGTGGATATTTATTCTTGATAGTGACCATATTAAGTGCCCTGTAATCAATACATAGCCGTAGGGTACCATCCTTTTTCTTGGCGAATAAAACTGGCGACCCCCATGGTGACGAGCTGGGTCGAACGTAACCTTTCTCCATCAATTCCTTAATTTGCTTCTTTAATTCTGCCAATTCCGTTGGAGCCATACGGTACGGCTTCTTGTATATGGGTGTCATTCCGGGTGCTAGTTCAATAACGAACTCAATTTCGCGGTCCGGAGGCATTCCTGGTAACTCTTCAGGGAATACATCAGGATACTCACAGACTACAGGAACCTTACTTAATTCCACCGTATCCACTTGATTCAATTTCCCTTGTGATGTGGCAATCTTCCTTGTACCCACCTTTATTGTCTTTCCTTGGCAATTGGTGAGAGTTACCGTGCGGTTATAGCAGTCTATGAAACCTTTGTTTGTGGTTAACCAATCCATTCCTAGAATAATGTCCAGGTCAACTGCTTCCAATACGATGAGATTGGCTAAGAATCCCATTCCTTCAATTTCGATGCTCACATCCTTGCAGTACCATTGAGTCTTTTGCTTTGATCCCGGGGACTGAATAACCATGGAATTTTGCAAAGGCAAAAAGGGAAACTGATTCTTCGAGGCAAATCTTTTAGAAATGTAAGAGTGGGAAGCTCCGGAATCAAATAAAACTATAGCATCTATTGAGTTGACAGGGAACGTACCAAACACGATATCTGGTGCGTTCCGAGCTTCCTCAAAAGTCACGTGGTTGATATGTCCTTGCTTGTGGTTGTTATTGGGGTTGAAGTTATTTCGTCGCGGCGCTGTGGTCACACCGCGGCCATTGTTGTTGTTGTTGGCTTTGGGAGGGTTGTTTCCCTGTTTTGGGCACTGTTTAGCATAATGCCCCTCTCCTCCACAGGAATAGCAGGTGACTCCAGGATAAAAAGCTGTATCCTTGGTCCTATTGTGGAATGCACTGCGGTTCTGTGGGGGAGCTGTAGTCGTTGGTCGGGTTATTACTGGCCTTTGAACATCACTCCTGGGCCTGTTGCTGCGAACCTGTACTGACTGGTTCATGCGACGCTTGCGAGCCTCATTCATATTGCGGTGTTCATTTTCCAGAATAATAGCCTTATCAACAAGTGTCTTAAAATCTGGAAAGGTATGAACCACCAGTTGGCACTTTAGAGATGAAATGAGTCCGTCGAGAAACTTTTCCATCTTTTTGTTCTCTGTCATATACTCACCGTTGGCGTACCGGGCCAACTGAGTAAACTGATCCAGATATTGGGTTACTGTGGAGCCCCGTTGTCTGAGATCCTCGAATTCCCTCTTCTTCAACTTCATAATGCTATTAGGGATATGTGCTCCCCGAAAATTCTCCTTAAATTGCTCCCATGTCATATTTGCTCCGTCAGGGTGGGTGTGACATAAGTTCTCCCACCACGAAGCAGCCGTCCCAGAAAAATAGTGCGGTGTGTACAGCACCTTTTCCTGGTCAGTACACTGAGCAATGACCAATTTTCTTTCCATGTCTCGAAGCCAGTCGTCTGCCTCTAGTGGTTTGTCAGTGTGAGTGAAGATCATCGGGCGGGTCTTTTGTAACTCAGACAGTTTGGACCTGGGTTGCTATTGTTCTTGGTGATTTCCCATGTTAATCAAATGCTGCATCATCTCCTGATGCTGTTGCTGACTCTGCTCATATAGGCGACACACTTGCGAGAACGCTGAATCACTGCTTTGCTGACTTGTCTGCCCTTGAGTAAAATTATTTCCCATCTGTCCAGAGTTGTTCTCAGGCGGAGTTGGCATAGAACGGGTCCAGGGACGATGCATTTTCTTTCTGGGGTATTTGTATAACACCAAAGAAAAGAATCAAATAGCAGACAATAAATTCCAAATAAGTTTTTCCCCCCAGGACAAGGTAAGACAAAGCAGCCAGTTATATTACACAGGCAGTTTAATTATACAAGCAGGAGTTAATTATACAGGATATAATTATACAGGATGTATGTGGAAACTGTATCATACAAGATCACTTATTTCTACTAGCGCACTCTCCGCGCTCTCATCGTCCTGCGGTCCAGACCTATCATCGCTATCTTACAAAAGATAGGCAGAACATGAGATAAATATATTACATCCGTGTTCTCAAGCGGTCATCTGGTGAGGAAAACTGATTTCGTCCACACAGCTCATCCTAGGTCCTGCTGAGAGTGAGACTCAGATAAGGCACCGAGGATGCGATCTCGCCCTCCTCCTCCTCCTCCTCCTCCTCGGGGATCGCCTCTAGTCGTGCGGTCGTTGATGCCATGCCTGCTGGAGGTGGCACCGTGCTCGTCAGTGGAGAAGCTCTGGTCGGAATAGGTGCAACCAGACGGCTAGCATCGCCAGTCGAGGTCGAGCGCTGAGCCGCGGGACTAGCCAGAGAAGTATATGGTGGAGTGGAAGTGCGTGGAGCACGAGGTGAAGGAGAGCGGTACTCGCTCCTGCGAATAACTCTCGCACGAGACAAGTCCACCCGCGCAGTGAGGTAGTCATCCACCAGGGAGGTGAAAGCTGACTCCAAGGCCATGATGTACTGGACAAGTGGCTCGATAGCCAGATCCCTTTCCCCTATGGTGCAGGAAAAGGCATAGTGGCTAGTATATGGAACGTGGCATGGCAGGTAGTAATAGGGACGGGTCTGCATAACAGGCAGGATGTCCCTGAGACGTGCGATAGCCTCACGTGCGGCCATCTGGATAGCATGCCTCTCAGTGGGCATGGCTCTCCCCATGAAGCGATAGTGGCGGAAAGACACGGAAACACCACCCCGAATATATACCGAAGCCTGGTACATAGTCAGGGTCTCTGAGATCGTGTCCGGGTAAATGACGTACTCCGGACGTCCGAGAGATCCCATCGCGTCCCTCGCGATGCTCGCGAGAAGGCAGGAAAATCCCGCAGGCTCGTTGGCGAAAACCTGCGATGGGCAGCTGCCACCAGCCATCTACAACAGTAGACAAAAATCCAAGTAGCCATGTCATAAGTATATGATGACTAAGGAAAATTTGCTACGATGCATGAGATGCATGCTGGAAAAATGTCAGCACTGACTCGGTGACTAGCGATCGTGCCTAAAGCTCCTACAGTCAGCCTGGCTCTGATACCAAGGTCTGTCAGGCCCATTTCTGGGAAATAAATCACAGAATAGCCTGAAGTCACACTGGCTCCCAAGAACAACCAGTGGACAACCCTGATATAGATAACCAGTACAATATAGCATTACACAGGGTTGAGTCAGGGTGACTCAACAATTTATTACAACAACTCAACGCACTAAGGTGGCGGAATATGACAGTGGGTGGTGGAACTCAACACTGGTACAAAAGCATAGAGTCAAGCGTCAGTGTGAGGCTTGACTGTTTTATTGGTGTGGCGGAAGCTTGACGGATGATACAAGTGGTAGACTCCATGACACAGGTGTGCTGACTGGGAACCTTCTAAGCGTCGGCCTCGCTAGCGCAATTCTCCTCCAAAAGCTCGTCCTCCTCCAAGTCTGGCCAAGTAAATAGCCAGGGACAAGCCAGTGAGTACTTTTGAATGTACTCGCAAACATTATGAACATAAGATATACCGAATGCGAAAGCCATGATAGATGAACTACATGCATGCAAACAATTATCAAAACTTGGCATGGTGAATCATGGTTAGTGCAGAAATAAATATTAGTATCAACAATATATATAAATAAAAGAAATGCCGGTCGGATGTCAAGTGACACCACGGTAGGACTTGAAGAGAAATGCCAGACGGGTGTTTAAAAGAGTAATCGGACGATACCATCCGAGAACTCAGGCAACGCCATGAAAGGACTTGAAAAGAAATGCCAGTCGGGTGTCCACAAGAGTAGTGGCGTGATAAACCACCTGAAACTCGAGGGACGCCACAAAAGGACTTGAAAAGAAATGCCAGTCGGGTGTCCACAAGAGTAGTGGCGTGATAAACCGCCTGAAACTCGAGGGACGCCACAAAAGGACTTGAAAATAAAGGCGAGTGTCCAGGGTAGTCTAGCCAGCCCCTGAGACACTCTGGAAAGTAAAAATAAGATCAGAGGGTTAGTCCATAAGCATAATCTTCATCATAAATAAACTCATGATAATACTAACTGCGACAAGAATATCATGCAAACATAAACATGCTCAAGTATATTATTTTCCTCCAGAGACTGACACCGGGACCGATACTTGACCCACCCAACCAAGTCCTTGACCGTGGACGCGGCTATTCGAATAGATATGACTCTGCAGAGGGTGTACTCTTTACCCACGCGTATGGGATTCCCTTAGTCAGCACCGGGCACTGGCTAATACCCATTACGGACTTTGGGTTGAAAACACGCCTGACGCGCACACACCGACCAGATGCCAGGAATCACCCAAAGCATCGCTCCAGAAACCTTAAGTCAGGGAGGCTACAACCTCCGAAAAGCATGGGATCACTATTAAACGCGCGGATTACAAGGGGTGCCCCCCTCTCGGCTACAACCGGAAACACCCATGCCCCTGACCCGATGACGGCTACAACCTTCATCGTAGTTCTCTGGGTGGTGTGCACCCGAACAGGGGTTATCAACTTACTAAGCCGTACCCTCCTTTCGGAAGGACCCGTGGCAGCACGGTGTACAACTAGGTGTATAGAGCAAGACTCGATCTAGGCCGACTCAGGAGGTGCTATTAAAATATCACCAGTATTCTTTATCATTATCACAAGACACCACTGTGTTAGTAAAGGACCGTGCCCACCGGCACGTCCAAACCAGCAGTGAAATTCTGCCAACTTAGTAACTCCATGCACGTCAGGGAGATGCTAGTGTGATATGCAAGCAAAGGAAAAAGGTGACATGACCATGCATGCACTTGTGATATAACATGCAACATATGCAGTGCAATACCAAACTATGTAACCATGCAAATGCAAACACCATATCCCAGGTTCAAATAATGCTTGCCTTGTCCAAAATAGTCAGGAGAAAACCCCTCTGAATTTCCAGCAAAAGATCCTTCTTCTTTTTCTGAAAATTCAAATTTGAATTCGAATAAGAATTCCAACACAGAACAGAAAAATGTTCTCAAAATATTTTTAAATAAATCTTAAAAAAAACTAGCGAGGAAAATAAAAATTTAGCAAAAAGAATCAATTCATTTGGAGCTATAGTTTAAAAGTTATTAATTTTTTAAAACCAGGGGTCTTTCTGCAAAACAGAAGCCCCTGAGCTGTTTTTTTTTAAAGAAAACGCTTCGGCCTCAGTACGTTTCCCAGTAGAGAAGACGTAAATAGGAAAATACGTTTTCCTTTAAGCCGCCGAAAAAGAGAGAGAGCTGACGGGTGGGGGCCACCCGTCGGGTTTGAATTGAGCGCGCTCGCGCGCGTGTACAGAGAGGAGGCGACGATCGCCGGCGATGATCGCCGGGGTTTCAGAGGCCGACGCTGGTCGCAACGTGACCAGCGTGGACTCCCGCATCGGTGAATGGTGGAGGTGGCCACCGACGATCACCTGAACGGCGGTGAGCTCGACGCCGGCGGACGGTGGTTCTGGTGGAGTTGGGGCTCGTCGGAGAGGGCTTTGGGGTTGGAATTGGCTTAGGGGTTCGACGTGGTGGTGGAAAAGAGGTGGACTGGCGGAGTTTGGGTGGCTCTGGTGGAGTAGGGGTGAAGTTTGGTTCGTGGACAGAGGCGGCGGGACGGTGGCCGGAGAGGGAGAAGAAGACCCTCTCGTGGTCGGGTGGGTGGCTAGGAGGAAGATTGGGTGGCGGTGGAGGCGAGTGGTGAAGCTGGAGGGGCTCGGGGGTCCCTTTTATAGGCGAGCCGAGGGTGGCCGAGACGGGCGGATGACGCCGGAGTAAATTGGGTCGCCGTGGTTGGTTTTGGCCGGTGGTCAGGGGCGGCGAGGCATTTAAGAGGTCGGTGGAGTTCGCCAGAAGCCTTAGCTTGGATGGGCTCGAGCTCGTTGGCCTCGCCCGCGATGCACTGTCCCGTACGGCTGCGGCGGCGTTGCCAGCTCCGTCGACTGCCACACGGGCCCGGGGCGGCGTGGTCGGCGCGTCTGGTGTGCGGAGATGCGAGAGAGAGCGACGCGTGGGCGGGAGATTAGGTAGGGAAGTGCGGCGCAGTGAATGGAGGCCGGTGGCCGTGGCGATCCGCTCGGCCTCGCCGTGGATGAGCTCGGGGGTGGCTGCACCGGCCAGCTGCCAACTCACCGGCGCGGAGAGGCTGGGCGGTGGGCCAGTGAGGGCGGCGGCATTGAAGGCAGGCGACGACGCCGTGCGGGAGGGGAAGGAGAGGAGTGCATGGCATCGCCGGCCCCTGTCGACTGAACTAAGTTCAGTTAACTGAATTAGATTCAGTTATGAACAGTGCGTAGGTTAGGTGTTTGATGAAATGTTTGAGGGTGCTAGGCTCCTTGGATGGTCATGAGACTTGCTGTGGTGGTGTATGGTTGCTCAAAATTGAGTTTGCCAGAAGGCCAAAATTTTTGGTGGAGTTTGGAAATGATTTGGAGCAGGAAATTGATTTCTGGACCAAATTTGAATTGAATAGAATTTGAACTTTTTGAACTGTGGGACCAAATGTTTTTGAAGAAATGGGTTAAGGGTACCATGTATATGCAGGGATAATTTTGGTGGTGGCAAAAGAGTCATATAAAATATAGTCCCTTTGTAATGTCAAGAAACTATGATTATTTCAAATTCCATCTTTGGAATTTAAAATATATTGAAGGAATATTTTTGTGGAGTGGAAAGGAGTTGAATAAGATCATAGAAGGTGTGCATGACTTGAGAGGTAATTCTTGGAGTGGCAGAAAAATATTTGGAGTGGTTTAGGGTGCTAGAAGAGGTGAAAAAGGCTTTTGCCTTTGAATTATAAAAACCAAAACCAAAAACTCTTTAGAAAGAAATAGTTTTGAAAACCTCCAAAAATAAAATAACCCAAATAATTACCACCTTCAAACAGAACCCTCCAAGAATTTTTTTTAAATCCTAACTAAAATTTGAAAAAGTTTTCGAAACTCCAAATAAATATTTTTGGGGTGTTACACCCTCCTCCTGCGCCCTCCAGTAGCCGCCGTCGCACGCGCGCTGGCCGCCCGCGACAGCCACTCCTCTGCCTCGCACGCGCGCGCCTCCCTGTCGCTCCCCCGCTCCTTCCTGTCGCTCCCCCGCTCCTCCTCTTACCTCAGCTGGGCGTAGAACTCGTCCAGCAACTCCCCGGACCCATTCCCCAAGCCTCCCGTGCGCTGTAGCCTCGCCGATGAGCTCGCCGGCGCACTGGACCACGGGTCCCTGTCGGGCCCCTATAAATAGGCCTCCCCGAGCTCCTCCAACACCACCACCAGCCTCACAACTCTCCACTGATCCCTCCTGCATCACTAGTTCGACCCCGGAGCGCCCCAGTGCTCGGGATCGACCGGAGCTCCGCCGCGTCGGGCCGCCGGCGATTTCGAGGTACATGCCTCCCCTGCCTCTCCTTCCGCTCGTTTCGGAACCGCCGCACTCCACTGACCCTTCCCCCCCTCTTTCCCCCTCCATTTGCAGTCGGAAACGACCCCGACCACCGTCCTCCGACGAGCCTCCGCCGTCGCACCTTCTATTTTTATGCGACGTATAGATCCCGTATTTGACGAAGTATAGATCCCGTATTTACAAAAATGAGTTGACATTTTTCTGAGCACTTTGATTTTTCTGTATTGTTTGTATTCTTATTTTCCCGTGGTTATTATGCGACGTATAGATCCCGTATTTGACGAAGTTGCTGTGGAAGAAGAAGGAGAAGGATTTGAAGACTTTGAAGACCAAGCCAATCCAGGCAAGCAGCCCTTTGACCATGATACACTTGTTCTTCGGAACCCGTTGATTTCCGATGCATGATGATTAGGGTTACGATGGTAACCTAGATAAACCACCACACGATGCATGCTTTATTGATAATCTTGCTATATGCTAGATGACATGCAGTAGATGGTCATGATGCTTATATGATGCATGACATGATCTTGATCTTGATATATGCTAGATGACTTGCATATGGTTAGTAGTTATGGAAAGTGATGCATGAGTGACATGAACCTTCATGGTTGAAGTCTTTGCACGAAACCCCGTCGGGTGCCACTTATGCCCGAGGGTGATGATGATGATGAGTTGGGTGACCACTTGATGACGAAGTGGTGTGCCAAGGCAAGCGTGTGTGTTTTTCAAACGGATTGGTTGAAGTTGCGACCGTTATTCCAACCCTACATGTGCAACCACACTACCCCTTATGGGACGGGGCTTTATTGATTACTTAGGTCGATACTAGCATGGTGCCCGCATTACTAGTGACGGGAAGACTTGAGGTCTTTCCCGGGACGGGGTCGTGCTTGGATAGACGGCCATGACTGTTTTTACAGGGCACCGGACACACCGTTGGTCCCTTCGGGTACGCGTGACATTGAATTAGGGCAAGTCCCGTGATCTATTGTTTGTACCCCAAAGGCCGTGTGCCAACGAGTGGACTCTATGTTAGTGTCGTCTAAGGAAAGGTAATGACCGGGTGCTTACCCCGGGTACTTGAGGTACCGCGGGTCGTGGATGACACGGAAGTTCCCCGGATCTTGTGGGTAAAGTGTACAACCTCTGCAGAGTGTCAAACTATTCGAATAGACGTGTCCACGGTCATGGACAGTTGGGTAACCGCTCTTGGGCTACGTCCAAAGTTTGTGAAACCATGCGAGTGTGTGTGAGTCAAGGTGGTGACTTGACTCGATGAGATGAATCACATTCATGTTGATGTCGGTAACCTGTTCTCGAGGTTACGCGAAGTTATTGATGCATAAGCTTGATGATAGCATATTGTTCTAGCCTCCTGCTAGATTGTTCATTATTATTCAATTGCATTGTTACTTGAACCACATCATGGGTTGCTTGCGAGTACATTCAAAGTACTCATTGGCTTGCCACTGGTTATTTAATTGGCCAGGCATGGAAGAGCAGGATTATGAGGAAGAGTTCTTTGGAGACGACCATGCGAACTAGGACGCTATCCCAGTCAGAATGCCTGTAGGGTTAAGGCAGATGGCATGGGTTCTACCCGTTTTATCGAAGACTTCCGCTACTTGAGTTATTTGCTATTCAGCCCGTGAGGCTCTATCTATGTAAGACTTGGCCATAATGGCCTCAATTCGTGTAAGACTATTTGTATGGATGTAAGACTCTTGTTATTTCAGCTTCTGTGTGTTCAGTGAGCATTGATCTCTGGGATCACTGTACACGTGCATTCGGTGATCTCGACTTCTAAGTCGGGGTCCCCACACAAAGACAATGTTTCAACTATCCTATTACAAGGCAGCTGCAGGCCCGAATAGATCAAAGTTTTGCAAAAAATGTTCAGCAACTACAAATTAAACTGGACAGTTTATGACACCTCTTCGGACTGTGAAAGCTGAGGGTCAACGTGTTCCGGGTCTTCATCAGCTTCAGGTAACGGCTGGAAACCAGGAGCGCACCAATCAATCTTGGAGAGTGCACAGAAATACATCTCATCATCGATAAGATCTGAAGGGTCAATATCTGGAGCGAAAGTATGACCACGAACCGGTGGGATCAGATTCTCAGTGTCGTAAACCGGCCGCTATACCCGCTCATTTTCTAAGTCATAGGCCGGATGATACCTTGTCAGATCCGCTTCATTGGCAAGTTTGCTGGCGAGTGGGCGCATCTCTTTGGTTAAGGTATGGAGGTCTTTGGCAGAGAAGATGGATCCATCCTCTTTATTGTTGGGATATCCGTTCATAGCCTGAGCCGGATCAAATCCGGAACCCATGCTTTGGCCTAGGTTAGCGCCATAAGAGAGCCGGCCCGTGCAGCAGACTTCTTCACTTCTACCAAACGTACAGGCAGGACGGATAGCTTCTCCAAAGTGGATTGGATGGTAGTTGGTGCCGGCTTGTTATGAGACATAGCACTAATAACCCTTTGAGCGCCAGAATGAAGCTGCTCCACCATGGTATAAGATGCCTTGAGCTTCTTCCGGACATCATCTCCAAGATGAGTGTTATGCCTCCCTATATACGTTTGTGGAGTTAAACCGGAGCGGAAGAAAGATTGCAAGGATGAAAAACATATATAGATGGGTACTCACCGAAGATAGCAGAAGTCATGAGTTCTATTTGCTGTCATATACCGGTCAGCTCCTGGGTAACTGGATTAAGCGCAGCTTCAGCGTCTTTTGCCCTTTTCTCAAGAGCATTCCTCTGCACTTCCCATGTGGACCGCTCTGCTTCAAAGTCCTTTTTCAATTTTTCCTTGTTGGTTAAGGTAAGCACAAGCTCTTCCTTGGCTTTGGCGGAAGCTGTTTCATTAACAGCCAAGCTATTCCGGAGTTCAATTACCTCCGAAGCCCTCCGGGTCAAGTCAGCCTACAAGGAAATCAAACGGATTAGAAAGACAAATCAATCAAGTCTCAAGAATATAACAAGTTATCCACTTGACACTTGGGGGCTAATGTGCGATAGAAGTATCGAAAGAGAATTTCAGACAATTCCCAAGCACATAAAACAAGTTATACCCTTAGCACTTGGGGGCTAATGTAAGTTCATTTTCAGATACACTAGAAGTCCCGGTTCACCTACAATGAAGCTATACCGGCACTTGGGGGCTACTATGGCCTGAAGACAGGATTGCGAAGAACACAAAACAGAGACAAGTAAAAGGAAAGGAAATTACCTCGTACTTATCCTTCATCATGTTAACCAACCCGGCTTCATACTCGCGGCTGGTAAAGAGCCGGTTCAGATACCCGGAATGAAGTTCCTGGGCACTCAACTGGGCATAACTGGATAAGTCTGTGCTCCACTTGCCTTTGTCTTGTTGAAGTTTTTCCTCCTTGGCAGTATGCCTGGCCAAGATGACAGGCTCGGTGGGGGCCGTGAAACCTAACCCGGTTATCTCAACGTCCGCGGATGAAGTGGCAGTTGGCTGGAGAGGGGCAACAGTAGGCGCCGGGCTGACAGGAGCCGGGCTAGCCCGAGGAGGGCCAACCAGGACAGGGATTTTCGGTTCAGCCGCATTCTCTGTATTGTCGCCTCCTGGAGCAGGGACATCGTCACGATCCATAGGAATATGATCATCTAACTGAGCTTCAGGGATATCTTCTAGAAGGATAGCCGCTTCAGGTTCATCAGCCGGTTCAGCGGCAGTGGTTTCAGCAGCCGCTTTATTTTCTTTCACCTTCTTGCTAGGCTTCGGTTTTCTGGTAAACGTTCTGGGTGATGCAGCGGCCTGGCTCGAGGACGACGATGAGCTCGAAGAGCGGCGGCGGAGCTTCGATCGACGGAGATGGAGGAAGACGAAGGCAGAAGGAGAAAAGAGGCACGCCCCTGCGGTATTTATAAGCCGAAGAGGTGAAAACAGTAAGCGCGGGAATCAAGGAGGTCAGAGGTTGGATAAAGATCGCATTGTCGCCTCAATTTTCGGTATGTCATTTAATAAAGGTAACAGACAGAGGCGAGCATTAAATGCGGAGGTGACGTCACGACGGATTAAGGCGATTCCAGGAGATGACGTCATGGCCGGTTTATGAAGCAGATAAATTGCAGAGAGGAGATTTATGCAAGATTTAGAAGACTGACATGAACAAGTTCAAATCAATCTGGGGCCTAATGTCAGGGATATTACTAGTAGGTATAAACTGGCCAGGAAGATCCTGGATTACCCTAACAAGATTGTATCGTTACTAGCATGGTAGAATATGTACAAGAGGTTACAGCCCATAGAGGTTTAGGGCCCATGTATAAGGCCCACGGTCTGTAAGCCGTCATGTCATGTAACTTGGGATGTATGATAGAAAGAGTAGAGACCAAGGCAGACACGTTTATGAGCCGGTCTCGGGACTCTGTAAACCGGACCGGGCGTTGCCTCTTATATAAATGGACGACCCGGCGACGGTTCAGGGACAAGAAAACAACAGCTCGAGACACAGGCAAGCGATTCGCTCCCTGTTCATCGACGCACAAGCTATACCACACCAAACTAGACGTAGGCTTTTACCTTCATCGAAGGGGCCGAACTAGTATAAAAACTCCCTGTGTCCTTTGTCCGCTTTAACCTCTTCAAGCTAACCCGCGCGATGGCCTCACACCTAAGTCCTCTAAATCGGACATCAGCCGTGCCAATTCCACGACAGTCCAGGTACGCCCCCTTGGATCTTGGGATCCAAGTGATGCATCCAGAGACGGCACCTCCCGGCTGGATCCAAGGGGAGAAATAGTGGCAGAAGAGCGCCGTGTTGGGCTGCACCCCGACGAAGCCTTCGCAAAGGTGCGCAAAGAAAGCCATGCACGCCACACCATTCGAAGTAAAATCCATGAGGCGGAAGGCGAAGGTGTGCATGATATCGCAAAAGAAATCGGAGAAAGGGGGACATAACCCGCAAGAAAAGTAGTCGACAAAGAAGGGATACCAATTTGGGACAGGTTCGGCGCAAGCGGCAGGAATGACGCGCATCGCCGGATGTCCCAAATTCTCTCCCCCCGTCTTCACCCCCCAAAGAGGCTTGAAGGCGGCACGGAGCTCGTGGACGTCGACTGTTGAGGGGAAGAAGAAGGCGGATTTCGTCCAGTCCCCCAACATCGCGTTCTTCGGCGGCTCCATAGACCCGACGCCCTTGGCCACCCCCATGCCCTTGGCGGATTTGGACGCCATGGCGGCTAAGTTGGAGGACTGAGGGAGGGGGATGGTGAAGCAACGACGGCAGGCGACGGCGAAAGCTTCGGAAGGAAGGGAGGGAGGAAACGGCGGCTCTGGGATTGGAAGAGGCGCGAGGAAAGCGGAGGAAGTGAGCAGCGCGCCCGCGGTTATTCCTTCTTATGTGGGGAAACACGGGCCGCCTCCTTTCGCATTAACTGCGACGTGACGCATGCCTGCGGAAACCGCCCCGCGCATGCCGCCCACGTCACGCACACCCCTCCACACCGCGCCGCGCGCGCGGATCGTGGGAGGCGAAGCGCGCGGAAAATCTTACCATGGTAAAAACCGTCCCGCCTGCCCGCGCAACGTTTTGGGCCTAGCCCAACAACGCGTCGCGCTTATGTGTGGCCCAGGCCCGGGGGCTCCTGTCGGTGTACAAAAAGAGGGGTACACTTTTTGTACCCCTATGACTGTGCACGGGCAGTCTGAGCCACGGGCACCACCACACCGAGCAAGGCAAGGGAGGTGAGCCAGGGTAAAACCGTAGCCCGAAGTCAAGACCACAAAGAGCAAAGGGACGAAGCGGGTTCCCCCCGGCAAGATCCTTGCCGGGAGCCAGTTTTAGCAGCCCCGGCAAGATCCTTGCCAGGGCCGGCTCTAGCAGCTCCGGCAAGACCCTTGCCGCGGCAACTCGCCCCACGCCTATGGAGCAGATCACCCTTGAGTCCACTGCCCCCATGGGGCAAGGATTCGGGAGATGTCCCCGTAGTGGCATGCAGATCTTTGTGAAGACATTCAAGATCAGATACACACTAAGAAGACGACGACCCTTGGCGGGATCCCAGCCAAGGAAGACCACAAGACCTCCGGCAAGCACCTTGCCGGGGATGGCAGCAGGCGCCGCGGAAAGACCCTTGCCGGGGACCCGGCAAGGCCCTTGCCGAGGACATCCGCGAGGCCACCATCAGGCCCACACCAACTAAACCTCCACCGCCCTATGCAGCTGCCAGCCCAACCAGCTGGGCAGGCACCTGCGTGGCGACATGCAGATCTTCGTGAAGACCCACCATTGCGCCACCTCAGCTGGCTGCCTGGCTACATGGCATCTCAGGCATCGGTGGCTAGGGCGCGTGTCGACACAAGAAGGAGCGGCGACGAACAATATGGATGTCTCCCCCGTCCCCGATAAAGCAAGGACACCTAAGCAAGACGCATTAAATGCGCCTTGTCTTGTAATGCGAGGGATAACCTCGCATCACTGTACCCTTTCCACCTCCTGTGTGCCACTGTGGCGACCCCTTTTTCCTATAAAAGGAGGCCCGAGGCGACCAGGAGGAGGATTCGGCTTTTTGGAGCTCCTCCCATAGCTAGCTGAAGAACACAGAAATACAGACCACCAAAGCAGGAGTACGGTTTTACGCATCCTCGCGGCCCGAACCTGGGTAAAGGAACCATGTGCTATCTGTTAGATCCGCTCTTCTCTCAACCCCACGCCCCGCAACCGTAGTAGGGATTCTTGTGATCCCATAGGTGTCGATCCAATACGCCGACAATGCACGTATGGTGAACCGCTATGTGATGAAGTTAGAACATGAGGTATTTGTAGAGTGCCAACCTTTGTGTGGAGGTCGGGGGCGCGTGATGGTTAACTCCTACCAACCTCCCCCCTAGGAGCATGCGTTGATTGCTTTGTTTTGATGACTCGTAGATTTTTGCAATAAGTATATGAGTTCTTATGACTAATGTTGAGTCCATGGATTATACGCACTCTCACCCTTCCACGATTGCTAGCCTCTCTTGTACCGCGCAACTTCCGCTGGTGCCATAAACCCACTATATATCCTTCCTCAAAACAGCCACCATATTGTTCCTCAAAACAGCCCCCATACCTACCTATCATGCCATTTCCATAGCCATTCCGAGATATATTGCCATGCAACTTTCCACCGTTCCATTTATATGACACGCATCATATTGTCATATTGCCATGCATGATCATGTAGTTGACATCGTAGTTGTGGCAAAACAACCATGCATAATTTTTCATATATGTCACTCTTGATTCATAGCATATCCCGGTACACCATCGGAGGCATTCATGTAGAGTCATACTTGTTGTAGTATCGAGTTGTAATTTCAAGTTGTAATAAAAAGTGTGATGATCACCATTATTAGAGCATTGTCCCATGTGAGGAAAGGCCAATTAAAAAAAGGGAGATGGCCCAAAAAAATAGAGAGGGGCTAATAAAAAAAGCCCCTCCAAAAGAAAAGGAGAGAAAAGAGAGAAGGGACAATTGCTACTATCTTTTTTCCACACTTGTGCTTCAAAGTAGCACCATGTTCTTCATTGTTGAGAGTCTCATGCTTAGTCACTTTCATATACTAGTGGGAATTTTCATTATAGAACTTGGCTTGTATATTCCAACGATGGGCTTACACAAATGCCCTAGGTCTTTGTGAGGAAGCAAGTTGGATGCACATCCACTAGTTTCTTTTGTTGAGCTTTCATTCATAATTAGATCTAGTACATCCGTTGCATGGCAATCCCTACTCACTCACATTGATATCTATTGATGGGCATCTCCATAGCCCGTTGATACGCCTAGTCGATGTGAGACTATCTCTCTCCTTTTTTGTCTTCTCCACAACCACCTCTTTTCCAACCATAGTGCTATATCCATGGCTGACGCTCATGTATTGCGTGAAAGTTGAAAGGTTTGAAAAGATAGAGTATGAAAACAAATGCTTGGCTGAAATCGGGGTTCTGCATGATATAAATATTTTGAGTGATGAAGAGGGAGCATAGCTAGACTATATGACTTTGTAGGGATAACTTTCTTTAGCCATAGTATTTTGAGAAGACGTGATTGGTTTGTTAGTATGCTTGAAGTATTGTTATTTCTTATGTCTATATAGACTTTTATCTTGAATCTTTCAGATCTGAACATTCATGCCACAATTAAGAGAATTACATTAAAAACTATATTGGTTAGCATTCCACATCAAAAATTCTTTCTTTATCATTTACCTACTCGAGGACGAGCAGGAATTAAGCTTGGGGATGCTTGATACGTCTCCAACGTATCTATAATTTTTGATTGTTCCATTCTATTATTTATGAAGTCTTGGATGTTTAATGGGCTTTATCATTGACTTATATATCATTTTCGGGACTAACCTACTAACCCAAAGGCCCAGTCCAGATTGTTATTTTTTGCCTGTTTCAGGGTTTTGCAGAAAAGGAATATCAAACGGAGTCCAAACGGAATGAAACCTTCGCGAGATATATTTTTGGAGAAACTCACGCACGCGGAGCTTCAGAACCATGTTAGGGGACGGAGGGCTGGGCCACGAGGGTGGGGGGCGCGCCCCCTGCCTCGTGGCCCCCTAGAGCGTCCCCTGGTGCCCTCCTTCTTCCTATATAAATCTACGTACCCTAGAAACTCCGTGAACAGAGAGAAAACCCTAATTCCACCACCGTACCTTCTGTTCGCGTGGAGATCCCACCTTGGAGCCAGTTCCGGAGCTCCACCGGAGGGGGATCCATCATGGAGGCCTTCTTCATCATCATCATCGCCCTCACCATGAGTTGTGAGTAGTTTACCACAGACCTTCGGGTCCATAGCTAGTATCTAGATGGCTTCTTCTCTCTCTCACTGGATCTCAATACAAAGTTCTCCTCGGTTTTCGAGGAGATCTATTCAATGTAATCTCTTTTTGCAAGTCTCTTCGAATTATTTGTTTGGTTTGGCCTACTAGATCTATAGTTCTTGCAATGGGAGAAGTGCATGGCTTTGGGTTAAATCCTGCGGTGTCCTTTCCCAGTGACAGTAGGGGCAGCAAGGCACGTATTGTATTGTTGCCATCGAGGATAAAAAGATGGGGTTTATATCATATTGCTTGAGTTTATCCCTCTACATCATGTCATCTTGCTTAAGGCGTTACTCTGTTCTTATGAACTCAATACACTAGATGCATGCTGGATAGCAGTCGATGTGTGGAGTAATAGTAGTAGATGCAGGCAGGAGTCGGTCTACTTGTATCGGACGTGATGCCTATATACAATGATCATGCCTAGATAGTCTCATAATTATTCGCTTTTCTATCAATTGCTCGACAGTAATTTGTTTACCCGCCGTAAAATATCGCTATCATGAGAGAAGCCACTAGAGAAAACTATGGGCCCCTGGTCTATTCTCAACATATCAATCTACATCTACTTTACTTTTACCGCTTTTATTTGCTATTTTTATAAACTAAAAATACCAAAAATATAAACTATCATCTCTATCAGATCTCACTTTCGTAAGTGACTGTAAAGGGATTGACAACCCCTTATCGCCTTGGCTGCGAAGTTCTTATTTGTTTATGCAGGTGTGAGGGACTCGCGCGTGGTCTCCTACTGGATTGATACCTTGGTTCTCAAAAACTGAGGGAAATACTTACGCTACTGTGCTGCATCTCCCTTTCCTCTTCGAGGGAATACAACGCAAGCTCAAGAGGTAGCACACAGCCGCAGCAGCTCAGTCTGAGCCCTCCTCGCGCTGCACCGCCGCATTTCGGCGGGACAACCCGTCGCCGTCCTGGAAGCGAGCCCGGCGGCGAGGTGGTTGGTCTTAACCACCATTGCTGGTGCTTTCGCTGGCAGAGGAGCCGCTGCCGCTGGATGAGCCACGGCCGTCACCAAGGGCAAGTCCACCTGCAGCCTCGTCACGACGGTCGCCAAAGTCGAGCCCGTCGTCGCCGTTGCTATCTTCGGGGCAGCACCCTGCGTGGCGACCGTCCGCCCCAAACACCATCACGAAGAGGGTCGCGGCGCCATCATACTTGAAGTGGAGGGTGCATCGCCTGCCCAAGACACGTGCACGCGCAAACGTCTGCCAACTGCGGGCCAGGGCCACGTTGCTCGCAGCAGAGACCTCCACCGCAACCCACGAGGCCTTGCTGCAGTAGCCATCGGCCTGCAACCAGAGGTCGTCAAGACCCCCGGCCCGTAGCTCATGGGCAAAGGAGCGTGGCAATTGGGGCCAGGGACCGGCAGACTCTCCGAGCACATGACGAACTCCGGGAGCACCTTCGACAAATGGAAACCTGGATGTGGAGGTCGGGCAACCATGGCACGCCTTCCCGCGGCAGGGGGCTGCCTCGACGTGAGCGGTCCCTAGTGAGGGAAGAGGTGCCATCAAGGCTGCCCAGGGCGGCGTCGATCCCAGAAGAACTACGCCCATGACCCTGAAGCACCGCTGCAGGGGTAGCGACATGCTTGCGGGGGCGGCTCCGCCCCCTCTTGAGCGGCGGCAAGTCAGATCCCTCCTAGCGAGCTTTCCCTTTCTCTACGGCAGAGAACCTCTTCGTTAGTGCCATGGAGGCTGCAACAAGAGGGCGAAGAAGGGAGGAAGAAGAAGAGGCGGGCGACAAGAAGATGGAGATGAGCAATGGGGGGTTTCACCCTCTCCTCATTTATAGCCTGGAGGAGGCATACCGCCGGCCTCCACAATCTCACGTAATGATGATTTTTCTATGCATGTAGCAGGGTCTAGTCAAGTCGGGCGGTAGCTGAGGCAGCATGGGGAAGAGGAGACGCCCACGTCCAATCAAGTCGCCACGCGTCGACCAAGGCCGCATGCGATTGGGGCCCATGGTGCTTCACCCTTGGGCCTGAGGGCTACTGTCAGTGTTCTGGGAACGGGGATACCCAGACTTGCCTGCCTGCGGCCCGTGGCGTGCCTCCATCGGCGGCCTGGTACGGCACAGCTTCATCAACCGCAACTCAAGACCCTCGCGAGGGTCCAAACCTCGTGAGGCGGACAATAGCAAGACCTCCCTGGGGGCGGCCTCTCTAGGTTGGCTCCTGAGGAGCGGAGATATCTATGCAAGGTGCACCTCGCGAGGTTCACGTGACGTGAGCCATGACGTCCAAGGCTAGGCGGGCACCAGCGGGCGCAGTTTACCAGTTTCCCCTTTGGTGCTAGGGGGACAGGTTCACGCGCGGTGTCCCGAGGAATCAAGCAAAGGTTTCCATATCGGTGCAACAAGACCAAGGACCGTTGGCGCGGTAGAATGGAGATCATCGTGGAGCCCGGTGCGGCGTCACCACCAGAGCCTTTGGCAGGCGAAGACTACTTTTGTCAGGATAGCTTCTACTAGCTGTCCCCCTTCAAATTTGTCCGTTGTGGGATCCCTTCCCACCAATATTTGGGAAGAGGACCAAGGCCGCTATAAATAGGACCTAGCCACCACCATAGAAGGGATTGGACCCATTCCACCATACACACACCACAAGCTCATTTGAGCCCAAGAACACCTCTCCTCCGAAGGCTATTCGTCCCCTCTAGTAGTTCATCCTTAGCCCCACGAGGCAATCTACCACACACACTGGAGTAGGGTATTACACCGCAAGGTGGCCCGAACCAGTATAATCCTTTGTGTCCCTTGTTCTTTGAGTTCGTCGAGCTAGGCTGTCGAATCGTAGGCGAGCGCGCTGGGGGGAGAGTGTTCTTCGTGCGCACCCCAGAGTTCGAACCTCTCAACAGTTTGCGGAACCCGAAATCCGACAGTAGGCGACGTGCAATAATAGCTCCTAGGCTATAAGTGTTATTGTTGTATAGTGCATGGCATAAGACGGCGAAATCAAGGGAGACTACAAGCAAACACTAAGCGATAAATAGAGCAAAGTAGTGCACAGAAGGAGACTACAAGCTAGTGGCAGTGACACTCGATACCCCTCTCTCATCTCCCACTGACAGAGTATGATAAAAGTCCTTTAACTCCGCAGGTCTAGGTTCTCTTATTTACCCGTCAGAAGGAATGAAGCATATGTCACAAAAATCAGTGTGTGGTATTTGATGGGTCTCAGAATATAAGTTAAATTGCACCTCAGGGGGATTATTCATACTAAAAAAATGAAATTTTTGCACAAAGGAATTTGTAAGGAGATGGTATTGTTCACACTCAACTGCGATGAACTCGGTGAGGCCGGCATTACCAGCAAATTGTGCGAACTCTTGACAGATTCTGGCTCCATCCATGAATGGGTTGTACGGCCATTCACACGGCCACACCTCGGCCATTCTCTGGGTGCGGAGGTCATTGTTCGATGACTCCCCAATAATTACCTTGGAGTTCTTCTTGGAAGCAAACTTCCTAAAGAAACCCATCTTATTCCTATAAATAAAATTCTGAAATTTTTAGTCCACAAAAAGTTTGTCAACAAAACTTCACAAGATTGATAGCAACTACTCATAGGGATGTATAGAGGCCATTTTGAGGATTCAAACTACTTAGAACTCTAACAATTCAACATGCAAGCTCATGTACATCAGCACCAGGAGTAGCTAATTATTGAAAAATATAAACAACTAAAGCAAAAACTAATTTGAGCAATGGGGGAGTCACATACTAGGTAGCAATCCCCCCAAAACAGTTTCGGAAATGGAGCTTCGAACAAAGAGGTCGAAATCCATGGGTTTGAGCGTAAGAACACGAGGGAGAGAGCAATGGTGATTTTTCTCTGGAGGTAGGGGATAACTTGGGCTCAAGAGATAGGCAAGGGGGCCCACGTGGGGACCACAACCCATTAGGGCGCGCCTGGGGCTGCTGGCACACCGGTGGGTTGTGCCCACCTAGTGCGCCCCCCTCTAATGTTATTTGCACTAAAAATTCAAAAAAAATCAGGAATAAATCTTGTTTAATTTTCAGGGTATTCTGAGCACTTTTATTTTTCAACCATTTTTTATTGCACATGAGAAATAGAAAATAGGACAAGCATGGCATTTTATTTTATTAAACAAAGCAAAATAGTTAACAAAAGGTAGGGATAGAGAGTTGTGCTCACTAGATTCCTCGACTTCATACCTCTCAAAAATGATTAATTAATAAGGTTGATCAACTCTTATTAACATCCACTTACAATTAGCATGAGAACGAAGAATTTTCCTAAAACACAAAGTTACCTCAACGGGTGTCGGTGTATTTGGATCGACACCTATGGGATCACAAGAATCCCTACTACGGTTGCGGGGCGCGGGGTTGAGGGAAGAGCGGATCTAACAGTCAGGACACGGTTCCTTTACCTAGGTTTGGGCCGCAAAGATGCGTAAAACCCTACTCCTGCTTTGGTGAATTATCTGTTTGTGTTCTTCAGCTAGTGAGGAGCTCCAAAAGAGTCGTGAGGAGTTCTAAAAAGCCGAATCCTCCTCCTGGTCGCGTCGGGCCTCCTTTTATAGGGAAAAGGGGTTGCCACAGTGGCACACAGGAGGTGGAAAGGGTACAGTGATGCGAGGTTATCCCTCGCATTACAGGACAAGGTGCATTTAATGCACCCAGCTTAGGTGTCCTTGCTTTATTGGGGACGGGGGGAGACGTCCGTCTTGTCCGTCGCCGCCCCTCCTCGTGTTGACACGCGCCCTGGCCAGCGACGCCTGAGATGCCATGTAGGCAGACAGGCAGCTGAGGTGGCGCAACGGTGGGTCTCCACGAAGATCTGTGGGTTGCCACGCAGGAGCCTGTCCAACTGGTTCGGTCGGCAGCTGCGTGGGTCGGTGGAAACCCAGTTGGTGCGGGCCTGATGGTGGCCCCGTGGGTGTCCTCGGCAAGGGCCTTGCCGGGGCCCCGGCAAGGGTCTTGCTGTGGCGCCTGCTGTCATCCCCGGCAAGGTACTTGCCGGGGGCCTTGTGGTTCTCCTTGGCTGGAATCCCGCCAAGGGTCGTCGTCTTATTAACCTGCATCTGATCTTGAATGTCTTCACAAAGATCTACATGCCACCACGGGGATATCTCCTGAATCCTCGCCCCATGGGGGCGGTGGACTCAAGGGTGATTCGCTCCGTAGGCGCGGTGCGAGCTGCTGCGGCAAGGGTCTTGCCGGGGCTGCCAGAGCCGGCCCCGGCAAGGATCTTGCCGGGGGAAGCCGCTTCATCCCTTTGCTCTTCGTGGTCTTGTTCTTGGCGTCGCTAAAGTCTCCATCGAGCTTCAGTCTTGCCCCGGCTCGCCTCCCTCGCCATGCTTGGTGCGGGGGCGCCGTGGCTCAGACTGCCCGTGCACAGTCATAGGGGTACAAAAGGTGTACCCCTCTTTTTGTACACCGACAGGAGCCCCCGGGCCTGGGCCACACATAAGCGCGACACGTTGTTGGGCCAGGCCCAGAACGGTGCGTGGGCAGGCGGGGTGGTTTTCACCGTGGTAAAATTTCCGCGCGCTACGCCTCCCACGACCCGCGCGCGTGGCGCGGGGTGGAGGGGCGTGCGTGACGTGGGCGGCATGCGTGGGGCGGTTTCCGCAGGAATGCGTCACGTCGCAGTAAATGCGAAAGGAGGCGGCCCGCGTTTTCCCCATAAAAAGGAATAACCGCGAGCGCGCTGCTCACTTCCTCCATTTTCCTCGCGCCTCTTCCAATCTCAGAGCCGCTGTTCCCTTTCTTCCTTCCTTCCGAAGCCTTCGTCGTCGCCCGCCGCTGTTGCTTCACCATCTCCTGCCCTCAACCTTCCCGTTCAGCCGCCATGGCGTCCAAACCCGCCATGGGCAAAGGGGCGGCCAAGGGTGTCGGGCCTGCGGCGCCACCGGAGGGCGTGTATACGGGGGATCGGACAAAGGCCGCTATCTTCATCCCGTCGTCGGTCGATGTCTTCGAGCTCTGGGCTGCTTTCAAAGTCTTGTGGGGGGCGGAGACGGGGGATCGGGCGAAGGACTTGGGCCATCCGGCGACGCGCGTTGTTCCAGCCGCTTGCGCCCCGCACGGCTCAAATCGGTACCCCTTCTTTGTTGATTACTTCTATTGCAGGTTGTGTCCTCCCTTCTCCGATTTCTTCTGCGACATCATGCACACCTTTGGATTCCGTCTTTTGGATTTCACCCCAAATGCGGTGGCGTGCATGGCTTTCTTCGCGCACCTCTGCGAGGGATTTGTCGGAGTGTAGCCCAACACGGCGCTCTTCCGCCACTACTTCACCCCTCGGATCCAGCCGGGAGGCGCGGTCTCTGGATGCATCGCCTGGATCCCGAGACCCAAGGTGGTGTACCCGGAGGGCGCCGTGAAGGAGAGGTGCGACGAATGGCGCGGCCGGTGGTGCTGGATTGAGGAAGACGAGCTGCCAGCATTCTGCAGGGTCCGCCGGACGCCGCCGGTCCGCGGCAGCGATTGGAGCGATGTCGACGCCGCCGACGGGAGGCTCACCGTTGCCTTCACCAGGATCAATCGACTTGTCCAGGACGGACTCACCCTCGAGATGATCAGGGCGGATTTCATTCGCCGTCGGATCGCTCCACTGCACAAGAAGGGGAGGCTAGCCTGGCTCTTCAGGAACCCGGCCGACGTCATACGGCTCCGCCCTGGCCTCAACCACAACCTCACAGTGATGGGACACGCCCATTTCTGTCAGCGGCTCTTCCAGCTGGATGTGAGTCATGGTGGTGAGGTCGAGCGGGCCGGCAAGGCCGCGAAGGCTGCCGCGAAGGCCGGCAAGGCCGTCAAGGGGCAGTTTTTCAGGCTGCCAGCGGGAGTGGTCCCGCTGTGCAACAATTCACGCCGGTCCTAGATCGTCGCCATGATGCCGGAGTGCAGCGCGCACGGCCCCGTCCCGAGCTGGCAGGAGCCGGAGGACGAGGTCGTGCAGCAGTTCTTCGACACTCTGGTCGAGGTGTGCGTCAATCCTGACGCCGAGCGGTGGCTCGTCAGGGACACCAACCCGGTGGAGCTGGACTACATCGCCGCCAGGGTGAGGGAGGCGCAGCTCATCAGGGAGGCCGGCAGCGCCGGAGGTATGGAGGACCAGGACGCCGCGGCTGCGGAGGAGGAGGAGTTCGCCTAGTGGGCGGCGGCTGCTGGAGAGGCTAGCAGCGCCAGCACCGGGGCTCCACTGGTTGAGGACGCGGCCGACGAGTCGTCGTCGGAGGAGGATGTGGCGGCTGGCCCGGCGCCAGCCAGGGGAAGAGGACGAGTCTTGCGGAGGGCCTGCTCCGGCGAGCCGGTCCGGCCCGGCAAGACTGCGCAGCCTCAATTGGCCCTGGAGGGGTCCGCGCGCCTCACGAGGGCCATGGCGGCGAAGAGGTCGACGAAGGCCGCCGAGAAGAAGAAAGCGGCAGCTCCCTCTCCGTCAAGGCGCGCACAAACTCCGCTCCCTTCTTTGCCTACCCCGGCAGACATTGATTCGGAGGGTGACGCGGAGCTCCCCTTAGACCTCGGGCCCCTCAGCCCGAAGAGGAAGAGGAAGACGGCAGAGGAGGAGGAGATGGACGACGAGTAAGTATTCCATTCTTTATCGTCATCCCCATCTCTCTTGATCACGCCACTCATCTTGACTTGTTCTTGCTTCTTCAGGGACGCAGAGACGTTGGCCCAGAGGGTGAAGAGGACCAAGGCTTCGGCGAGCGGCCAGCCCCCTGCCGGGGCTACAGAGACACCATTGGTGGTGTTGAGCAGCTCCGACGGTAGCCCCTGGCACAACCCCCAAGGTAAGTCCGCCAACCTTTTCTCGCTTGACATGCAGTAGGCATTGGATGCTAAAGGTGCTGACCTTGCCGGTTCTGTAGGACGGGAGCAGCAGCAGGAGGAGCCGCAGGGGGCTACTCCCAACCCACCACCCCCATCGACTACGCCGCCACGAGGGGCGTCCCCGGCAAAGGCACCAGGCATGGAGCCCACACGCATGGAGGAGGAGGGGAACTTGGGCGCTGGTGGTCCGGCCCCAGCGTCCGACGCCGACGGGGAGGGAACTTCCCCCTCACAGCCCGACGCTGGTGAGTCGCTTGCCTTTTGTCTTTGCTTTTCCCTTGCGCTTTTTCTTGACTTCATTATCCTCGTCATGGCCCAGGCCCTCCTTCAACGGATGCGGAGGACGTGGACGCCGTCATCAAGGAGGTTGCCGAGGAGGCCGCCAAGGGCGCCACCGGGGCCGCCGCGGATAAGGCTGCTGAGGATGCTGCCAAGGGTGCCGCCGACGGTGCCGGCGGTGGGCCTGCCGGGGAGGCCGGCAACGCCACAGCCGAGGAAGAGGCGATTTACGATCAGCCTTCTTCCTCCGCGATCTCGGGCCCCGGCAGGTATCTGAAGGTGGGCGACAACCTCTTCGTCCATCTTGCCGGGGCGTCGAGCCCCCGGGCGCCTGCCGGAGGGGAAATCTTCAATGGCGATGTGCTTGCTGCCGCCGGGCTCGAGGTCGTCGACGAACAGGGTGCCGGTGGCGACGGCTCTCCAGAGGGACAGCTCTTCCGGGCCATGGGGGCAACTTCCGGAAGCTCCAGGCGCTCTAGCGTGCCCGTCTAGACAAGGTTAAGTCCAGGGCGGCAGCAGTGGACGACGCGGAGGCGGACTTCCAGGTGCGCGTTGCTGAGGCGCAAACCTGGTTCCACCAGTCCCGCGAGGAGCAGAGGGCCTTCCAGGAAGAACTGGCCAAGCGTAATGCGGAGCTCATCATGAAGATGGCCGACATCGAGAAGGCCCAGGAAGAGGCAGCGAGCTTCGCTTCCGCGGCGGAGGCTGCCCGGAACCAGCATCAAGCCGCCCTCGATTCCCAGGAGGAAGACCTCTCCGTGCGTGAGGCGAAGCTTGCCGCAACGATCCGCGGCAAGGATGAGGTGCTCGAGACTCTTGTCGAGCGGCGGCCCCGTGAGTTGGGGCGGAGGCACAAAGAGGCACTAGATGCCCAGGCTCTGGCCCACGCCGGCAAGGTGCAAGAGCTGGAGGTGGAGTGGGATAGGCTGAACGAGCAGGCCCTCAGGTTGTCCGACGAGAAGAACATGCTCAACTCCGCCTTGACAGAGGCGCAGGGAGCGATCATCAGTAGGGCTGGGAGCTCTCCGAGGCGCAAAACTCCATCAGAGATCTCAGGCTGAGGCTGGAGAATCTCGAGAAGGTGTTGGCGGAGAGCTCCGCTCGGGAGGAGGCCTTGGCCAAGAGCCTGGAGGAGGAGAAGCAGCTGCGGGCGGACGAGGGCGCCTCTCACCAAGAATACGTGGTGGAGGAGAACAGGTGGATCAGCCGGCTGGAGGACATCGCTGGCAGGGTTACCTCACAGCTGGCCCTCATGGGGATGCCAAACGTGAGGTATGCCCCTGAATGGAGCGGGTCCGTCAACGCCAAGCTGACCCTGTTCTTCGAGGGCGTCCTCAGCGCCTTGGCTGATCTTCACTCCAACAGAACGGCCACGCTCGCCGCGGAGGCCCGCCGGCTCTGCCGGGGAGTCATGACCAAGGTCCTCACCAAGGTGGCGTTCTCGAACCCCGCCCTCGACTTCGAAGCCGCTATGGACAGCTTGCCGGAGGATGCCGACCTCACGACGCTCAAGGGGCGCATTAAGCATGTCATCAGCCGCATCGACGAAATCAAGAGGGTGGAGGGCCAGCGTCGGGATTAAGCATCCCGTTCTTCCTTGCCGCTGCGGGTTCATGCCCAAGACAAATTTTATCTTTAGTTAGAACCGCAGCGATGGCATGATGTAATATAACTTTGAAATATCTTCATAATCATGCATGTTATTTTCCTGTTTGCTGCCTCCTTGTGTTTCCACCCTACGTTAACTGGGTAGGCTTGCCGGCGCGAAATACCCAAGGCGGCGTCTTGGGAACGGGTCCCCATTGGCCTGCCAGGTGAGCGTGCTGCCGGGTCTGCCACCTTGCCGCTCTCAACGCAGCCGCTCGAACTATCGAGTTTGACTCGAGTCAGAGTCAAGAGCTTTGTCAATTGTGGAAGGGTCTGCCACCTTGCCGCTCTCAACGCAGCCGCTCGAACTGTCGAGTTTGACTCGAGTCAGAGTCGAGAGCTTGTCAATTGCGGAAGGCTACCCTACCGTTTCAAACGCAGCCGTCTAAACAATTGAGCTGACTCGAAACAGAACAAAGGCGTTGCCGATCGGGAAGGGCCCCATCCGCGTGCAAGTTTCTTTTTGCACAAAGAATGACAGCTCCGAGGATAATAACTTTAAATAATAGGGTAGAAATATCCAAAGTTTGATGTAACTTAGCTTTTATTTGCAATTGCTCGAGCGCAGGTCTTCTGGCCTCCTCAAAGGGCCACGGTGACGAGAGAGCGTCGGGCCGACCACTAGAGCCGATTCCCACAACTGCGCCCCCTACCTGGCGCGCCAAAGATGTCGGTGTATTTGGATCGACACCTATGGGATCACAAGAATCCCTACTACAGTTGCGGGGCACGGGGTTGAGGGAAGAGCGGATCTAGCAGTCAGGACACGGTTCCTTTACCCAGGTTCGGGCCGCAAAGATGCGTAAAACCGTACTCTTGCTTTGGTGGATTATCTGTTTGTGTTCTTCAGCTAGTGAGGAGCTCCAAAAGAGTCGTGAGGAGTTCTAAAAAGCCGAATCCTCCTCCTGGTCGCCTCGGGCCTCCTTTTATAGGGAAAAGGGGTTGCCACAGTGGCACACAGGAGGTGGAAAGGGTATAGTGATGCGAGGTTATCCCTCGCATTACAGGACAAGGTGCATTTAATGCACCCAGCTTAGGTGTCCTTGCTTTATCGGGGATGGGGGGAGACGTCCGTCTTGTCCGTCGCCGCCCATCCTCGTGTTGACACGTGCCCTGGCCAGCGGCGCCTGAGGTGCCATGTAGGCAGACATGCAGCTGAGGTGGCGCAACGGTGGGTCTCCACGAAGATCTGTGGGTTGCAACGCATGAGCCTGTTCAGCTGGTTGGGTCGGCAGCTGTGTGGGTCGGTGGAAACCAAGTTGGTGCGGGCCTGACGGTGGCCCCGTGGGTGTCCTCAGCAAGAGCCTTGCCGGGGCCCCGGCAAGGGTCTTGCCGTGGCGCCTGTTGTCATCCCCGGCAACGTACTTGCCGGGGGCCTTGTGGTTCTCCTTGGATGGAATCCCGCCAAGGGTCGTCGTCTTCTTAACCTGCATCTGATCTTGAATGTCTTCACAAAGATCTGCATACCACCACGGGGATATCTCCCGAATCCTCGCCCCATGGGGGCGGTGGACTCAAGGGTGATTCGCTCCGTAGGCGTGAGGCGAGCTGCTGCGGCTAGGGTCTTGCCGGGGCTGCCACAGCCGGCCCCGGCAAGGATCTTGCCGGGGGAAGCCGCTTCGTCCCTTTGCTCTTCGTGGTCTTGTTCTTGGCGTCGCTCCTGTCTCCATTGAGCTTTAGTCTTGCCCCGGCTCGCCTCCCTCGCCATGCTTGGTGCGGGGGCGCCGTGGCTCAGACTGCCCGTGCACAATCATAGGGGTACAAAAAGTGTGCCCCTCTTTTTGTACACCGACAACGGGGATATGCACATCCCGAACAATAAGTATTTCATATTTCTTTTTGGCAATAGGTAGAGGGATCTAAAAACTATGTGGCACCCCGGATCAGAGCGACCGTTTTACCTTGCATTGCCAGCCCAGAGACCTTGTCTTCTGGCAACACACAACATCTTGGTACAGAAAACAACCGCTTTATTGATGCTAGCGGACGATAGTTTTACATTACAACGAGTAGCGAGGCCAAGCGGCATACACGGTGTGGCTGGACAATATGTACATTAATTAGTGAACATAAAAGGCCGCGGACATAAAACTACGCAGCAGCGGAACGACTTCGTAGCGGAACTCCATCACACAGGGACACCGATGTGGATACGGTCTAGACTCGGACGGCACTCCTTTCCAGCGAAATTTTCCTGAAATATGGCATGACACGCCAGGTTAGTACATTGAATGTACTTGCAACCTTACAACAAACAAAATCATAATGACAAACAATATCATGATAATTAATCAGTTGTTAAAAATGCAGCACCATATATGAATATACATACAACTAACATGTTGTGTTCATGCTCTTGTGAAAACAGACCCTCGGTCTGACTTACCCATAGTGATTTTCTTAAACTCTAAACTTGTTCATTGCAATAGGACATAAATCATGATCTTTCCGGCGATTAGAACCCTGACCATACTTGGTCTCCAATCATCTCGGTGGCTCTTCCATCATTATTAAAATACAAACATTCATAACTTAGCGAGCAAAATTTTATTTTATGTTGACCCATGGTGTGACTTACTTTCGAGCGTGTCTGTGACCGTGGACTCGGCTATCGATAGATTAATTACACTCTGCAGAGGTAGTGCACTGTACCCACACCACGGAACCCATGGCCTCGCTTTCCCATTCGGGTGGACGAACGGCGTTCCTACAAAACTCTTCCATTGCCATGACACTCCCCAGGCCACTCCGACTCATTTCCCCACTAGAACAGTCCTGGGTGGCCTTGTGCCTACCAAAGGCACACCGACCACCGTCATGGCCAAACAGCAATTGTCCCAAACGGGGACTCGGTACCATAAACTTAACAACGGGCACACAAGGTTATGTCTGCTTACCGGGCCAGGGTACTGCATGCCCATAACCTTCCCTATTTGGAGGTACCAACAAGAGGCATGACAACGCACCGAATAAAGACCCTCCCATAAAGGCAAATGTGGTTGCATTGGGAAAAACTCGATTCAGTGGCACCATGACCCGGTCAACAATTTATTCAAGTTGAATTATTAAC
Source organism: Secale cereale (assembly GCA_902687465.1). Taxonomy (NCBI): domain Eukaryota; kingdom Viridiplantae; phylum Streptophyta; class Magnoliopsida; order Poales; family Poaceae; genus Secale; species Secale cereale. The sequence goes on from LR738715.1 coordinate 694,648,128, forward strand.
AGTTTCAACTTAAAGAAAATAAATAACCGGTGTCATAAAATGCCATGGAATGCAACATACCAAATGCATTACAAAAATAATTAGGTCAACTTTACTTTACTAAATATAAGCATCACAACTTCAATATTATTCTGGTTATGATTTACTTTCAATTAAAAACAAAACATATTCTAGCAAACTTTTTATCATCACTCTTATGTAAAAGAAAATAACTTCACATAGCTATTTATATGCATATCCATAATAGTTCACAATGATTCAAACTTTCTTCTAGCTATCTTACTAACTTAAACCAAATTCCAACTTTCTGTAAACTAAATGAAACAACTAAATACAGCAACCAACGGAAAGTATTTAACAAAAATAATTCATATGTATAAATTTAATCATTTATTCAAGTTGGAAAATCACAAATATTGAAATGGCACTATGAAAATGTTGTTGTGGCTTGCCTTAGTACAAATGAGGTTCACAAGCCTCCTGGTGATCCTCAAGACAAGCTTCACCTTCTGAAAATAATTAAAAGTATAAAAAGAAAATATCAAGAATCATTCAAAAATTCACCAGAAAATCTACACAGCACCAAATAGTCCCTTTTTGGTGTGTTGCAAGATTTCTTCACAAAGAACACAATGCAAAAAGAATCAAGTCATTTGGACTTATGGTTAATAACTTATTGCATTTTGAAGTTCTCTGTAATATATTTAAATTTGGAATTTAAATAAACAGACTGAAAGGGGGGGTGACGTCGAAGGCGTAAAAGCCCAGGGTCCCACCACTTGTACCGCTTCGCGCGGGTACAGAGAGGCTGACTAGCGGGCCCCGCTAGTCAGGTGAGGGGGGAGAGGGAAAAGATGAGGGGCGGCCACGGTCTCGCCGGAGCGCACGCGGGCGACACGAGGTCCTAGCCAAGATGGGAGGGATAGATCGATAGAGGAGGTCGAGGCGCACCTGCCCGTACACATAGAGTAGCTAGGGGTGGTCAGACGGCTTCGGAAATGAGCTCGCAGGCGGAGGCAGGACTGGGTGGTCGCTGGAGTTGAAGAAGACGGCGAGCAACGGCGACTCCGGCAGCTCCAACTAGGTGGAATGGCACCACCAGAGAGTGGCGGAGGCTCTGGTACGGTCGCCCTGGCCTGAGAGGGTATGGAGCTACCGCGACGACCCGAGGAGATCACCGGTGAGCTCGAGCTCGGTGACGGCGGCCTGTGGCCTGCCCGGCCGGGCCACGGGGTTCTACGCAGTCGGGGTAAGTGTGGGAATGGAGCTGGTGCTCGGGCAGGCTGGGAGGGGGCCTATATATAGGCGAGCCGAGAGGGGGGATCGAGGCTCTGCCGGCGACACATGGACGCTGCGCCTGGCGATGAGTGGCATCAGTGACAGGTGGAAGAAGGCGACGGGGTTCACGCGGGAGCTGTGGACGGACAGAGACGAGCACAGGGGCGCTGGAGTGGCGACGAGCACAGTGCGCACCGCACTGTTGCCTTGGCCGGACCGCGCCCGTGCTCGTTGCGGCGAGCTCCTGTGTCGGCGAGTGCCAGGGGCACTGTAGAAATCAAGACGAAGATGGTGGCGCGGGTTGGCAAGCTCTGGCGGGCGCGGAAGCAAGCACGCGCTCAATAGAGCGCTCAGCGGCATCCAGAGCGCGCCGACAAGCAGTCATGGCATGGTGGACATGCGTGGTCACCGCGCGAACTTTGCCTATTGGCTTACTTGGTGCCAAAAATTATGTCTGGCATGTTGTTTGTGGTAGATAGGAGAGTTACCCATGGTTTGTTTGTTTCCAGATGCGGTAGAAAGAAAATCACACGTCTGGTAAGTTTCTGGACAGAAACTTTGAGAGTTTACTGAGGTAAATTGGCTAGGAGTTGGAAGTTGTGCTTTGGAGGCTAGTCCTAAGTTACTAACGTAAAGATGCACAAGGAGTTTCAGAAGCAATGGAGCAAGTAAAATGGTAGTTGTTGTACAAACTACCATTTCTGTCCAGGATAGAAAAGAATGTTTGTAGCAAAAATATCCCAAAAAGTTATGCAATATTTTTGCTCAGAAATGTGCCCTAGGGTCCAAAGAATATTTATGAATTTCCTCAGATTTTTGTGGGCTAGAAAAATAGGGGTTGCTTTGGAGCACAAAGGGCTTAACTAGGGTTTTGGAGGGAAAAGTGAATATTTTTCAATAAAGAAAAATATTCCAATAATTATATTGGAGTGAACCAGAGAGAAAAGATGATTTGAGATGGATATGAGGCACTTGGGTGAAAGCCAAGGGTACCCAAGTGTGTAAGTTCATATGAAAGATTCAAAAATCCCAAGGTTCAAAATAAATTCAAATAAAACTCAGACAAATAAAAGAGGGCAAAAAATCAGGCTGTCACAAACCTCCCCCACTTCAAATGAATCTCGTCCTCGAGATTTGGTTTCTTGGGAAAACCATTTCCGATAATACGTCTGTAGGAATTCTTCTTGTTCCCAGGTTGCTTCTGACTCGGTGTGATGCTCCCACTGGACCTTATAAAACTTCCTTACTTTACTGTGAGTGACCCTTTTCATCTGATCCACAATTTTTAATGGTCTTTCTTCATACGTTAAATCCTTTGCCAATTCTATGTCGGTCATGGCAGTCCTTTTCTCAGGCGGTGTTTTGCACCGCCTCAACTGTGAGACGTGAACACGTTGTGCACATCGGACAATTCCGGGGGCAATTCCAACTGATAAGCAACGGTGCCCACTGGAGAAATAACGGGGAAGGGGCCAACAAATCTGGGTGCCAACTTTCCGCGAGTCTGGAAACTCTTGACTCCTTTCGTAGGAGTGACTCAGAGGTATACGTGTTCTCCAGGTTCAAAACTGAGCTGTCGGTGTTTTGCATTGTAATAGCTCTTTTGTCGAGATTTGGCCAATTGTAATCTATCTCTGATTTCCTTGACTTGTTTCTCAGCTTCCATCATGAGGTCCGTTCCGAAGATATGGCTATCCCCAGTCTGAGACCAATTTAACGGGGTACGACACTTGCGGCCATATAAAGCTTCATACGGTGACATCTTTAGACTGGTTTGGAAACTGTTGTTGTAGGAGAACTCGGCGTAAGGCAGACAATCTTCCAATTTCAATCCTTGGGCCAAGACACAAGCTCGCAGCATATCTTTAAGTATTTGGTTGACCCACTCTGTTTCTCCATTAGTCTGAGGATGATAGGCTGTGCTATATTTCAGGGCTGTCGCCAAGGCTTGATGGAGACGTGTCCAGAAAGCGGATGTAAAAAGTGAACCTCGGTCGGAAGTAATGGTCGAGGTACTCCATGTAGACTGACTATTCTGGACACATACAGTTGTGCAAGTTTGTCTGCTCAATATGTGGTCTTGACCGGGATAAAATGAGATACCTTGGTTAGAGTGTCCACTATGACCCATATTGCATCGTTGGATCGCTAGGTCTTGGTGATACGTTCAAAACGTATCTATAATTTTTGCTTGCTCCATGCCACTTTTGGGTGATATTGCTATGATATTCATACACTTCCATACACTTTTGATCATATTTGGACTAACTAACTAATCCAGTGCACCCCAGTGCTAGTTTCTGTTTTCGGCTGTTTTTTTATTTCAGGTTTTCACGTTTCGAGAACTGCCCAGAAAAATCCATAAAAATTATATAAAAAATCAGCGATCCGGAAACAACACTGCGTCCGAAGGGCAGCCTGGGGGGGGGGGCACCAGGTCTCCAGGCGCCCTGGCGGCGCACCCCCCCTGGGCCGCGCCGGGGGGGCGCCTGGGCCCTCCGAGGCTCCCCCGATGCCCTACTTTGGCATATATTTAAAGGGTCCTCCGTAACCCTCAGAAAAAGAACTCTTTTCGCGATCCCATCTCTGTTCCGCCGCCGCCGCCGCTTCCAAGATCGGGAGCACCAGGAGAACTCTTCCCGGCACCCTACCGGAGGGGAGGATCACCACCGGGAGCTTCTCCACCACCATGGACGCCTCCCGGATGACTCGTGAGTAGTCTCCCTTGGACCATGAGTCCATGACCAGTAGCTATGTGATGTTCTCCTCCCGTTCTTGTGCTTCACTAATTAGTCCTCGTGAGCTGCCCTACATGATCGAGGCACCTATGTAATCCTTATGCTGTTGCTATGTTGAGTTTGCTGGGATCCGATGGATTATGAGATTATGTTCAGATTGATCTTGAGTAATATATTTGATTCACCTCTTTTATATTTTAGTTCATAAGTAATTCTTGCATGTTCTCCGTTGTTATTTATTGCTTTGGCCGAGTAATAGGTAGTGACTCCAAGAGGGAACGTTATGCTCGATTGTGGGTTCATGCCCCTCGATGACTAGCTTGAGTGACAGAAACATGAGTCTAGGGGATGTGCTGTTGCCACAAGGGGGAAAACAACGGTGCTTGTGCCCGCGGGTGCAAGGATTGTTTACTTTACGCAAAGTTCTTTTAATGCAGTTGTCTGTTGCATTGAGTTTACACTATGGGTCGGACTCGCAACTTAATACCAGCGAGATGTTCTGGATAGATATCTCAAGGTGGATGATTAGTAGTAGATATTGATGGATTTCGGTCTACTTACTTTGGTGTACCGCCCATGCTTTGAACCTCAACCTTTCTTGCAATGTAGTCAGCATTGGTTTGCGTTCGTGGTCCTGTCAATTGCCCAGCTGTAATTTGTTTACCTCACATAGCTGTTTTATCGTCTTTTGGGAGAGAGACATCACTAGTGAACATCATGAGACTCCGGTCCATATTACCATCATTGATCACATCCACTATTTACTTTTCGCTATTTACTTACTACTGCAAAACACTATCTATCACTACTATCATTGCTTTTAATCCTTTGTGAACTACAAGGCCTGAGAGATTGACAACCTCTCTGTACTTGTTGGGAGCAAAGTTATTTGTATCTGTGTGCAGGTCCACGTTGATTGCTACTAATCTGGCGCCGTAGCAATTGACACCTACTTGTTGAACCTAGGAGTCTCTGGGGATTCGATCCTTGGTATCTTTGCTAAGGGAAAACACTTCTACTTACTGCATCTTACACCTTCCACTTGGGGTAACCAACGAGGGGTTCGAGGCCCATTAAGGAGTATTTTCTGGCGCCGTTGCCGGGGACTCCACTCTTCAGGATAGGGGAGTTGCATGCTATCTTTTACCTTTGCTTTTTAGTCTTGTTAGTTTACCTTTCATTTTTGCTTTAGTACCTTTTTATCGAAAATCACAAAAATAGTTATCTTGCTTGCTTGCTACTATGGGTTCCACCGAGAACACCAAGTTGTGTGACTTCACTAGTCACAACAACGATGAATTTATCAGCACACCTATTACTACACCTGCCACTTCAACACCTTCTTATGAAATTAAACCTGCTTTACTGAACTTAGTTATGAAAGAACAATTCTCCGGTGCTGGAGATGATGCTGCTTTACACTTGAACAATTTTGTTGAACTTTGTGATATGCAAAAGTACCAAGAAATAGATGGTAATATTGTTAAGCTTAAGCTTTTTCCTTTCTCTTTGAGAGGAGGAGCTAAAATTTGGTTTCAGTCTTTGCCTAGAAATAGCATAGATTCATGGGACAAGTGCAAAGATGCTTTTATTGGAGAATACTATCCACCTGCTAAAATTATCCAACTTAGAAGTAACATAATGAATTTTAAACAATTGGATAATGAACACGTTTCCCAAGCTTGGGAACGTATGAAATCTCTTATCAAGAACTGCCCTACTCACGGTTTGACTACTTGGATGGTTATCCAAACTTTTTATGCAGGCTTGAAATTTACCTCGCGGAACTTGTTAGATTCGGCCGCGGGAGGAACTTTTATGTCAACTACACTTGGTGCTGCCACGAAGCTTCTCGATGAGATGATGACCAACTATTCCCAATGGCACACCGAACGCGCTCCAACAGGTAGGAAGGTAAACTCTGTCGAGGAGATTTCCTCCCTCAATGAAAAAGTTGACTTGATCATGTCTCTACTTTCGAAGCAATCTACTGTTGATCCTCGTGATGTTCCTTTAAATTCTTTGATTGCTCAAGAACAAGTAGATGTTAACTTTATCTCTAGAAACAATTTTAACAACAATGCTTATAGGAGTAACTTTGGTAGCAATCCTAGACCGTTCCCCTCTAACTCTTATGGGAACAACAATGCTTATCCTAGTACCAAGAACTCCAATATTGAACTAGAGACCATGCTTAGAGATTTCATCACTACCGAAAAAGTCTTTAATAAGAATGTAGAAGAGAAACTACATAAACTAGATGATCTTTCTTTTAAAGTAGACCACTTAGCCAATGAGGTAAAATTGCTAAAAATTGAAACTTCTCCTCTTAAGGAGAGGGAAGTCATCTATTAATGCTACTCAAGTGCAAATTAATGAAAACTTTAGGATGATGGCTAAACTTAAAGAGAGATGGGCTAGAGAAAGGGAGGAAGAGGAAAGAATTAAGAGCCTTCCTACCCACCACACTGTTGCTACTATCCAAGTTATTGAGGATGTTCACACTCTTAGCACCCAATGTACTCCTGGTCCCAATGGACCTATTAATGGTGATGCTATAACTATAGAAACTACCAAACAAGTGAACCTTAAGGACACCACTACCACTTTACTTGATGCTCGTGACCTTGATTTTGATAATTGCACTCTTACAGAAGTTATTGATTTCCTTCACAAGATGTCTAGAGATCCCCGCACTAGCACGCTTAACCATGCCTTCACAGAGCATATCACTAATGCTCTCATCAAAGCTAGGGAGGAGAAACTTAGAGTAGAAGCCTCCATACCTAGAAAGCTAGAAGATGGTTGGGATCCTATGGTAAAAATTAATTTGAATGACTTCTCTTGTTATGCATTATGTGATGTTGGTGCTAGTACCTCTGTTATGCCCAAAAGGATATATGATATGCTTAAATTGAAACCTTATGATTCTTGTTCTTTTGGTGTTCGTCTCGTTGATTCTTCCATAAAGAAACCTTTGGGGAGGATCGACGATGTTCTTATTGTTGTCAATGATAATTATGTGCCCGTTGATTTCACTATTATGGATATTGAATGTGATCCTTCATGTCCAATTATTTTGGGACGTCCCTTTTTGCGCATCGTTGGTGCTGTCATTGACATGAAAGAGGGTAATATAAAATTTCAGTTTCATCTCAAGAAAGGGATGGAACACTTCCCTCGAAAGAAGATCAAGTTACCTTTTGAGTCCGTTGTACGGGCTAGTTATTCTTTTACTCTTGATAAAACTTGATCTATGCATTATGCCTAGCTTAAAGGCATAAAAGAAAGCGCTTTTGGGAGGCAGCCCACATGAATAAATTTTTTGCTTTTGTTGTGTCTTGATATTGTTTACTGCTGTAGCATCATCATTGTATCTTTGCTTTTCATATTTGTGCCAAGTATAGCCTCCGATTGCTAGAAAGTTCAAAAGTTGTGAGGTGCTGTCCAGGAAACAGATTCTGTCCTTGGATAGAAAAATTCGTATAAAATCACCAGATCATCTTTTGGTCTGAATTTTTTCGACAGTGTTCTCTATATAATTGTATTTCGTGCGTCAGTTCTGAGTTTTTTGATTTGAGTTGCAGAAGTATCCCGAACAGATCAATTACTGCCTGCTGTTCTGTTTTTCACAGATTCTGTCCTGTTTTGCCCTACCTTCACTTTGCAAATCAAGAACTTGCTTTTTCTTTGCAAAAACCTTTTGGCAATCTTGAGAAACAGTAGAACTTCAAGAATATCATTATTTCCAGCAAGGTATAATTATTTTATTAAGGGTACTAACCTCGCTAATCAGATTATGATGAGTTATGGATGAAGGGAGTTTTCAAGTGTGCGAGGGAAGATGATAAAAAGATTCAGGAGTGTCAAGCGCTCAAGCTTGGGGATGCCCCCGTGCACCCCAAGAAATATTCAAAGAGACTCAAGCGTCTAAGCTTGGGGATGCCCCCGTGCATCCCCTTCTCCATCAACATTATCAGTTCGTCTTTCGTTCCGCTATATTTTTATCACTTCATGTGTTATGTGCTATGCTTGGAGCGTCTTGCTTTTAGTTTTCTTTTTAGTTTTTCATAACGAGTCGGAACTCAGCATTCCTTTATGTGGGAGAGAAACACGCTCCACTTCTACCTAGAACATAACATTGAATTTTCATGTCTATCTTTGCTGTGTGTGTTCTTTATCTTTTAATAGCTACTATCATGCTCTGCTCTCAGTATTCATGCTTATCTTTTCAAGAGCTTTTATTTAGTTGGTTGCTTGAACTCTCTTTAATTACCATGCTCACCTTATTAAGAGAGTTTGCTTCCGTTGCATTGGTTAATGTGTCTATGATAAAGATGCTACTTGCATGATGGTGCTTAGTAGTTCAGGTTTTCTTATGGTTAATCTCAAATAGCTGGGGGGCTCCCAATGTGTTATTGGAGTACCAACTTGGTTTGTTTGCCTATGATGTCGTATGGTTTAGTAATACCTTCCTTCGAGAATTTATTTTGATTGACTTGGCGTATGCTCACGCATATTCAAGACTATAAAGAAAGTCTGTCAAGCCTTGATGATCTTTTACTTCTGAGTAGCGATAAAACTACCATGCCTGATTCAATATTGCTTTGTCGCTCTGCATGATTATGACCGTCATTGCTCTCTTAGTTGGTCGCTCCCAGCCTTTTTGCTAACCTCCACCTGTACTAAGCAAACTAACCATGCAATACATAGCTCATGGGAAAGTAGCCTAAAAACTATTGTGGTAAAGAATATGTTGCTTATGTATCTTATTTCTTATAAGTTGCTTGCTGAGCGGTAACCATGTTTCTGGGGACGCCATCAACTGTCACACTTTCGTTGAATATCATGTGAGTTGCTATGCATGTTCGTCTTGTCTGAAGTAAGGGTGATTTGTCGTGGGTTGAATTAATATGCATATTGTTAGAGAAGAACATTGGGCCGCCAACCAAAGCCATGCATCATGGTGGAAGTTTTAGCTTGGACTTTAATCCTCAATCTCTTATGAGAATATGCTTATGCACTAAAGAGGAGTCCATCATCTATTTTCTATGTTATCCCGGTATGGATGTCCTCAAGTTGAGATCTATCAAAAACGAGAGATCAAATGCGATTTATCTCCTTGGACCTTTGTACAGGTGGCATAGAGGTACCCCTTTGTGACACTTGGTTGAAACATATGCAATGCAATGATAACCCAGGGGAATCCGAGCTAATTAGGACAAGGAGCGAGCACTATTGGTATTCGATGCATGAGGCTTGCAACTTATAGGATGTTTTATGCATGACACATATGAAGTACTACTACCGTTGACACAATTTCTTCCATGTTTTCAAAATAAAAAGCTCTAGCACTTAACCATTCCTTTACCTTTATGTTGAAGCACCAACTACTGAGAGCATGATTGCCATTCTGAGTGTAATGTGCATTGTCCCAAAGTAGCATTGTCTTTTGCATGATTGTGATATCGTTTATTCTGACATAATTGTATCTAGTCATCACTTAAACCTTGAAGGTGCCCCTGCATTTATGTTTTGCATCACTAAAGGGGGCAAGCTAGATATCACTTTATCATTTTTGCACATCATGTTCATTGCAAATCTTTTTGATGTTTCAGTTTCATATTGTAAAACTTTCAGTCATTTGTGATTTCCTCTTGAGGCAACTTAATTACTTTAGAATCATTGTCTCAGTAAGCTTTTGTCATATGACTATGAAAAAGTCCTATATGGTTAATAGCATGTCACCACAGAAATTATTCTTGTTATCATTTACCTACTCGAGGACGAGCAGGAATTAAGCTTGGGGATGTTGATACGTCCAAAACGTATCTATAATTTCTACTTGCTCCATGCCACTTTTGGGTGATATTGCTATGATATTCATACACTTCCATACACTTTTGATCATATTTGGACTAACTTACTAATCCAGTGCACCCCAGTGCCAGTTTCTGTTTTCGGCTGTTTTTGTATTTCAGGTTTTCACGTTTCGAGAACTGCCCAGAAAAATTATATAAAAAATCAGCGATCAGGAAACAACACTGCGTCCGAAGGGCAGCCTGGGGGGGCCACCAGGGCTCCAGGCGCCCTGGCGGCGCCCCCCCCCCCTTAGGCCGCGCCGGGGGGGCGCCTGGGCCCCCCGAGGCTCCCCCGATGCCCTACTCTGGCATATATTTAAAGGGTCCTCCGTAACCCTCAGAAAAAGAACTCTTTTCGCGATCCCATCTCTGTTCCGCCGCCGCCGCCGCTTCCAAGATCGGGAGCACCAGGAGAACTCTTCCCGGCACCCTGCCGGAGGGGAGGATCACCACCGGGAGCTTCTCCACCACCATGGACGCCTCCCGGATGACTCGTGAGTAGTCTCCCTTGGACCATGAGTCCATGACCAGTAGCTATGTCATGTTATCCTCCCGTTCTTGTGCTTCACTAATTAATCCTCGTGAGCTGCCCTACATGATCGAGGCACCTATGTAATCCTTATGTTGTTGCTATGTTGAGTTTGCTGGGATCCGATGGATTATGAGATTATGTTCAGATTGATCTTGAGTAATATATTTGATTCACCTCTTTTATATTTTAGTTCATAAGTAATTCTTGCATGTTCTCCGTTGTTATTTATTGCTTTGGCCGAGTAATAGGTAGTGACTCCAAGAGGGAACGTTATGCTCGATTGTGGGTTCATGCCCCTCGATGACTAGCTTGAGTGATAGAAACATGAGTCTAGGGGATGTGATGTTGCCACAAGGGGGAAAACAACGGTCCTTGTGCCCGCGGGTGCAAGGATTGTTTACTTTACGCAAAGTTCTTTTAATGCAGTTGTCTGTTGCATTGATTTTACACTATGGGTGGGACTCGCAACTTAATACCAGCGAGATGTTCTGGATAGATATCTCAAGGTGGATGATTAGTAGTAGATATTGATGGATTTCGGTCTACTTATTTTGGCGTACCGCCCATGCTTTGAACCTCAACCTTTCTTGCAATGTAGTCAGCATTGGTTTGCGTTCGTGGTCATGTCAAATGCCCAGCTGTAATTTGTTTACCTCACATAGCTGTTTTATCGTCTTTTGGGAGAGAGACATCACTAGTGAACATCATGAGACTCCGGTCCATATTACCATCATTGATCACATCCACTATTTACTTTTCGCTATTTACTTACTATTGCAAAACACTATCTATCACTACTATCATTGCTTTTAATCCTTTGTGAACTACAAGGCCGGAGAGATTGACAACCTCTCTGTACTCGTTGGGAGCAAAGTTATTTGTATCTGCGTGCAGGTCCACGTTGATTGCTACTAATCTGGCGTCGTAGCAGTTGACACCTACTTGTTGAACCTAGGAGTCTCTGGGGATTTGATCCTTGGTATCTTTGCTAAGGCAAAACACTTCTACTTACTGCATCTTACACCTTCCACTTGGGGTAACCAACGAGGGGTTCAAGGCCCATCACTTGGGTAGTCCCATGATGAAATCCATGCATACGTCATCCCATTTCCATTGTGAGACTGGTAGCGGTTGAAGAAGTCCGACTGGCTTCTGGTGTTCTGCCTTTACTTTGTTGCATATGTTGCAACAAGCTACAAAATAGGCAATGTCTTTCTTCATTCCATCCCACCAGAATATTTGACGAAGGTCTTCATACATTTTTGTACTCCAAGGGTGAATAGAGTATGAGGATTTGTGTGCTTCTGAAAAGATTTTCTTTTTCAAGTCCGACTGATTTGGTACACAAATCCTTCCACGAAATCGGAGAGTCCCAAAGTGATCCCTTGAAAAATCGGAGTTACATCCTGCCAGCATATTTTTGGCATGCTTTTGTAGGACAGGATCATCTGGCTGGGCCTTGCGGATTTCTTCTTCAAATGTGGGGGTAACTTCCAAAATATTAGCGAGACAAGCCTCAACGATGTTCAGATGGAGTTGAGTAATCTCCTCTTGAAGTTTAGTGGGCAAAGATTTTAATATGACGTTTAAGCTGGCCGGCTTTCGACTGAGTGCATCAGCCACCACGTTGGCTTTACCCGGGTGGTAATTTATTCCAAGATCATAATCCTTAACTAGCTCAAGCCACCTTCGCTGACGGAGATTTAAATCTGGCTGAGTAAATATATACTTGAGACTTTTGTGATCGGTAAAAATTTGGCACTTTTCCCCGATGAGATAATGCCTCCATATTTTGAGAGCATGCACCACCGCGACCAATTCCATATCATGAGTAGGGTAATTTTCTTCGTGCGGTCGCAGCTGTCATGATGCATATGCCACTACCTTACCGTCTTGCATGAGTACGCAACCAAGTCCTTGTATGGATGCGTCACAGTATACATCAAAACTGCGATAGATGTCTGGAAGAGTTAATACGGGTGCGGTGGTCAGCCGTTTCTTTAGCTCACTGAAACTTTTCTCACAGTCGTTCGTCCATTCAAACTTCTTGTCCTTTTTGAGTAGCTCTGTCATGGGTTTGGCAATCTTGGAGAATCCTTCAATGAAGCGATGGTAATATCCAGCCAGTCCAAGGAAACTCCTAATCTGAGACACAGTTGTGGGTGGCAACCAATTAAGCACATCTTTTACCTTGCTTGGGTCTACGGCTATACCCTCGGCAGATACCACGTGTCCAAGAAACCCTACTTGTTTGAGCCAAAACTCACATTTGCTGAATTTGGAGTAAAGCTGATGGTCGCGGAGTCGTTGTAACACCGCTCAGAGATGTTCTTTGTGACCCCTTCACTTTTTGAATATATAAGCATGTCATTGATAAAGACCACCACGAACTTATCGATGAAGTCCATGAATACTTTATTCATCATGTGCATGAAGAATGCAGGGGCATTGGTGAGACCGAAGGACATAACTGTATATTCGTAAAGACCGTATCGAGTGGAGAATGTGATCTTAGGAATATCTTCCTTTTTAATCTTAAGCTGATGGTATCCGGTCCGTAAGTCAATCTTGGAGAATACCTTGGCCCCAGTGAGTTGATCGAACAAGTCATCAATTCTTGGTAGTGGATATTTGTTTTTGATGGTGACATCATTCAGCTAACGATAATCCACACACATGCAGAGGCTACCATCCTTCTTGCTTACAAAAAGTGCAGGCGATCCCCAGGGTGAGGAACTGGGACGGATGTACCCTTTCTGGAGCATTTCATCGAGCTGCTTCTTTAATTCCACTAGTTCTGATGAGGGCATCCTGTAGTACTTCTTGTATAACGGTGCGGTTACGGGTACCAGATCTATTGCAAACTCAAGCTCTCGGTCTGGCGGCATGCCTGGCGGTTCTTCTGGAAATACATCAGGAAATTCACTAACCACAGGAATTAATTCCAATTCAGCCACAGCGGTGCATATCATTCCCTTCTTTGGTATGCTTCTGCGGGAATAGAATTTTGTAACCTGCCCTTTTTGACTGGTCAGAGTGACTTCTCGGGTCGCGCCGTTTATGCATACCTGATATTGGGTCAGCCAATTCATGCCCAAAATAACATCCAATTGTACTGACTCGATGAGTATCAAGGAAGTTGGAAAGCTTATCCCGTTGATATTGATTTCCAAGTCACGGCAGACCAGATTGCTCTTGATTAAAGATCCCGGGGTTTGTACCAGCATATTTTTGCCCAAAAGAGAACAAGAAAATTTGTTTTGGGCAAAAAAAACTCCAAGAAAAAAAAGAGTGGGAAGCCCCTGAGTCAAATAAAATTATTGCAGGTATGCTATTAACAGAAAACATACCAATGACTACTTCGGGGTTTTCTTGGGCTTCATCTGCGGAGAGGTGAAGGACGTGTCCGACGATGTTTTGCTGGTTCAGGTATGACCCCATGAAGTTGACTTGTTGCCGGAATAAGGCGTTCGTCTTGCTGTTCTTGGGGCACTGCCTGGCATAGTGTTCATTTGGCCCACAACTGAAACAAGAATTGTTGCGCTGACCCTCCTCGTGTACTGGGTTGGTGACAACATTCTTGACGTGGGTAGTTGTCTTGTTAACATTCTGTTGCCAATTGGGCTTGTATTCCACCTGAGTTTGCTGCCAGGTTCGAGCTTGCTGCACTGGTTGCCCTTCTTTCTTTGGTTCAAACTTGCGCTTGTGATCGTTATTAGCAGGTCGGTTGTCCAATACGAGCTTGTGTTCTTTTTCCGCAATGAAAGCTTTATTCACCAAAGTTTGGAAGTCTGGAAAATCGAGCATGCTGATAGTGCACCTGAGTTGCGAGTTTAATCCTCCAATAAATCTGTCAATCTTTCTTTCTTCAGTGGCCACGTCATAGAGGGAGTAACGAGCCAGATGGTTGAATTTTTGCAAATATTCTCCCACAGATAGATTTCCTTGGGTGAGTGCAAGAAATTCTCACTGCTTGGTTTTCATAATTCCAGTAGGGATGTGATATTTTTGGAACTGGTCCTTGAATTTTGTCCAGGTGAGTTCTTCATCAGCAGGCCACATGGCTTTTGCATTTTCCCACCATATGGCAGCAGCGCCTTCAAGATAGTGAGTTGCATATGGAACTTTGTCCTCTTCTGCAGTACGGGCAATCTCAAGCTTCCTCTCAATTGTTCTCAACCAATCGTCGGCATCCAAAGGGTCAACAGCCTGACTGAAACTGGGAGGCTGAGTTCTCTGAAAATCTGATAGATTGGAGTAATGATCGTTCTGATGTCCATTCTGACCAACCATAGCTTGAACACTTTTTAATATCTCAAGCAAATCATTACTTCTTCTTTCCTCAAACATACGCAGAATTTGCTCTGTGGTAGGCGGATTTGGCGGTGGAGGCGGTGGTATGTACGGCTCGTTGGAGTGTCCTGCCTGTCGAGCGGAGCGACGAACAGGAACATCCTCGTGAGCGCTTCTACTGTTGCCTCCCCGCATCACCCTATTATGGATTTTTTCCAAGACAACGCAATCGAGATGAGAAACATTCAAAAGAAAGTACTTGGGGAATGCCAGCAACAAAACTCGAGGGAAAACAAAATTGCAAAGAAATAAAGCGAGTAAAAGAAACACAACTTCAGCATAATTATACAGGGACGCATACATGAAAAGTAATTAACATGTCCGGTTCCACTACACTCATACATGAAACGAAACATCATGACTCGTACAGCTACATTCATACATCAGTCTGAAAACTGCGAATACTCTGGAGCTCTACTGCTCTGCGGGTGATGCGGGGTCCTCTCCTGAAGTGGACTCAGATCCTGAACTGGTGAGGTTAACTGAAATCTCTGGGTTAAAGGTAACACGATGACGCTGCTTCGGAGGCTCTCCTTCCGGGGCGGGAGTAGGGTGGATCATAGGGGCTACAGGGGTAGTGAGAAGTGATATCCACTCAGCAGCCGCAGTAAGATGAGTTATGGTCGAGGCGCCCGAGCTACTGGGAGGGGTTACTGGTGAAATAGGGGAAACGGAACTGGGGATGTAAGGGGTAAATCCCATGGAGGCGGGAATGGTGACAGACCTAGTAGTGGCTAAGGCAATATGAGTGTTAGTCAACTCGCGAGCCAGCTCGTGGATCATGAGGTAGCTAGCAGTAATATAATGGGAAAGATGGCTAGCAATACTATCAGACTCCGGATCAATCTCAGGGAAATGAACACGACCGTTGTCGTGCAGAGAAGGATAGTATTGCAAACCTGGGTGGTTCTGCATGCAGACCTCGCTGTGACGAAGCTCAACAAGGATCTCGAATGCAGCAAATTGGACGGCCTGCGAAGTGGTAGAAGCATAACCGCTCCGAGAGGTACGAGTGTAAGAGCTGCAGTTAGAATTGACGCGCAGAGTCACCACTGCCTGATATTCATAAATTGAGTCTGCTAGACGCTCCAGGTACACACGATAAACTGGGTCGTCTCCATGAGGGTACAGCCGACGCCACACGTTGCGAAGGAGGTGCGGTGACGTGTACGGCATCAGCTGCAACTGGCACGGATACGGCACTGGAGCCATCTACACTCACAACCATCATAGGGTTAGCATAAAAATAATACAACTATATGTAAAGTAATAACCAGCTATACAGACTACCGGCACTCATCTTAGACGCGTATCTGGCGTTTAGTTCGCACGTCTTAGTCTAACGCATCCTACAGTCAGCGCGGCTCTGATACCAAGCGTTGTGGCACCCAAGATCAGAGCGACCGGTTTACCTTGCATTGCCAGCCCAGAGACCTTGTCTTCTGGCAACACACAACATCTTGGTACAGAAAACAACCGCTTTATTCATGCTAGCAGACCATAGTTTTACATTACAACGAGTAGCGAGGCCAAGCGGCACACACGGTGTGGCTGGACAATATGTACATTATTTAATGAACATAAAAGGCCTCGGTCATAAAACTATGCAGCAGCGGAACGACTTCGTAGAGGAACTCCATCTCACAGGGACACCAATGTTGATACGGTCTAGACTCAAATGGCACTCCTTTCCAGCGAAACTTTCCTGAAATCTGGCATGATAGGCCAGGTCAGTACATTGAATGTACTTGCAAGCTTACAACAAAGAAAATCATAATGACAAACAATATCATGATAATTAATCAGTTGTTAAAAATGCAGCACCATATATGAATATACATAGAACTAACATGTTGTGTTCATGCTCTTGTGAAAACATACCCTCGGTCTGACTTACCCATAGTGATTTTTCTTAAACTCTAAACTTGTTCATTGCAACAGGACAACAATCGTGATCTTTCCGGCGATGACAACCCTAACCATACTTGGTATCAAATCATCTCGGTGGCTCTTCCATCATTATTACAGTACAAAAATTCATAACTTAGTGAGCAAAATTTTATTTTATGTTGACCCATGGTGTGACTTACTTTCGAGTGTGTCTGTGACCGTGGACTCGGCTATCGATAGACTAATTACACTCTGCAGAGGTAGTGCACTGTACCCACACCACAGAACCCATGGCCTCGCTTTCCCATTCGGGTGGACCAACGATGTTCCGACAAAACTCTTCCATTGCCATGGCACTTCCCCGGCCACTCCGACTCATTTCCCCACTGGAACAGTCTTGGGTGGCCCTGTGCCTACCAAAGGCACACCGACCACCGTCGTGGCCAAACAGCAATTGTCCCAAACGGGGACTCGGTACCATAAACTTAACAACGGGTACACAAGGTTATGTTTGCTTACCGGGCCAAGGTACTGCATTCCCTTAACCTTCCCTATTTGGAGGTACCGACAAGAGGCATGACAACGGACCGAATAAAGACCTTCCCATAAAGGCAAATGTGGTTGCACAAGGAAAAGCTCGATTCAATGGCACCATGACCTGGTCAACAATTTATTCAAGTTGAATTATTAACAGTTTCAACTTAAAGAAAATAAATAACCGGTGTCATAAAATTCCATGGAATGCAACATACCAAATGCATTAAAAAATAACTGGGTCAACTTTACTTTACTAAATATAAGCATCACAACTTCAATATTATTCTAGTTGGGATTTACTTTCAATTAAAAACAGAACATATTCTAGCAAACTTTTTATCATAACTCTTATGTAAAAGAAAATAACTTCACATAGCTATTTATATGCATATCCATAATAGTTCTCAATGATCCAAACTTTCTTTTAGCTATCTTAATAACTTAAACCAAATTCCAACTTTCTGTAAACTAAAAGAAACAACTAAATACAGCAACCAACAGAAAGTATTTAACAAAACTAATTCGTATGAATAAATTAAATCATTTATTCAAGTTGGAAAATCACAAATATTGAAATGGCACTACGAAAATGTTGATGTGGCTTGCCTTAGTGCAAATGAGGTTCACAAGCCTCCTGGTGATCCTCAAGACAAGCTTCACCTTCTGAAAATAAAAAAAGTACAAAAAGAAAATATCAAGAATCATTCAAAAATTCACCAGAAGATCTACACAGCACCAAATAGTCTCATTTTTTGTGCGCTGCAAGATTTCTTCACAAAGAACACAATGCAAAAAAGAATCAAGTCATTTGGACTTATGGTTAAAAAGTTATTGCAGTTTGAAGTTCTCTGGAATATATTTAAATTTAGAATTTAAATAAACAGACTGAAAGGGGGGTGACGTCGAAGGCGTAAAAGCCCAGGGCTCCACCACTTGTATCGCTTCGCGCGGGTACAGAGAGGCTGACTAGCGGGCCCCGCTAGTCAGGTGATGGGGAGAGAACGAGAAGAGCAGGGGCGGCCGTGGCCTCGCTGGAGCGCACGCCGGCGACGCGAGCTCCTAGCCAAGACGGGAGGGATAGATCGATAGAGGAGGTAGAGGCGCACCTGCCCATACCCGCAGAGTAGCTAGGGGTGGTCGGACGGCGTCGGAAATGAGCTCGCAGGCGGAGGCAGGACGGGGTGGTCGCCGGAGTTGAAGAAGACGGCGAGCAACAACGACTCCAGCAGCTCCAACTAGGTGGAATGGCACCGCCAGAGAGTGGCGGAGGCTCTGGAAAGGTCGCCCTGGCCTGAGAGGGTCTGGACATACCGCGACGACCCAAGGGGATCGCCGGTGAGCTCGAGCTCGGGGACGTCTGCCTGTGGCCTGCCCGGCTGGGCCACGGGGTTTTACGCAGTCGGGGTAAGTGTGGGAATGGAGCTGGTGCTCAGGAAGGCTGGGAGGGGGCCTATATATAGGCGAGCCGAGAGGGGGGGATCGGGGCTCCGCCGCGACACCTGGACGCTGCGCACGGCGATGAGTGCCGTCAGTGAGAGGGGAAAGAAGGCGACGGGGTTCACGCGAGAGCTGTGGACGGACGGAGACGAGCACAGGGGTGCTGGAGTGTCGACGAGCACAGTGTGCACCGCACGCTTGCCTTGGCCGGACCGCGCCCGTGCTCGCTACGGCGAGCACCGGCGTTGGCGAGTGCCAGGAGGGCGCTGTAGAGATCAAGACGAAGATGGTGGTGCGGGTTGGCAAGCTCTGGCAGGCGCGGAAGCAAGCACACACTCAACAGAGTGCTCGGTAGCATCCAGAGCGCGCCGATAAGCAGCCATGGAATGGTGCACACGCGTGGTCACCACGAGAATTTGTCTACTGGCTTACTTGGTGCCAAAAATTATGTCTGGCGTGTTGTTCGTGGTAGATAGGAGAGTTACCCATGGTTGGTTTGTTTCCAAACGCAGTAGAAAGAAAATCACACGTCTGGTAAGTTTCCGAATAGAAACTTTGAGAGTTTACTGCGGTAAATTGGCTAGGAGTTGGAGGCTGTGCTTTGGAGGCTAGTCCTAAGTTTCTAAGGTAAATATGCACAAGGAGTTTCAGAAGCAATGGAGCAAGTAAAATGGTAGTTGCTGTAGAAACTACCATTTCTGTCCAGAATAGAAAAGAATTTTTGTAGCAAAAATATCCCAAAAAGTGATGCAATATTTTTGCTCAGGAATGTGTCCTAGGGTCCAAAGAATATTTGTGAATATCCTCAGATTTTTGTGGGCTAGAAAAATAGGGGTTGCTTTGGAGCACAAAGGGCTTAACTAGGGTTTTGGAGGGAAAAGCGAATATTTTTCAATAAAGAAAAATATTACAATAATTATATTAGAGTGAACCAGAGGGAAAAGATGATTTGAGATGGATATGAGGCACTTGGGTGAAAGCCAAGGGTACCCAAGTGTTTAAGTCCATATGAAAGATTCAAAAATCCCAAGGTTCAAAATAAATTCAAATAAAACTCAGGCAAATAAAAGAGGGCAAAAAATCAGGTTGTCACAAACTCCCAATAACAAGTGTTGGAGAATTTTTAATAACATTAATATCATTCACTTGGAATTATTTCTTCGCGAAGTGCACTAGGTGCTCATTACCATTGACATGAAAACTGACCTTGCTTTTATTGCAATCATAACAGCCCCTGTAGTATTCAAAAAGGGTCTACCAAGAATAATCGACATGTTGTCATCCTCGGGCATCTCAAGTATAACAAAGTATGTTAAAATAGTAACATTAGCAACAACAACGGGCACATCCTCATAAATACCGATATGTATAGCAGTGGATTTATCGGCCATTACCGGTATGAGCTTGTTCAAATCAAGTCTTTTATATAAAGAGAAAGGCATAACACTAACACCAGCTCCCAAATCACACAAGGCAGTTTTCACATAATTCCTTTTTATGGAGCAAGGTATAGTTGGTATTCCAGGATCTCCAAGTTTTTTGGGAACTCCATCCTTAAAAGAATAATTAGAAAGCATGGTGGAGATTTCAGCTTTCGGTATTGTTGTTTTATTAGTGATGATGTCTTTCATGTATTTTGCATAAGGAGCCATCTTTAAAATACCAGTCAAGCGGGTGCGCAAAAAGACTGGCTTAAGCATTTCAGCAAAGCATTCAAATTCTTCATCATCTTTCTTCTTAGTTGTTTTAGGTGGAAAGGGCATGGGTTTTTGTACCCATGGTTATGTTTCCTTTCCATGTTTTCTAGGAACAAAGTATTTTTTCTCATATCTTTTATTTTTAGGCTGTGGGTTATTAAGATCAACAGCGGGCTCTATCTCAACATCATTACCAGGTTGTTTATCATTGTCTGGTTGAGTGTCTTTATGAACATCATCATTATCTTTTTGATTATCACTAGATGAATCTCCATTACCAAATTAAGTTTCAGCATCAGAGATGGAGACATCATTATTGTTTTCAGGAGGTTTTCCAGGTTCACTAGAGGTGTGCAAAGTCCTATCATTTTTCTTTTTCTTTCTAGAGGGACTAGGTGCACTAGTGTTAAGTCTTTGTGAATCTTGTTCAATTCTCCTTGGGTGTCCCTCAGAGTAAAGTGGTTCCTGAGTCTTTTTACCTCCTCTAGTTGCTACTCTAATAGCAAAATCATTTATATTATTATTCATTCCATTTAGCAGTTCTTTCTGAGATTGAGCAACTTGTTCTAATTGAGTTTGAACCATAGAGGCATGTTTTCCCACACCCCTAACATCATTAGAGATTCTAAATAACAAGTAACTCAAGCAAGCAATCATATCAGAGTTGCATTTCAATTGTTTCATGACATTGGCATTGAAGTGATCTTGTTTTCTAATATAATTATCAAACTCATAAAGGCATTGACTATGATTTTTATTGTAGGGGATATCACTTTCATCAAATTCCATTAAACAATTTACCTCTACAACCTTTGATGGTGGTATGTCAAGTCCATGTATCTCTTCAATAGGTGGTAAATTCTTGGCATCCTCTCCTTTAATACCATTTTCCTTAATACTTTTCTTTGCCTCTTGCATATCTTTGGGACTAAGATATAAGATACCCCTCTTCTTCGAAGTGTGTTTAGGCAGTGGTTCAGGAAGTGTCCAATCGCCATAATTCTTCAATAAATTATTCAATAATCCCCCAGCTTGTTCAACAGTTCTTTCCCTGAAAACACAACCAGCACAACTATCTAGGAAATCCCTAGAAGCATTGGTTAGTCCATTATAGAAGATATCAAGTATTTCATTTTTCTTAAGTTTATGATTAGGCAAAGCATTAAGCAATTGGAGAAGCCTCCCCGCAAACTTGTGGGAGACTCTCTTCTTCAATTTGCACAGAGTTAAATATTTCCTGCAAGGCAGCTTGTTTCTTATGAGCAGGGAAATATTTTTCAGAGAAGTAATAAATCATATCATGGGGACTACGCACACAACTAGGAGTAAGCGTATTGTACCAAGCTATAGCATCACCCGTAATGAAAACGGAAACAATTTGAGGATATAATAAAAGCGGGTTTTTTCATCATGAGCAAAAAGGGTGGCTATATCATTTAGTTTAGTGAGATGTGCCACTACGGTTTCAGTTTCATAGCCATGGAAAGGATCAGATGCTACCAAAGTAATTAACTCTGGGTCGACATGGAATTCATAATACTTATCAGCAACACAAATAGGTGTAGTAGCAAACTTAGGATCACATTTCATTCTAGCATTCAAAGATTTTTCTTTTAGTTTGCATAATAATTTCTTAAGATCATCTCTATCATTGCAAGCAAGTCTCTAGCTGTCTCCTCATCCATAACATAACCTTCTGGTACTTTTGGCAATTCATATCTAGGATGGCTAGATCTAATAGGTGTTTCAAGATTTTCAGTTTCAAGTACTTCATCAGTTTCAGTATTCCCAATATCTTTAAGTCTAGCAAGTTGTTCATCAAGTAGTTCACCTAATGGTACAGTCTCAACAAGCAAAGTACTAGCATCATCATAAGCATCATTTATAACATCATTCATAGCAGAAGTAGCATCATCAATAACTTGCGACATATCAGGATTAGTAACAGATTATGGTGTTCCAAGCTTACCAATAACTGAAGGAGAATCAAGTGCAGAGCTAGATGGCAATTCCTTACCTCCCCTCATCTTTGAGGAAAAGACCGTAGTTCTTTCATACTTCAGATTCTTCATAGTCATAGATAGATAATAATCTCAAGTAACTCAACAAATATAGCTATGGTCCCCAACAACGGCGCCAGAAAAAGGTCTTGATAACCCACAAGTATAGGGGATCGGAACAGTTTTCGAGGGTGGAGTGTTCAACCCAAATTTATAGATTCGACACAAGGGGAGCCAAAGAATATTTGCAAGTATTAGCAACTGAGTTTCCAATTTAGCCACACCTGGAGATTAATTATCTGCATCAAAGTGATCAGTAGCATAGTAGTATGAGAGCATCTCTAGCCGCGCCCCCAACAGGCCCTCCCCAGGCGTTTTTGCCGCGCCGGCGCCGAAAAAATGGCCCAGTCGTGCCCCAGAAGCCCGTTTTTCGCTGGCTCGGGCTAAAACTGGTGTCGGCGGACCCATGCCAAACCCAGCGCCCTGGGGGCGCCTGGGGAGCCAGCACAAGCGAAAAAGGCGCGTGGGTCCGCCCTCTCGGCGACTCGAGGGCCTCTTCCCGCCATTTCTTGCCGCTTTTCCCCCGCTTCCCTCCCGCTTGCTCGCCTTCCTCCCGCCATTCCCTCCCTTCCTCCAGCCAAACTCCCTCCCGCTCGCCTTCCAGTCGGCCGCCATGCCACCGAGGAAGTACGCCATGCCAAGCGCGGCGGCAACCGCGACCGGCACCGTGGCCCAGCCGAAGCAGAGGAAGCCGAGGGCGCCACCATCCAAGCCACCGGGCATGTCAAACGCCGAGTGGAGGGCGGAAGTTCAGCGATGCAATGCAGTCACCATCGACCGGCGGAACAGGGCCATCTCCAAGAAGGCCCGCGACAACGTGGCGCGCACGGCTGTGCGTGCCTCCTCATTGGCGGACCACGCGGGGATGATGAATCCACCCAGTAGCCACGCCCAGTACGCGCCCTGGGGACAGCAAGGCGTCGGTTCTCCGCAGCCATGGGGATCGCCGTCGCCCGGCTACGCCGACGGCGACGCGCGCGGTGGGTTCAACCCAAACGTGACCTTCCCCCATGGCCACTCGGCGACGTGCACACCCTCGCCCGCCTTCGCCGGCGTGCAGTACCCTCCACGTTTACAAGCGCATTGATAAGTGCGAGAAGTGGGCGGAAGTACGGCGCACCCTCGACAAGGCCAAGGAGAAATACAAGCCGGACGCAACGACTCCGAGCGCGTCAGAGGGGCGGCCGGCCGGCCACAAAGGGGCCAAGAAGGGGAAACAAGCCGATGCTGCTACCGCGCGAGTGCAGGAGTCCATCGAGCATTGCCTCGCCGATGCACAAGCTCGGGCCGTCCTGCGTGAAGAGAAAACTGCGGCCCGGTGGTCGTCGTTGATGACGAACAGCGCCATCAAGCTCGACCTGTTCCAAACCAACGTCGACCTGCTCCGGACCAACGTCGCCGCGAAGAAGAGGAACACCGACATGGCTTTTCTGATGGGCGGGGCGGACATGCTCCAGAGCAACGACGAGCAGCTCAAGGCGTGGTACATGGTGGAGCGCGGCCTCATCCTGAACCAGCTGCAGACGACGCCAACTCCCGCGCCCACGACCACACCGACGCCAAGCCCGAATGATGACGCCTCCATGTCGCCGCCCAGCAGTACTGAAGTCGCGCCGACACCGCCCTACACCGAAGCAGCTCCGACACCGCCGAGCCCGCGCATGCCGACTCCGCCAATGCCTGGAGCCGACCCCGCCGAGTGATTCGTTGTGCACGTGAACTTGCGGCGCTCTATTTTTGTAATGCCAGACTACATCCGATCGCCGGATTTGTGGCGTCTTTTGTGAGCGGCAACGACCAAGTTCAAATTTCCCGCATCCTGGGGCCGGCGCATGGGGGCGTGACTGGGAGCTAGGTCGCCCCCAGGGGCCGAGCTAGCGCCGGTTCGCCCCCAGGCCGCTCTTTTTAGGCGCCCTGGGGGGCCGAAGGGCTGGAGATGCTCTGATAGTTTTGATAGTAGCGGTAGCAGTAATAGTAACGGTAACAGTGATAGCAATGATTTTGTAGCAGTAGTAATAGTAATAGCAGCAGTATTAACTTAGCAAGATCAATATGTAGGAAATTCGTAGGCATTGGATTAGTAATTTTTTGGATGATGTTCATCATATAACAGTCATAACCTAGGGCGATACAAGACTAGCTCCAGTTCATAAATATAATGTAGGCATGTATTCCGTAAATAGTCATACATGCTTATGGAAAGAACTTGTATGACATCTTTTGTCATACCCTCATGTGGAAGCGGGGTCCAAAAGGAAAGTAAGGGATATTAAGGCCTCCTTTTAATAGAGTACCGGAACAAAGCATTAGCACATAGTGAATACATGAACTCCTCAAACTAAGATCATCACTGGAAAGTTTCCCGAATATTGTCACTCCGGCGTTTGTGGATCATAACACATAGGAGGTGAATATGACTTGCAAGATCGGATCCAGAACATAGATATAACGGTGTAAACATAAACGGTTCAGATCTGAATTCATGGCACCTTGGCCAAAAATGACAAGCATTAACTATGGCAAAATCACAACAACATCAATCTCCGAACATAATGGATACTAGGGATCAAGCCCTAACAAAACTAACTCGATTACATGATGAATCTCATCCAACTCCTCACCCGACCAGTGAGCCTACGAAGGAATTACTCACTCCCAATTAAGAGCATCACGAAATTGGCGATGGAGGAGGATTGGTGATGACGAAGGCCGAAGAATCCCCTCTCCAGATCCCTAAATGGACTCTAGATCTGGCCTCCCGATGAAGAACAGGAGGTGGCGGCGACTCTGTATCGTGAGACGAGATAATTCTTCCTCCCTGAATTTTTTCTAGAAAACAGGTATTTAAGGAGTTGGACTTAGGGTCTACGGGGCCACCAGGTGGGCACAACCCACCTGGGCGCGCCTAAATAGGGGCGCCCTGGTGGGTTGTGCTCACCCCGGGCCCCCCTCCGGTAGTTCTTGGCTCTAGTATTTTTCTTTTATTCTGAAATAATTCTCCAAAAAGTTTCTCTCCATTCCGAGAACTTTTATTTCTGCACAAAAACAACACCATGGTAGTTCTGCTGAAAATAGTGTCAGTCTGGGTTAGTTTCATTCAAATCATGCAAATTATGGTCCAAAACAAGAGGAAAAGCATTAGGAAAAGTAGATACGACGGAGAGGTATCAGTACCCAATAGTTTCTTTAGGGTATCCTATGAAGACACACTTCTTTGATTTGTGTTCGAGCTTATCAAGCTGAAGCCTTTTGACATAAGTGTCGCATCCGCAAAGTTTAAGAAACGACAACTTTGGTTTCTTGCCAAACCGTAGTTCATACGGTGTCGTCTCGATGGATTTAGACGGTGCCCTATTTAATGTGAATGTGGTTGTCACTAATGCATAACCCCAAAATTTTAAAGACAAATCTGTAAGAGACAGCATAGAATGCACCATATCTAATAGAGTACGGTTACGACGTTCGGACACACCATTACGCTATGGTGTTCCAGGTGGCGTGAGTTGTGAAACTATTCCACATTGTTTTGAATGAAGGCCAAACTCGTAACTCAAATATTCGCCTCAGCGATCAGAGCGTAGGAACTTTATTTTCTTGTTACGATGATTCTCCACTTCACTCTGAGACTCTTTGAACTTTTCAAATGTTTCAACTTGTGTTTCGTCAAGTATATATACCCATACCTACTTAAATCATCTCTGAAGGTGAGAAAATAACGATACCCGTGCTACCTCTTGAGCATCTGTTGCTTTTCCCTTGAAGAGGAAAGGGTGATGCAGCAAAGTAGCTTAAATATTTACCTCAGTTTTTGACAACCAAGGTATCAATCCAGTAGGAGACTACACGCAAGTCACCTAGTACCTGCACAAACAATCAAGAACCTTTTAACCAACGCGATAAAGGGGTTGTCAACCCTTCACGGCCACTTGCAAAAGTGAGATCTGATAAAGATAATAAGATAAGTATTTTTGTTGTATAGATTGGAAAATAAAGATTGCAAAATAAATAGTAAATTAGAATTGTAGATCGGAAACTTATATGATGTAAAGTAGACCCGGGGGGCATAGGTTTCACTAGTGGCTTCTCTTATGATAGCATATATTACGGTGGGTGAACAAAATACTGCCGAGCAATTGATAGAAAAGCGCATAGTTATGAGAATATCTAGGCATGATCATGAACATAGGCATCATGTCCGTGTCAAGTAGACCGAAACGATTCTGCATCTACTACTATTACTCCACACATCAACTGCTATCCAGCATGCATCTAGAGTATTAAGTTCATAAGAACGGAGTAACGCCTTAAGCAAGATGACATGATGTAGAGGGATAAACTCAAGCAATATGATATAAACCCCATCTTTTTATCTTCTATGGACACATTACAGTACGTGCCTTGCTGCCCCTGTTGTCACTGGGAAAGGACACCGCAAGTTTGAACCCAAAGCTAAGCACTCCTCCCATTGCAAGAAAGATCACTCTAGTAGGCCAAACAAAACTGATAATTCGAAGAGACTTGCAAAGATATTAAATATTGTTCATAGATAATCTTGATCATAAACCCACAATTCATTGGATCTCGCCAAAGACACCGCAAAAAGAAATACATCGAATAGATCTCCAAGAACATCGAGGAGAACTTTGTATTGATAACCAAAGAGAGAGAAGAAGCCATCTAGCTAATAACTATGGACCCGAAGGTCTGTGGTAAACTACTCACACATCATCGGAGAGGCTATGGTGTTGATGTAGAAGACCTCCGTGATCGATTCCCCCTCCGGCGGAGTGTCAGAAAAGGCCCCAATTTGGGATCTCACGGGTACGGAATGTTGTGGCGGTGGAAAAGTGGTTTCATTGCTCTCCTGGATGTTTTCAGGGTATAAGAGTGTATATAGGTGAAAGAAGTAGGTCGGTGGAGCTACGAGGGGCCCACGAGGATGGGGGCGCGCCTACCCCCTGGGCACGCCCTCCTGCCACGTGGCCACCTCGTTGCTTCCTTGACTTCCACTCCAAGTTTCCTGGATTGCGTTTTTTCCAAGAAAGATCCTCACGAAGGTTTCGTTCCGTTTGGACTCCGTTTGATATTCCTTTTCTACGAAACACTGAAATAGGTAAAAAAAAGCAATTGTCACTGGGCCTCCGGTTAATAGGTTAGTCCCAAAAATAATATAAAAGTGCATATTAAAGCCCATTAAACATCCAAAACAGATAATATAATAGCATCCCCAAGCTTAATTCCTGCTCATCCTCGAGTTGGTAAATGATAAAAACAAAATTTGTGATGTGGAATGCTACCTAACATAATTTTCAATGTAATTTTCTTTATTGTGGCATGAATGTGTAGATTCGAAAGATTCAATACAAAGGTTTAATATTGACATAAAAATAATAATACTTCAAGCATACTAACTAAGTAATCATGTCTTCTCAAAATAGCATGGCCAAAGAAAGCTATCCCTACAAAATCATATAGTATGGCTATGATCTATCTTCATCACACAAAATATTTAAATCATGCACAACCCTAGTTTCAGCCAAGCAATTGTTTCATACTTTAGTATTCTCAAACCTTTTCAACTTTCACGCAATACATGAGCGTGAGCCATGGACATAGCACTATAGGTGGAATAGAGTGGTGGTTGTGGAGAAGACAAAAAGGAGGAAGATAGTCTCACATCAACTAGGCGTATCAATGGGCTATGGAGATGCCCATCAATAGACATCAATGTGAGTGAGTAGGGATTGCCATGGAACGTATGCACTAGAGCTATAGATGTATGAAAGCTCAACTAAAGAAACTAGGTTGGTGTGCATCCAACTCGCTTGCTCACGCAGACCTAGGGCATTTTGAGGAAGCCCATCATTGGAATATACAAGCGGAGGTCTATAATGAAAATTCCCACTAGTATATGAAAGTGACAAAACAAGAGAATCTCTATCATGAAGATCATGGTGCTAATTTGAAGCACAAGTGTGGAAAAAGGATAGTATCATTGCCCCTCCTCTATTTTTCTCTCGTTTTTTATTATATATTTTTTATTTTGGGCCCTTTCTTTTTTATGGCCTCTTTCTTTCCTTTCTTTTTCTTTTTCGTCCGGTGTCTCATCCCGACTTGTGGGGGAATCATAGTCTCCATCATCCTTTCCCCACTAGGACAATGCTCTAATAATGAAGATCATCACACTTTTATTTACTTACAACTCCAGAATTACAACTCGATGCTAGAACAAAATATGACTCTATGTGAATGCCTCCGGCGGTGTACCGAGATGTGCAATGAATCAAGAGT
This sequence comes from Secale cereale, assembly GCA_902687465.1. NCBI lineage: Eukaryota > Viridiplantae > Streptophyta > Magnoliopsida > Poales > Poaceae > Secale > Secale cereale. The sequence goes on from LR738715.1 coordinate 694,676,802, forward strand.
GACATGTATGAAACAGTTATGAAGGGTGGCTTTGCCATAAATACAATTTGAACTACATGATCATGCAAGGCAATATGACTATGATGGAGTGTGTCATAATAGACGGAACGGTGGAAAGTTGCATGGCAATATATCTCGGAATGGCTATGGAAATGCAATAATAGGTAGGTATGGTGGCTGTTTTGAGGAAGGTATATGGTGGGTGTATGGTACTGATAACCCACAAGTGTAGGGGATCACATCAGTTTTCGAGGGTAAAGTATTCAACACAAATTTGTTGATTCGACACAAGGGGAGCCAAAGAATACTCTTAAGTATTAGCAGCTGAGTTGTCAATTCAACCACACCTGGAGACTTAGTATCTGCAGCAAGATAGTTTACTAGCAAAGTAATATGATAGTGGCGGTAGCAGCAATAAAAGTTATAGCCTAGGATGACACAGAACTAGCTCCAGTTCATCAATGCAATGTAGGCATGTATTCCGAATATAGTCATACGTGCTTATGGAAAAGACCTTGCATGACATCTTTTGTCCTACCCTCCCATGGCAGTGGGGTCCTATTGGAAACTAAGGGATATTAAGACCTCATTTTAATAGAGTACCGGACCAAAGCATTAACACATAGTGAATACATGAACTCCTCAAACTACGGTCATCACCGGGAGTGGTCCCGATTATTGTCACTTCGGGGTTGCCAGAGGCAAAACACATAGTAGGTGACTATAGACTTGGAAGACAGGATCAAGAACACACTTATATTCATGAAAATATAATAGGTTCAGATCTGAAATCATGGCAATCGGGCCCTAGTGACAAGCATTAAGCATAGCAAAGTCATAGCAACATCAATCTCAGAACATAGTGGATACTAGGGATCAAACTCTAACAAAACTAACTCGATTACATGATAGATCCCATCCAACCCATCACCGTCCAGCAAGCCTACGATGGAATTACTCACACACGACGGTGAGCATCATGGAATTGGTGATGGAGGAAGGTTTATGATGACGATGGCGACGATCTCCACTCTCTGGATCCCAGAACGTCTCCATATCAGCCCTCCCGAGAGAGATTAGGGCTTGGCGGCGGCTCCGTCTCGTGAAACACGATAATTGCTTCTCCCCTATTTTTTTCTCCCTCAAACGGAAGATATAGGATCTGGGGGTACGTCAGTGGAGCATCGGGGGGCCCTCGAGGCACGAGGGCACAGGGCGCGCCCCCCACCCTCGAGGACATGGTGTGGGTCGCCGGTAAGGATCTTCTTGCAGATATTTTTTATATTTTCTGAAATAATTCTCCGTTGATTTTCAGGTGATTCCGAGAACTTTTTATTCTGCACAAAAACAACACCATCGCAGTTCTGCTGAAAACAGCATCAGTCCGGGTTAGCTCCATTCAAATCATGCAAGTTTGAGTCCAAAACAAGGGCAAAAGGGTTTGGAAAAGTGGATACGTTGGAAACGTATCAACTCCCCCAAGCTTAAACCTTTGCTTGTCCTCAAGCAATTCAGTTGATAAACTGAAAGTGATAAAGAAAAACTTTGACAAACTTTGTTTGCTCTTGTTGTTGTAAATATGTAAGCTAGCATTCAGGTTTTCAACAAGATCATGAACTAACCACATTCACAATAACTTTCAGGTCTCAAGACTACTCACATCAATGGCGTAATCAACTAGCGAGCAATAATAATAAACCTCGGATGACAACACTTTCTCAAAACAATCATGATATGATATAACAGGATGGTATCTCGCTAGCCCTTTCTGAGACCGCAAAACATAAATGCAGAGCACCTTTAAGGATCGAGGATTGACTAGACATTGTAATTCATGGTAAAAGAGATCCAGTCATGATCATACTCAATGCAAATTAACAGTAATACGTGCAACGACAGAGATGCTCTCCTACTAGTGCTTTTTGGTAAGAGGATGATGACTCTGCATAAAAGTAAATAGATAGGCCCTTCGCAGAGGGAAGCAGGGATTTGTAGAGGTGTTAGAGCTCGATTTTAAATAGAGATTGAATAGCATTTTGAGCGGTATACTTTCATAGTCAACATAACAACCCAGAATCTCGATATCTCCCATGCTACGCACATTATAGGTGGTTCCCAAACAGAATGGTAAAGTTTATACTCCCCCAACCACCAACTAGCACACTCCACGGCTAGCCCGAAACAACGAGTACCGTCCAAACCAGCAACAACCCTGGGGGGAGTTTTGTTTAGTTATTATGATTTTGAGCATGGGACTGGGCATGCCGATTACCAGCCATTTTCTCATGAATGATGAGCGGAGTCCACTCATCGTGAGAATAACCCACCTAGCATGGAAGATATAGACATCCCTAGTTGATACATGAGCTGTTCGAGCATACAAAACAGAATTTCATTTGAAGGTTTAGAGTTTGGCACATACAAATTTACTTGGAACGGCAGGTAAATACCGCATATAGGAAGGTACGGTGTACTCATATGGAACAACTTTGGGGTTTATGGAAGTGGATGCACAAGTAGTATTCCCGCTTAGTACAGGTGAAGGCTAGAAAGAGACTGGGAAATGACTAGCTAGAGAGCAACAACGGTCATGAACATGCATGAAAATTAATCAACAATGAACGCAAGCATGAGTAGGATATAAATCACCATGAACATAAATATCGTGAAGGCTATGTTGATTTGTTTCAACTACATGCGTGAACATGTGCCAAGTCAGATCACTTAAATCGTTTAAAGGAGGATACCACCCATCATACCACATCACAACCATTTTAATATCATGTTGGCACGCAAGATAGACCATTATAAACTCTCAGCTAATTAAGCATGGCATAAGCAGCTATGATCTCTTATTGTCATTGCAAACATGTTTCATTCATAACAAGCTGAATCAAGAATGACGAGCAATCATATTTACAAAAACAAAAGAGGTTGAGTTCATACCAGCTTTTCTCATCTCAATTAGTTCATCATATATCATCCTTATTGCCTTTCACTCGCACGACCGAACGGTGTGATAATAATAATAGTGCACGTGCATTGGACTAAGCTGGAATCTGCATGCGTTTAATACAAGAGAGAAGACAAGGTAATATGGCTCAAGATTAAATCTACAACAAAGCATATGAGAGCCACTAAGAATTTTAATCATGGTCTTCTACTCTTAACCCCTAAAAAAGAAAAGAAACTACTTACACGGGAAATCTCCCAACAAGCAAAAGAAGAAGGGGAAATCTATTTGGGTTTTCATTTTTAGTTACTACTACAAGCAAAGAAAGTAAACTAGCTAGAAGCTACAACTATTTTTTTTTGTTTTTCTGGGTTTTTTCTAGCACACAAGAAAAAGACTAAGAAAAAGAAATTTAAACTAAGCATGGATGGTACAGTGAAAGAGTGTGAGCACCGACTGCTAGAATAAGTGTGTGAACATGTATGTAAGTCGGTGAGAAACACGTACTCCCCCAAGCTTAGGCTTTTGGCCTAAGTTGGTCTATTGCCACGGATCGAAGCCACTCCCTCGAGTGTACTGAGATGTGTCCTCTGGATGCTACTGGTTGGCAAGCTCGTCCAGCTCCCACCCATAAACAGATTGTCGGGAAGGATCAAGTGGTGGTTCTGGCTCAGGCTCTGAAGCTTGTGCCTGGCTTTGGTACTTGTAGAAGACATCTGAGGTGATGAGGAATACGCATGTAGATAGATCAAACAAAGAAGGTGCAGGCAAGGTAACAATTTCACAGTATATTTCATCAAACCTCAATTTTTAATTGAGCTGCATATTCTTGTCTTTAACAATAAAGTCATGAGCTACCATGCTCTTGTAGTCTAGATAAACAGGGGCAAGCAATTTTTCTTCCTTCTCATAATGCCTAATAGGTATATTAAAATATTCAGCAAGGCGAGAAGAAAAGATGCCTCCAAAGACGGGCCCCTTTGAGCGGTTCAGACTCAATCGTTTGGCAATGACGGTGCCCAAGCTAAAAGTTGAGTCATGAAACAAAGGATGGCATAAAATGATAATATCAAGGGCACTGAGATTCCCACTTTTTCCGCGACCAATTAAACACCTACTAGCAAATAAAGCAAAGTAGCGCAGAACAGGGAAGTGTATACTAGTGATTCTTGCCCCTGAAACTTGTCTAGTTTCACCTACGGCTATCATATCAATAAACCCTTTGACGTCTTCATGACGTGGTTCATCAACTCTACCTCCAAAGGGTACTTTGCATATTTCACAAAAATCTAAAAGTGATATCTCCTTAACCACATCATATAAGCGAAACTCCACCATGGGTGGTGTTTTTCTAGAGTGAAAATGAAAACTTTGCGTGAAAATATTGGTGAGTAAGAGATACTCTTCTTTTTGGTCGATGATGAAGTCGGTGAGGCCTGCATTATTCGCCAACCAATAAAAGTCTTCATAAATACCGGCGGACATCATGACATTATTACAAGGCCATTCGCACGGTCGAACTTCCGCCATGCGAGGAAGATTATACTTGGGCTTCTTATTTTCTACTTTCTTCTTCTCCTCTGAGCTCTTGCTGGAGGAGCCCCTCAATAGTCTTTTCAACATTTTCCTTTTCTGATAATTTATGAAATTTTTAGTAACTTCAAAATAAAAGTTAACCAAACTAAACAAGATTGATAGCAACACCTCCTATAAGTGCCTAGAGGCTATATCATGCATTAGAACTACTTGGGACCAAGAAAATTTGACATGCAAGCTCAAGAACAAGGTCACCACAGCAGCATAAATTTGCAACAAATAAAGCACTAGAACAAAAACTAAATTGGACCAATGGAGGAGTCACATACCAAGGAACAATCTCCCCAAACAGTTTGGTGAACGGTGCTTTGAGCCAGGAGATCGAAAATGGCATCAAAATGAGCTAGAACTCGGGTTTGAGCTGGTTGGGGATTTTTTTGGGAGGAAGAAGAAGACCATGGGTGAAAGGATAAGTGGAGGGGGGCCACGTGGGGCCTTCAAGGCAAGGGGGCGCGCCCTGGGCAGGGGGAGCACCCTGTGCCCTCGTGGCCACGTGTTGGCTCCCCTCGTTGTGTGTTCAGTGCCATATTTTCTTAAATATTCTAGAAAAATCATATTTCATTTTCATGGCATTTGGAGAACTTTTATTTTCGGGATATTTTTTTATTGCATGGATAAGTCTGGAAACAAACAGATAATGCTATTTTTCTTTTACTTAACCTAATTAACAGAAAGTAAATGGAGGGTACAGAAGATTGTGCTATCTTGATTCACCTATCCCATGCTCATCAAAAGGAATCCATTAACAAGGTTGATCAGGTCTTGTTAATAAACTCTTTCCGAGTAACATGAAATCAGAGAATTTTAGAATAACACTAGGTTACCTCAATGGGGATATGTATGTCCCCAACAATAAGTATGTCATATGCCTTCTTGATAGTAGGAATAGGGAACTCAAAACCTCTAATAGTAATAGTCAAAGTTTTTCCAATATAATTGTTACTGTAGACCTGAGGTTGTTTCCTCGTAATGTGTACCGTATGCTCATTACCATTGACATGAAAAGTGACATTGCCTTTGTTGCAATCAATAACAGCCCCTGCAGTATTCAAAAAAGGTCTTCCAAGAACAATAGACATACAATCATCCTCGAAAATATCAAGTATAACAAAGTCCATTAGAATAGTAACATTTGCAACTACAACAGGCACATCCTCACAGATACCAACAGGTATAGCAGTTGATTTATCAGTCGTTTGAAAGGATATTTCAGTAGGCGTCAACTTACTCAAGTCAAGTCTACGATATAAAGAGAGAGGCATAACACTAACAACGGCTCCAAGATCACACAAAGCAGTTTTAACATAGTTTCTCTTAATGGAGCAAGGTATAGTAGGAACTGCTGGATGTCCTAATTTCTTAGGCATTCCACCCTCAAAAGTGTAATTAGCAAGCTTGGTGGAGATTTCTACTTCAGGTATCTTTCTTTTGTTGGTAATAATATCTTTCATATACTTGGCATATGGATTTGTTTTAAGCACATCAATCAAACGCATACGTAAAAAGATAGCTCTAATCATTTCAGCAAAGCGCTCAAAATCCTCATCATCCTTTTTCTTAGATGGTTTCGGAGGAAATGGCATGGGTTTCTGAACCCATGGTTCTCTTTCCCTGCCGTGCTTCCTAGCAACAAAGTCTTTCTTATCCTAACGTTGATTCTTTGATTGTGGGTTATCAAGATCAACAGCAGGTTCAATCTCTACATCATTATCATTGCTAGGTTGAGCATCATCATGAACATCATCATTAATATTATCACTAGGTTCATGTTCATTACCAGATTGTGTCTCAGCATCAGAAATAGATATATCATTGGGATTCTCAGGTTTGTCAGCTACAGGTTCACAAAAAGCATGCAAAGTTCTATCATTTTTTTCTTATTTTAGAAGAAGTAGGTGCATCTAAATTAGCTCTCTGAGAATCTTGCTCAATTCTCTTCGGGTGGCCCTCAGGATACAGAGGTTCCAGAGTCATCTTACCACCTCTAGTGGCAACTCTAACATCATAATCATTATTCTTACTATTTAATTCGTTGAGCAAATCATTCTGAGTCTTAAGTACTTGTTCTACTTGAGTGGTAACCATAGAAGCATGTTTACAAATGAGTTTCAATTCACCTTTAACTCTAGACATATAATCACTCAAGGGTTCAATCATATAAGCATTACGTTGCAATTGTCTACCAACATAAGCATTGAAGTTTTCTTGTTTCACAATAAAATTGTCAAACTCATCTAAGCATTGGCTAGCAGACTTATAACGAGGAATATCAGCTTCATCAAATCTACAAAGAGAATTTACCTTTACTACCTGTGTCGGGTTATCAAGGCCATGTATTTCTTCAATAGGTGGTAAATTCTTAACTTCTTCAGCTTTAATACCTTTTTCTTTCATAGATTTCTTTGCCTCTTGCATGTCTTCAGGACTGAGAAATAGAACACCTCTCTTCTTCGGAGTTGGCGTAGGGGCTGGTTCAGGAAGTGTCCAATTATTTTCATTGGCTAGCATATAATTCAATAGTAATTCAGCTTGTTCAACTGTTCTTTCCCTGAAAACACAACCAGCAAAACTATCCAGGTGGTCTCTGGAAGCATCGGTTAGTCCATTATAAAAGACATCAAGTATATCATGCATCTCAAGAGGATGATCGGGCAAAGCATTAAGTAACTGTAGAAGCCTCCCCCAAGCTTGTGGGAGACTCTCTTCTTCAGTTTGAGCAAAGTTATATATTTCCCGTAAGGCAGCTTGTTTCTTATGAGCGGGAAAATATTTAGCAGAGAAATAATACATCATATCCTAGGGTATACGCACACAACCATGATCAAGGGAATTAAACCAAGTCTTAGCATCACCCTTTAACGAGAAAGGAAATAGCTTAAGGATATAATAGTAGCAAATCTTTTCATCATTGGTAAACAGGGTGGCTATATCATTCAACTTAGTAAGATGTGCCACAACAGTTTTAGACTCATAGCCATGGAAAGGTTCAGATTCAACCGAAGTAATTAACTCAGGATCAACAGAGAATTCATAATCCTTATCAGTAACACAGATAGGTCAAGTAGCAAAAGCAGGGTCATGTTTCATTCTAGCATTCAAGGACTTTTCTTTCAGCTTAGCTAATAACTTCTTAAGATCATGCCTATCATTGCAAGCAACAAAGTCTCTAGCAGTTTCTTCATCCATAACATAACACTCAAGCACAACAGGCAATTCATATCTATTGGGAGTAGTTTCATCATCACTTTCATAAATATCATCAACATTTGCACTCTCCCTAACCTTAGCAATTTGTTCATCTAAAAGTGCACCTACTGGCATAGTATCAGGCATAGAGGTAGTTTCATCATACATAGCAGAAGTAGCATCATCAAGAACATACGACATATCAGATTCAATAGCAGGAGTAGGTGTCGCAAGTTAACTCATAACAGAAGGAGAATCAAGTGCAGAGCTAGATGGCAATTCCTTACCTCCCCTCGTAGTTGAGGGTAAGATCTTGGTTTTTGAGTCCTTCAAATTCTTCATGGTGATAAACAAATATAAATCCCAAGTGACTTAAAGAATAGAGCTATGCTCCCTGGCAACGGCGCCAGAAAATAGTCTTGATAACCCACAAGTGTAGGGGATCGCAACAGTTTTCGATGGTAAAGTATTCAACCCAAATTTGTTGATTCGACACAAGGGGAGCCAAAGAATACTCTTAAGTATTAGCAGCTGAGTTGTCAATTCAACCACACCTAGAGACTTAGTATCTGCAGCAAGATAGTTTTGTAGCAAAGTAATATGATAGTGGCGGTAGCAGCAATAAAAGTAACGATAGTGTTTTTGTAGTTTTGTGATAGTAGCAACGGAAAAGTAAATAAGTGACAAGCAATATAGGTAAAGCTCGTAGGCATTGGATCGGTGATGGGTAATTATGTCGGATGCAATTCATCATGTAGAAGTTATAGCCTAGGATGACACAGAACTAGCTTTAGTTCATCAATGCAATGTAGGCATGTATTCCGAATATAGTCATACGTGCTTATGGAAAGAACTTGCATGACATCTTTTGTCCTACCCTCCCATGGAAGCGGGGTCCTATTGGAAACTAAGGGATATTAAGGCCTCGTTTTAATAGAGTACCGGACCAAGGCATTAACACATAGTGAATACATGAACTCCTCAAACTACGGTCATCACCGGGAGTGGTCCCGATTATTGTCACTTCGGGGTTGCCGGATCATAACACATAGTAGGTGACTATAGACTTGCAAGATAGGATCAAGAACACACATATATTCATGAAAACATAATAGGTTCAGATCTGAAATCATGGCACTCGAGCCCTAGTGACAAGCATTAAGCATAGCAAAGTCATAGCAACATCAATCTCAGAACATAATGGATACTAGGGATCAAACCCTAACAAAACTAACTCTATTACATGATAGATCCCATCCAACCCATCACCGTCCAGCATGCCTACGATGGAATTACTCACACACGGTGGTGAGCATCATGGAATTGGTGATGGAGGAAGGTTGATGATGACGATGGCGACGATCTCCACTCTCTGGAGCCCCGAACGGACTCCAGATCAGCCCTCCCGAGAGAGATTAGGGCTTGGCGGCGGCTCCGTCTCATGAAATGCGATAATTCCTTTTCCCCTATTTTTTCTCCCCGAAACGGAAGATATAGGATCTGGGGGTACGTCGGTGGAGCATCGGGGGGCCCTCGAGGCACGAGGGCACAGGGCACGCCCCCCACCCTCGAGGACAGGGTGTGGGCCCCCCAGTGAGGATCTTCTTGCAGATATTTTTTATATTTTATGAAATAATTCTCCGTTGATTTTCAGGCGATTCCGAGAACTTTTTATTCTGCACAAAAACAACAACATGGCAGTTCTACTGAAAACAGCGTCAGTCCGGGTTAGTTCCATTCAAATCATGCAAGTTAGAGTCCAAAACAAGGGCAAATGTGTTTGGAAAAGTAGATACGTTAGAGAGGCTATGGTGTTGATGTAGAAGCCCTCCATGATCGATTCCCCCTCCGGCGGAGCGCCGGAAAAGGCCCCAAGATGGGATCTCACGGGTACAGAAGGTTGCGACGGTGGAAAAGTGGTTTCGTTACTCTCCTGGATGTTTTCAGGGTATAAGAGTATATATAGGCGAAAGAAGTAGGTCGGTGGAGCTACGAGGGCCCCACGAGGGTGGGAGGCACGCCTACCCCCCTAGGCGCGCCCTCCTGCCTCGTGGCCGCCTCGTTGCTTCCTTGACTTCCACTGCAAGTCTCTTGGATTGCGTTTGTTCCCACAAAGATCCTCGTGAAGGTTTCGTTTCGTTTGGACTCCGTTTGATATTCCTTTTCTACTAAACACTGAAATAGGCAAAAAAAAACAGCAACTGGCACTGGGCCTCCGGTTAATAGGTTAGTCCCATAAATAATATAAAAGTGCATATTAAAGCCCATTGAACATCCAAAATAGATAATATAATAGCATGGAACAATCAATAATTATAGATACATTGGATACGTATCAACCCGCCGCGTGCTTCAACACTCATCGGACGCATACATCGGTATGTATTATTTCCGATAAGTCATTAGCTCGCTCCATTGTTCCGGACAACAGAGTTTTTGTCATCTTGCCCATGAGGCATGGTTCGCAAGTATCAAATGATTCATAATCAAGTGATTCCAAAAGTCCATTCGCATGGAGTTTCTTCATGTGCTTTACACCAATATGACCTAAACGGCGGTGCCACGAGTATGTTGCACTATCATTATCAACTTTGAATCTTTTGGCATCAATATTATGAATATGTGTATCACTACGATCGAGATTCAATAAGAATAGACCATTCCTCAAGGGTGCATGACCATAAAATATAGTACTCATATAAATAGAACAACCATTATTCTCTGACATAAATGAATAACCGTCTCGCAATAAAGAAGTTCCAGATATAATATTCATGCACAACTGTCGGGGAAACTGATCGCCCATGAACACCTATGGGACCGGAGCCCCTTTTCGGTACGGCAAGGGGGGCGAAGGATGCACAAAGAGCGGATCGAGGCGTGCACGCGAGCAGTTTACCCAGGTTCGGGCCGCACGGATGCGTAAAACCCTACTTCTGCTTTGGTTTGTATTGTGTTCTTGCTCGGGAGCGAGGAGAGCTACAGTGCTTACCGCTAGCAACACCGAGCGTGAGAGTGATCGAAGATCGGAACCCTTTCTACGTTGCGCATGGGCCTCCTTTTATAGGTTAAAGGGGTCACCGATAGGTGGTAACGCAGTCGAGGATAAAAATGTAAAATGGGTGGTAGTTGGAACAGTGTTTGCATAGTGCTCTATACCTAATTCTGACGGCAGGGGACAAGGGCATTAAATGCCCGTCGCCGTCGCCCTAAACAGTGCAAAAAGCATCCGTCAGGGCGTCTCCGTCCGCCACGACGGTAGCCTCGTCATCGCATCTTGCCACAGTGTACCCCAGGCTGCACAGCCTTCCACCACGTGCGCCTGGAAGGGCCCCAGGGCGACGCGTGGGCAGATGCGCTGGAGCGCGGGTACCTAGTGGAAGTCTGCCGCGGCAAGCGCCTTGCCGCGGCCGCCATCTTGCCGCGCCCGTGAGCTTGCCGCTCTCCGGGCCTTGCCGGGACGCATGGCGCGTCGTGGCAAGTCTCCCGAAATGCCATGTTTGGCCTTCCTGGCAAGCTCCTCTTGCCAGGGTCTTGTGCTAAAGAGGTGGTCTTGAGCCTGGGGTGGCCTTCCCGGCAAGCTCCTCTTGCCGGGGCCTTGTCTCTTTAACTTGAATACTTTGTTCTTGAATGGCTCTAAAGGAAACATGGTGGGCCTTGGCGGACGCGCGGCAAACCCTGCCACGGGATGCTGCGACTGCCCGTGCACAAGTTCAGGATACTAAGGTACCCCTACTTTAGTACACCGACAGGAGCCCCCGGGCCTGGGCCACACACGGTGCCGAGCGCTATTGGGCCAGGCCCAAAACAGTGCACGGGCACACGCGGCCCACGGCGCGCCGTATCCCACTCCGTATCCACCGCGCCCGTCCCTAACGGCACGCGTCAATCGCGGCGTCGTGGGAGCGATCGTGGCTTGTTTCTTTAATGGGGAAAATGCGGAACGTCCCCTCCTCCCCCTTAAAAGCAGGGGAAGCAGGGGCAGTTCTTTCCATTCGCCCGTTGCTTCTTCAACCTCCAGAAACCCCCGCCGCTCCCCTCCTCCCGAAGATCGAAGGAGAGCAGCGCTCCGCCCCTGTCCGCCGCCGCCAGCACCTCCAGCGCCGTCGACTCCCCTCGCCGTCCCTGCCATGGCCCCGAAGAGCGACAAGGCGAAGGCCGCGAAGACTGCCAAGGCGCTGCGGCTAGCAGCAATGCGGAAGAAGATGGCGGTCTTCCCGCCACAGCTCAGCACGGAGGAGCTGAAGGAAAACTTCTATCTCTTCTGGTCGAGGGAGACCAAGGCGCATCCACGCACCAAGGTACTCCCCACCGTGGCCTGCGACATGTTTCCGGGTGGATATGCCTTTTTTGCTCTGTTCTTCTACTGCGGGCTCTGCCCGCCATATTCCGAATTCTTCTGCGATATCATGAATACCTACGGGTTTCATCTTCTTGACTTCACCCCAAACACCGTCTTGACCATGGCCGTTTTCGCACATCTGTGCGAAAATTTCGTTGGAGTTTACCCCAATGTAGCCCTCTTCCGCCATTACTTCATTCCTCGAGTCGAGTCTGGGTCTCCTTTGTCCGGCGGGATCTCTTGGATCTTTAGGCTTCATAAGAAAGAGGCTTACTTGACGGGGGAGCTCCGCGGCAAGTGGGATGAGTGGAGGGCCAACTGGTGTTCGATTATGGAGGACGACCCGCAGCAGTTCACTTCCCAGCGCCAAGTTGCAGTGGTGCGCGGCAACGACTTGAGTGACCTGGCCCCCTGAGGACGATAAGCTGAAGATAGCCGTCACTAGGATTCTTCGCCTCCGGCAAGCCAGGCTCACCGTAGGAGCTGTCGGAGCAGACTTTCTTCGTCGCCGCATCGCTCCTTTGCAGGAGAGGAAAAGGCCTGCTTGGGAGTTTGATAACGCGGCAGACATCATGAGGCTGTGCCCAGGTCTCAACTACAACTTCACGGTCATGGAGCTCAACAGGATGCTCCGAGCGCTATTCAAGTACGACTCCGCCCATCCAGAGTGGTTCGCGCTGCCACATGGCGTAGTTCCGTTGTGCAACAATTCGTCACTCAGCGCTATCCGCGCGGCGATGCCGTGGTGTGATTCCCATGGGATTGACCCCACTTGGCAGGAGCCTTCTAACGAAGCCGTGCATACGTTCTTCGACAACCTGGTGGAGCTGCCAATCAAACCCGACGAGAAGAGGGGCCTCACCCGTGACACCACCGACCAGTAGATGGCGTATATTGCCACCAGGTTGGAGGAGGCAGCTGCAGCCAGGGCCGCGGGCGAGTTTGGATACACTTTGGAGGAGGCGGATGCAGCGGAGGCGGTAAGTCTTGCCGAGGAGGAAGAGCTCCTTAAAGCCGGAAAGCTTGCCGGGCAACCTGCCGGGACAAGCGAGGCCGCCGAGCAAGGCGCAGAGTCGAGCGTGCCCACCGAGCAGGGTATTGGATCAAGCGATCCTGCCGAAGACTCTGGCGGGTCGCTGAACCTCGACTCCTCTTCTTCGCCCTCGGGGAGCTCACCACCACCGGCAAGTCCTCTAGCTCAGACAAGAAGGCGCCTCCGCAGGGCCACTGACGCGGTGGGGCGGCAGGCGGGCCAGCAGCCGCAGCGCCACCCGACACGCGCCACCGCGGTGAGCAAGGCCGCCAAGGGAGTGCCTCGCGCTTTAGCAGCGGCTGGAGGAGGGTCTTCCCGTGCTGGGGCCAACGCTCCTGCCGCCCCTCGCCCCCCGACGACAACTGGAGCGGGGTCTTCTCGGACCACCGTCCCTGCTCCCGCCAAGCGGTCGAGGGAGCCTACTCCTCCAGCTCCTCACGCCGGGACGCGTGAGGCGGACTTTGATTTCTCCGTGCTCAGCTACGACGAGGATGAGGAAGTGTAAGTACTGGCAACCTCTTGTTTCCTTTGATTTTTGTTGCTCTTGTCTTGAATTTTCTTTGCCTGATTCTGACTTTGTCTGTCTTCCAGGACCCTGGCCCAGAGGGCGGCGAAGAGGGCCAAGATCCCAGTGGTCGATCTTGAGAACGAGCCCGTCGCAGAAGCAGGGGATGCGCCTGCGACAAGCTTGCCGGACCAGGCAGCTGCTCCCCAGCGCAGCCCCCAGCGCAGCCCCCAGCGTGAGTCTTCTGTCTATTCTCCGCTTCGTCGGGCGCGCGCGGGTTTCCTGTCCTTGTTGACGTTTTGCTTGTTTGTTGACTTGCGCAGAAGCAGAGCAGCAGCCTCAGGAGCGCCAAGAGATTGCTCCTGACGAGCCGCACGTCTCGACCTCTCCGCCAAGGAGGAGCTCCCCAGCGAGGGAGGATACTCCGCCAAGGGCGAGTACTACGCCAAGGGCGAACACTACGCCAAGGGAAGGCACCCCGCCAAGGGAAGGCGCCAGCGGCCCTCCGCCGGCGGGAGCTACCACCACGCCGCCGAGGGAGAACTCTCCGGCGAGGGACCCCATCGAAGAGGAGGCCCGCGCAGGTAAATTCTTGAACTTTTCTCTTTCTGGGTTTTTCTTTTTGGATATTTGCTTGACCATTATTTTCTTCTTTCTTATTGTTGTCTTCAGACCCGTCCGTAGCCGAGCCCATGGAGACGGAAGTTGCCGTCGAGGAGGACGCGCGCGACGACACCGGCGACGTCGCAGCCGATGAAGGGGCGGCCGGTGCTAACGAGCCTGCCGCCGACGAGACCGTCGAGGCTGCCAGCGTGGCAGCTGAGGGGGAATCCGGCAGTCGCATTGACGGCCCTGAGGCCGCAGGAGCGTCAGACGCTGTGCCGGCTGCCGACCCCTCTGCTGCCGCGGCTGAGCCCGGCGCCTATCTAGAGGCCGGCAATGGAGTCTTCATCGAGCTCCCGTGGGCGTCCACATCAAGGGCGCCCGCGGAGGGAGAGGTCTTCGACGGGGAGGTCCTCGCCTCCGCCGGGCTGAAGTTCGTCGACGCGCCCGGCAGCAGTAGCGAGCCCGAGGAGGAGCGGCTTCTGCGGAGGCTTCTGGCCCTGTACCGCGCCAGGCAGGCCAAGTTGGAGTCCCGAGAGGCTCTGGCCGCCAAGGCGGGCACTGACTTGGAGAAGCGCGCTGAAGAGCTCCGGGCCGCCAACCAGGCGGCTCTCCGATCCTTGGCGGAGGGGCGGGAGCAGCTAGCCGAGGCGCATCAGGCGTTTATTCTTGAGAAGGCCGAAGCAGAGGAGCAGCAACGGCTCATCGCCGAGGAGTTGTCCCGGCGAGAAGGCGAACTAACGCAGCGGAAGGTCGACCTCGATAGCCACGAGGACGACCTTGCCGCGCGCGAACAGTCTCTTAGCGGAGCTCTGCAGGAAGCGAAGGACGTCGCTGCAGCTGCTGAGACCACCAAGAGAGACTTAGAGGAGAGGGTGGCGCAACTGGAGGTTCACTTGAAGACGAGCGAAGAGAAGGTTGACGCACTTGCGTCGGAGAGGGAGAAGGACGCTCACAGCCACTCCGAGCTGCAGGTCCGCCTCTCCGACAAGGGCAAGGAGCTTGCCGTCGCCAAGGACTCCATCGCCGATCTGGAGTTGAAACTTTCCACCCTCACCGCATCACTTGACGGCGCCCGAGAGTGGGAGACGAAGCTGAAGGAGGACCTCAGGGCTGAGAGGGCACTGTTGGACAGCGTTGCCCTCTCCCAAAACAACTTCAGGCTGACGGTGGAGCAATGGACCGAGGGGCTTGTCGCCGCCGCTGCTGATATTGACAGGGAGTTGGCGGGGCTGGGGACGGAGCACCTCGGGTACTCCACCGACGAGAATCTCCCTCACAGCGCCAAGCTGAGCTTGTTCTTCAGGGGAGTGGCGCCGGCCCTCCAGCAGCTCCGGGAAAGGATCCCCATGCAGCTGGCGAACGAGGCGCACAGGCTCTGCACGGGCGTCTTGGAGAAGGTGTTGATGAAGATAGTCTTCCGCAACCCGGGACTCAACCTCAACAACGTCCTCAGGACCTTGCCGCCCGACGCCGACCAGGAGACGCTCAAGGCCCTTGTCGCACCTATCGTGGCCAAGGTGGGCAAGATCAAGAGAGTCGAGGGCGACCGTGCAGACTAGGCTGTTTTCCTTCTGCTTCCTTCACTACTAGGAAAAAGCCTACTAATGGCGCACCTAATTTGGCCATTAATGGCGCATTAGTGGTGCGCCATTAGTGCCACACCATTAGTGGTGCACCGCTGATGCGCCATTAGTATGCACAGTAGTGCGCCATTAGTATGCCTACCAGGGGCCATGTGTACCCAGGTGCTTTGGCATACTAATGGCGCACTCCAGCAGGATGCGCCATTAGTAATGTCCGCATAGTAATGGCGCACTCTCTGGTGATGCGCCATTAGTATCCTTAGGCATACTAATGGCGCACTATGTTGTGATGCGCCATTAGTATGAATATTAGGTTTTTTATTATTATTTTTCTGTTTTTTTGCACAGATTACAAAATGTATAATTGCACAGAATATAGACAGCACACATCAACAACAAATTCATCGAATACAATAGAAGATTAGTCTATGAATACAATTCATCATATTAGTCTCCGAATACAATTCATCATATTAGTCTTCGAATTGAAAAGACCGAACAAAGATAGAACAATATATTACAAGTCTCGAGACTGCGAGTAGCGAGTTTGTCTTCACATTACAAGTCGATATCGATCATCTAAACTACCATCACATAGAAGAGAGCTGCGGTCATCACGATGAGCATCATCACGATGAAACTCGTCTTCATCCGGTTCCTCCAATGCTCCATCCCCTCTCCCGCTAGATAGCGGGCGTATCTAGATTCGGCCTCGGCCCTAGTGGTGTACCCTTTGTAACTGTTACCGCTGAATCGGTGAACGTGTCTCCGACACTCCTCCCAGTCGTCGTAGACTCCGGGAACCTTACCCTTGTACACGACATACGACAGCATCGCTATGCACTAGCCAAACGAAACGTTAGTACCAATTCACAGACAATACATAAGCAATATATAAGTATGCAACAGAACGTTCGAAAGAGAAAAGCAAGACATTAATAGCATCGATTGCATCTAAGTTGAACGACTCTCGAAACCAAAGAGACATACTACAAGTTCATTAAAGTTTAATTACAACATGAGCCAATCGATGTTTCAGAACTAGACACAGCATCACTGCTTTCGACTCGACTCAAGGGACCGGAGCGTGGATGAAGCAGCCGTCTATCGTGGGAGTCATGAAATCACGGGCGTTGTCAGCCTGCATTTGTAGCATTGTGTCGATGTCACTGTTCGACGGTTGATTTCTGAGGAAGAACTGCCCCGAGGTACAAAGGACATCTTGATGGATGATTTCCGCAAACTCCGACTGGATGCGAAAGAATTCTTGTCTGATGTCCGCGTCCTGGATTGCCGACACGCTCGCGGCCCAATCTTTGAGTTTACTCGGTAGCAGAAGTTGATGATGGTCCCGTACGATCGCCCGCATGTGATGGATGGCGTAGTAGGCACCCTTCTGACCGCCAGGCGGCTGCTTGACGCAGCAGAACGTCGTATTGTGGGAGAACACATGCTTGCCGTACTTACAAATAGGCCTGGTGAAGGTGCCTCCAGATTTGGCGTAGCCGGGGAGAACATCATCAAGAACCTTCTTGACATTTGTGTAGTCTACTTTCGACTGACGGTCCGGGTCGAAATACGTGGCCATGGAATATTTGGGGCTTAGGAGGATGAGCATGCAATGTGTGTCACTACAGAAAACACGGAATGTTAAAAGAAGAACGATCGAAATCTAAGAATTCATATGTTACGGGGCGGTTGAGGCGGAGGACTTACTCGGGAAAGTAAGGCACGAGGAAGTTATCCTTATCTCGGTTTGCCAGAATGACGCCTTCGAGGTAAGAACTCGCGACTTGCCGGTCCCCAGTGCTGCCCAAGATCTTGGCAAGCATGTAGAAGGGGTCGACTATCACGATATCCGGAGTCTTGTCGCGAATGATCCGCATCTCCATACTCAGCGAAAATAGCCGAACGAAGGTGTAGTGCAGTGGATGAAGGTTCAACATAGCGTGGATGTCATCAAACCGCAGGACGATCGTACCCCCGATGGAGTTATCCACAAAGCCCTTGCCCTCTGGCACCTTGGCCGCGAAAACCGGGTATGCCACATCCTTCTCTCTGAGACGCCGCTTCTCCAAAGAAAGAACACTGTCATGCAGACTCTGCATAGCACCGGTTGCAGCATCGAGCATATTTCTCGGTAGCATCGGCCTACCCGCCACATGCACCCTCCTCATTACATCCTCAGGTGAAGGTGGCCCGTCCTGAGCACGGATCGTACTCGGTGCCGGCTGGCTCGCACCCTTGTTAGTTTTTATTTTGCGTGCCTTCTTCTTCTCCGGAATTGGGACCGAGTTCTGCTCAGAGACCGCCTTCTTGAGTGTGTTGGGGCTGATAATATTTTGCACCTCGCCTATCTGAGGCTCGGTGAAGTCGGCAGCTGGAGGCGTCTCCTGAGAGCTGAACGGCAGACGACGCCTGTTGCAACTTGGCTTCTCCGCGGTACCAGCTAGATCGCGCACGTCTTTTGTTGGGTTGGGTTCTTGAGAAGGAGGCCCCATGAAGTCGCCACCGTACCCATGATCGGCAAAGTACTGATCGACGTTGGCAAATGTATCGTCGTCGTCATCGTTCTGATCCTGTGCCATATGCATGTTTGGATCCAGTGGCATAGGGATTTCTGGCACCGTTGCGGCGGTCTTGCCATGGGGACGACTTGGCGCCGGCACGACTAGCGGTGTTGTCTTTGGGGTGGTGTCCCCCGCCCCCAAACAAATCTAGCTCTTCGGCCAAAGCAGGGGCCAGCTCAGGCAGGCGCTGAGGGTCATCACGTCATCATCGTCAGCCCCGACGGGTCGAATCGGAGGTAACACCTCGTCGCAGCCTGGCAGCACCCGAACCAGTTGAACCCTAAACAAGTTGGGTGGCATCTGGGTACCGTGGAACAAAGGGTTGCCCGGTTGAACGATTTTGCCCTTGGCGACATCGACCAACTCGTTGTTCGCAAAGTGCAGGAGAGTGCACGGAACGTCGGCGGCGCCCTGTGAAAACATGTAGGGCGTCAGGGATGCCCAGTCAAAGGCAAGGAGATGAAGTCCTCGGCCGAGAGAGGCTTAATTAGTTACCGTGATGATGGCGTCGAGCTCGGCTAATGTCGAGGCACCGCCAACGGCGGGCGTGCAGTTGACGGAGGGGCCGCTTGCTGCAGAGGTGCCGGCCGGCGTACACCCGGGTGCATTAAGCTCCCGTGCCGGCGTCGGAGACACCAATGCCGCCTCCACCGGAGACACCAATGGCCCCGCCATCGCGTTCTGCGAGTTGCTGGCCGTGAAGCTGGGAATCGGGGGCGGCCCCTGTTGGCCGCCCGCAATCCACGCCTGCAACCCCTCGATCAAGCTAGGCACAATGGCGGTGATCGTCGCTCTGAGCTGTTGTTGCACTTGCTCTTGGACAATCTCCGGAATCCGCGCCACCTGTGCCTTGAGTTCTTGAACCTCGCGCGCCTGGCTTTCCGAGCTGGTCTTTTTCTCCTTTCGCCCACCAGCGTTATAGTATGACGACCATTTTGTCGACAAGCCTTTGCCGGCCACACGACCAGCTGATGTCGGCTTATCGAGCTTATCCTTGTTCTTCATTACATTCAACGCCCTATTTAGAGTCGTGTCCCAAGGGTTGCTCTTAGTTGACCCCGCGCTACTGCTTTCAGTCGCCTGCGGAAGGAATGTGAATCATTTAGAAATTTGGCTTCATTAATTATAATGCAACCATATGGAGCTAATTACGCGGGGGTGTATTCCTTACCAGAACCAGCTCAAGCGCCCTGGTCTTCGGATCCGTGGTAAGCTCCTTTGTTTTCGGGTCCTTCTTGTACCGGGCCCTGACAAAGTTCCTGGTCTGCTTGTCACCGTATTTATAGAAGAGGGGCGGTAGGCCTTGCTCGGCACGGTCCGCCTCCTCCTTGTCCCATATAGGCTCCGCCACTCTGTAACCGCCGGGACCGAGTGTGTGTTCCCCTAAGTTGAGCTCCCGCATTTCTTTCCCCCACTGACTTGATTCGGAGTGTGCGGTGCTCGAGCAATTGATCTTGAAGTCGTTGTAGTCATCTTCGGTGATCGAAGGATTTTTCTCCTTGATCTTCTCATAACTCTCACCTTTCTCGATCATTCTCTTCACATTGGTTTTCCAAGTAGACAGGGCCTTGCTCATCCTCGTGAGGGCAGCATTGTTCACTTTATTCCCTTTGAGCCTTGTGTTTTCAAATTGAGCGGGTAACTTGTATCGTTCGTGCAGCTTCGTGAAGAGGAGGTTGCGCAAATTCCCTCGGTCAAGATGCCTCAGGTTCTCAGTGTTGATCGAGACGGTGCTCCGGAGAATGCACCCGAGCTGAAGCGAGTACCCCTTGACTATTCGTTCGGGCGCCGTTGGATTCCCGTCGGAGTCCACTTCAGTAACTTCCTCCTTGAGGGTGCGTAGCACGATCGGGCGCCGGTCCTTCCGTTGCCTCTTCGGTTGGCTGCCATCTGTGCGTGCGCCGCCATCATCAGTGGTGGCATCGTCTGCGGCACCATCAGTGGTGGCATCCTCGGCGGCACCATCAGTGGGGTCATCCTCGGCGGTACCATCAGTGGTCTCAAGATCGGTGGGGAAGGCGGCGTCCTCATACAAGTGAGGTTGTTCCTCCATCTCCTGGGACAGCTCCTAGAATGCCTTGCCGCCCGAACCGCCGGCCTCATCGTTGTTGGCCATGTTTCTCTCTAAATAGGAACAAAGTTTGGTCAAAAAGTTGGTTATTGTCAAGGAACAAGATCATGGTCTCATCATTTAGGGTTTGTCGACACCGAGGCATCCTAAAAGCTAAGCTTTTATAATTGAGGGTTTTTCGACGCCGAGGCACCCTAAAAGTCTAAGCTTTCATCATTTCGGTTTTTATCGACACCGAGGCACCCTAAAAGCCAAGGTTTTATAATTTATGGTTTGTCGACACCGAGGCATCCTAAATGCTAAGCTGGGAAGGAGAATTCTAAGTTGGGCCTAATCACTTGGCTCTATTGCCGCCTATGGTTTAATGCAGGTAGAATAAAGGGGCACTTGATCCTACTTAATTAACTACTAAGATACCCCGGCCCATGCATTAGTCACAAGTACCCTATATGTCCTATTTTTAGCAAAGTCATGCTAAAATTCACGGAAAATTTCAGCATGACCTTTGCTGAAAATAGGACATATGGAGTACCCGAATTTGCCGGAACGGAAGTTAATCGACATTCCAGCAAACTCAAGGGCCTCTCGGGGTACTTGGGAAGCCAGTAGCCATGGCTCATTTTTCGCGGTGACGTTTGCGCCCGCGGTCTTGGATTTGGCTTCGGGTATAACCATGGTGGTGAAATACCGGTCTTCTTTTAGGACGCTCTTGGCCCATCTGACACGGAACATCGGGACCTTCTCTCCAGTGTAGCTCAGCTCCCAGATCTCCTCGATCCTTCTGTAGTATCTGTCCTTGTCATTACCGGTGTAGGATACCATCGTTACCCCGGAGTTCTGATAACCATCGCTCTTCATGTCCTTGGCCTCGGTGTAGAATGTGTAGCCGTTGATATCGTACGCCTCATAGGTCATCAGGTTCTGCTCGGCGCCCTGTGACAAGGCGAATATGAATTGTTCTTCCGCGGAAGAATCATCATGTAAAGGGTACGATAGAAGCTTCTGCTTGAACCAACGCGTGAAACATGAGTTGTGCTCTTTGATTATATCTCCGTCCGTCCTCTGTTGGCCTCGGTCATTGTACGTCTTCTCAATAAAGGTTGTGTGCTCTACCACCCAAGGATCGACCACGTCTATGTGTTGTAGCGTAACTAGGTTTGCTCTTTCAAAGTCGGCGAGTCGACCCTCGAAGTCGACATGCATTACGCGGCGACCCTCACGGTGACCCCATCCAGCGAGCCTGCCGAGGTGCCTGTTGACGGGCAGACCAACAGGGTTCTCGATGCCTAGATAATTCGTGCAGTAGGAGATGCACTCTTCAGTCAGAAAGCCCCTGGCTATGCTTCCCTCAGGACGTGACATGTTGCGAACGTATCCTTTGATGACACCATTCATCCTTTCGAACGGTATCATGCTGTGCAGGAACGTCGGCCCGAGTTGGATGATATCGTCCACGATATGGACCAGCAGATGCACCATAACGTCGAAGAATGCGGGCGGGAAGTACATCTCAAGCTCGCATAGTATCACCACGATCTCTTCCTGTAGCCTTTTGAGTTGCCTCACGCCAACAGACTTCCGAGAGATGACGTCGAAAAAGTTGCATAGGCCAAATAGGGTTTCACGGACGTGCGCGTCCATGATACCATGGATTGCAACTGGAAGTATCTGCATCATCAGCACGTGACAGTCGTGAGACTTCATCCCGCTGAACTTTAGCTTCGCCCGGTCTAGGTATCTGCTTATCTTCCCCGCGTAACCGTAAGGAAGTTGTAATCCTATGAGGCAGGTGAAAAACTACTCGATCTCCTCCTGACTTAGAGTGAAGCACGTGGGAGGGTAGTCATTTCCGGTCTTCTTGGCCTTTTTGCCTTTGCGACGACTTTCCGTGTCCTGCTTCGCCTCATCATCATCATGATCATCATATATAGCGTGAAGCTCCTGCCTGATGCCCATTGATTTCAAGTCTACCCTTGCTTTCGGCCCATCTTTGGTCCTCTCTGGCATGTTGAGCAGGGTACCAAGCAGACTCTCGCACACGGTCTTCGTGATATGCATTACATCAATGCTGTGAGGCACACGGTGGATCTTCCAGTACGGCAAGTCCTAGAAAACATACCTCGTTTTCCATACCTTCAGCAGCGGCTCTGGCGCCTTTCGCTTCTTTCCCGGCTCTGGCGCCTTTTGCTTCTTTCTCGGCAGTGGGCAATCTTTCCAATTTTTCAACATCTCATCTATTTCCTCGCCGCTCCCCGTACGCGGGCGTCCTCGGGGTTCGGTTTCACCATCGAACAGATCCTTGCGTTTTCTCCACAGGTCATCGTCATGAAGCCACCTTCGATGTCCCATGAACACGGTTTTTGAAGACCCGGGATCTCTATCTATCTGGCGATACGTTGTGTCATCCATGCACCTGACGCATCCAGAAAATCCGTGGACCACCTGCCCCTCGACATATCCGTAACCAAGATAGTCGTGCACCATCGTGAGCAGCGCGGCTCTCATGGGGAAATATTCTTTCTTTGCGGCGTCCCACGTATTGGCTGGCGTTTTCCACAACGTGTCTAGCTCCTCTTTCAGCAGCCCCAGATACAGATTGATGTCGTTCCCTGGTTGTTTCGGTCCTTCAATTAGCATACTCATGTGAATGTACTTCCTCTTCATGCACAACCAGGGGGGAAGGTTGTACATCCACACAAACACAGGCCAGGTGCTATGTGTGCTTCTCTGGCTGCCAAACGGATTGACTCCATCGGTGCTCGCGCCCAGCACGATGTTCCTTGGATCGTTCCCAAATTCTAGGTCTTCGAAGTTCAACGCTTGCCACTGGCTCGCATCCTTAGGGTAACTCAGCATCTTGTCTTTTTTATCTATCTCCGGATCATTTGCGTCATCTTCTCGCTTCTTCTCCTCCCTATCCGCGTGCCAACGCAGGAGCTTTGCTACCTTAGGGTCCGCGAAATACCGCTGCAGACGAGGAGTGATCGGAAAGTACCACACCACTTTTCGAGGAGCTTTCTTCCTCTTCTTGTATCGAGTGACGCCGCACACCGGACATATGGTAGACTCCGCGTGCTCGTCCCGATAAATGATGCATATGTTCATGCACACATGGTATTTCACATGCGGTAAATCCAGAGGACACACGATTTTCTTTGCCTCCTCCAAACTGGTGGGGCACTTGTTCCCCTTGGGAAGACGTTCGTGCCAGAATGACATGTTCTCGTCGAAGCATGCATCGGTCATTTTGTGTTTTACCTTCATCTCCAGAGCCATGAGCGTTACTTTCAGGCGTGTATCCTCGGGCCTGCATCCTTCATACAATGGAGTAACCGCGTCTAACTCAAGTTGATCCATCTTGGCTTTCTCTCGGGCGGCAGCTCTTGCGTTATCGGTCTGCTTGAGAAGCAGCTCTTGAATATGAGGGTCCTGCACCCAGCCCATTGATGGTCCAGCGTCGTCTGCTCCGCCGGCATCATCATCTTCATGATCATGCTCGTCGTCTGCTCCGGCATCTTCCTCATCATCATGTCCTGTATCTTCTACATGATGACTGTGTACAGCATCACCGTCCTGATCATCTCCTGGGGATTCTTCGTCTTCTCGCCCGCCCGAGCCACGGTGGTTGTCTTGCTGCCCTTCCTCATTTCTTGCCCGGCCCCCATGGACAACTTCGTAGTCATCTTCATCACCTTGCCACCGATAGCCATCCATGAAACCACGCAAGAGCAGGTGGTCCCGCACCTGCAGGAATCCGGGTCCGCAATAAGGCTCTTCAGCTTGCATCTTCGACACGGACATCTTATCTCCGTCTCGTTCTTTTGAAGCATCTCGGCCATCGCGGACCTCAAAAACCTATTCACGATGCCTTCGGTCATCGTGCGCACCATGGTCGCCTGCGGGGTAGAGCAAAATGATATTTTAGAACCAAGAAAAAATTTGCCATGACTTTCCCTAAAAATAGGACAAAAAAGAATGCTTAATGCCAAAATTCTCACCGAAACGGAAATGAATCAACATTTCGGGAAAATATTGGCAACTATCGCATTTCAAATACCGGTACACCTCCAAACACAAACACATATGCAACACAACAAACATATGCAACACCACAAACATACATAGATCTAGCTAGGCCATAAAAAGTGCATGTGCACATTGTTGTATGGAGAACAACATAAATATAGCTTCCTCCCTTACTTACCTATCAAAACAAGGTAATTTAAACACTTAATTTGAATGAATATATGGTGGAAATGAGGTGAAAAAGAGGAGGGACCCGAGAGGAGGAGGAGGTGGAGAGAATGAAGTGGGGGAGAAAGTGAGTGTGGGTGCTGTCCAAAATATCTTGTTGCTGCCCACTTACTAATGGCGCACCCACTATAAATGCGCCATTAGTAATCAAGGTTACTAATGGCGCATTTATAGTAGGTGCGCCATTACTAGTTTTGCAAAAAAAAAACATACTAATGGCGCACTGTTGCACAGTGCGCCATTACTAGTTTAAACTAGTAATGGCGCACTGTGGGACAGTGCGCCATTAGTAGTTTTGTAAAAAAAAGAATAAAAAATATCATAAAAAAAGAACATTAATGGCGCACTTTACTGCTGGTGCGCCATTACTAGTTACAACTAGTAATGGCGCACTTCGTCTCGATGCGCCATTAGTATGTTTGGACAGGCGCGCTAGTTCAAAAAAAAAACTTTTTGATACTAATGGCGCACGCTGGGCCTGGTGCGCCATTAGTAGTTTGAACTCTAATGGCGTATCTGTTGTTGGTGCGCCATTACTATATACTAATGGCGCACTGCTTGTCTAGTGCGCCATTAGTATCAATTCCATCTATAGCCCTTTTCCTAGTAGTGCTTTGTCGCTGCCAACCGTGTTATGAACAAAAATCTATTAGAACAGCGACAAGTCATTTTGTAGCACAACTTTATTTTGGTTAGTTAATGCAATGCTATTTCCTTTACTTGACTTCTTCGCTTCGTATGCTTTTACCCTACGCTTTTAGGGAACTTGCCGGCAAAGGGACCCTTGCCACGAGCGCTGAGTGCGGAACTTCAGCAGCCCGCTGGCAGTGCCGTTGCTGACAAGAAACCTTCTCGCAGCTAGTCGCAGCACACTTAGGTTGTTGAGCGAACTCAAAAACGAAGTAAGGGCGCGACACTTGTCGCAGCACGCTTAAGCCGTTGAGCGTGCTCGAAACAAAGTAAGGGCGCGGCTAGCCACGAGTTGGTTCCTCTGCGCACAGGTTTTCCATACGAAGTGCGGTCGTTCAAGGAAGATAACTTTAAAATTTAAAAATTTGATTGCTCAAATTTCGGCAACTTAGCTTTTGTGTGTCATTTGCTTCCCGGCAAAGGCAATGCTTTCTTGAACGGCACTTGGTCCATACCACTGTCTCCTTCCTTCCTGGCAAACTTGTGTGCGAGGAAAACTTGTTCTGCTTGAGAGAAAAGAAAAGGGAGGAAACACCGATATGGAGCCTTGCGGCTTGTTATTGCTTACCGGGGGTGCGTGCTGCACAAAGTATCAGATGATACATGCAAGAAAAATGAAAAGGCATGAAATGACAAGTTGTGCAAGGCACATAAGTTTTACTGATGCACGGTGTCTGCGTCCGGCTTTGTACAAAGGTTTACATGCAACGGCGGCAAGACTTGTACAAAAGGTGGTTGCCGGAGCGGATCACGGCAACCGCGCCTTATGGGTAAAACTTGCGAAGGTGCTCAATGTTCCAGGAGTTGCTCACCGGTAAGCCCTCTTCGGTCTCAAGGCGGACAGAGCCGGGCCTTGTGACTTGTCTCACCCGATAAGGGCCTTCCCACTTCGGCGTCAACTTGTTGGAATTCTTGGCGGACTGAACACGCCGAAGAACAAGTTCGCCTTCCTCGAGACTTCTGGCTTTAACTTTGCGGCTATGGTAGCGGCGCAAAGCTTGCTGGTATCGAGCACCTCGTACAACAGCCTGAAGACGGTCCTCCTCAAGGAGCAGTGCGTCATCTTGCCGCAGCTGCTCTAGCTCGAGCTCATCATAAGCGAGCACTCGAGGCGACCCGTATACGAGTTCCGTGGGGAGAACTGCCTCTGCTCCATAGACAAGAGCAAAGGGTGTCTGTCCAGTGGCTCGATTTGGTGTCGTCCTGATTGACCAAAGAGCCACCGGCAACTCTTCAATCCAGTTTCTTCCGCATTTGTGCAGCCTGTCAAAAGTTCTTGTCTTGAGTCCGCGCAGCACTTCAGCGTTTGCCCTCTCCGCTTGATCGTTGCTCCTCGGGTGAGCAACAGAAGTGAAGAAGACCTTGGCCCCAAGGTCTTGGACGTATTGCATGAAGGTGCGACTTGTGAATTGTGTGCCATTGTCGGTGATGATCCTGTTAGGGATTCCGAAACGGCAAACAATCGACCTGAAGAACTTGACTGCTGACTGTGCGGTCACCTTTCTCACCGGTTCCACTTCCGGCCACTTTGTGAACTTGTCGATGGCGACGTACAAGTACTCAAAGCCCCCGGCTGTGCGGGGAAAGGGGCCGAGGATGTCGAGCCCCCAGACCGAAAATGGCCAGGACAAAGGGATCGTCTGGAGAGCTTGAGCTGGTTGATGTATCTGCTTGGCATGGAACTGGCATGCTTCACACTTGGTTACTTGTGCAGTTGCATCTTGGAGGGCTTCTGGCCAAAAGAAACCTTGCCGGAACGCTTTGCCGGCAAGTGCTCTTGCGCCAATATGGTGACCACATATGCCTCCATGTATCTCTGCCAACAGCTTTTGCCCATCTTCCCGGGGAATGCACTTCAATTTGACACCGTTGAGTCTTCTTCTGTACAGTTCATCGCCGACAAACTGATACATACTTGACTGTCGGGTTATTCTTTCTGCTTCTTCTGGCTCTTCAGGAAGTTCTCCTGTTTGAAGGAAACGAACAATCTGCTGTGCCCACGCTGGAGCCTGAGGCTCAACAACAAGGACTAAAGGCATCAGTGCTGCTGCGGGGACGTCAGCTTCTACTGCAAGAACCTGTGGCTCGGCCGGAGCTTGACGTTCCCCGGCAAGCTTGCCGGGGCAAAACTTGTCGGGAACGCCTGCTTCAACTATACAAACCCTAGGGTCTGCAGGAGCAGACTGTTCCTCGGCAACTTTGTCGTTGATCTTGGGGACCTTGTTGGCGGCGGCTTCGGGAAGCTCTGCCGACAAGTAGTCACCAGAAACCAACTTTCTCTTCTTACTTTGTCCAACCGATGGTGTAACGGATGGTTGAGTTAACTTGAGCACAAAGATCCCTGGTTCCACAGGTAGCTTTAGTGCAGCACACTTTGACAGGCCGTCTGCGATGTCGTTCTGAGCTCTTGGAACGTGCTCCATCTGTAGGCCTTCAAAGTGCTCTTCAAGCTTCCTCACTTCGTCGACGTAAGCTTCCATCAACGGATTCTGGTAGCTCTTGTTCACTTGGCGGACGACCAACTGCGAATCACCCCGCACAATTAGCTTCTTGATCCCAAGCTCTACTGCGATTATGAGGCCGGCAAGCAAACCTTCATACTCTGCAGTATTGTTCATTGCTTGCTCCTTGGGAAAGTGCATCTGGACGATGTACTTGAGGTGCTCGCCGGTGGGTGCGACAAGCAGCACGCCAGCGTCGGCGCCTTGCAGCGAGAAGGCACCATCAAAGTACATTATCCATTCTTTGCTTGCTTCTTTGACGGGGATGCTTGTCTCTGGAATTTCTTCGTCAGGCGTTGGCGTCCATTCTGCTATGAATTCTGCCAATGCTCTGCTCTGAATAGTTGAAGTACTTTCAAACTTTAGGCCGAAGCTTGACAATTCCAGTGCCCACTCGACAATCCTGCCTGTTGCTTCTGGATTTTGCAATATCCTTTTCAGCGGAAAGCGAGTGACCACTGTTATCTCATGTGCTTGGAAGTAGTGGCGCAGCTTCCTTGAGGCCATGAGAAGGCCGAAAAGCAGCTTCTGCACCCCAGAGTATCTTGACCTATCCCCCTGGAGAAGGGAGCTGACAAAATAAACTGGGCGCTGCACCATCTTCTTCCATACCTCTTCTTATATCTGCGCAGACCCATCCTTGTCGGGGCCAGAGCTTATCGGGGAAGCCCCTGCTTGTCGCTGGATGAGTTTGCCGGGGCTGTTGGCTCTTCATCTGCCTCCCTCTCCGCTACCAACGCAGCACTAACTACTTGATTGGTTGCTGCTAGGTACAGCAGCAACTTCTCTTGCGGCTTAGGTGCG
The DNA here is from genome assembly GCA_902687465.1 of Secale cereale. Classification (NCBI taxonomy): domain Eukaryota; kingdom Viridiplantae; phylum Streptophyta; class Magnoliopsida; order Poales; family Poaceae; genus Secale; species Secale cereale. The sequence continues at coordinate 694,705,496 of LR738715.1, forward strand.
ACAAGTATTGGAGTGGAGGACAGGTACCTTTTCAAATCTTGCAGCGCTGCCTCCGCTTCCGGAGTCCATTTCATTGGACCCGCCTTTTTCAAGATTTTGAAAAACGGCAGGGCGCGTTCTGCGGACTTAGAAATGAACCTGCTGAGAGCAGCCACGCAGCCGGCAAGCCTTCGTACATCCTTGACGCGCTTCGGAGCTTCGATCTGCTCAATGGCTTTGATTTTGTTGGGATTGGCTTCAATCCCCCTCTGGGACACAAAGAACCCGAGAAGCTTGCCGGAGGGGACTCCAAACACACACTTCTCGGGGTTAAGCTTGAGCTGTATCTTGCGCAGATTCGCAAAGGTTTCATCTAGATCTTGAATCAGAGTATCCTTGTCCTTGCTCTTGACCACTATATCATCCATGTAAGCTTCTACATTCCTGTGTATCTGTGGCTCAAAAGCATTGTGGACTACCCTCGCAAACATTGAACCGGCATTCTTCAATCCAAAGGGCATGCGTATGAAGCAGTAAGTGCCACATGGAGTAATGAATGCGGTCTTCTCTTCATCTTCTTCAGCCATAAATATCTGATGGTATCCTGAATAGGCATCAAGAAACGAAAGCAACTCACATCCAGCCGTGGAGTCAACAATCTGGTCAATGCGCGGCAAGGGAAATGGATCTTTGGGACAAGCTTTATTCACATCGGTGAAATCTATACAAAGCCTCCACTTCCCATTTGCTTTGCACACGACAACAGGGTTGGCCAGCCACGTGGGATGAAGTACACCTCTGACAAGGCCTGCCGCTTCCAGCTTCTTGATTTCTTCTGCAATAAACTCTTGGCGCTCCACCGCTTGCTTTCTGACCTTCTGCTTGACGGGCCGCGCGTGAGGACAAACGGCAAGCTTGTGCTCAATCACTTTCCTGGGAACACCGGGGATGTCAGACGGTTGCCATGCAAACACGTCAACATTCGCCCGCAGGGAAGCAACGAGCGCGCTTTCCTATTTAGGATCGAGCGTGGCACTGATGGTGAAAGTACCACCAGTGCCGTCTTCCTTGGCGGACACCTTCTTGGTTGTGGGTGGAGCTGCCATCGCTTTCTTGCACTTGCCGGTGGAGCTCGACGGTGCGTCCTCGACGGCAGCGCAGCACTCCGAGGAGGTGCGTTTGCCGGAGTGGGCCCAGAGCTCTTGCCAGACTTGGCCTTGTTCTTCCCCCCGGGAGCTTCAGCGGCAAGTGTCTTGCTATCCGTTGCGGCTGCTGTGTCCCGATAAATCTTGTCGGCATAGATAAGCGCGTCCTTCTTGTCGCCGGGGACAGAGATGACGCTTATCGGGCCTGGCATCTTGAGCATGTTGTAGGCATAATGAGAGGCTGCCATGAACTTGGCGAGCGCTGGACGGCCAAGTATCCCATTGTAAGGCAATGGGATATCGGCAACGTCAAAAGTGATCCTCTCAGTCCTGAAGTTCAGCTCTCCGCCAAAAGTCACTGGCAGTGTGATTTTTCCCTTCGGCTTGCTCCTTCCCGGGTTGATCCCTTGGAATGTGCCGGTCTCCTCGAGCTCGCTGTCGGGGATCTGGAGTTTCTTGACCACAGCAGAGGAGATCAGGTTCAGGCCGGCCCCGCCGTCAACCAACATCTTGGTGACCTTGAGGTTGCGGATAGTTTGTGAAACCAACATCGGCAAGCACCCGACCGCAGTTGTGCGATCAGGGTGGTCCTCAATTTCAAAGATGATGGGCGTGCTGGACCACTTCAGAAGTTTGCGCGACTCGACGGGTGGCTCTGCCGCATTGACTTCCCGCACCCATTGTTTGAGTTGGCAGTGGGAAGTATGCAGAGAAGCTCCACCGTCTACGCACAAAACCTCTGTTGCCTTCTGGAACTCCTGCTCGCTGTTATCTCCGTCCTCCATGTCTTCGTCGTCGTCTTCGTCTTCGTCCTTGTCGCGGCCGCGGGGAGGTCTATCTCCTTTCCGCTGCTTGGCCTTGCCGCAGCGTCCTACCCGACCATTGAATGGCCGCTTCTTACCGGACTCTCCTCCACCTCCCTGGGCCTTCTCCTTGTCGCGTCGCTCGTACTCGGCCTTCTGTTGTTCGACGAGGTACTCGACCCTTTTGCAGTTCTGGAGGTCGTGGCCCTTGGTGCGGTGGATCTTGCAGTACTACTTGTCGAAGCCGTCCTGCTTGTCGGCGGCCGCTACAGTGGCAGTCTCCTTGCCGGAGCTACCAGTCCGGGCTTTCTTGGCGCCAGCCTCCTTGCCGGACTGCTCGACGACCAGTACTTCTTTGTTCTTCTTTTTCTTGTTGTTCCGCCGCCGGTTCTTCCTTGCCGGGGCGGCGTCCTCACTATCTGTTCCCCCTGCTCCAGCATCCTCTCCAGGGAGTCTGCTCCCCTCTTCAGCGCGTGCGCACTTGTCGGCCAGGGCATAAAGCTCACTGACGTCTCGGATCTTGCACATCGCCATTTCCTCCCTCATCCTGCGGTTACGCACGTTCTGGTGGAACGCACTGATAACCGCGGCAGGGTGGATGTCTGGGATGTTGTGCTGGACGCGGCTGAATCTCTGGATGTACTTTCGCAGGGACTCTCCTTCCTTCTGTGCAAGTATATGAAGGTCGCTTTCCTGGCCATGAGGCTTGTGGCCACCTGTGAAGGCGTCGACAAACTGATGGCACAGGTCGGCCCAAGAAGAAATAGAATTCTCCGGCAAGTGCATGAGCCAAGATCTGACGTTCGGCTTGAGCACAAGCGGGAAGTAGTTTGCTAGTATCTTCTCGTCTCGTCCCCCGGCAGCCTGCACCACGATGGTGTAGATGCTGAGGAACTCCGACGGATGCGTCTTGCCGTCATACTTCTCGGGTACGTCGGGCTTGAAGTTTTTCATGCTGGGCCACTGGACTTGCCGCAGCTCACGGGTGAACGCAGGACAGCCCGCCGCGTACGGCAAGTCGCCTGGTTCTCCGGGCACGTGCATGTCGACAGCGGGCCCAGAGCGCTGGTCGGATTGTCGCCGCGCTTCTCTTCGACGCTCGATGCGAGTTCGAGCGTCTTCTTGTCGTCTGTCGTCGAGGACTTGGCGTTGATCGCGGCGAGCTCGTGGATCCGACGACGCCGTGGAGTCGTCGTCGATGTTGATCCGGTGAGTCGGCGATTTCGGCCTTCGGGGCGGGGAGTTCACGGTAGTTGCACCCCCGACGGTCTTGTCGCCATCAGCCCGCACCTGGCTAACTTGCCGCGGCCGCGACGTCGTCGGCTGCTGCGGAGTGTCGTTATTGGCGAAGGAGATGAGGCTTTGGATGGTGGCCCTCCAGTCGTCGGCCTTGTCTGCCGCTGGAGGGAAGTCGAGGAGCAGCTGAGCTCGAGCTAGAGCTTCTGCTGGAGTGGAGAGGAGCGGTGGCGAGCGGTGCGAGGAGCGAGATATGCTCGGACTTCTAACTGCGTTAGAAGGAGCAGGGTCTCGTCCCAGCGACCGCGCCTTGCTCGTGCCAGCGTGTTGGCCTTGAGCGTCCTGCGACCCGCCAGTTTGACCTTGCCCCAACAAGCGTATGGTACCTTGTGTACCACGTCGCTGCCGGTCCGGCACCTCTTGAGAGTGGCGCGGTGCGTGCACGGACGCTGAGGTCTTGGAGTGCGCCCGGTCGTCCGTCTTGTCCTTGGATTTGGCGGCGCCGTGAGTTTCCTCGCCGGCGTCCGTCCTTCCGCCAGCGTCTACCCCACCGACCATTGGCTCTGGTGGCGGCGGGATCGACGCGGACGGGCCTGCTACCTCCGAAGCCTTCTTCTTCGGCGGCATGTCGATGAAGTAGATGAAGTCGATGAGGTTGATGGAGATTTCGCTCGCGTTAACACCGGATCGGGTTCACACAACCTCGACGCACCCCCTACCTGGCGCGCCAAAGATGTCGGGGAAACTGATCGCCCACGAACACCTATGGGACCGGAGCCCCTTTTCGGTACGGCAAGGGGGCGGAGGATGCACAAAGAGCGGATCGAGGCGTGCACGCGAGCAGTTTACCCAGGTTCGGGCAGCACGGATGCGTAAAACCCTACTCCTGCTTTGGTTTGTATTGTGTTCTTGCTCGGGAGCAAGGAGAGCTACAGTGCTTACCGCTAGCAACACCGAGCGTGAGAGTGATCGAAGATCGGAACCCTTTCTACGTTGCGCATGGGCCTCCTTTTATAGGTCAAAGGGGTCACCGACAGGTGGCAACGCAGTCGAGGATAAAAATGTAAAATGGGTGGTAGTTGGAACAGTGTTTGCATAGTGCTCTATACCTAATTCTAACGCCAGGGGACAAGGGCATTAAATGCCCGTCGCCGTCACCCTAAACAGTGCAAAAAGCGTCCGTCGGGGCGTCTCCGTCCGCCACGACGGTAGCCTCGTCATCGCATCTTGCCACCGTGTACCCCAGGCTGCACAGCCTTCCGCCACGTGCGCCTAGAAGGGCCCCAGGGCGACGCGTGGGCGGATGCGCTGGAGCGCGGCTACCTAGTGGAAGTCTGCCGCGGCAAGCGCCTTGCCGCGGCCGCCATCTTGCCGCGCCCGTGAGCTTGTCGCTCTCCGGTTCTTGCCGGGACGCATGGCGCGTTGCGGCAAGTCTCCCGAAATGCCATATTTGGCCTTCCTGGCAAGCTCCTCTTGCCAGGGTCATGTGCTAAAGAGGTGGTCTTGAGCCTGGGGTGGCCTTCCCGGCAAGCTCCTCTTGCCGGGGCCTTGTCTCTTTAACTTGAATACTTTGTTCTTGAATGGCTCTAAAGGAAACACGGTGGGCCTTGGCGGATGCGCGGCAAAACCTGCCACGGGACGCTGCGACTTCCCGTGCACAAGTTCGGGATACTAAGGTACCCCTACTTTAGTACACCGACAACAACACTGGCACCGAAGAACAATTATTGAGGTCTAAAAATAATCCCGAAGGTAGGTGTAGGTAGCATGCCGACGGCGATCACATCGACCTTGGTACCATTCCCGACACGCATCTTCATCTCGTCCTTAGCCAATCTTCGTTCCACAGCTCTTGTTTTGAGTTACAAATATGAGAAACTAAACCAGTATCAAATACTCAGGCGCTACTACGAGCATTAGTAAGGAAGACATCAATAACATATATATCAAATATACCTTTGTTCACTTTTCCATCCTTCTTATCCCCCAAATAATTGGGGCAGTTCCGCTTCAAGTGACCACTTCCTTTGCAGTAGAAGCACTTAGTTTCAGGCTTAGGTCCAGCTTTGGGTTTCTTCATGTGAGCGGCAACTTGTTTGTCGTTCTTCTTGAAGTTCCCTTTCTTTCCTTTTCCGTTTTTTCTTGAAACTAGTGGTCTTGTTATCCATCAACACTTGATGCTCCTTCTTGATTTCTACCTTCGCTGATTTCAGCATCGCGAAGAGCACGGAAATTGTTTTCTCCATCCCTTGCATATTATAGTTCATCACGAAGCCCTTGTAGCTTCATGGAAATGATTGAAGAACTCTGCCAATTACACTCTCAACTGGAAGAACAATTCCCTGTTGAGTCAAGTGCTTATGATACCCATACATTTTGAGTATGTGTTCACTTACAGAACTATTCTCCTCCATCTTGTAGCTATAGAACTTGTTGGAGACTTCAAATCTCTCAACCCAGGCATTAGCTTGACATGTCAGCTCCTGGAACATCTCATATGCTCCATGATGTTCAAAATGTTTTTCAAGTTCTGGTTCTAAGCCGTAAAGCATGGCACACTGAACTATAGAGTAGTCGTCATTCCGTGTTTGCTAGGCGGTCATAGCGTCCAGATTAGCGGGAGCAGGTATGTTACCTAGCGGTGCATCAAGGACATAATTCTTATGTGCGACAATGAGGATAATCCTCAAGTTACGGACCCAGTCCGTATAGTTGCTACCATCATCTTTCAACTTAGCTTTCTCTAGGAACGCATTAAAATTCAGGGGAATGGTAGCACGTTCCATTGATATACAACATAGATATGAAAAACTATTCAGACTAAGTTAATGATAAATTAAGTTCAATTAATCAAATTACTAATGAACTCCCACTTAAATTAACATCCCTCATGTTATCTAAGTGATACATGATCCAAATCAACTAACGTCCAATCATCACGTGAGATGGGGTAGTCATCAATGGTGAACATTTCCATGTTGATCATATCTACTATATGACTCACGTTCGACCTTTTGGTCTCAAGTGTTCCAAGACCATGTCTGTACATGCTAGGCTCGTCAATTTTAACCCAAGTATTCCGTGCGTGTAAATCTGGCTTACACCCGTAGTATGTGAATGTAGAGTCTATCACACCCGATCATCATGAGGTGCTTTGAAACAACGAACTTTAGCAACGGTGCATACTCGGGGAGAACACTTTTATCTTGAAATTTAGTGAAGGGATCATCTTATAATGCTACCACCGTTCTAACCAGAATAAGATGCATAAAGGATAAACATCACATGCAATCAAAATATGTGACATGATATGGCCATCATCATCTTGTGCTTTTGATCTCCATCTCCAAAGTATCAAGATGATCTCCATCATCACCGGCTCGACACCTTGATCTCCATTGTTGCATCAGGGTCGTCTCACCAACTATTGCTTCTATAACTATTGCTACCGAATAGAGATAAAGTAAAGCAATTACATGGCGCTTGCATTTCATACAATAATTGAGAGACAACCCTAAGGCTCCTGCTGGTTGTCGATATTAAAAAACATGATCATCTCATACAACAACGTATATCACACCACGTCTTGACCATATCACATCACAACATGCCCTACAAAAACAAGTTAGACATACTACAACAATCACGCACATTGCCGTCCACCATAGCTGACGGCAAAGGCATGCCTGGCGGACGGCAATGGCCTTTGTCGTCCATCAGCAGACGGCAACAGGTCCGGCTGAATAGGCTACGGCGAAGGGCTCTTTGTCGTCTGTTGGTGTACAGCAAAGATGAAAGGGTATTTGCCGTCCACTAGCGGACGACAAAGGACCTGGACGGCACACGTGGCAGCTTATGGCCATTAGGGGGTTAACGGTGCGCTTTGCCGTCTGTTGGCGGACGGCAAAGACCATTGCACCTTTGTCGTCTGCTGGCTCACGGCAAAGAACCCATGTTTTTCTATTTTTTTCTTACATTTGTTCAATTTCAACACACAAATTTCACAGCAGACATATGACATATCCAACACACAAGTTTCATCATATATACATACATAACCAACACATAGTTCCATCCATACATATTACAATAGTTTCACATTGTTCATCCAACACCTATCCATCCATCCATATAACAAGTTCCACATCTATGCAAGCTTTCGTGAAGTAAATGAAATCTACAAAATGGGAAATAAGAAAGTTAGAAGAAGAAGACTAGAAGAAGAATAAGAAGAAGACGAAGAAGAAGTAAGCATACTTAGGTGAACTAAGAATATTATGCCATTTTTGATATAAAGCAGCTAAGGGCGTGTTCGGGAGCCCTCCGGCTCCTCAACTCCACGACTCCAGGTCTGGAGCTGAGACGAACGCTCCAATTTGTGGTTACGGAGTTGAGAAGCTGGCTATCACGGTAGTGTATTTTAGGTGGAGTTGAGGATCGAGCAATTCCTAGCTCCCAGGATCGGAAGAAGCGAGATTTGGCCAATATTTACACCTTGTTGCCACCCCGAAGTGAGCGAGCGTACCGGTTCGAATAGGCACGCAATCCCACTATCGAACAACTCTGTCCATTCCACGAGAGAACCACCGGGCCTATAGCCCATCCACAACTTTCCCAGCAAATTGGGTTGTGAGCCTGCTACAACTTTCCAGCTGAATGGGCTACATTGGGAAATTTCACGGGCTTGAGGCTGGCTCCTCATACGAGCGAGAAGCTGCGTCGCCGAACGATTCGCTCGCTCCCGGATCGCTCGGAAGAAGCCGGCGAAAGGATCCTGGCGATGGAGTTGAGGAGTTGGAGGCCGTGGAGGGCTCCCGAACACGCCCTAAGTATAGGTCTTTATTGAGGTAACCTAGGTAACCTAGAAGAAGAAGAAGAAGAATAAGAAGGTTTTTACCCTTTTCCTTCTCATTCTTCTTCTTCTTTTATTCTTTCTTTTTTCTTCTCTTTCTTCTTCTATTCTTTCTTTTTTCTCCTCTTCCTTGTTTTTCTTCTTCTTATTCCTTATTTGTGTCATTTTAGAGATTACATAGGTAAAATATGAAATACATGAGGTTACCAAGATTGTTATGCCATTTCAAACCTAAGTAAGCTAATTATGCCATGTTTTACATAAGTAAGCCAAGTGTATGTAATTATTGAGAAACCTAGGTAACTAAGCATATTAGAGATAACTTAGCATATTAGAGTTAACTTAGGTCATTTCAGAGGAAACAAAGCTAAGTATATATAAATCATTTTGGAGATCTGACATACCTGACATAGTTCAATCCTCCTTCTCCTCCTTCTCATTCATCATCCTGATGCGCTTAGAGCAGCGAGGTAGTGGGATATAGTCTTCTACCACAATTGGCATGGTCATGTCGCCCGGCTATGGGATCGCCGGCGCCACCACCATCACGAGGTCATTGTCAGGCACTACCACCATCGCGAGGCCATCTTCAGGCAGCACTATTGCTAGGTCATCCTCAGCCACCACCATCTCTTTCCCATCATTAGCCACCACCATCGCTTGGCCATCGTCAGCCACCATCATCATGAGGTCATCATCAGACAGAATAGGCTGCACCTCCTCATCCCCAATCTGCTCCTCTTCTTACTGATAACCCTCAACCGTAAGGGATCGAGATAGTCTTCGCGGGTAAGAATAACCCAATTTATTGATTCGACACACGGGGAGCCAAAGAGTATTTATAAGCTTTGACAGTTGAGTTGTCAATTCAACCGCACCTGAAATATACTTACTTGCAACAAAAGATAAGTGGTAATAGTGATATGATAGTGATGATAGTGATAGTAAAAGTAAACAGCAAAAGTAAATAGCAGTAGTAAATGGCAAAAGTAGCAACTAGTGACAAGCAAGGTTTAAAATACTGTAGGCTAGGGAGATGGATGGTTGGGCGCTGCATGGATGAGATAGATTCTAACTTGGGGCACGGCACACGAAAAAGTAATGATCATCTAGGCAAATATCAAACATTAGGCATGTATCCCGTAGGTAGTTGTACGTGCTTGCAATAAGAACTTGCACAACATCTTTTGTCCTACCATCCCGCTACGAACGGGGCCAAAAGGAACTTATGGATATTAAGGTGCTCCTGTCAAAGAGCACCGGAACAAAGCAATGAACTCAATGGATGCATGTAATCCTCAAACTACGGACCGTCCCCTTTGGTGTCCCAAGCTGTCACTTTTGGGATCGCCGGTTCCGAACCGTAACAGGTGCATACAACTCATTGATAGGATCACGAACACAAATATATTCACACAAACACATATGGTTTAGATCTGAAATCATGGCACTCGGGCCCTAGTGTCAAGCATTAAGAATAACAAGTTGAAGCAAAGATGATAAACACCATAGTAGATGATAGGCAACATGCCCCCAACGATCTGGTAAACTATTACATGATCTAACTCATCCAATCCCTACCATCCCCTTCGCCTACAGCAGGGGAATTACTCACACATGAAGGGGGAAGTCATGGAGGGATGATGGAGTGGTGATGATGATGACGATGGCGACGATCTCCCCTCTCCGGAGGCCAATTCAGCCTCCAGATTAGCCCTCCCGAGGAAGAACAGAGGGTGGCGGCGGCTCCGCGACGAAAAACTGCGAAAGAACTTCTAATCTGGGGTTTCTGCGTCGGGAGTAAAAATACGGGATAAAGTAGGGCACCAGGGGGTGTGGGCCCCACCCAGGCGCCCCCCCCGGCGCGGCCCAGGGGGGGCGCGCCCACAGGGCGCCTGGGCACCCCCTGGCCCCCCTCTGGTCCCACTTCTGGCATCTGGTTCCTTCGGGTGCGTGGATTTTCTGTGATTTTTCGTGGATTTTTCTAAGATACTTAAAAATCCGTTTTCCTGCACACAAATAAACCATACAGGCAGCTCTGCTGAAAACAGCATCAGTCCGGGTTAGTTTAGTCCAAATCATGCAAGAATGAGGTCAAAACAATATCAAAAGTGTTTGGAAAAGTAGATACGTTTGAGACGTATCAACTCCCCCAAGCTTAGCATATTGCTTGTCCTCAAGCAATTCAGTTCAACGAACTGGACGCGACAAAGAAAACTTTGACAAACTCTTTTGCTTCATTAGATGTATATAAGCATGTACTACGAAAAGAGTTTAGCAAGTATTGAAATAGTTCTTATGAGGACAATGCAAGGAGCAATCCTTCTTTCAAGTGACCAGTCACAAATACTTAAAAGTAAATAATATATTACTGAAAATCAAGAAAAGATTACATTGCACATAGCTTGAGCATATTAGGGTGGTATCTCACTAGCCTCCATGAGTGAAGCAAAACATAAATGCAGAGACTCCTCCAGAGTTTTAAAGGAGACTAGAACTAAGAATTTCAGAATAAATCATATCACAAGTATGCAGAAGACAATGTAATACTTTGGGACAATGCACATTACACTCAGAATGACAATTATGCTCTCCTAGTTGGTGCTTTGAAGAAAGAAGGTGAGACTCTCGAACCGTGGCTTTTATTGGCAAGGTTGAAAACCCGTGGTCGGAAAAAAAAATTAAACATGTACCAGAGCTCTTGGTTTTAAAAACAGAAGTAAATATGTTTTTGAGAGGTGCATATTTCGTCAACGAATGCTAGCAGATAACTCAATCACTTTTTAAGCTAGACAAGTCTCGAGGAACGGCTCCCGCATGAGGACGATCACATCCTCTTAATCTCCTTTGTTTATCACTGCCGAAGTTTTCTGATTTCTCATTTACAAAGCGTGAAGGAGGGTTTGTTTGTTATATTATCTTTTCGAGCCGGGCGCACTCAATGCCAGTTCCTTTTCATGTTAGGGGTTTGCACATTATACATGCAATCCAGGGGTGAAACTTGTCCAACTTAAAGAGATCATGAGTTAACTACTACTTCCTCATGAGCTAAAACATAGGCACAAAAAGAGAAATGCTTTTGATTAATTTCGAGATGGTACATGAAAGTCTTCGTTAGGAATGGCGGGTAAATACCATGTATAGGAAGGTATAGTGGACTCATATGGCATAACAGGTTTAAAGGGTTTGGATGCACAAGCAGTCAGTCCGCTTAGTACAGGTGGAGGTTTTAGCAAAAGACTGGGAAGCGACCAACTAGAGAGCAATAACGGTCATAATCATGCAGAGCGACAAAGCAACATTGAATCAAGCATGAAAGTGATATAACTATTCTAAAACTCAAAAATCATCAAGGCAAAGTAGACTTTTAGTCTTAAACATGTGTAAGCATGTGCCAAGTCAATCCAAAAATTCTCTAAAGGGAAATACCACCTTAGTATACCAGACTATGAACAGTGCAATGCATGTGGATCATTTCAATAACGCATTATATACTCTAGTTATTCGGGACTAGCCACAAGGAAAGCATGAACTACTGGAAGAGCATTGTAAACATAGCACTATGTCGCTACAAGTTGGTCTCTAGATCATAAGTACAGGCATATGTACAAAAGTAGAAACAAAAAGAGTTCATACCGGTCTTCCTTGTTGCTTCCCTTCAGTCGATCTTCGTCATTACTGCTTGTCACTTGCACGATCGAACGTAGGAAATATAATCAAATGCCATCACGGACTCGAGCTGATCTCTGAAAACAAAGCAAACTAAAGAGAGAAAGGAAATCTTTTTGGTTTTTTCAAAGGTTGAATAAAAGCAAAAGAAAGAGAAAATCTTTTTGTTGTTTTTTCAAAGAGAGAAATAAAGAAGAACGGGCAAAAACTTCGAAAAGATCAAAGCGAATAAGACGGATAATACAATGGAAAAGTGAGAAGGGCATGTACTCCCCCAAGCTTAGGCTTTTGGCCTAAGTTGGTAGCAGCTACTGCCCCCAGGAGCCTCCTGCTCCAGGGGTATGGTGGTGAGACCAAGGGTCATAGAAGGATGCTGGCGCGTACACAGAACTCCTCGGAGTCTCCCACGAGGAAGGTTCCGAATGGCCAAACAGAGGAAGACCCTTCACCAAACTTGGTGGCGGTCTCTTCCTGAAAATGTGGTATCTCACCGTGCCTCTCCTCGTCGGGCACAACCCCCTCCATGGGGTTATGAAACTGATGCTGGACCATGAACTCATCGAACTGGACAACATCAAAGGACCATCCGTTCCTGCGAGAAAAATCAAACAAAAGAGGTGCAGGTAGACGGATCTCGCGGTCCGCGGTAGTTCCGAAACGCAAGATATAAACAAGGTTATCAAGCTCAGAACCCATGGTAACAAACTTATGCCTTTTCATAGCAGCAAGATCAATGCTTAAATAAGTAAAAGGAGTATCATCAGGGTGTGGGGTGCCTCCAAGATGCTCTAAGATAAGTGTGGCATAAACGCCACCATATAAGTCCCCCTTGTTACCGTTCATAGCAAGGCGTCAAGCAATTAAGGTACCCAGATTATAATCAGACCTCCCTGAGAGGGCTGCTGCCAGGATAGCAATATCCGGAGCAGAAATGTTGCTCGTGTTGTCACGAGCTAACACCCCTCTGGCAATATAATATGCAAAATACATGAGGTGAGGAAATAAGATGCTGGAGATCTTCGACCGATGAATATCCCTCGTACCCATGCTGCAGAGAGAGTTGATGACGGTTTTCAGCTCGGAGGGCTGAGTGGCCATCCTTGCCGTCCTCCCAACGTTCGGCACACCTATTATTTCACAAAAATTTCCCAAAGTCATGGTGATAAGATCATTGTAAATTTTAAACTCAATAGCACCTGAATCAGGATTATATCTAAAACTGTTAATGAAACTGGATGTGAGTTTTTGATACTGAGTAACACGGCTCGTGACGAGTGGTGTCAAACCTGCATTAGCACAAAGATTATAAAACTCATCCTTGATTCCCGTAGCTTCCATGAATTCATCACATGGAAATGTCATCGCACGTGCTGGACTTGTGTCTTCCAACAACTCCAGGGGCACATGATCTTCATTATAGCTCACCCTAGCAGTCGATGGTGAAGCTGCGGCTCTAGTAACTCGATCGGAGTGTGCGGGCCTCCTCTTCTCAAGCCACCCTTTTGCCCTTCCTAACAACCTCATTTCTGAAAAATTTTACAATTTACAAAAACGAGGATTAAAACAAAGTGAGCTAAGGCGAACTACTCAACTCACTTGCCCAAGTCATAAACTTGCATCAAAACTTGGAAAATAACTTTCTACACATGCATGCAAGCTCATCTCTACAGCACCAAGAACTACTAAATACTCACAAATGAGGCCACCAATCAAAAATCTAATTGGAGGGGTGGAGGAGTCACATACCAGGGAGTATTTGCTCAAAATTTCCGCTCAAATGAGGGGCTGTAGAGAGAGATCGAAGAATCGCCTCCAAGAACAGCAAGAACACAAGAACAAGACCAGAACTCGAGTTTCTGGAGAAAAAGAGAGAGGGAGGAAGAAGACATACCTGGAGGGGGGCCCTGTGGGCCCCAGGCGCCCTATGGGCGCGGCCAGGGGCTGGGCCGCGCCAGCTGGCCGCTTGGGCCACTGGTGGTCCCTCCTGGCTGGCCCCAGGACTTTCTGGGTCTCTCCCGTTGTGGAAATTTTTATTATAATTTTTCCGGAATTTTTCTGAAAACATCACTGTTGAAATTTTTTCGAAGTTCAAAAAGCTGCGAAACTCTTTGAAAACTTGAAGCAGTTAGTAGTATTGTGAAGCTTCAAAAACATAAATACTTGGTACAACAAGTAGGACAACACAAAAAAAAACAAATGAAAACATAATAAGCTCATCTTTTTATCCATATAAAACATGTTCACTAGTAAGGTTGATCAAGTCTTACAGACAAACAAGCGATATATAGAGCAAAAAGTCTCACCTCTTACGAAGTAGTTACTAAACCTTTACTTTGATGGACATTGTCCCCACCATGATAGTTTTATATTTGTGAGGCACATGTAGTGGACAGTCCCATTCTCCAATTTTCACGGTCTCGATATTCTCTATAGAGTTGAGGGCATGCCTCCTGTCGGTCTTCTTTGGAAAATATACCGTGTGTTCTTTATCATTCACATGGAAGGTAACCTTCCCTTTATTGCAATCAATAATAGCACCTGCGGTGTTAAGAAAAGGTCTACCAAGAATAATGGACATGCTCCCATCCTCGGGCATGTCAAGCACAACAAAATCAGTAAGAATTAAACAATTAGCAACTTCTACGGGAACATCCTCACAAATATCTATCGGAACAGCGGTTGACTTGTCAGCCATCTGAAGGGAGATATCTGTAGGAATTAGTTTCTCTAAACAAAGCCTCTCGTAAAGAGAGAGAGGCATAACACTCACTCCTGCTACAAGATCACATAAAGCAGTTTTGACATAATTATTCTTTATGGAGCAAGGAATGGTGGGTATACCTGGATCACCGAGCTTCTCGGGAATCTTTCCACTGAAAGAATAGTTAGCAAGCATAGAATATATCGATTAATTCATTCTTAGGGATTTCATGTCCTGGTCTAGTGCTCAGAGTATCAGACATAGTAACAGATTCAGTAGGAGCATCATGTGGAGGTGGTGAGGCAAACTTTTTTGTCCTACCATCCCGCTACGAACGGGGCCAAAAGGAACTTATGGATATTAAGGTGCTCCTGTCAAAGAGCACCAGAACAAAGCAATGAACTCAATGGATACATGTAATCCTCAAACTACGGACCGTCCCCTTTGGTGTCCCAAGCTGTCACTTTTGGGATCGCCGGTTCCGAACTGTAACAGGTGCATACAACTCATAGATAGGATCACGAACACAAATATATTCATACAAACACATATGGTTCAGATCTGAAATTATGGTACTCGGGCCCTAGTGTCAAGCATTAAGAATAACAAGTTGAAGCAAAGATGATAAACACCATAGTAGATGATAGGCAACATGCCCCCAACGATCTGGTAAACTATTACATGATCTAACTCATCCAATCCCTACCATCCCCTTCGCCTACAGCAGGGGAATTACTCACACATGAAGGGGGAAGTCATGGAGGGATGATGGAGTGGTGATGATGATGACGATCGCGACGATCTCCCCTCTCCGGAGGCCAATTCAGCCTCCAGATTAGCCCTCCCGAGGAAGAACAGAGGGTGGCGGCGGCTCCGCGACGAAAAACTGCGAAAGAACTTCTGATCTGGGGTTTCTGCGTCGGGAGTAAAAATACGGGATAAAGTAGGGCACCAGGGGGTGTGGGCCCCACCCAGGCGCCCCCCCCCCCCGGCGCGGCCCAAGGGGGGCGGCGCGCCCACAGGGCGCCTGGGCACCCCCTGGCCCCCCTCTGGTCCCACTTCTGGCATCTGGTTCCTTCGGGTGCGTGGATTTTCTGTGATTTTTTGTGGATTTTTCTGAGATACTTAAAAATCCGTTTTCCTGTACACAAATAAACCATACAGGCAGCTCTGCTGAAAACAGCGTCAGTCCGGGTTAGTTTAGTCCAAATCATGCAAGAATCAGGTCAAAACAATATCAAAAGTGTTTGGAAAAGTAGATACGTTTGAGACGTATCACTTACCCACTCCATTCCGGATCATCCTCGCTGCTGCTTTCACTGTAGCTAGACTCGCTGCTGGTTTTGTTGTAGCTAGAGTCGCTGTCGCTGGTCCAATTGCCTGACCAAATGCAACAAAGTTTTTTTAACAATCAGTGTGATACAAAGCCAAATGGAGAAGAAGAAGACGCAGAGCGTACTGGCGTCATTGTCGTCCTGGTAGAGCATGCGGCACATAGTCGTGTTGAGCACCTTCATGGTGAGCATTGTTGGAAATATGCCCTAGAGGCAATAATAAATTGGTTATTATTATATTTCCTTGTTCATGATAATTGTTTATTATCCATGATAGAATTGTATTGATAGGAAACTCAGATACATGTGTGGATACATAACAAACACCATGTCCCTAGTAAGCCTCTAGTTGACTAGCTCGTTGATCAACAGATTGTCCTGGATATAACACGGCAGATGTCCGGTTTAACGGACTTGATGATGGAACCATCACACGGGTTAGCTTGAAAGGATTCATGGCACACAAGGGACACAAAGGATTTATACTAGTTCGGCCCCTTCGGAGAAGGTAAAAGCCTACGTCTAG
The DNA here is from genome assembly GCA_902687465.1 of Secale cereale. Lineage (NCBI taxonomy): Eukaryota > Viridiplantae > Streptophyta > Magnoliopsida > Poales > Poaceae > Secale > Secale cereale. The sequence continues at coordinate 694,721,741 of LR738715.1, forward strand.
TTGGTTTGGTATTGCTTGGGCGTCGGTTTACAGGGAGCGGATTCGCTTTGCCTGTTTCTCGACGGGTTGATTGTTGCTTGTCCCTGAACCGTCCAAGTCGTCCCTTTATACAGAGTTAACGCCTGGTCCGGTTTACAGAGTCCCGAGGCCGGCTCATACTTGTGTCCGCCTCGGTCTCTGTCTTTTCTTTCTTATCTTTCAAGTTACATCTCTTGGCGGTTTATAAACCACACTTCTATATATGGGCCTTGAAATCTCACGGGCCGTAGTCTCTACTAAAATATTACAATCAAGTATAATATAACTAAGCCGGTTTACAATAGCCGGTTTATACCTGCTATTCATATCCCTGACATTAGGCCCCAGAATGATTTGAACTTGTTCATATCAGTCTTCCCTGTCTTGTATAATTTTCTTCCTTGTCTTCATCTTTTTGTAAACCGGCTCTGAGTCATCCTCCGAGATCATTAAATTCTGATAATGACGTCATCTCCGCATTTAACGCCGTGAGCTGTACTGTAGCTTATTTTAAGGGTCATCCCGAAGATCGAGGCGTCACGGGATCCTTATCCGATTTTCTGTCTCCTCGATTCTCGCACCTGTCGTTTCAGATCTGACTCCTTGTTATAAATACTGCCACCCCTCATTCATTACCTTCTTCTCGCTCTGTCCTCTTCCTCCGTCTTCCTCCTCCGTCTTCTTCCTTCATCGCCGCCCGAGCTCGCACCGCCGCCGACGACCACTAGATCACAAATCCTCGCCCGGCCGCTGCATCACCCTGAGCTCGACCAGAAAAACCTCCGCCGTTGATTCTTGCTGTCTCAGGTATGTTCTTCTTCTTTACTATTGATCTATAACCTCTAGAGTTTCTTCTTATCCCTCCGCCATTAGAGCTTTAACAAAGCTTCATCTTGTTCGATCTTGAGCCCGTGACCCCTAATGATTTTGTTTTTCCGATCTTCTCCATTTTTACCCTGCTGTAAATGCTTCAATTCTTCGTTATTCCTGTCTGGCCTGTAGATCCATCTGTTTAGTATAAGGTCTTTGTAGCTTTTCCCGCATACTCTTAGATTAGTTTCTTTTTCCTCAGCATGCTCAGATCTATTCCCCCTTAGCAGTCCTTTGAAAACCTGTTTTTCTCCTCAGTAAATCTGCTAAGTATGTTCCGGTTTAAGTTGATATGCCCTGCTCTTGTGAAACTCTGTAACTTGACGCAATGGTTGAACTGTTCCTCTTCAACTGCCATGAACCGGAAATGATATAACTTGTTTTATAATTGCCGGTTTAACCACGCCATTAGCTCTCAGTTTAAATCGTTGCGTAATTTTCATAGATAGGTTCCGGATTGCTGCACTTTCATAATCCGTTTCTGTATTTTATCTTCTCCAGCACTTCGTTCTTTCACTGCAATGGCTAAGCAGTATGTCTCCTGCGATTGGGTTTCTTCGGTCATCACTAAGGACGATTTAATCAAACTATCGGAAATTGGCACCTTAGGACCTCAATCTGAATTAAAATGGCGGGCTCCGGGTAATGAATGTCCCCCTGCCCCTAGGTCTGGGGAAGTTATTGTGTTTTTGGATCATATATCTCGTGGTTTCTCTCCCCCCGGTTCAAAGTTTTTCCGGGATGTTCTTGCCGCTTTCCAGCTGCACCCACAGGATATCGGACCCAATTCCGTTTCAAACATTTGTGATTTCCAAGTGTTTTCTGAAGTGTATCTGCAAGAAGAACCTTCTGTTGATCTATTCCGGGATTTCTTTCATTTAAACCGGCGCATTGAGTTTACCAGCGGACCACATCAAGAGCTTTGTGGGGTTAGTATTCAGAAGAGGAGAGACGAAGTTTTTCCTCATGCCGCTTTACATTCTCATCCAAAAGATTGGAACAAGTCTTGGTTTTACTGTGTTGACACTTCTCCTGAGGGGGAGAACCCTTTGCCGGGTTATCGCGAAACCCGTATCCCGGAGAATCACCCCTTACCACCACGGCTTAGTGCTGCTGAACGAACCCGGTTTTCATCACAGCTCTCCAAATTAAGAGCTTTTATAGCAAATGGTCTGATTGGCACTGATTTCCTTCGTTGTTGGCTATCTTGGAGTATCCTTCCCCTGAGCCGGCGTTCTAAATTAATGTGCAAGTACTCTGGTAAACCGGATGATCCTCAAAGGTTTTCCAAGGATAAAGTTTCTGAATCAGAGGTAGTGGAGTCAGCCAAGAAGATTCTCAATGTCTCTTTAGCAGATTGTGCTAAGGTTGGTTTAGCTCCGTATTTCAAGAAGAATAAGCTGCCCGAAGTAAGTTTCTCTTTGCCCTGTATTTGTAAACCGTTTTCTTTAAACCGTCTTTCAATTGCTCTTGCTTTTTTCAATTAGGCTGATGATCCTTTCTGGAGGAGAAAGCCTCAGGAGAAAACCGTCAAACAGGCTCGCCGAAAAACCCCTGCAAACAAAAAGAGGAAAGCAGTCGTTGACGCCGGTTCTCCCACTGAGGACGATGATCCGGACTCCGAGGTATGCTTTAATCCGGTTTTGCATTCTTGCTTTCATGTACTTGTAATTTGTATTTAATGGTACCTTTCCACAGGATTTGCCTGAAGATGATAACCCGGCTGAAATTGAGGTAACACTTCTTTCTTCTGACTCAGAACCTCTTCCTCAAAAAAGTCGTCGGACCGTCAGGAAATATCAATTTTCTCATCCTTATGCTCAGTTAGACCCTAACTTTACTTTGAAGAAGCAACAGCACGAAGCTTTTCGCCGGACCACTCGCCACAGCGGCCTGGCGGTGGAGTCATCTGGAATTTCCTTAACTCCGGCTCGAAAACGCCGTGCTGAGGTGATACTCTCTCCGACCCTCCTTCATCCCAAGGCCGGTCTTATCCGAAAACCCCTTAAACCGTCTGACCCTGACTATCAGGAAACTCCGCTGTCTTCTTCTGGTGAATCAACCGCCACGCAGCTTCCTCCTTTGAAAACCGTCCCAGGGTAACTCTCTTCGCCTCTTCCGGTTTATGATGCCCTTTTTGCTTCATAATGCTAACTCATTTTGCATATTTTCCAGCAAACCGAAGCCCAGCAAAAAGCCCAAGGCGAATAAGCCTGTTGCTGACCCTACTGCGGATGATCCGGTTATTAATCCGTCAACAGATGTTCCTCCGGAAGGTGAACCCGTAGCTCCTGTTGAAGACCCTGCTCCTGAAAATCCTGTTATAGAAAACGTCCAAGATCCACCAAGTCCGGCCCGGGTTAATTCTCCTCAGGTTAATCCGGCGTCTCCTGATCCGGCTCACACCGTTACTCCCCCCAATGCACCAACTTCTCCTGATGTTGTGGTTACTGGCACTACTTATGTTGCTCCGGCTGAACTCACTGTTTTAGCCAAACATACGGCCAAAGCGGAAAAATTATCTCAGGAAAAGGGTAAATGGAGTACTGACATATCCAGCCTTTCTGACATAAGTGCACAAGACATTTATTCTGGGTATATGAACCGGCTCCATAGCAGTCGGGATTATGAAGCCAGTTTGGTGAACTTAATGCGGGAAAAATATGAGGTAAACTTCCTCTTCCGACTTTGTTCTTTTGACGCATCTTTGTCTCCTAACAACCCCCAAGTTCCGGTTTAGCTGCTTACGGAAGGTGATCCGGAACTTTGTAGATCGAACCGTTGGTTTATACATTAGCCCCCAAGTATCAAGTAGATAACTTGCTTATGTAGTTGATACTTGTAAAAATTGCTGTCAATACTTCAATTATACATTAGCCCCCAAGTGTCAAGCAGACAACTGGTTTGTGTGCTTGAGACTTGTAACTTTAAATTGTCTTTGCTGTATTGCTTCAACTGCCATTAGCCCCCAAGTGTCAAGTAGACAACTTGGTTGTGTGCTTGAGACTTTACTAAACTTCACCTCTTGTTGTTGAATTTTGTCTGCAGGCTGAGTTGAACCGGAATGCTCTTGAGATTAACGAGCTTCGAAGCCGGCTTACTGACACAGAGTCTGCCGCTTCAAAAGCTAAAAAAGAACTTCAAGTGAGTTTAAAGACTGCCGAAGACTTGAAAAAATACTTTGAAGAGGAGCGGGCTACTTTTGAAGTCCAGAAAAAAGATCTTGAAAAACGGGTTCAGGATGCTGAAGGAGCACTTAATCCGGTTACTGAAGAATTGACCGGGTTAAAGCGACAAGTTGACTTGATGACTTCTGCTGTCTTTGGTAAGTATGACCTGAACACCTGCTTTACCTTTGTAAACTGTGTTTTGTACCGGTTTAATTAATATTGTTGTGTGTAGGGCGCCGTATCTCCCATCTTGGGGATGACATTCGGAAAAAACTCAAAGCTTGCTACACCTTGGTTGAACAGCTGTACTCCGGAACACAAAGAATTATCAGTGCCACTTCATTTGGTAAACCGGCTCCTTCAACTATCCAAGATACTTTGAATAAGTTGTCCATTCTACCGGCTCGTCTTGAAGAAGTGAAGAAATCGGCGGCTCGAGGAGGTGCTCTTCTGGCCCTTACGAGGGCTAAAGCTTGGGTCCCAGACCTTGATCCGGAGGAGGTGTTAACCGGATTTCCTAATACCAAGGATGACGGTTCAGCTTTTAATGAAAAAGACCTTTATGCTCTGACAAAGGAGATGCGTCCTCTCGCCAGCAAGCTCGCGGCGGAATCTGACTTGTCCCGATATCATCCAGGATACAATCTGCAGAACGAGCGGGTGGAGCGACCGGTTTATGATACCGAAAACTTAATTCCGCCGGTTCGTCCTCACACCTTTGCTCCTGATATTGATCCTGCTGAGCTTATCAACGATGAAGTATATTTCCGTGCCTTGGCGAAGATTGATTCGCGTGCGCCGGACTTCCAACCGCTTCGCGTGGATGAAGACGTTCCGGATCAAGACGGTGGCCAGCCATCTCAGCAAGGAGAAGCACAATCTTGAATTTCATTGCTATAACCATGATCGATATTCCGTCAAACAATGCTTCCAAACTATTGGGCTTGTTATGCCTTGTAATAAGCTTAGCTGAAACTTAATGTGCTTCGGTCCAACATTTTGTCTTCATGAAATACTCGTCAATTTACCTGTTGTCTGATGTGGCTGCCTTCTTCTGTTCATACAGAGAAAAATATCGAAAAATATGTCCTAGTGGCTTACCACTGGACGGGTTAATTTGTTCTATTTAAAACATCAAGTAAGCATACCTTTATCGTAAAGATAACTTGCATACCTGAGATTTGCGTAGCCAATACACTTGTAAATCAGTAGGACTTCGAGTTTTTTATAGAGATCTTCATGGATCAAGTAGAAACTTAAAATTCTCCGGTCCATCTTGATGATAAATCCGGTTCATCCTGTCTCTAAAAGTTGTAACTTTTGCTTGTTACAAAATCTGGGTTTCAATGAACGCCGGTTTATTTATGCTGGTATTCATGATCCAGACTTTTTATTTCATAGATATGTGGTCAACTTGCATAGCTGTTCCACTCCCGTTTAAAAGTTTATAAAACACAAAAAACACCAAAATTAAGCGATTTTTGCAAATAAAACCATGTAGTCGAGGCTTTTTTAAAGAGCTGCCAGGCTCAAAGCAAGGTTCAGCCAATCAATGGATGCGGGTACCATCCATGGGGCCTAGCCAATCACTGAACGTGGAATTATCCAACTTTTCAGAGGGCCGAAAGAACCGTATAAAAATTATTCCGATCACTGGGACGCGGATTGGCCGACACTCCCAGGGGGCCTAGCCAATCACTGAACATGGAATTATCCAACTTTTCAGAGGGCCGAAAGAATCGTATCTATTATTCCGATCACTGGGACGCGGATTGGGCGACACTCCCAGGGGGCCTCCAGGGTTCCTCCTGAACCGGTGGGTCAATCTAAACCAATCACTGAACGTGGTACTATCCAACTTTTCAGAGGGTCGAAAGAAAAATTATTCCGAGCACTGGGACGCGGATTGGCCGACACTCCCAGGGGGCCTCCAGGGTTCCTCCTGAACTGGTGGGTCAATCTAAACCAATCACTGAACGTGGACTTGTCCAACTTTTCAGAGGGTTGAAAGAACTATGAAACTAATCCGATCACTGGGAGTGGATGATACCAACTCCCAGAGGGCCTCCAGGGTTCTGTTTGAACCTGTGGGTTTGCCTTTTATGGAGTCTTCTCTTCTTGAACCGGATATGATCTCCTGTTCCTGAGAGTTCTATTGCTCCTTCACATATTCTGCAAAAATTAGTTTCTAAACCGGCCAACATTGAAATATGATATTTGATAGCCAACGGGTATGGTTATTTTTCACAGGATTTTTGTATATGGACAAAGGGCTAAGCCCCCGGTTTACCGAGGGTGCCGGTTTATTCATTATTCATAATATATACATAGGATACATTGGAGCACATAGCTCAAGTATAGTATGGCCGTAAATGGGCAATGTTCCACGGCCTCTTCGTCTCCTCTTCTGATGTCCGTGAATCCTTGTGTTCTCGAATGTCCACCAAGTAATATGAACCGTTGTGTAAATTCTTGCTGACCAAAAAGGGCCCTTCCCATGGTGGGGATAGCTTGTGCATATCTGTTTGATCTTGGATGAGCCGGAGTACCAAGTCACCCTCCTGGAATGTCCTGGTTCTAATCCGGCGGCTATGATATCTGCGCAGATCTTGCTGATAAATCGCTGACCGTGCCGCAGCTATATCACGCTCTTCATCCAGCCGGTCTAAACCGTCTTGTCTTGACTCCTCATTAACTGCTTCCACATAGGACGTTACCCTTGGTGAGTCATGGCGTATGTCACTTGGAAGAACCGCTTCGGCGCCATAAACCATGAAGAAAGGCGTGTAGCCTGTAGACCGGTTCGGTGTAGTATTAATACTCCAAAGAACAGATGGCAATTCTTCAACCCAACAACCTGGGGTTCTCTGCAAAGGTGTCATGAGCCGGGGTTTGATACCTCGCAAAATCTCCTGATTTGCCCTTTCAGCCTGGCCATTGGTCTGAGGATGAGCCACAAAAGATACATCTAACCGAATATGTTCTCTTTGACAGAATTCCTTCATTTCACCCTTAGACAGATTAGTTCCATTGTCTGTGATGATGTTGTGTGGAAAGCCAAACCGGAATATCACTTTTTTGATGAATTTAACCGATGTTGCTGCATCACACTTTCTTATAGGCTCCGCTTCAACCCATTTTGTGAACTTGTCTACTGCCACCAGGAGGTGAGTTTTCTGATCCTGGGATCGCTTGAAGGGCCCAACCATGTCAAGCCCCCAAGTTGCGAAAGGCCAAGTTATTGGTATCATCCGTAGTTCCTGTGCCGGAACAAGAGCACGTCTTGAGAACTTCTGACAAGCATCACACTTTCGGACCAGATCTGCTGCATCTGCATGCGCGGTTAACCAATAGAAACCATGTCGGAATGCTTTAGCCACCAATGATTTTGAACCGGCGTGATGACCACAATCCCCTTCATGAATCTCCCTTAGAATCTCACAACCTTCCTCCGCTGAAACACATCGTTGAAATACTCCAGAAGTGCTACGATGGTGCAGCTCTCCATTTGCAATTGTCATGGACTTAGAACGCCGGATTATATGTCGTGCTTCCTCTTTGTCCTCCGGTAACTCCCCTCGGCTTAGGTACGCCATATAGGGTAACGTCCAATCCGGAATAATATGGAGTGCTGCAACTAACTGTGCCTCTGGGTCCGGAACAGCTAGGTCTTCTTCCGAAGGTATTTGAACCGAAGGACTGTGTAATTCATCCAAAAAGGTGTTTGGTGGCACCGGTTTACGCTGCGATCCTAGCCGGCTTAGAGCGTCAGCCGCTTCGTTCCTCCGCCGGTCTATATGATCCACCTGATATCCCTTGAAGTATCCTGCGACCGCTTCAACCTCTCGCCGATAAGCCGCCTTGAGGGGATCTCTTGAATCCCACTTGCCAGAAACTTGTTGTGCCACTAAATCTGAATCGCCCAGGCACTTAACCCGGCTCAAATTCATCTCCTTTGCCAGTCGCAAACCATGAAGTAACGCTTCATATTCTGCTGCATTATTAGTACAAGGAAATAATAAGCGGAGGACATAACAAAATTTATCACCTCTGGGGGAAGTTAAGACAACTCCAGCCCCCGAGCCCTCCAACTGTTTTGAACCGTCAAAGTGAATCGTCCAATAAGTAAGATCCGGCTTCTCCTCAGGAGTCTGCAACTCTGTCCAATCATTTATGAAGTCTACCAATGCCTGAGATTTTATAGCAGTACGTGGTACATACTTCAACTCATGCGGGCTGAGCTCAATGGCCCACTTGGCTACCCTGCCTGTAGCTTCCCTGTTCTGGATTATATCCCCCAATGGAGTTGAACTTACCACAGTTATCGAATGTCATTGGAAATAATGCTTCAGCTTCCGGTTTGCCATGAACACCCCATACACTAATTTCTGCCAGTGAGGATATCTCTGCTTGGACTCGATGAGCACTTCGCTTATATAATAAATCGGACGCTGAACTGGATGCTCCTTCCCTGCTTCCTTTCGTTCAACCACAATAGCAACGCTGACCACTCGCGTGTTTGCAGCCACGTATAACAGCAAAGGTTCCCTGTCAATGGGCGCAGCCAAAACTGGTGGGTTTGCTAATTGTTGTTTCAGATCCTCAAACACTGTATTTGCCTCATCACTCCAGATAAACCGGTCTGTTTTCCTCAACATTTGATAAAGCAGAATTGCCTTCTCTCCCAAGCGACTAATGAACCGGCTTAGCGCCGTGATCCGGCCAGCTATGCGCTGAACATCATTGATGCAAACCGGTTTTGTCAAAGATGTGATGGCCTTGATCTTCTCTGGGTTGGCTTCTATTCCTCTGTTCGAGACCAAGAATCCCAGAAGCTTACTAGCCGAAACACCAAAAGCACATTTTTCCGGATTAAGCATCATCCTGTAAGCTCGAAGATCATCAAAGGTTTCTTTGAGGTCCTCTATCATTGTTCTTTCTTCCTTTGATTTGACCACAATGTCATCCACATAAGCATGCACGTTCCTCCCTATCTGCCCTTTCAAACAATTCTGAACGCAACGTTGATAAGTTGCCTGTGCACACTTGAGCCCAAAGGGCATAGATACATAACAAAAAGCGCCAAAAGGAGTTATGAAGGCTGTCTTCTCTTGGTCTTCCACTGCCATTTTGATCTGGTGATACCCTGAATATGCATCCAGAAAACTCAGCCGTTCACACCCTGCCGTGGCATCGATGATCTGATCGATGCGAGGTAAAGCAAACGGATCCGTTGGGCAAGCTTTATTGAGGTCCGTGTAGTCTACACACATCCTCCACTTCCCATTTTTGTTTAGGACCAGCACCGGATTAGCCAACCACTCCGGATGAAAAACTAACACGATGAACCCTGCGGCCAAAAGTCTGGCCACTTCTTCTCCTATAGCCTTGCGCCTTTCTTCGTTGAAGCGACGCAGATACTGCTTAACCGGTTTAAACTTCGGATCAATGTTTAACTTGTGCTCAGCGAGTTCCCTCGGTATACCTGGCATGTCAGAAGGTTTCCATGCAAAGATATCCCGGTTCTCACGGATGAACTCGATGAGCGCGTTTTCCTATTTGGGATCAAGGTTGGCACTGATAGTGAACTGCTTGGACGAGTCCCCCGGTACAAAATCAACCTGCTTGGTCTCTTCAGCTGACTTAAACTTCAACGCCGGATCATGCTCGGTAGTTGGTTTCTTTAGCGGAGTCATATCTGCCGGATCAACATTATCTTTATAAAATTTTAGCTCCTCGGTGGCACATACCGCTTCTGCATAAGCTGCATCGCCTTCCTCACATTCCAGTGCTATCTTGCGACTGTCGTGAACCGTGATCGTGCCCTTATGACCCGGCATCTTAAGCTGTAAATAAACATAACATGGCCTAGCCACAAACTTAGCATAAACCGTCCTTCCAAACAGAGCATGATACGGACTTTTAATTTTGACAACTTCGAAAGTGATCATCTCTGATCTGGAATCATACTCATTTCCAAAGGTAACTTCTAAATCAATCTTACCAACCGGATAAGCTGACTTACCTGGGACCACTCCATGAAACACTGTGTTTGATGATCTCAACTGTTTATCTGTCAGACCCATACGACGGAAGGTCTCATAGTATAAGATATTGATACTGCTACCACCATCCATGAGAACCTTCGTAAATTTATAACCCCCCACTTGAGGTGCTACTACCAAAGCTAAGTGGCCCGGATTATCCACCCGCAGGGGGTGGTCTTCTCTACTCCATACAATAGGCTGTTCCGACCATCGAAGAAACTGCGGTGTCGCTGGCTCCACCGCATTAACAGCCCGCTTTAACACCTTCTGGTCTTGTTTACACAGACTTGTGGTGAAGACATGGTACTGCCCACTACTTAACTCCTTCGGATTACTCTGATATCCGGATTGCGGTTGCTGTTATTGACGCTGCTGCTGCTGACTTCCCTGATTGTGATAACTTCCTTGGCCCTGCTGCTGATTATTCTGATTATTGTAACCACCTTGATGATGTGATTGATTGCCCTGACCATTGTAGTTCCCTTGATTATTCTGGCCGCTTGCCCGGGGTTGATAACCGCTGTTATTGCCCCTATATCCTGATCCGGAACTGTTCCCCTGATGACCATAAAATCCAGGTCCTGAACCGGCATGTGGGGGTCGATTAGGAGGATTAAAACGGCCGTTCACTGCCTTCATAAGGGGTATGCATTCTCTCATAGTATGCCTCGCTATCTTCCCCTTTCCGCTATGCTTTGGACAGGGTCGATCCAACTCCTGCTCCCAGCCCGGAGCTCCTCCGCCGGTTTGGAAAGCAGAATCCTCCGGATTACCCTGAAAACCGCCTTGAACTTGAGTGTTAGCCACGAAATCTGAACCACCTTCTGCCTTCCGTTTGCCCAAAAAGCTCGAAGCAACCGGATTGTTCGGCACCGGTTTACTAGACTTGCTAGCCTTCCCAGCTTTATCTCCTTCCGCTTCCGGATATTTAGTGTTATCAGAGTCTCCGTATTTCACCAGGGCACTCATTAAAGTTCCCATGTCATTGCAGTCCCTTTTAAGCCGTCCGAGTTTTAACTTTAAAGATTCAAACCGGCAATTGTTCTCCAATGTCACTATTGCCGTACTTGGATTAATACCATTCGAAGAGTGCAAAATCTCTGCCACCCTTCATACCCAGGCCGCTGTGGACTCCTGCTCTCCTTGCACACAGGCCGCTAGGTCTATCACCGACATCGGTTGTTTGCATGTGTCTTTGAAGTTTTTGATGAACTGGCTGCGCAGCTCCCCCCATGACCCAATAGAATTCGGGGGTAGGGCTTTCAACCAGGTCCGGGCCGTGCCCTCAAGCATCATAGTAAAATATTTGGCACAAGCTAATTCGTCCACGTCCAGCATCTCCATGGCCATCTCATAACTTTCAACCCAAGCTTCTGGCGGTAAATCGGCTGTGTAGTTAGGTACCTTGCGGGGCCCTTTGAAATCCTTGGGCAGCTTAACACTCCGCAAAGCGGGGACAAGACATTGTACCCCGAAGGAACTCGCCGTAGCTCCTGTTCCCGCAATGGCTGTGTGAACCGGCGTAGATTGACGAATTTCCTCCCTAGCCTCTGATCTGGTCCGGTTTAGGTCTGGGGCTGGCATCTCTGCCCTTGCCGGATTATCCTGCCTGCGCTGATGTCTCCTGCGCTCGCTGCTAGATACTTCTGGCTCCTCCCAATGCCTAGAATAACTTCGGTTGGGACGCGGTGTTGAATGTAACCTTTCCCTGCTATGAGAATACGCTTGCTGCTGCATCAATGCCGTATTAAGTAGCTTCTGGACCCTGCGCGCCTCTATCGCTACCGTAGATGTTTCTTCCGTAGGTAAAGCGGCCAATCGTGCCGCCGCTGCAGCAATGTTATCCAAAGGATTTGAATAGTGCCCTGGAGGGATAGGAACATAAGGTGCCGACGTAATCCGGCGCTCCTGCTCTGCGGCGGGCTGCTGAACCGGCTCCTCCCGGGCCGGGGGCGTTCTCCGGTTTACAGCCGGATGATGACTAGCCCCAGCCCCAGGTGTCCTGAACAGATTCGTTGATTCGTAAACCGGCGGTATGCGAGACCGATACTTTCGCCCTCTTACACCTTCCATAGAAGCTTGCTCCATCCTCAGATAAAAGGCTTGATCATCCAATTCCGCTTGCCTCGTCGCTATCATCTCTCCTTCTGCCTTTAGGTCTTCCTTTAACTGATCGATCCGGCCTTTCAACTGAAGGAGCTCTGCATCATGATGCGCCTTGTCTGCTGGAGCTACGACTTCCACTGCTTTAGCTGTGAACTCCTCGATCAAGGTGGATAGAACTTCAGTAAGGGAGGGATTTGAACCGCTTCCCCCTGCACCAGCTCCCGCTGTCGTTCCGTTCATCGGGGGCTGTGAACCGGCCATGAAGACCGCCACCCTGTTCGGCGGGTCAAAGGGGCCTGGAATACTGTTTCCATCGGATTCGCCCTCGGACCGGCCGTCCCGCAACTGATACAGAGATTCAGTTTCCCCGGATGAAGACTCGTCATCTGAATAGACGATTGTTGCACCATCAGATTCCGATCCGTTCTCGGCTCGACCTCCGTGGATTGCTCCAACGAACACGTGCTTCATGGCAGGCTGAATCCGGGTCGATCTCGCACGCTGAGCCGGCTCGATGATGTTGGGGAAGATGTCCGGCTCAGGTCCCGGTTCACCAATTTTGCCGATGAAGACTTGGATGCTGCCGAAGGGGACCCGGTACCCGTACTCGATTCACTCGGCCTCCGGCCCCCAACCTGCGTCGTCGATGTAGATCTGGCCGCGGCGACTCTTGGTCATCCGGCCGACTGCATAACCCTTTAGCCCTTCGAAGCCGCCTTTCAAGAACTCGAAACCATCGTGCGCAGGCCCCAAGGTGGGCGCCAACTGTCATGGAAATAACACGGCAGATGTCCGGTTTAACGGACTTGATGATGGAACCATCGCACGGGTTAGCTTGAAAGGATTCATGGCACACAAGGGACACAAAGGATTTATACTAGTTCGGCCCCTTCGGAGAAGGTAAAAGCCTACGTCTAGTTGGTTTGGTATTGCTTGGGCGTCGATTTACAGGGAGCGGATTCGCTTTGCCTGTGTCTCGACGGGTTGATTGTTGCTTGTCCCTGAACCGTCCAAGTCGTCCCTTTATATAGAGGTAACGCCTGGTCCGGTTTACAGAGTCCCGAGGCCGGCTCATACTTGTGTCCGCCTCGGTCTCTGTCTTTTCTTTCTTATCTTTCAAGTTACATCTCTTGGCGGTTTATAAACCACACTTCTATACATGGGCCTTGAAATCTCACGGGCCGTAGTCTCTACTAAAATATTACAATCAAGTATAATATAACTAAGCCGGTTTACAATAGCCGGTTTATACCTGCTATTCATATCCCTGACACCATGTCCCTAGTAAGCCTCTAGTTGACTAGCTCGTTGATCAACAGATGGTCACGGTTTCCTGACCATGGACATTGGATGTCATTGATAACGGGATCACATCATTAGGAGAATGATGTGATGGAAAAGACCCAATCCTAAGCCTAGCACAAGATCGTGTAGTTCGTATGCTAAAGCTTTTCTAAATGTCAAGTATCTTTTCCTTAGACCATGAGATTCTGCAACTCCCGGATACCGTAGGAATGCTTTGGGTGTACCAAACGTCACAACGTAATTGGGTGCTATAAAGATGCACTACAGGTATCTCCGGAAGTGTCCGTTGGGTTGGCACGAATCGAGACTGGGATTTGTCACTCCGTATGACTGAGAGGTATCTCTGGGCCCACTCCGTAGGACATCATCATAGTGTGCACAATGTGATCAAGGAGTTTATCAAGGGATGATGTGTTACAGAACGAGTAAAGAGACTTGCCGTAACGAGATTGAGCAAGGTATCGGTATACCCACGATCGAATCTCGGGCAAGTGCTATACCGATAGACAAACGGAATCGTATACGGGAATGATTGAATCCTTGACATCATGGTTCATCCGATGAGATCATCGTGGAACATGTGGGAGCCAACATGGGTATCCAGATCCCGATGTTGGTTATTGGCCGGAGAGTTGTCTCGGTCATGTCTTCATGGTTCCCGAACCCGTAGGGTCTACACACTTATGGTTCGATGACGCTAGGGTTATAGGGAAAGTATGTACGCGGTTACCGAATGTTGTTTGGAGTCCCGGATGAGATCTCGGATATCACAAGGAGTTCCGGAATGGTCCAGAGGTAAAGATTCATATATGGGAAGTCCCATTTTGGTCAGCAGAAAAGTTTCGGGCACTATCGGTAGCGTACCGGGACCACCGGGAGGGTCCCGGGGGTCCATCGGGTGGGGCCACCGGCCCCAGAGGGCTGCGTGGGCCAAGTGTGGGAGGGGACCAGCCCCAGGTGGGCTGGTGCGCCCCCCCACCAGGGCCCAAGGCGAAGAGAGAAGGGAGGGAGGGAAACCCTAGGCTCATATGGGCCTAAGGCCCACCTAGTGGTGCGCCCCCTCCCCCCCTCTCTCCCCCTTGGCCGCCCCCCTAGATGGGATCTAGTGCTGGCCGCAGCCCCTAGGGGTGGAAACCTAGGTGGGGGCGCAGCCCCTCCCTTCCCCCTATATATACTTGAGGTTTGGGGCTGCCCAATAGACGGTTGGACCTCTCTCTCTTGGCGCAGCCCTACCTCTCTCCCTCCTCGTCTCTCGCAGTGCTTGGTGAAGCCCTGCTGGAGTACCGCGCTCCTCCACCACCACCACGCCGTCGTGGTGCTGCTGGACAGAGTCTTCCCCAACCTCTCCCTCTCTCCTTGCTGGATCAAGGCGTGGGAGACGTCACCGGGCTGCACGTGTGTTGAACGCGGAGGCGCCGTTGTTCGGCGCTTAGATCGGAATCAATCGCAATCTGAATCGCTACGAGTACGACTCCTTCATCCGCGTTCTTGTAACGCTTCCGCATCGTGATCTACAAGGGTATGTAGATGCACTCCCCTCTCCCTTGTTGCTAGATTACTCCATAGATTGATCTTGGTGATGCGTAGAAATTTTTTGATTTCTGCTACGATCCCCAACAGTGGTATCATGAGCTAGGTCTATGCGTAGTATCTTGCACGACTAGAACACAAAGTTGTTGTGGGCATCAATTTGTCGATTTACTTGCCGTTACTAGTCTTATATTGATTCGGCGGCATTGTGGGATGAAGCGGCCCGGACCAACCTTACACGTACTCTTACGTGAGATTGGTTCCACTGACTGACATGCACTAGTTGCATAAGGTGGCTAGCGGGTGTCTGTCTCTCCCACTTTAGTCGGATCGGATTCGATGAAAAGGGTCCTTATGAAGGGCAAATAGAAATTGGCATATCACGTTGTGGTTTTGGTGTAGGTAAGAAACGTTCTTGATAGATACCTATAGCAGCCACGTAAAACTTGCAACAACAATTAGAGGACGTCTAACTTGTTCTTGCAGCATGTGCCGTGTGATGTGATATGGCCAAAAGGATGTGATGGATGATATATGTGATGTATGAGATTGATCATGTTCTTGTAATAGGAATCACGACTTGCATATCGATGAGTATGACAACCGGCAGGAGCCATAGGAGTTGTCTTATTTTATTGTATGACCTGCGTGTCATTGAAAATGCCATGTAATTACTTTACTTTATTGCTAACCGTTAGCCATAGTAGTAGAAGTAATGTTTGGCGAAACGACTTCATGAAGAAACGATGATGGAGATCATGATGATGGAGATCATGGTGTCATGCCGGTGACGATGATAATCATGGAGCCCCGAAGATGAAGATCAAAAGGATCAAAATGATATTGGCCATATCATGTCACTATTTGATTGCATGTGATGTTTATCATGTTTTACATCTTATTTGCTTAGAACAACGGTAGTAAATAAGATGATATCTCACTAAAATTTCAAGAATTGTGTTCCCCCTAACTATGCACCGTTGCTAAGGTTCGTTGTTCCGAAGCACCACATGATGATCGGGTGTGATAGGTTCTAACATTCGCATACAACGGGTGTAAGCCATATTTACACACGCGATACACTTAGGGTTCACTTGACGAGCCTAGCATGTACAGACATGGCCTCGGAACACGGAAGACCGAAAGGTCGAACATGAGTCGTATAAAAGATACGATCAACATAAAGATGTTCACCGTTGATGACTAGTCCGTCTCACGTGATGATCGGACACGGCCTAATCGATTCAGATCATCTATCACTTAGATGACTAGAGAGATGTCTATCTGAGTGGGAGTTCATTAGATGAACTTAATTGTCATGAACAATAGTCTAAGTTGTCTTCGTAAAATATGTTGTAGACCAATAGTTTGCGTTGTAGCTCCGTGTTTAATACGATCCTAGAGAAAGACTAAGTTGAAAGATATTGTAAGCAATGATACGGACTGGGCCGTAGTCCGAGGAGTGTCCTCACTGCTACACAGAAGGCTTACGTCTTTGATGCACCGCTCGATGTGCAAACCCCTACAACGTCGTCTGTGGATGTTGTGAACACCTGACAGACACTTCCTGATGACTACTTGATAGTTTAGTGCACCATACTTTACGGCTTAGAATCGGGATTCCAATGACGTTTTGAACGCTATATGAGATGTTCCAAAAGCTGAAATTGGGGTTTCAGGCTCATGCCCATGTTGAGAGGTATGAGACCTCTCCCAAGTTCTTTTGCCAACAAGATGGAGGAGAATAGCTCATCTAGTGAGCATGGGCTCAGAATGTCTGGGTGCTAAAATCACTTGAACCGAGTGGGAGTTAATCTTCCAGATGAGATATAGTGGTTGATGGAATTCCCTAGACACTATCACCTAGCTACTAGAAATTTGTGATGAACTATCACATGCAAAGGATGGAGATGATCCCGGAGCTATTAGCGGTGCTTAAGACCGCAAAAGTAGAAATCAAGAAGGAGCATCAAGTGTTGATGGTTTAACAAAACCACTGGTTTCAAAAGGGGCAAGGGCTAGAAGGGAAACTTCATGAATGGCAAACCAGTTGTCGCTCTAATGAAGGAACCCAAGGTTGAACCCAAACCTCAAGACTAAGTGCCTCTATTGTAAGGGGAACGGTCACATGGTAGCGGAACTACCCCAAATACATGGTAGATAAGAAAGCTGGCAACTTCAACAAATTATATTTGATATACGTGTTATTGAGGTGTACCTTACTAGTACTTCTTGTAGCACGTGGGTATTGGATACCGGTTCAATTGCTATTATTAGTGACTTGAAGCAAAAGCTACGGACTGAACGGAGACTAGCTAAGGGCGAGGTGACGATGTGTGTTCGAAGTGTTTCCAAGGTTGATAAGATCACCATCGCACGCTCCATCTACCATCGGGATTGGTGTTGAACCTAGATAAATGTTATCAGGTGTCTACGTTGAGCATGAATATGATTAGATCATGTTCATTGCAATACGGTTATTCATTTAAGTTAGAGAATAATGGTTATTCTGTTTACATGAATAATACCTTTATGGTCATGCACCCAATGGTTTATTGAATCTCGACCATAGTAATACACATGATGATAATATTAACGCCAAAAGATGTAGAATTAATGATGATAGTACCACTTTCTTGTGGCACTACCGCTTAGGTCCTTTTGGCATAAAATGCATGAAGAAACTCCATGCTGATTGATGTTTGGAGTCACTTGATTTTGAATCGCTTGACACATGCGAGTCATGCCTCATGGGTAGGATGACTAAGATCCCGTGTTCAGGTACAATGAAACGGGCAATTGACTTGTTGGAAATCATACATGCTGATGTGTGTGATCCAATGAGAATTAAGGCGTGTGGTGGATATCGTTATTTTCTCATCTTCACTGACGATTTGAGTAGATATGGGTATATTTACTTAATGAAGCAAAAGTCTGAAACATTTGAAAAGTTCAAGAAATTTCAGAGTGAAGTTAGGAATCATCATAACAAGAAGATCATGTTCCTACGATCTGATCAAGGGGAGATTTTCTGAGTTATGAGTTTGGCAATCACTTAAGACATTGTGGAATTGTTTCACAGTTGAAGCCACCTGGAACACCACAGCGTGATGGTGTGTCCGAACGTCGTAATCGAACCTTATGAGATATGGTGCAATCTATATGTTGCTTACCGATCTACCGCTATTATTTTTAGTTTATGTGTTAGAGACAATTGCATTCACTTTAGATAGGGCACCACCTAAGTCCGTTGAGACGACGATGTAAGAACTATGGTTTGGCAAGAAACCAAAGTTTTCGTTTCTTAATGTTTGCGACTGCGATGCTTATGGCTTCAGTGGAAAAAGCTCGAACCCAAAGCGGACAAATACATCTTCATAGGATACCCAAAGGTAAAAGTTGGGTATACCTTCTATCTCAGATCCAAGGGCAAAAATGTTTGTCACTAAGAACGGGTCCTTTCTCGAGAAGGAGTTTCTCTCAAAAGAATTGAGTGGGAGGAAGATAGAACTTGATGTGGTTGTCGAACCCTCACTTCAACCGGAAAGTACTGCAACACAGAAAGATGTTTCTGTGGAACCTACGACTGTTGAAGAGAAAACTAATGATAGTGATCATGAAGCTTCGGATCAAGTTGCTATCGAACCTCGTAGGTCGACAAGGATATGTACTACTCCTGAGTGGTACGGTGATCTTGTCTTAGATGTCATGTTGTTCGACAAGAATGAACCTACGAACTATGGAGAAGCGATGGTGGGCCTGTATTCCGACAAATGGTTAGAAGCCGAGAAATCCGAGATAGGATCCATGTATCAAAACAAAGTATGGACTTTGGTGGACTTGCCCGATGATCGGCAAGCCATTGAGATAAATGGATCTTTAAGAAGAAGATGGACGTGGATGGTAATGTCACCGTCTATGAAGCACGACTTGTGGCGAAGAGTTTTTCACAAGTTCAAGGAGTTGAATACGATGAGATTTTCTCACTCGTAGCGATGCTTAAGTCCGTCGCAATCAAATTAGCATTAGCTCCATTTATGAAATCTGGCAGATGGATGTCAAAACAAGTTTCCTTACCAGTTTTCGTAAGGAAAGGTTGTATGTGATACAATCAGAAAGGTTTTGTCTATCCTAAGGATGCTAAAAGGTATGCTAGCTCCAGCGATCCTTCCATGGACTAGAGCAAGCATCTCGGAGTCGGAATATACGCTTTGATGGAGTGATCAAAGTTTTTGGGTTTATACTAAGTTTGTTAGAAACTTGTATTTACAATAAAGTGAGTGGGAGCACTACAACATTTCTGATAATTATATGTGAATGACATATTGTTGATCCAAAATGATGTAGAATTTCTGGAAAGCATAAAGGGTTGTTTGAAAAGAGTTTTTCAAAGGAAGACCTGGATAAAGCTGCTTACATATTGGACATCAAGATCTATAAAGATAGATCAAGACGCCTGATGATACTTTCAAAAAAACACACACCTATGACATGATTTTGATGGAGTTCAAAATAGATCACTCAAAGAAGGAGTTCTTACCTGAGTTGTAAGGTGTGAAGTTGAGTAAGACTCAAAGCTTGACCGCGGCAGAAGGAAGAGGAAGGACGAAGGTCATCCCCTATGCTTTTGTCATAGGCTCTATACGGTATGCCATGCTGAGTACCGCACCTGATGTGTGCCTTGCCACATGTCTGGAAAGACGGTACAAAAGTAATCCAGGAGTGGATAACTAAATAGCGGTCAAAATTATCCTTACAAGAATAAGGAAATGTTTCTCGGTTATGGAGGTGATAAAGAGTTTGACGTAAAGAGTTACGTAGATGCAAACTTAACACCTATCTGGATAGCTCTGAGTAGAGATACCGGATATGTATAATGGAGCAACAATTTGGAATAGCTCCAAGTGGAACATGGTAGCAGCATCTACGATATGACATAAAGTTTTGCGAAGTACATAGGGATCGGAATGTTGCAGACCCATTGACTACAACCTCTCTCACAAGCATAACATGATCAAACCCAGAACTCATTGAGTGTTAATCACATAGTGATGTGAACTAGATTATTGACTCTAGTAAACTCTTTGGATGTTAGTCACATGGCGATGTGACCTGTGAGTGTTAATCACATGGCGATGTGAACTGGATTATTGACTCTAGTGCAAGTGGGAGACTGTTGGAAATATTCCCTAGAGGCAATAATAAATTGGTTGTTATTATATTTTCTTGTTCATGATAATTGTTTATTGTCCATGCTAGAATTGTATTGATAGGAAACTCAGATACATGTGTGGATACATAAGAAACACCATGTCCCTAGTAAGCCTCTAGTAGACTAGCTCGTTGATCAACAGATGGTCATGGTTTCCTGACCATGGACATTGGATGTCATTGATAACGGGATCACATCATTTGGAGAATGATGTGATGGACAAGACCCAATCCTAAGCCTAGCACAAGATCGTGTAGTTCATATGCTAAAGCTTTGCTAAATGTCAAGTATCTTTTCCTTAGACCATGAGATTGTGCAACTCCCGGATACCGTAGGAATGCTTTGTGTGTACCAAACGTCACAACGTAACTGGGTGGCTATAAAGGTACACTAGAGGCATCTCCGAAAGTGTCTGTTGGGTTGGCACGAATCGAGACTTGGATTTGTCACTCCGTATGACGGAGAGGTATCTCTGGGCCCACTCGGTAGGACATCATCATAGTGTGCACAATGTGATCAAGGAGTTGATCACGGGATGATGTGTTACGGAACGAGTAAAGAGACTTGCCGTAACAAGATTGAGCAAGGTATCAGTATACCGATGATCGAATCTCGGGCAAGTGCTATACCGGTAGACAAAGGGAATCGTATACGGGATTGATTGAATGCTTGACATCGTGGTTTATCCGATCAGATCATCATGGAACATGTGGGAGCCAACATGGGTATCCAGATCCCGCTGTTGGTTATTGGCCGGAGAGTTGTCTCGGTCATGTCAGCATGGTTCCCGAACCCGTAGGGTACTACACACTTAAGGTTCGATGACGCTTGGGGTTATAGGGAAAGTATGTACGCAGTTACCGAATGTTGTTCGGAGTCCCTGATAAGATCCCGGACGTCCCGAGGAGTTCCGGAATGGTCCGGAGGTAAAGATTTATATATGGGAAGTCCCCTTTTGGTCACCGGAAAAGTTTCGGGCACTATCGGTAGCGTACCGGGACCACCGGGAGGGTCCCGGGGGTCCACCGGGTGGGGCCACCGGCCCCAGAGGGCTGCGTGGGCCAAGTGTGGGAGGGGACCAGCCCCAGGTGGGCTGGTGCGCCCCCCCCCCCCCACCAGGGCCCAAGGCGAAGAGAGAAGGGAAGGAGGGGAATCCCTAGGCTCAGATGGGCCTAAGGCCCACCTAGTGGTGCCCCCCCTCTCTCCCCCTTGGCCGCCCCCCTAGATGGGATCTAGGGCTGTCCATAGCCCCTAGGGGTGGAAACCTAGGTGGGGGCGCAGCCCCTCCTTTCCCCCTATATATACTTGAGGTTTGGGGCTGCCCAACAGACGGTTGGACCTCTCTCTCTTGGCGCAGCCCTACCTCTCTCCCTCCTCGTCTCTCGCAGTGCTTCGCGAAGCCCTGCTGGAGACCCGCACTCCTCCACCACCACCACGCCGTCGTGCTGCTGCTGGACGGAGTCTTCCCCAACCTCTCCCTCTCTCCTTGCTGGAACAAGGCGTGGGAGACGTCACCGGGCTGCACGTGTGTTGAACGCGGAGGCGCCGTTGTTCGGCGCTTAGATCGGAATCTACCGCGATCTGAATCGCTACGAGTACGACTCTTTCATCCGCGTTCTTGTAATGCTTCTGCATCGCGATCTACAAAAGTATGTAGATGCACTCCCCTCTCCCTCGTTGCTAGATTACTCCATAGATTGATCTTGGTGATGCATAGAAATTTTTTGATTTCTACTACAATCCCCAACAGGGGCATCATGACCTAGGTCTATGCGTAGTATCTTGCACGAGTAGAACACAAAGTAGTTGTGGGCGTCGATTTGTCAATTTACTTGACGTTACTAGTGTTATCTTGATTCGACGGCATCGTGGGATGAAGCGGCCCGGACCGACCTTACACGTACTTTTACGTGAGACTGGTTCCACCGACTGACATGCACTAGTTGCATAAGGTGGCTAGCGGGTGTCTGTCTCTCCCACTTTAGTCGGATCGGATTCGATGAAAAGGGTCCTTATGAAGGGCAAATAGAAATTGGCATATCACGTTGTGGTTTTGGTGTAGGTAAGAAACGTTCTTGCTAGATACCTATAGCAGCCACGTAAAACTTGCAACAACAATTAGAGGACGTCTAACTTGTTCTTGCAGCATGTGCCGTGTGATGTGATATGGCCAAAAGGATGTGATGAATGATATATGTGATGTATGATATTGATCATGTTCTTGTAATAGGAATCACGACTTGCATATCGATGAGTATGACAACCGGCAGGAGCCATAGGAGTTGTCTTATTTTATTGTATGACATGCGTGTCATTGAAAACGCCATGTAATTACTTTACTTTATTGCTAACCGTTAGCCATAGTAGTAGAAGTAATGTTTGGCAAGACGTCTTTATGAAGACACGATGATGGAGATCATGGTGTCATGCCGGTGACGATGATGGTCATGGAGCCCCGAAGATGAAGATCAAAAGGAGCAAAATGATATTGGCCATATCATGTCAATATTTGATTGCATGTAATGTTTATCATGTTTTACATCTTATTTGCTTAGAACGACGGTAGTAAATAAGATGATCTCTCACTAAAATTTCAAGAATTGTGTTCCCCCTAACTGTGCACCGTTGCTAAGGTTCGTTGTTCCGAAGCACCATGTGATGATCGGGTGTGATAGGTTCTAACGTTCGCATACAACGGGTGTAAGCCAGATTTGCACACGCGATACACTTAGGGTTCACTTGACGAGCCTAGCATGTACAGACATGGCCTCGGAACACGGAAGACCGAAAGGTCGAACATGAGTCGAATAGAAGATACGATCAACATAAAGATGTTCACCGTTGATGACAAGTCCGTCTCACGTGATGATCGGACACGGCCTAGTCGATTCGGATCATGTATCACTTAGATGACTAGAGAGATGTCTATGCTGAGTGGGATTTCATTAGATGAACTTAATTGTCATGAACAATAGTCTAAGTTATCTTCGCAAAATATGTTGTAGACCAATAGCTTGCGTTGTAGCTCCCTGTTTAATACGATCCTAGAGAAAGACTAAGTTGAAAGATATTGTAAGCAATGATACGGACTGGGTCCATAGTCCGAGGAGTGTCCTCACTGCTACACAGAAGGCTTACGTCTTTGATGCACCGCTCGATGTGCAAACCCCTACAACGTCGTCTGTGGATGTTGTGAACACCAGACAGACACGTCCTGATGACTACTTGATAGTTTAGTGCACCATACTTTACGGCTTAGAATAGGGATTCCAATGACGTTTTGAACGCCATATGAGATGTTCCAAGAGCTGAAATTGGGATTTCAGGCTAATGCTCGTGTTGAGAGGTATGAGACCTCTGACAAGTTCTTTTGCCAACAAGATGGAGGAGAATAGCTCAACTAGTGAGCATGTGCTCAGAATGTCTGGGAGCTAAAATCACTTGAACCAAGTGGGAGTTAATCTTCCAGATGAGATATAGTGGTTGACGGAATTCTCTAGACACTATCACCAAGCTACTAGAACTTTGTGATGAACTATCACATGCAAAGGATGGAGATGATCCCGGAGCTATTAGCGGTGCTTAAGACCGCAAAAGTAGAAATCAAGAATGATCATCAAGTGTTGATGGTTTAACAAAAACCACTGGTTTCAAAATGGGCAAGGGCTAGAAGGGAAACTTCATGAATGGCAAACCAGTTGTCGCTCTAATGAAGGAACCCAAGGTTGAACCCAAACCTCGAGACTAAGTGCTTCTATTGTAAGGGGAACGGTCACATGGTAGCGGAACTACCCCAAATGCATGGTAGATAAGAAAGCTGGCAACTTCAACCAAGTATATTTGATATACATGTTTTTGATGTGTACCTTACTAGTACTCCTTGTAGCACCTGGGTATTTGATACCGGTTTAGTTGCTATTATTAGTGACTTGAAGCAAAAGCTACGGACTAAACAGAGACTAGCTAAGGGCAAGGTGACGATGTGTGTTGGAAGTGTTTCCAAGGTTGATAAGATCACCATCGCACGCTCCCTCTACCATCGGGATTGGTGTTGAACCTAGATAAATGTTATCAGGTGTCTACGTTGAGCATGAATATGATTAGATCATGTTCATTGCAATACGGTTATTCATTTAAGTTAGAGAATAATGGTTATTCTGTTTACATGAATAATACCTTTATGGTCATGCACCCAATGGTTTATTGAATCTCGATCAAAGTAATACACATGATGATAATATTAACGCCAAAAGATGTAGAGTTAATGATGATAGTACCACTTTCTTGTGGCACTGCCGCTTAGGTCATTTTGGCATAAAATGCATGAAGAAACTCCATGATGATGGATGTTTGGAGTCACTTGATTTTGAATCTCTTGACACATGCGAGCCATGCCTCATGGGCAGGATGACTAAGATCCCGTGTTCAGGTACAATGAAACGGGCAATTGACTTGTTGGAAATCATACATGCTGATGTGTGTGATCCAATGAGAATTAAGGCGTGCGGTGGATACCGTTATTTTCTCATCTTCACTGACGATTGGAGTAGATATGGGTATATTTACTTAATGAAGCAAAAGTCTGAAACGTTTGAAAAGTTCAAGCAATTTCAGAGTGAACTTAAGAATCATCGTAACAAGAAGATCATGTTCCTACGATCTGATCAAGGGGAGATTTTCTGAGTTATGAGTTTGGCAATCACTTAAGACATTGTGGAATTGTTTCACAGTTGAAGCCACCTGGAACACCACAGCGTGATGGTGTGTCCGAATCTCGTAATCGAACCTTATGAGATATGGTGTGATCTATGATGTAGCTTACCGATCTACCGCTATTATTTTGAGGTTATGCGTTAGAGACAACTGCATTCACTTTAGAAGGGGCACCATCTAAGTCCGTTGAGACGACGCCGTAAGAACTATGGTTTGGCAAGAAACCAAATTTGTCATTTCTTAATGTTTGGGACTGCGATGCTTATGGCTTCAGCCGAAAAAGCTCGAACCCAAAGCGGACAAATACATCTTCATAGGATACCCAAAGGTAACAGTTGGGTATACCTTCTATCTCAGATCCAAGGGCAAAAATGTTTGTCACTAAGAACGGGTCCTTTCTCGAGAAGGAGTTTCTCTCGAAAGAATTGAGTGGGGGGAAGATAGAACCTGATGAGGTTGTCGAACCCTCACTTCAACCGGAAAGTAGTGCAACACAGAAAGATGTTTCCGTGGAACCTACGACTGTTGAAGAGGAAACAAGTGATAGTGATCATGAAACTACGGATCAAGTTGCTATCAAACCTCGTAGGTCGACAAGGATATGTACTACTCCTAAGTGGTACGGTGATCCTGTCTTAGATGTCATGTTGTTGGACAACAATGAACCTACGAATTATGGAGAAGCGATGGTGGGCCCGTATTCCGACAAATGGTTAGAAGCCGAGAAATCCGAGATAGGATCCAGTTAACAAAACAAAGTATGGACTTTGGTGGACTTGCCCGATGATCGGCAAGCCATTGAGATAAATGGATCTTTAAGAAGAAGACGGACGTGGACGGTAATGTCACCGTCTATGAAGCATGACTTGTGGCGAAGAGGTTTTCACAAGTTCAAGGAGTTGAATACGATGAGATTTTCTCACTCGTAGCGATGCGTATGTCCATCGGAATCAAATTAGCATTAGCTGCATTTATGAAATCTGGCAGATGGATGTCAATACAAGTTTCCTTACCAGTTTTCGTAAGGAAAGGTTGTATGTGATACAATCAGAAAGGTTTTGCCGATCCTAAGGATGCTAAAAGGTATGCGAGCTCCAGCGATCCTTCCATGGACTAGAGCAAGCATCTCGGAGTCGGAATATACGCTTTGATGGAGTGATCACAGTTTTTGGGTTTATACTAAGTTTGTTAGAAACTTGTATTTATAATAAAGTGAGTGGGAGCACTACAACATTTCTGATAAGTATATGTGAATGACATATTGTTGATCCCAAATGATGTAGAATTTCTGGAAAGCATAAACGGTTGTTTGAAAAGAGTTTTTCAAAGGAAGGCCTGGATAAAGCTGCTTACATATTGGGCATCAAGATCTATAGAGATAGATCAAGACGTCTGATGATACTTTCAAAAGAACACACACCTTTGACATGATTTTGAAGGAGTTCAAAATAGATCAGTCAAAGAAGGAGTTCTTACCTGAGTTGTAAGGTGTGAAGTTGAGTAAAACTCAAAGCTTGACCGCAGCAGAAGGAAGAGGAAGGACGAAGGTCGTCCCCTATGCTTTTGTCATAGGCTCTATACGGTATGCCATGCTGAGTACCGCACCTGATGTGTGCCTTGCCACATGTCTGGCAAGAGGGTACAAAAGTAATCCAGGAGTGGATAACTAGATAGCGGTCAAAATTATCCTTAGAGGAATAAGGAAATGTTTCTCGGTTATGGAGGTGATAAAGAGTTTGACGTAAATAGTTACGTCGATGCAAACTTAACACCTATCCGGATAGCTCTGAGTAGAGATACCGGATACGTATAATGGAGCAACAATTTGGAATAGCTCCAAGTGGAACATGGTAGCAGCATCTACGATATGACATAAAGTTTTGTGAAGTACATAGGGATAGGAATGTTGCAGGCCCATTGACTACAACCTCTCTCACAAGCATAACATGATCAAACCCAGAACTCATTGAGTGTTAATCACATAGTGATGTGAACTAGATTATTGACTCTAGTAAACTCTTTGGATGTTAGTCACATGGCGATGTGACCTGTGAGTATTTATCACATGGCGATGTGAACTGGATTATTGACCCTTGTGCAAGTGGGAGACTGTTGGAAATATGCCCTAGAGGCATTAATAAATTGGTTATTATTATATTTCCTTGTTCATGACAATTGTTTATTATCCATGCTAGAATTGTATTGATAGGAAACTCAGATACATGTGTGGATACATAACAAACACCATGTCCCTAGTAAGCCTCTAGTTGACTAGCTCGTTGATCAGCAGATGGTCACGGTTTCTTGACCATGAACATTGGATGTCATTGATAACGGGATCACATCATTAGGAGAATGATGTGATGGAAAAGACCCAATCCTAAGCCTAGCACAAGATCGTGTAGTTCGTATGCTAAAGCTTTTCTAAATGTCAAGTATCTTTTCCTTAGACCATGAGATTGTGCAACTCCCGGATACCGTAGGAATGCTTCGGGTGTACCAAACGTCACAACGTAACTGGGTGGCTATAAAGGTGCACTACAGGTATCTCCGAAAGTGTCTGTTGGGTTGGCACGAATCGAGACTGGGATTTGTCACTCCGTATGACGGAGAGGTATCTCTGGGCCCACTCGGTAGGAAATCATCATAGTGTGCACAATGTGATCAAGGAGTTGATCACGGGATGATGTGTTACGGAACAAGTAAAGAGACTTGTCGTAACGAGATTGAGCAAGGTATCGGTATACCGACGATCGAATCTCGGGCAAGTGCTATACCGATAGACAAAGGGAATAGTATACGGGGTTGATTGAACCCTTGACATCGTGGTTCATCCGATGAGATCATCATGGAACATGTGGGAGCCAACATGGGTATACAGATCCCGCTGTTGGTTATTGGCCGAAGAGTTATCTCGGTCATGTCTGCATGGTTCCCGAACCCGTAAGGTCTGCACACTTAAGGTTCGACGACGCTAGGGTTATAGGAAAAGTATGTACGCGGTTACCGAATGTTCTTCGGAGCCCCGGATGAGATCCCGGACGTCACGACGAGTTCCGGAATGGTCCGGAGGTAAAGATTCATATATGGGAATTCCCGTTTTGGTCACCGGAAAAGTTTCGGGCACTATCGTTAGCGTACCGGGACCACCGGGAGGGTCCCGGGGGTCCACCGGTTGGGGCCACCGGCCCCAGAGGGATGCGTGGGCCAAGTGTGGGAGGGGACCAGCCCCAGGTGGGCTGGTGCGCCCCCCACCAGGGCCCAAGGCGAAGAGAGAAGGGAAGGAGGGGAAACCCTAGGCTCAGATGGGCCTAAGGCCCATCTAGTGGTGCGCCCCCTCCCCCTCTCTCCCCCTTGGCCGCCCCCCTAGATGGGATCTAGGGCTGGCTGCCGCCCCTAGGGGTGGAGACCTAGGTGGGGGCGCAACCCCTCCCTCCCCCCTATAAATACTTGAGGTTTGGGGATGCCCAACAGACGGTTGGACCTCTCTCTCTCTTGGCGCAGCCCTACCTCTCTCCCTCCTCGTCTCTCACAGTGCTTGGCGAATCCCTGCTGGAGTCCCGCGCTCCTCCACCACCACCACACCATCGTGCTGCTGCTGGACGGAGTCTTCCCCAACCTCTCCCTCTCTCCTTGCTAGATCAAAACGTGGGAGTTGTCACCGGGCTGCACGTGTGTTGAACGCGGAGTCGCCGTTGTTCGGGCTTAGATCGGAATCAACCGCGATCTGAATCGCTACGAGTACGACTCCTTCATCCGCGCTCTTGTAACGCTTCTGCATCGCGATCTACAAGGGTATGTAGATGCACTCCCCTCTCCCTTGTTGCTAGATTACTCCATAGATTGATCTTGGTGATGCGTAGAAATTTTTAGATTTCTGCTACGATCCCCAACTTGAGAAGAAGAAGACACAAAGGGTACTGGCGTCGTTGTCGTCCTGGTAGCTCATGCGGCACATAGTCGTGTTGAACACCTTCATGGTGAGCATGGCGTCATCGTCGTACCTGAAGACAAGGAAGTACTCGTGCCTCAGGTCATAGGCACAGATGAACTGCTCCCAGCCATGATACACGTACATGTGGTCGTTCCTCATCACCACCTCCATGTCCCAAGGCCTGCGAAGCCCGCTGCCATCCTGTCGCAGCTTCACATTCTTTGGCCGATGGCTGTCCAGCATCTCCATAAAAGTGTCAGGCAGCTTCTGCAATGTGTGTCAAGGAGTGATGTAGCAAACATCAGAGTTATGATAAAGAGATGGGTGAAGGGGAGATCTCTCCGTTTGTATACCTGCCTCTTGGAGGAATTCTCAAGTATGATTGTGAACAACTCAAAACCTTCCAAGTCATACTCCAGTGTGGCAGAGCGTAGTCTGCGGTGGCGGCCTCCCCCCGTCTCTGATAATCAACAACATAGTAGCATACCATCATGACTAATAAAGTACTTGCAGTTAGGCATCCATATGTCAACGAATCCATAAAAGCAATTGTGTAAAAAAATCAATAAAAGCACAACCAAAATAACACGAAGCAGCACCATTTATATCCAATCAAAGAAAGGCCTCGACAATGTTTCCAACTTAGTGCGTTTTTGGACCACTAGAACATAACTTAACATGAAACAAGAACTTATAAGAAATAACCCTACCATCTAAAACCGTACAAATGATAGGATCCTAAAAGTGCCAAATAATAGTACACTACACTCAGGAGCACAACACTCTTCCTCAGAGATTAGTGTTAACAAACAAACTCAATAACTCCACATCAACTTGTAAAAAAAAAGCAATCCCCTCTACTCAAAGTTGTACTACCAGAAGTGGTAGATCTGAGCATGACAGAAGGCAAGACCGATTTACCCCTAAGACTGATTTACCACACTCAGGCACACAATCAAAAATAGCCATCTACCTGTCCAACCACAACTCCCAGGAACACACTCGTAGCGAGCAAAGCAACTGCCTTATTACAGCAAGCATACCGGCAAGACGAGAGCATCGAAGTGATTTTACAGAAGTCAATACTCAATAAATGTGTGTTTATAACATGTTTGAATCTGAACACGACGCATCCACAGCTGAAGCATCAGAAGAAAAAATCAACGATTTGGTAACGAGCCAGGTAATTAATACCAGTAGATGAGAGCTACTTTCTCTGTGACGCACGAGCGAGGAATCAAAACTATAAAGCCAACCTATTATTTTGAGGAAATTACGTGGAACAACTCATGCAATTCGATTTCAGGATTCGATAAGTAGCATCAGCTCACCAAGAAACTAACTGAAGAACTTCTTGTGGATAACTGAAATGCGAGCACACCGATTTGCAGTGAACAGAATTTAACTCTTCAAATTTTGGGGTCGGGGTCGGGGTAAACCTAAACCTAAACCTAAACAAAGAGAGAGAGAAGAGGGATGGGTGGCGCACCTCGGTGTTGGGGACGGCCGGCGTCGGAGTCTGGTGCGGTGTCGGCGGGGCCGGAGCTCGGGGCGGCGGTTTCAGAGAGGCGAGGAAGATGCCTCGGGCGGCGACGCGCGGGGGCAATGACGGGGCGAGGCAGAGCTCGGGGCGGTGGGGGCGGGGGGTCGGGCCGGCGGTGGGGGCGGGAGGTTGGGGTGTGGGGGCTGGGGCACCGGCACTTAGTGGGGTGGGATCGAGGGGAAACGGCCAGTTTCTTTGCCGTCCACTGACTGATGGCAAAGAAGCTTTGTCATCCGCTAGCAGATGGCAACGAAACTGGCCGTTAGGTCATCCCTATAGTCCGCCGCCCACCAACTTTGCCATCCGCTAGCAGACGACAAAGATTCTATGCCATCAGCTAGCAGACAGCAAAGAGCAGGCTGATGGCAAACACCTTCTTTGCCGTCTGCTCTTTCTTTGATGTCAACTTTATTTAAGCTAATGGCAAAGAACTTCTTTACCGTCGGCTAAAGAGCTGGCTGACGGCAAAGATCCTGATTCCAGTAGTGACATCCTCTACTTTGTTGTTGCAAGTTTTACGTGGCTACAACGGGCTTCTAGCAAGAACCGTTCTTACCTACGGTAAAAAACACTACGGTGATTTATCAAGTTTGTTGTGTTAACCTTCTTCAAGGACCGGCCGTAGTCAAATTCGATTCAACTAAAGTAGGAGAAACAAACACCCGCCAGCCACCTTTATGCAAAACAAGTTGCATGTCTATCGGTGGAACCAATCTCATGTACGTGGACATGTAATGTTGGTCCGGGCCACTTCATCTTACAATACCGCCGAATCAAAATAAGACGTTGGTGGTAAGCAGTATGACCATCACCGCCCACAACTCTTTGTGTTCTACTCATGCATATCATCTATGCATAGACCTAGCTCAGGATGCCACTGTTGGGGAACATTGCATGGAAAACAAAACAAAAATCTACGCACACGCAAGATCTATCCATGGAGATGCATAGCAACGAAAGGGGAGAGTGTGTCTACGTACCCTCGTAGATCGAAAATGGAAGCATTTATTAACATGGTTGATGTAGCCGAACTTCTTTGCAATCCAACCGATAAAATATCGAACGTACGGAACCTCCAAATTTAGCACACGTTCAGGTCGGTGACATCCTCGCCTTCTTGATCTAGTGATGTCTAATACGCAACCTTCTTCTTGTAGAAGTTGTTGGGCCTCCAAGTGCAGAGGTTTGTAGGACAGTAGAAAATTTCCCACAAGTTGATGACCTAAGGTTTATCAATTCGTGGGAGGCGTAGGATGAAGATGGTCTCTCTCAAGCAACCCTGCAACCAAATAACAAAGAGTCTCTTGTGTCCCCAACACACCCAATACAATGGTAAATTTTATAGGTGCACTAGTTTGGCGAAGAGATGGTGATACAAGTGCAATATGGATGGTAGATATACCTTGTTGTAATATGAAAATATAAAAATAGCAAGGTAGGAAGTCGTAAAAGTGAGCATAAACGGTAGTGCGATGCTAGGAAACAAGGCCTAGGGTTCATACTTTCACTAGTGCAAGTTCTCTCAACAATAATAACATAACTGGATCATATAACTATCCCTAAACATGCAACAAAGAGTCAATCCAAAGTCACTAATAGCGGAGAACAAACGAAGAGATTACTGTAGGGTATGAAACCACCTCAAAGTTATTCTTTCTGATCGATCTATTCAAGAGTCCATAGTAAAATAACACGAAGCTATTCTTTCCGTTCGATCTATCCTAGAGTTCGTACTAGAATAACACCTTAAGATACAAATCAACCAAAACCCTAATGTCACCTAGATACTCCATTGTCACCTCAAGTATCCGTGGGCATGATTATGCGATATGCATCACACAATCTCAGATTCATCTATTCAACCAACACAAAGTACTTCAAAGAGTGCCCCAAAGTTTCTACCGAAGAGTTAAGACAAAAACGTGTGCCAACCCCTATGCATAGATTCCCAAGGTCACGGAACCCCCAAGTTGATCACCCAAACATACATCAGGTAGATCACGTGATATCCCATTGTCACCACAGATAAGCACATGCAAGACATACATCAAGTGTTCTCAAATCCTTAAAGACTCAATCTGATAAGATAACTTCAAAGGGAAAACTCAATTCATCACAAGAGAGTAGAGGGGAGAAGCATCATAAGATCCAACTATAATAGCAAAGCTTGCGATACATCAAGATCGTGCCATCTCAAGAACACGAGAGAGAGAGAGGGAGATCAAACACAGATCTACTCGTACATACCTCAGCCCCGAGGGTGAACTACTCCTCCCTCGTCATGGAGAACATCGGGATGATGAAGATGGCCACCGGAGAGGGATTCCCCCTCCGACAGGGTGCCGAAACGGGGTCTAGATTGGTTTTTGGTGGCAACAGAGGCTTTCGGCGATGGAACTCCCGATCTATGTTATTTTCTGGAGGTTTCAGTATATATAGGAGGTGTTGGAGTCGGGGACAAGTAAAGGGGGTCTCCGGGCTGTCCACGAGGCAGGGGGCGCGCCCCCACCCTCGTGGGCAGCCCGTGGATCTTCAGTTCCCCCTCCGGCACTTCCTGAGCTTCTTCTGGTCTAAAAATCACCTCCGTTGAGTTTCAGGTCAATTGGGCTCCATTTGATATTCCTTTTCTGCGATACTCTAAAACAGGAGAAAAACAGAAACTGGCACTGGGCTCTGGGTTATTAGGTTAGTCCCAAAAATCATATAAAAGTGTATATAAAATCCCATAAAACATCCTAGAAGGATAATATAATAGCATGGAACAATCAAAAATTATAGATACGTTGGAGACGTATCAAGCATCCCCAAGCTTAATTCATGCTCGTCCTTGAGTAGGTAAATGATAAAAACAGAAATTTTGATGTAGAATGCTATCCAACATAAGTCTCAATGTAATTTTCTTTATTGTGGCATGAATGTTCAGATCCGAAAGATTCAAGATAAAAGTCTATATTGACATAAGAATAATAATACTACAAGCATACTAACAAAGCAATTATGTTTTCTCAAAATAACATGGCCAAAGAAAGTTCATCCCTACAAAATCATATAGTTTGGCTATGCTCCATCATCGTCACACAAAATACCCAAATCATGCACAACCCTGGTTTCAGCCAAGCAATTGTTTCATACTTCGATTATTTCAAACTTTTCAACTTTCATGCAATACATGAGCGTGAGCCATGGACATAACACTATAGGTGGAATAGAGTGGTGGTTGTGGAGAATACAAAAAGGTGGAATATGGTCTCACATCAACTAGGCGTATGGATGGGCTATGGAGATGCCCATCAATAGATATCAATGTGAGTGGGTAGGGATTGCCATGCAACGGATGCACTAGAGCTAAAAATGTATGAAAGCTCAACCAAAGAAACTAAGTGGGTGTGCATCCTACTTGCTTGCTCATGAAGACCTAGGGTATTTTGAGGAAGCCCATCGTTAGAATATACAAGCCAAGTTCTATAATGAAAATTCCCACTAGTACATGAAAGTGACAAAACAAGAGACTCTCTATCATGAAGACCATGGTGCTACTTTGAAGCACGAGTGTGGAAAAGAGATAGTAGCATTGTCCCTTTTTTCTTTTTCTTTTTTTTCTTTTTTTTCTTTTTTTTTGGGCCTTTCTTTTTTTTCTTTGGCCTTTCTTCTTTTTTTCTTTTTTTTCATTGGGACAATGCTCTAATAATGATGATCATCACACTTCTGTTAATTTACAACTCAATATTACAACTAGATACTAGAACAAAGTATGACTCTATATGAATACCCCCGGCGGTGTGCCGGGATGTGCAATGAATCAAGAGTGACATGTATGAAAAATTATGCTTGGCGGCCTAGCCAGAAATACGATGTCAACTACATGATCATGCATGGCAATATGACAATGATGAAGCATGTCATAATAAATGGAACGGTGGAAAGTTGCAAGGAAATATATCTTGGAATGGCTATGGAAATGCCATGATAGGTAGGTATGGTGGCTGTTTTGAGGAAGATATATGGTGGGTGTATGGTACCGGCGAGAGTTGCGCGGTACAAGAGAGGCTATCAATGGTGGAAGGGTGAGAGTGCGTATAATCCATGGACTCAACATTAGTCATAAAGAACTCACATACTTATTGCAAAAATCTACAAGTCATCAAAACGAAGTACTACATGCATGCTCCTAGGGGAAGGGTTGGTAAGAGTTAACCATCGTGCGATCCCGACCTCCACACAAAGGATGACACTCAATGAAATACATCATGCTTCAAATTTGTCACACAACGGTTACCATACGTGCATGCTACGAGACTTGCAAACCTCAACACAAGTATTTCTCAAATTCACAATTACTCTACTAGCATGACTCTAATATTACCATCATCATATCTCAAAACAATCATCAAGTATCAAACTTCTCATAATATTCAATGCACTTTATATGAAAGTTTTTACTATACCCATCTTGGATGCCTATCATATTAGGACCAGTTCTATAACCAAAGCACATTACCATGTTGTCCTAAAAGACTCTCAAAAGGATATAAGTGAAGCATGAGAGATCAATAATTTCTAGAAAATCAAACCACCGTCGGGCTCTAAAAAGATATAAGTGAAACACTAGAGCAAAAGACAAACTACTCCAAACGATATAAGTGAAGATCAATGAGTAGTTGCATAATTATGTAACTATGTGAAGACTCTCTAACATTTAAGAATTTCAGGTCTTGGGATATTATTCAAACGGCAAGAAAAACAAAATAAAATAGATTGACACTCCAAGCAAAACACATATCATGTGGTGAATAAAAATATAGTATCAAGTAAAGTCACCGATAGACGAAGACGAAAGAGGGGATGTCTTCCCGAGGCATCCCCAAGCTTAGGCTCTTAGTTGTCCTTGAATTTTACCTTGGTGTGCCTTGGGCATACCCAATATTAGGCTCTTGCCACTCCTTATTCCATAATCCATCGAATCTTTACCCAAAACTTGAAAACTTCACAACACAAAACTCAACAGAAAACTCGTAAGCTCCGGTAGTATAAGAAAATAAAACCACCACTTACGTACTGTTGTGAACTCATTATAAATTCATATTGGTGTAATATCTACTATATTCCAACTTCTCTATGGTTCATACCCTACGATACTACTCATAGATCCATCAATATAGGCAAACAACACACGAAAAACAGAACAGTCTGTAGTAATCTGTAACTTTCGAATACTTCTGTAACTCTAATAATTCTGAAATAAATTGGTAGACCTGAGTAATTTGTCTATTAATCATCGGCAAAAAGAATCAACTAAAAATTACTCTCCAGTAAAAAATGGTAGCTAATCTCGTGAACGCTAAAGTTTTTTGTTTTTCACAGCATGATCGCATAAACTTCACACAAGTCTTCCCAAAGGTTCTACTTGACACAAACACAAATTAAAAAACAAAACCACGTCTAAACAGAAGCTAGATGCAATATTTATTCCTAAACAAAAGCAAAAAAGCAAAGAACAAAAATAAAGTTGGGTTGCCTCCCAACAAGCGCTATCGTTCAACGCCCCTAGCTAGGCATGATGATTTCAATGATGCTCGCGTAAAAGATAAGAATTAAAACATAAAGGGAGCATCATGAAGAATATAACTAGCACATTTAAGTCTAACCCACTTCCTATGCATAGGGATTTTGTGAGAAAACAACTTATGGGAACGATAATCAACTAGCATAGGAATGGAAAACGAGCATAACTTCAAGATTTTAAGCACATAGAGAGGAAACTTGATATTGTTGCAATTCCTACAAGCATATGTTCCTCCCTCATAATAATTTTCAGTAGCATCATGAATAAATTCAACAACATAACCAGCACATAAAGCATTCTTTTCATGATCTACTTGCATAGAAATTATACTACTCTCCACATAAGTAAATTCATTCTCATCAATGGTAGTGGGAGCAAACTCAACAAAATAACTATCATGTGAATCATAATCCAATTGAAAACTAAAATCATGATGACAAGTTTCATGGTTATCATTATTCTCAATAGCATACGTGTCATCACAATAATCATCATAAATAGGAGGCATGCTTTCATCATAATATATTTGCTCATCAAGACTTGGGGGACTAAACATATCATCTTCATCAAACATAGCATCCCCAAGCTTGTGGCTTTGCATATCACTAGCATCATGGGTATTCTAAGAATTCATACTAACAACCTTGCAATCATGCTCATCATGCACATATTTTATGACAAGCATTCTATGTAATTCTTCTTCTAGTACTTGAGAACAATTTTCCTTCCCATCATTTTCACGAAAGATATTAAAAAGATGAAGCATATGAGGTAACCTTAATTCCATTTTTTTGTAGTTTTCTTTTATAAACTAACTAGTGATAAAACAAGAAACTAAAATATTCGATTGCAAGATCTAAAGATATACCTTCAAGCACTCACCTCCCCGGCAACGGTGCCAGTAAAGAGCTTGATGTCTACTATGCAACCTTCTTCTTATAGACGTTGTTGGGCCTCCAAGTGTAGAGGTTTGTAGGACAATGGCAAATTTCCCTATAGTGGATGACCTAAGGTTTATCAATCCGTGGGACGCGTTGGATGAAGATGGTCTCTCTCAAGCAACCCTGCAACCAAATAACAAAGAGTCTCTTGTGTCCCCAACACACCCAATACAATGGTAAATTGTATAGGTGCACTAGTTCGGCGAAGAGATGGTGATACAAGTGCAATATGGATGGTAGATATAGGTTTTTGTAATATGAAAAATATAAAAAAACAGCAAAGTAGCAAGTGGTAAAAGTGAGCATAAACAGTAGTGCAATGCTAGGAAACAAGGCCAAGGGTTTATACTTTCACTAGTGCAAGTTCTCTCAACAATAATAACATAACTGGATCATATAACTATCCATCAACATGCAACAAAGAGTCACTCCAAAGTCACTAATAGCAGAGAACAAACGAAGAGATTATTGTAGGGTACGAAACCACCTCAAAGTTATTCTTTCTAATCGATCTATTCAAGAGTCCATAGTAAAATAATACGAAGCTATTCTTTCCGTTCGATCTATCCTAGAGTTCGTACTAGAATAACACCTTAAGATACAAATCAACCAAAACCCTGATGTCACCTAGATACTCCATTGTCACCTCAAGTATCCGTGGGCATGATTATACGATATGCATCACACAATCTCAGATTCATCTATTCAACCAAAACAAAGTACTTCAAAGAGTGCCCCAAAGTTTCTACCGGAGAGTCAAGACAAAAACGTGTGCCAACCCCTATGCATAGATTCCCAAGGTCACGGAACCCGCAAGTTGATCACCAAGACATACATCAGGTAGATCACGTGATATCCCATTGTCACCACAAATAAGAACATGCAAGACATACATCAAGTGTTCTCAAATCCTTACAGACTCAATCCGATAAGATAACTTCAAAGGGAAAACTCAATTCATCACAAGAGAGTAGAGGGGGAGAAGCATCATAAGATCCAACTATAATAGCAAAGCTCGCGATACATCAAGTGTCACATCCCTAGCTAGCACTTGCATTAGGACCTAACTAGAGTGTGCATCATGTTTACTTTCAAAGAAAACTTGAAATGGGATTAACAGAAACCCCAGCACCCCTCCCCTAACAACTAGGGTTTGCTAAAATATTTTCCAATGTACCCAAAATGCCCTTCAAAATGTTCATCATTTCTGCCTTGGTTTTGAACCTCTGCCAAAAATGGTGCACAATTTTCTAGGACAATCTAGGGCTTTGGATTAAATCATATGGTATTTGAATTTGGGCATTTAAATGCTACAAAATATATTTAAATGCTCAAATAATCATAAACTATAATGTTTCCTACTGTTCATATTATATACAGCGGGTATGACAAGTGTTATGAGTTACAAAAATGCTTTGGCATTTTATTTAATTAAACAAAGTTGCAAAAGAAATGAAACAGAAAAGAAAATAGAAAAAGGGAGAGAGAGAAGCTTACCTGGCGCCCACCCAGCCCACCTGCCGGCCCAGCCCAGCTGCCGCTCCAGCGAGCTGCTTGGCTCGGCCAGGCAGGCAGGCAGGTGCTCGACGGCGAACGCACGGCGCGCCACGCAGCTGCCCGCCGCCCTGCTTCGTCCCCTCGCCGTCCTGGAGGGATGGTTCGACCCTCCACGTTCTCCTCGACCCCGCAGACACCTCCACCTCCCCCCAGTTCCTCTCCTCCGCTCTCCCCGCGCCATGGCCGACGCCGCCGTGATCGCACCGTCGTAGAAGCCGCGTCCACCGTCGTCCCTGAGCTCCGCCCTGGTGTCCTTCGTCTCCGCCATCCTCGACTGCTTCGAACAGGCCGAGCCCCGAGCGCTTGCCCGCCCTGGAGACGCCCCCGACCTCTTCTTCCCCAACTCCGGCCGCGGAGATCCCCCTAGCCGTTCTGCTCAGCTCCGACCACCCCCGAGCTCGCTCCGGTGCTTGCCGCAACCCCTGAGAGCCTAGCTACCTCCTCCCCCTCTCCGTTGGCTTCCTTTTGCCCTGTAACACACTGCACGAAGCTCAACCGCACGCACCGCCGCCGTGCTCGCCGCCGGTGATGCTCCGGTGACCATTTGGTCACTGGCTCCAGTCCAACGTACTCACCATAGCACGTAGATGCGAACGGTGCTACGCACGCATCGCCTAGGCCCCTGCAGCCGTTTCTCCACACACGCCCGACGCCGGTCGCCGCCGTCGAGCTCGTTGCCGTCGTCTCCGGCCACCCCAGGTCCGGCGACCACCACCATCCGACGCGCAACAGCAAGGGCTATCCAACGCACCCAACCGCGGCTCGAACCGTGCACCATAGGCGTTTTCCGAAGCGCGCCGCCGCGTTTGGCCTCGCCGGCGGCTAAACGCCTTAGAGTTGGACCTGTTTTGACCACGGGTTTGACCCCCTGGGTCAATGACATGTGGGCCCTGCCCGCAAGTCAAACCTAGTTTAGGTGTTAATTTAATCTTAATTAGTTAATTAGTTTAGTCACTGACACGTGGGCCCTAGCCCCACTGACAGCTAATTAGTTTTAGTTTAACTCTAATTAACTCAGTTAATTAGCTGTGACACTGACATGAGGGACCCACTAGTCAGGTTTGACCTGGACTGGCCCTGTTGACTGCCTGACGTCAGCATGATGTCATGCTGACGCAGTAAAGGTTTTTCTGGGATTTTTAGATTTAAAAATAATTCAGGAAATTCCAGAAAATACCCAAAACTTCTAAAAATCATATAAAATCAACCATAGCTCAGATGGAAAAGATTTATAGATGAAAAATGATCAGAAAAATCCAATCTTTCTGATGGCACTGGTTTCATGCATGTTTGAATAAGTTAACTTGCTGTTTACATCAAAAACATGATAATGCACTTATTCCCTTTAAATAATAGTTTGAACTTCAATTTGAATCCTTGATTCAAATAGGTTCAAACCCTTCTGGTTTTAGTTGCATTAGCCAACACACATGCATCTTGCCATGTCATAAACATGCATCATATTGTTGCATTTGTTTGTTAATGATTGTATCGTCGGAATTCCCTGTGTTAGGTCCTGCTCCCGAGGATACTGCCGCGTATCCAGTTGAAGAGCAGTACCCGACAACTACCTTGTCAGGCAAGCAATCATTGATCATTCCGATACAAACCCAATCTTCTCGCTCCTGCTCTCTTTTACTGCATTAAGGCAACAGCGCGTGAACTGCTACTTGCTGCGGTAGTTGAACCCTATTCCCTTGCATGACCTGTCATTGCCACAGTAAATAGTTGAAACCCACTAGCATGTGTAGGAGTTGTTTGAGCCATGTGATGTGTGATCCACCATGCTATTTACTTATGTTACCTGCTATGCTTAGAGTTGTGTCTGGTCTGGTTCATCTGGGTGATGGATCAGAGTGAAACAATCTTTAGATAAAGAGAAGGAAGTGTGGAATACGCTTGGTAAAGGTATCGATGAAAGGCCATGTAGGAGTACGTGGTGGGTTGTTTCATTGGAACCGTACATAGGACCCGAGATCTGTATGTGTGGTTCAAGTTCCAGTTACTACCATGCATTGGGCCCGAAACCAATGGACCCTCTCGGCTTATTAATTACCCTTGATCTCTGTCCAGGAGTTGCAACTAGTTTCTGGTGTTTATAGCTTACTGGAGGTCGTGCACAACGCTGACCCTCGGGGTGGGTTGTGATGCGACAGGTACGTGGCACGGTGTACCGGTTGCCCGTTTGGTGACTCGGGAACCCTGTACACATCGTTTGGGGCCGTGAGCGACACCCCGGCCGGATCTCCCCACGGATGGAACCCAAATAGGCGATAAACCTGGACGAGAGACTTGAGTAGTTAGTCAGGTCGTGGCCGACACCCTCGCTGGGCTTCCGCTTGAAGGTTGCCGAGTACACGCCGAGTAAACGGCGATAAGTGGTGGAAGCGTGTGTGAAGAGGTACACCCCTGCAGGGTTATCAAACTATTCGAATAGCCGTTGTTCGCGGTACGAACTACTTGGTTTCTCTTACAGTTCATAGACAAGTTGATGGTTACTACTAAAAGCCTCAAGATAAGCGTGAGTGACGTGGATGGCCCTTCCGTAGGATGACGGAAGAGGATCCTCGGTAGTGTATTGATGTGGTGATTAGAGGACTCGTGTTCGTAATAACATCTTGCAATCCGTTGAGAGTTGTAGTATAGGTTAGCCAAGGTCAAAGCTGGCATTCTGCTATAAACTCCACTACCCCTTTGATAATGTTGCATGTATGATAGGTTCTGTGGTAAGACTTGCTGAGTACCTTTGTACTCATGTTTGCTTAATTACTGTTGCAGAGGAGAACCCTGCCCCTGCTGATGGGTTCTACATAGACGTTGACGTCGACGAGTAGCTTGACACCCAGACGGTGATCTGGAGCTTGTGAAGGGCCTTGTAGATAGTCAGGCTACACCAAGCCTGTTTTATTTTCTAAGTTGTCTGTACTCAGACATGTAGCTTCCGCTTGTGCTTGTATGACTGTATGACTTGAGTGTTGGGTCATGTGACCCCTACCTGTATGAATATGTTATGTATGGCTCTTGGAGCCTTTTAAATAAAGTACTTTGAGTCATAGAGTTCTGTTGTGATGCAATGTTGTATTTGCACATATTGAGCATATTGCGTGTATGATTGAAATGCTTGGTATGTGTGGGATCCGACACCTAGTTGTTTTCCTTTGGTAGCCTATCTTACAGGGAAATGCCTCCTAGTGATTCCAATGAGCCTTGGTAGCTTGCTACTGCTCGGAACACGTAGGCTGGCCGGCATGTGTCCTTCTTCGTTCCTGTGTCTGTCCCTTAGGGGAAATGTCACGCGTTGTTCCTTTAAGTCCATGTAGCTTGCTACGACTTGGGTTCATACGTTGATGACCGACACGTTCGTTGCTGGGTCATGGATGCCTGTCTCTGTAATTTAGTGCCACTTTTGGTTTATAACTAGCCATGTCGGCCCGGGTTCTCTGTCATATGGATGCTAGCGACACTGTCATATACGTGAGCCAAAATGCGCAAACGGTCCCGGGCCAGGTAAGGTGGCACCCATGGGGATACCGTGCGTGAGGCCGCAAAGTGATATGACGTGTTACAGCTAGATCGGTGTGACTTAGGATCGGGGTCCTGACATCAAGATCGTGCCATCTCAAGAACACGAGATAGAGAGAGAGAGAGAGAGAGAGAGAGAGAGAGAGAGAGATCAAACACAGAGCTACTGGTACATACCTCAGCCCCGAGGGTGAACTACTCCTCCCTCATCATGGATAACATTGGGATGATGAAGATGGCCACCGGAGGGGGATCCCCTCCGGCAGGGTGCCGGAATGGGGTCTAGATTGGTTTTTGGTGGCAACAGAGGCTTTCGGTGGTGGAACTCCCGATCTAGGTTATTTTCCAGAGGTTTTAGTATATATATAGGAGGTGTTGGAGTCGGGGACAAGTAAAGGGGGTCTCCGGGCTGTCCACGAGGCAGGGGGCGCGCCCATGGGGCTGCGCCCCCACCCTCGTGGGCAGCCCGTGGATCTTCAGTTCCCCCTCAGGCACTTCCTGGGCTTCTTCTGGTCCAGAAATCACCTCCATTGAGTTTCAGGTCAATTGGGCTCCGTTTGATATTCATTTTCTGCGATACTCTAAAACAGGAGAAAAACAGAAAGTGGCACTGGGCTCTGGGTTAATAGGTTAGTCCCAAAAATCATATAAAAATGTATATAAAAGCCCATAAAACATCCTAGAATGATACTATAATAGCATGGAACAATCAAAAATTATAGATACATTGGAGACGTATCATCCAGCAAGACGGGCGAAGTTTTGGATGAGTTCCGGTAGCACGATGGTGTTGGTGATGCTATTTCCACAGGGCTTCTCCTAAGC
The DNA here is from genome assembly GCA_902687465.1 of Secale cereale. Lineage (NCBI taxonomy): Eukaryota > Viridiplantae > Streptophyta > Magnoliopsida > Poales > Poaceae > Secale > Secale cereale. The sequence continues at coordinate 694,764,597 of LR738715.1, forward strand.
ACTATGAAAATATGACCGAGGGACGAAACTGTGGAGAGGGGCGCTGCACACGGCTAAGAGATTGTCGAGCTTGTGTGGCGCCCCTCCCTCATGTATATATAGGCTGGGGGAGGAGGGGAGGCAGCCTAGGGCGCCCAAGGGGGTCGGCGGCTGCCCTGGGCTCCTGCCCTAGGCCACGCTTCCTGCCTTATTTGGTTCCGAGAGAAAGGAAAGGGGGAGAGAAAGGAAGGGGGAGGCCGAATCCCTCATTTCCTTTCCTTCCCTAGGCCGGCTGCCATAGGAGGTGTGCGCCAGCCCCTTGTGGGCTGGTGTGTTCCTCCACTTTGGCCCATATGGCCCATTAACCTCCCGGGGGTGCCAGAACCCCTTCCGGTGATCCGATCACTACCCGGTACTTTCCAAAACTCTTCCGGTGTCCAAATAATATCGTCCTATATATCAATCTTTACCTTGGTCCATTTCAGAGCTCCTCGTCATGTCTGCGATCTCATCCGGGACTCCGAACAACATTCAGTCACCAAATCACATAACTTATATAACACTATATTGTCAACGAACGTTACGCGTGTGGACCCTACGGGTTCGAGAACTATGTAGACATGACTGAAAAACTTCTCCGTTCAAGAACCAATAGCGGAACCTGGATGCCCATGATGACCCACAAGTATAGGGGATCAATTGTAGGTCTTTTCAATAAGTAAGAGTGTCGAACCCAACGAGGAGTAGAAGGAAATGACAAGTGTTTTTCAGTAAGGTAATGTCTCCAAGTGCTAAAATTGTAAGTAGCAGAGTAGTTTGATCGTAAGATGATTTTGTAACGAGCATGTAATGATAGTAGTAGCAAAAGTGCAGCAAGATAGCCCAATCCTTTTGAGGCAAAGGACAAGCCAAAACAGTCTTTTATAATAAGCAAAGCGTTCTTGAGGGTACATGGGAATTTCATCTAGTCACTTTCATCATATTGGTTGAATTTGTGTTCGCTACTTTGATAATTTGATATGTGGGTGGATCGGTGCTTAGGTGTTGTTCTTACTTGAACAAACCTCCTGCTTATGATTAACCCTCCCACAAGCATCTGCAACTACGAGAAAAGTATTAAGAATAAATTCTAACCATAGCATTAACTTTTGGATCCAATCGGTCCCTTACCATCTAATTACGACACCAGAATGTATTCCATTAGTCCCAAGTATGGTGAAGTGTCATGTAGTCGACGTTCACATGACACCACTAAGGGAATCACAACATACATACTATCAAAATATCGAACACATATCAAATTCACATGATTACTTGCAACATGATTTCTCGCGTGACCTCAAGAACAAAGGTAACTACTCGCAATTGATGAACATGCTCAAGATCATAGGGGTATTAAATAGCATAATGGATCTGAACATATAATGTTCGACCAAATAAACCATATAGTAATCAACTACAAGATGTAATCAACACTACTAGTCACCCACAAGCACCAATCTATAGTTCCGGTAATAAGATTGAACACAAGAGATGAACTAGGGTTTGAGATGAGATGGTGCTATTGAAGATGTTGATGAAGATAGCCCTCCACAAGATGGGAGAGTTGTTGGTGATGATGATGACGATGATTTCCCCCTCCGGGAGGGAAGTTCCCCGGCGGAATCACTCCGCCGGAGGGCAAAAGTGCTACTGCCCAAGTTCCGCCTTGATACGGCGGTGCTCCATCCCAAAAGTCTTCTCCTTATTTTTTCTAGTTCAGAAGGGCTTATATACCAGAAGATGGGCACCAGAGGTGGGCCTGGGTGAGCACAACCCACCAGGGCGCGCCTGGGCTCCCTGGCGCACCCAAGTGGGTTGTGCCCACCTGGTGGGGCCCCTCTGGTACATGTTTACTCCAATATTCTTCAAATAGTTCATAAAAATTCTCTGTTGAGTCTTAGCTTGTTTGGAGTTGTGAAGAATAGGTGGCCTGACGTAGCTTTTTCAGGTCCAGATTTCCAGCTGGCGGAATTCTCCCACTTGGTGCATACCTTGCAAAAAATGATAGAAAAGGCATTAGAATTACTCCAAAAAGGATTATTATGCATAATAACAACATAAATGACAGCAAGAAAACATGATGCAAAATGGACGTATCAGCCCATATTGGTTCCTACATATTATACGAAAATCTTTATCAGTCGAACCGTTATGACAACATACGTAATTGCCTTTGTCTGTCGGTATGTTACTTGAACATGAATCGATCGTCGGTATCTCCATACCTAGTTCAATCTTGTTAACGACAAATATATTTACTCGTTCCTTAATACATCATCTCGTAACTAACTCCTTACTCATTTTGCTTGCGAGCTTCTTGTGATGTGTATTACCGAGAGGGCCCAGAGATACCTCTCCGATACACGGAGTGACAAATCCTAATCTCAATCCATGCCAACTCAACAGACACCTTTGGAGATACCTATAGAGCATCTTTATGATCACCAGTTACATTGTGACGTTTGATAACACACAAGGTATTTCTCTGATATCTGAGAGTTGTACGATCTCATAGTCAAAGGAATATGTATTTGACATTTAAGAAAGCAATAGCAATAAACGGAACGATCATATGCTAAGCTAACAGATGGGTCTTGTCCATCACATCATTCTCCTAATGATGTGATCTCATTATCAAGTGACAACACATGTCTATGGTTAGGAAACCTTAACCATCTTTGATCATCGAGCTAGTCTAGTAGAGGCTTACTAGGGACACAGTATTTGTTTATGTATCCACACATGTATTTAAGCTTCTGATCAATACAATTCTAGCATGAATAATAAACCTTTAGCCTGAATAAGGAAATATAATATACCTACCTTAATTATTGCCTGTAGGGCATATTTCCATCACTATGGAGGCTCAAGGGCAACGCCTAGCTCGACGTGTGATAAATTATGAGTTTTAATTTGTTGAACTATTTGATTTGCATTGATTTGTTGAAGTATTTGATTTGTATTGATTTTCCGTGATGAACTATGTGATAAAAAATAGCTTATGTTGAATTTGTGCCGAAGTACGCCGAATATGGACCGAAATTGGTCCAACGCCGAAAGTGGGCCGAAATTGGCGCATGGGGCCAACCTTGGGGGCGGCTGGGAATCTGAGCCCCCCCCCCCACGCTTTTTCCACCGGTGCTCCCCTAGGCGGCGCTATTTCAAGCCCCTGGGGGGCGAACGACTGGAGATGCTCTTACCGGGGAAGAGGACACGCGCAACATTTACATCTAGTACATACCAAAAACGCCAGTAAGTTTTTTTTAGGTCAAAAACGCTAGTAAGAATCGCTCACGGGCCTCCTGGTCATCCGGCAACTCCTGTGTGGTGGCCATCCGGGGGTCGATGAACGCCAACTGCCGCAAGCCAGTGGGAAAATTGCGCCGGCATTGGCATCATGAAGACAGACCGACATATGTCGTATTCCCCCACCAACTGCATCGCTCTTGATAACCCACAAGTATAGGGGATCGCAACAGTTTTCAAGGGTAGAGTATTCGACCCAAATTTATTGATTCAACACAAGGGGAGCCAAAGAATATTATCAAGTATTAGCAGTTGAGTTGTCAATTCAACCACACCTGAAAGACTTAATATCTGCAGCAAAGTATTTAGTAGCAAAGTAGTATGGAAGTAACGGTAACGGTGGCAAAAGTAATAGTAGCAGTTTTTGTAGCAATCGTAACAGTGGCAATGGAAAAGTAACTAAGCAAAGATCAATATGTGAAAATCTCGTAGGCAATGGATAAATGATGCATAATTATGTCGGATGTGATTCCTCATGCAACATTTATAACATAGGGTGACACTGAACTAGCTCCAGTTCATTAATGTAATGTAGGCATGTATTCCGAATATAGTCATACGCGGTTATGGGAAAGAACTTGCATGACATCTTTTGTCCTACCCTCCCGTGGTAGCGGGGTCCTACTGGAAACTAAGGGATATTAAGGCCTCCTTTTAATGGAGTACCGGACCAAAGCATTAACACTTAGTGAATACATGAACTCCTCGAACTACAGTCATCACCGGGAGTGGTCCCGATTATTGTCACTTTGGGGTTGCCGGATCATAACACATAGTAGGTGAGTATTGACTTGCAAGATAGGATCAAGAACTCACATATATTCATGAAAACATAATAGTTTTTTTTTAATATTTACTGTGAGGCAAAGCCCCACAGCCCTTTATTAAAAGAAAAGAGAACTGTACAAACAAGTACACAAACTATACAGGAAAAAAGGTGTAAAAACTATCTAAGACTAAAAATCCCTGCCTCCTTTACAACAAAGAATTAACCCATGCCAGAAGTTTTGGCTTTATACAGTCCTTCACTCTATGAGCAAGTAGAGATATATCATGGATGAATTTGCACTTCCAAGCACTGAAGGTGGCTCTCTCAGCTCTGAAGGTTCTGCCATTTCTCAAGATCCAAATATTCCAAGGAACAGTTAGCATGACCTCAAAGAAGAAAGGGTGTCTGAAGCTGGACCTTGCATGCATGATACATTGCCGAATATCAGAGCCTCCTGACCAATCGATACCCAGATAATTCCATACTCTACAGCTGAAGACGCAGTTAAAAAACAGGTGCAATCTATCTTCATACACTAGCTCGCTGCAGATGAGGCAAAGATTGTCATCTTGGTTAGAGCGCCAGTGCCTTCTAACCAACATGTCTTTGGTGTTTAATCTGTCAAAGAAAAACAGACACCCAAAAACCTTGATTTTCATGGTGCACCTACTCTGCCACAACCATTTGCAAGGATGTATTGTCGGTAGATGTGAATGCATGACCGTATAAAAGCTCTTGGCAGTGTACTCCTTTGATTTGCCCGGCCATATCCAAACATCAGGTATAAGAGGGTCTCTTTGTAGCTGCATGATCCAGTCTTCCAAAATGTGCAGCTCGTCAGCAGCTTCATGAGAAATTGGCAAATGGAACATGGAGAATAGATCCTGGGATTGAAGGAATTCCTGAACGGATATCCTATCATTATTGACAAAGGAATATAACCTTGGCAATCTCCAGCATAGTGGCTGCGCAGAGCCCCCAATGTGCCAAGAGTCGGTCCAGAACAAAGCAGAGTCACCCATGTTGATGTGCACTGAAGTAATAGGAATGTAAGCCTCGTGGAGTTTCAAAATATCCCTCCAACAGAAAGATCCAACTGCAGCTGTTGCATGTGGAACACCATGATCATAGTAATTGCAACAAATTAAGGTCACCCAGGGAATGTCAACCTTGTTATAGAATTTATGAAGATGTTTGATAAGTAGCCCTTTGTTCTGGATGTTCAGGTTTAAAACTCCTAAGCCCCCTTTGTCCTTTGGCCTGCAAACGAGCTCCCATGCAGCAAGAGACTGTTTGGGAGCATCAATGTTGCCTCTCCAAAGGCATTGCCTGAATATTCTGTCAAGCTGCTTGATTATCCCTGGTGGAATGTTGAGGCTGCACAAAAAATATATGGGCATAGAAGTGAGAACAGAGGTAAGTAATTGCAGACGAGAGCCTTGATTCAACATGGAAGAACTTGCTGTTAATCGCCGCTCAAGACTGTCAACCAAGGGCATTAGATCAATGATTCTTGGCCTTGTGGTTCCCAAGGGCAAACCCAGATAAGTAAATGGGAGCTTGCCAATTTTGCAACCCAAAATAGCAGCAAGCCTTGAAGCCTCCTCATCACACATATTCAAAGGGATCATTGAAGATTTGGCAAAGTTGACCTTCAACCCTGTGGATTGTTGAAAGGTCAGCAGCATGTTCTTAAGTGCAACAAGTTCATTGTCTTTAGCCGCAAGTTTAGATCTGAAATCATGGCACTCAGGCCCTAGTGACAAGCATTAAGCATGGCAAAGTCATAGCAACATCAATGTTAGAACATAATGGATACTAGGGATCAAACCCTAACAAAACTAACTCGATTACATGGTAAATCTCATCCAAACCATCATCTTCCAGCAAGCCTACGATGGGATTACTCATGCACGGCGGTGAGCATCATGAAATTGGTGATGGAGGATGGTTGATGATGACGATGGCGACGGATTCCCCTATCCGGAGCCCCGAACGAACTCTAGATCAGCCCTCCAGAGGAAGATTAGGGTCAGGCGGCGGCTCCGTATCGTAAAACGCGATGAATCCTTCTCTCTTATTTTTTTTCTCCCCGAAAGTGAATATATAGAGTTGGGGTTGAGGTCGGTGGAGTCCCAGGGGGCCCACGAGGCAGGGGGCGCGCCCCTGCACCCTCGTCGACTGGGTATGGGCCCCTGATGATGATTCTTCCACTAGTATTTTTTATTATTTCCAAAACGTGTCTCCGTGAATTTTCAGGTCATTCCGAGAACTTTTATTTCTGCACAAAAATAAAACCATGGCAATTCTGCTGAAAACAGCATCAGTCCGGGTTAGTTCCGTTCAAATCATGCAAGTTAGAGTCCAAAACAAGGGAAAAAGTGTTTGGAAAAGTACATACATTGGAGACGTATCAACTCCCCCAAGCTTAAACATTTGCTTGTCCTCAAGCAATTTAGTTGACAGACTGAAAGTGATAAAGAAAAACTTTTACAAACTTTGTTTGACCTTGTTGTTGCAAATATGTAAAGCCAGCATTCAAGTGTTTAGCCAAGATTATGAACTAACCATATTCACAATAATATTTAGGTCTCATGTTTACTCATACCAATGGCATAATCACCTATCGAGCAATAATAATAAATCTCGGATGACAACACTTTCTCAAAACAATCATAACATGATATAACAAGATGGTATCTCGCTAGCCCTTTTTGAGACCGCAAACAATAAATGCAGAGCACCCCTGAAGATCAAGGACTAACTAGACATTGTAATTCATGGTAAAAGAGATCCAGTCATACTCAATGTAAATTAATAGCAATGCATGCAAATGACAGTGGTGCTCTCCAACTAGTGCTTTTTAATAAGAGGATGATGGCTCAACATAAAAGTAAATATATAGGCCCTTCGCAGAGAGAAGCAGGGATTTGCAGAGGTGCCAGAGCTCGAGTTTTGAAACAGAGGTAAATAATATTTTGAGTGGTATACCTTCATTGTCAAAATAACAACCAAGAGTTCTCGATATCTTCCATGCTACACACATTATAGGCAGTTCCCAAACTGAATGGTAAAGTTTATACTCCCCCTCCACCAACAATCACACTCCACAGCCATCTGAATCCACGGGGTACCGTCCAAACCAACAACAGTCCTGGGGGAGCTTTGTTTAATTATTTTAGATTTTGTTTTTCATATTTTGATCATGGTACTGGGCATCCCGATTACCGGCTATTTTCTCATGAGTGATGAGCGGAGTCCACTCATCTTGAGAATAACCCACCTAGCATGGAAGATATAGACAGCCCTAGTTGATACATCAGCTATTCGAGCATACAAAACAGAATTTCATTTTAAGGTTTAGAGTTTGGCACATACAAATTTACTTGGAATGGCAGGTAAATACCTCATATATGAAGGTATGGTGGACTCATATGGAATAACTTTGGGGTTTATGGAAGTGGATGCACAAGCCGTATTCCCGCTTGGTACAAGTGAAGGCTAGAAAGAGACTGGGAAGCGACCAACTAGAGAGCGACAACAGTCATGAACATGCATTAAGATTAATTAACAATGAGTGCAATCATGAGTAGGATATAAATCACCATGAACATTAATATCTTGGAGGCTATGTTGATTTTGTTTCAACTACATGCGTGAACATGTGCCAGGTCAAACTACTCGAATCGTTCAAAGGAGGATACCATCCTATCATACCACATCACAACCATTTTAATAGCATGTTGGCATGCAAGGTAAACCATTATAAACTCCAAGCTAATTAAGCATGGCATGAACAACTATAATCTCTAATTGTAATTGCAAACATGTTTCATTCATAATAGGCTAAATCAGGAATGATGAACTAAACATATTTACAAAAACAAGATAGGTCTAGTTCATACCAGCTTCTCTCATCTCAATCAGTCCATCATATATCCTCATTATTGCGTTTCACTTGCATGACCGAACGGTGTAGATAATAATAACAATGCACGTGCATTGGACTAAGCTGGAATCTGCAAGCATTTAATACAAGGGAGAAGACAAGGTAATATGGGTTCTTGGTTAAATCAACAATAATGCATATGAGAGCCACTCAACATTTTCATCATGGTCTTCTCCTCTCGACCCCCAAAGAAATAGAACTATTTACACGGGAAAGCTCCCAACAACCAAAAGAAGAATGAGAAATCTTTTTGGGTTTTCTTTTAATTACTACTACAGACATGGAAAGTAAACTAGCTAAAAGCTACAGCTAATTTTTTTCTTAAGGTTTTTCAAACACACAAGAAGAAGGCCTAGAAAAGAAAATAAACTAGCATGGATAGTACAATGAAAAAGTATGAGCACAGACAACTGGCATGAGTGTGTGAACATGAATGTAATGTCGGTGAGAAATACATACTCCCCCAAGCTTAGGCTTTTGGCATAAGTTGGTCTATGGCCACTGCTCGAAGCTACTCTCTCCGGTGTACTGAGTAGGGTCATCAGGGTGCCACTGGTTGGCGATCTCCTCCGGATCCCACTGATAAACAAACTATCGATAAGGGTCAAGTGGTGGCTCAGGCTCAGGCTCTGGGACTTGTGTCAGCTTCCTGTATGCATAAATGGCCTCAGGCAAGATGAGGTATGTGTTGTTCGCGCTGGTCGAGGAGGAAGTCAGTGAGGCCTCCGCAGTGTGAGCAAGATTGTATTTGGGCTTTTTATTCTCCTCATTTTGCGTATCCTTTGAGCTTTAGCTTGAAGAGCCCCTCAACCATATCTTCATCATTTTCTTTCTTTGAAAAATTTCTGAAATTTTAGTGACTCAAAATAAAAGTGAACCAAACTCAACAAGATTGATAGCAAGTACTCCCATAAGTGCCTAGAGGCTATATCATGCATTAAAACTAGTTTTGACCATATAAATTTCACATGCAATCTCAAGAGTAGGGTCACCTTAGCAGCAAATATTTGCAATAAATAAAGCACTAGAACAAAAACTAATTGGACCATAAGAGGAGTCAAATACTGAAGAACAATCCCCCAGAACAGTTTTGTGAATAGGGATTTGAGCAAAGAGATCGAAAATGGCGGCAAGATGATCTAGAACACTGGTTTAAGATATGGGAGGATTTTTCTGGAGGAAGACGAAGTGAGTGGGTGCTGGAATAAGTGTAGGGGGTCCACGTGGGGCCCACGAGGTAGGGGGCGTGCCCCAGGGGGTGGGCGCGCCCTGCACCCTCATGGCCAAATGGTGGGTCCCCCTGGTGTGTTCTCAGTGCCAGAAATTCTTGAATATTGTATGAAAAATCATATTTTATTTTCAGGACATTTGGAGAACTTTTATTTTCGGGGTATTTTTATTGCAATGATAATTCAGAAAACAGACAAAAAATTTTAGGTTTTCTTTATTTTATCCAAATAACAGAAAGTAGAAAGAGGATACAAAGAGTTGTGCTTTCTAACTTCAACTATCTCATGCTCATCAAAAGGAATCCACTAACAAGGTTGATCAAGTCTTGTTAGCAAACTCTTTCCGAATAACATGAGACCGGAGAATTTTTGAAAATCACTAGATTACCTCAACGGGGATATGCATGTTCCCAACAATAAGAATATCATATTTCTTCTTGAAAGTAGGGAGAGGGAATTCAAAATCTTCAATAGTGATCGTTGAAATGTTTCCAATAGAATTGATACTTTGGACTTGAGGTTGTTTCCTTAGAAAGTGAACCGTATGCTCATTACCATTAACATGAAAAGTTACATTGCCTTTGTTGCAATCAATAACAGCCCCTGTAGTATTCAAAAAGGGTCTACCAAGGATAATCTACATACTATCGTCCTCGAGAATATCAAGAATAACAAAGTCCGTTAAAATAGTAACGTTTGCAACCACAACAGGCACATCCTCACAAATACCGACAGGTATATATAGCAGTTGATTTATCGGCCATTTGCAAAGATATTTCAGTAGATGTCAACTTATTCAAATCAAGTATACGATATAAAGAGAGAGGCATAACACTAACACCGGCTCCAAGATCACATAAAGCAGTTCTAACATAGTTTATTTTAATGGAGCATGGTATAGTTGGTATTCTTGGATCTCCTAGTTTCTTTGGTATTCCACCTTTAAAAGTATAATTGTCAAGCATGGTGGAAATTTCAACTTCCGGTATCTTTCTTTTATTTGTAACAATATCTTTCATATACTTAGCATTGGGATTTGTTTTAAGCATATCAGTCAAACGCATACGCAAAAATATAGGTCTAATCATTTCAGCAAAGCGCTCAAAATCCTCATCATCCTTTTTCTTGGATGGTTTAGGGGGAAAAGGATGGGTTTATGAACCCATGGTTCTCTCTCTTTATCGTGCTTCCTAGCAACGAAGTCTGTCTTATCATAACGTTGGTTCTTTGATTGTGGGTAATCAAGATCAACAGTAGGTTCAATCTCTACATCGTTGTTATTGCGAGGTTGAGCATCAACATGAACATCATCATTATCACTAGGTTCATGTTCATTACCAGATTGTGTTTCAGCATCAGAAATAGAAATATCATTGGGATTCTCAGGTGTGTCAACAACAGGTTCACTGGAAGCATGCAAAGTCATATCATTTTTCTTCTTCTTCTTAGAAGGACTAGGTACGTGAACATTAGTTCTCTGAGAATCTTGATCAACTCTCTTAGGGTGGCCCTCAGGATACAAAGGTCCCTGAGTCATTCTACCCCCTCTAGTCATAACTCTAGCAGCATTGTCATTTTTCTTATTATTTAATTCATTGAGCAAATCATTTTTTGCTTTAAGCACTTGTTCTACCTGAGTGGTAACCATAGAAGCATGTTTACTAATAAGTTTAAGGTCACCTTTAACTCTAAACATATAATCACTCGAGTGTTCAACCATATAAACATTACGTTTCAATTGTCTACCAACATAAGCATTGAAGTTTTCTTGTTTAACAATAAAATTATCAAACACATCCAAGCACATTTGCTCCCTGGGTGGTTTTGGTAATTAATGACAACATACTTTGTGGTTGGACTAATGCTTTTATCAAGTATGTTTCAGGAAATTCAATCACATTGGTATGGCAAGATGACTGAAGAAGTGGACCCCTCAAATGCTAAGGCAAGCATTGGCAAAAGCTCAAGACTCTATTTTTGGTTTAGTGATCATAGATCACATTGAGTCCATAGGAAAAGCCAATACTATTAAAAGGGGATGAGGTTGTGTTGATGATCTGGTTGCTCAAGTGCTTAGTGATTTAGCTCCTTCAACTATCAGCACCTTTCACTTCTATACACACTCATAAGTAATCTCGGACAAACCGATTCTTCCAACTCAGTCCCACCGAGATGAACCACTTCTGCCATATTCCAAACCCTAGAAAAATCGGTCATACCGAGTTTGAGATCGGTCACACCGAAACTGAACTGCCAACCTTCTGTAACCATTTCACATCATTTCGGAATAACCGAGTTTGTATTATCGGTCTCACCGAAATGGGCAAGCTTCTGTCTTGGCTCAAATCGGTCTCACCGATATTGCATTTTCGGTCTCACCGATTCTGGCATGTTCCTGTCTTTTCTCAAATCGGTCTAACCGAGTTTTCTTTCTCGGTCCCACCGAAAACTCCAACGTTCATATCATTTACACTTTCGGTCCCACCGAGATGGTATTTTCGGTCCCACCGAAAATCCCAACGTTCACTATATTTGAACTTTTGGTCTGACCGTGTTTTCACTTCGGTCTCACCGAGATTGGTCAAATGTGTGTGTAACGGTTGGATTTTGTGTGGAGGCTATATATACCCCTCCACCCCCTCTTCATTCGTGAGGAGAACCATCAGAAAGTCTACCACTCCTACCATACACTTTCTGAGAAGTGAACCACCTACCCTTGTGTTGAGATCAAGTCATTCCATTCCTACCATATGAAACTTGATTTCTAACCTTCCCAAGTTGCTTTCCACTCAATCCTTTCTTCCACCACAGCCATATCAGTGAGGAGAGTTGAGTGTTGGGGAGATTATCATTTGAAGCACAAGAGCAAGGAGTTCATCATCATCAACACCATCTATTACCTTTTGGAGGGTGGTGCCTCCTAGATTGGTTAGGTGTCGCTTGGGAGCCTCCGTCTTTGAGATGTGGAGTTGAACCAAGAAGTTTGTAAGGGCAAGGAGATCGCCTACTTCGTGAAGATCTACCCCGAGTAAGGCTAGTCCTCCGTGGGCGTAGGCCATGATGGAATAGACAAGGTTGCTTCTTCGTGGACCCTTCGTGGGTGGAGCCCTCCGTGGACTCGCGCAGCCGTTACCCTCCGTGGGTTGAAGTCTCCATCAACGTGGATGTACGATAGCACCACCTATCGGAACCACGACAAAAATCTCCGTGTCACCAAACTGCGTTTGATCTTCTCCACCTCTCTTTACTATATATGCAATTTACTTTCCGCTGCCCATACTCTAGAATTGCATGTGTAGTGTGATACTTGAATTGATCTTAATTGTGAAACTGCCAAAAACTTTGCACAACCAAAAGGCAGATTTTTGATATCTTCAAGTAGTCTAATCACCCCCCCCCCCTCTAGACATACTTCTTCGATCCTACAATTGGTATCAGAGCTTTGGTCTCCATTGCTTTGGTTTACACACCATTGGAGGAAGATGGACGTGTCTACGGATGGGAGTGTTAGCCATAGAGTGCCTATTCTTAATGGAAGGTTCTATAACTCTTGGAGGTCTGAAATGCTTAGTATATTTAAGATGTACAATTTGTGCAAATATATTGAGACCCCCTATGTGCCTCCTTTTGACCCCTTGCACCCTACCATGGATGAAGAGCTTGATTTGCTTCGTAACCTTAGAACTGTAAATCTTATCATTAGAGGGTTACCCGATGACTTGCTTAATCTTGTTACAAACTTTGAGTGCGCTTATGCTATGTGGAAATTCTTGGAAGAACTTTATCCGGACTACTCGTTGAGAAGTCTTGATGAAATTCTACACAAGACTATTGAATTTGATAAGTTGCACCCCAATGATCCCAACTTTGATAAATGCTTCTTTGAGCTTCGTGATCTTATGAAAAAGAAGGGTGATCCCGGTCTTATCAATATTATCATTAGAAATGCTCTTGCATTGCATTCCGAAGATTATCGTTCCATTGACCAAACTAATGCAAGTACTTATCAAATTGACCTAGGTGTTGATGATGAACAATCTATGGGTCAATATGATGATGAGCATGAGCATGATGATGATTACTCCGATTCGGACACCGAGCTAGACAAGGTCATGAAGAGTCTCGATCTCATGGCAAATATGAGAGACTACATGTCCGGCGGAAAAGAGTGGATTCTTGATAGTGGATGCACCGATCACATGACCGGAGATAAAGACATGTTTCGAGAGCTTGCAAAAAACGATGGCCCACGCAAGTATGTGACTTTTGGAGACAACTCCAAGGGTAAGGTACTTGGCCTTGGTAAGGTGGCCATATCTCATGATAGCTCTATTCAAAATGTCATGCTTGTAGAATCTCTTGGATACAACTTACTTTCCGTGTCTAGATTAGCTGACTTTGGATTCAACGTGCTATTCACCAAAGTAGATTGCCAAGTCTTTCGTCGTGATAATCAAAACATGGCTTTTACTGGTATTCATAGAGGTGATCTATATATTGTTGATTTCACTAAGAAAACCCAACCTAGAGCTTGTTTCATTGCTAAATCCTCTAAAGGTTGGTTGTGGCATAGAAGGCTAGGACATGTTGGTATGCGTAATCTAGACAAGCTAATCAAAGGTGATCATATTCTTGGTGTTAAAGATGTTTTCTTTGACAAAGATAGACTTTGTAGTGCTTGTCAAGCAGGAAAACAAGTTGGTGGAAGTCATCCCATGAAAAACATCATGACCACTAGGAGACCGCTTGAGCTTCTTCATATGGATCTCTTCGGTCCCAATGCTTACAAAAGCCTTGGTGGTAACTCCTTTGGTCTAGTTATAGTTGATGATTATTCCAGATTTACGTGGGTATTTTTCCTTGATGATAAATCGCAGGTTCAGAGGATCTTCAAGACCTTTGCTAAAAAGGCCCAAAATCAATTTGAGGTGAAGATCAAGAAAGTTCGGAGTGACAATGGAACGGAGTTCAAGAACGCCAATGTAGACTATTTTCTCGATGAGGAAGGAATTCTACATGAGTTCTCGGCTACGTACACTCCTCAACAAAATGGAGTTGTTGAGAGGAAGAACCGAACGCTCATAGAGATGGCAAGAACGATGCTTGATGAATACAAGACACCGAAACATTTTTGGGGAGAAGCGGTCGAGACAGCTTGTCATGCTATCAACAGGCTTTATCTTCATAAGCTTCTCGGCAAGACATCATACGAGCTCCTCACCGGTAACAAACCCCAAGTGGGATACTTTCGTGTCTTTGGCTCAAAATGCTATATCCTTGATAAGCATCGTCGGTCTAAATTTGCTCCTAAATCTCATGAAGGCTTTCTTCTTGGTTATGGATCAAACTCCCACACCTACCGTGTCTACAATAATTTCACCCGAAAGGTTGAAGAGACGGTAGATGTGAAGTTTGATGAATCTAATGGCTCGCAAGTAGAGAAAATGCCTATTGATGTAGGAGACAAGGACCCATCGGAAGCCATTCAAGATTTATCTATTGGAAAGATCCGTCCCATGGAAGTGAAGGAGAGTACCTCATCTACATATGTGGAGCCCCCTACCTCACGGCGAGATGAACCTCAAGGCAACATGGAGGCCTCCACGAGTGGAACTCACCAAGATGAGGAAATGCAACAAGAAGATCCACCACAACCTCCTTCTCCACCGCCTCAAGACAACACCAACAACAATGAAGAAGAAGAAGAGGAAGATGAAGATGATGAGGAAGCTCAGCTACAACATCAACAAAAGCTATCCCGAGTTCGAGCAAGAGTCAAGAAGAATCATCCCGTGGAACAAATGATGAACGACATCAACTCCGGGAGAATTACTCGCTCTAAAACTCGCTTAGCTAACTTTGGTGAGCATTACTCATTTATCTCTAGTATTGAACCTATGAAGGTAGAAGAAGCACTTAAAGACCCGGATTGGGTAAACGCTATGCACGAAGAACTACACAACTTCGAGAGGAACAAGGTATGGACTTTGGTAGAGAAGCCCAACGATGATCAAAACATCATTGGAACCAAATGGGTGTTTCGGAACAAGCAAGATGAAGATGGACAAGTCATCCGCAACAAGGCTCGTCTCGTAGCTCAAGGTTACACACAAGTCGAAGGTATGGACTATGGTGAGACCTATGCCCCTGTTGCTAGACTTGAGTCCATTCGCATTCTTCTTGCTTATGCCAATCACCATGATATTACTCTCTATCAAATGGACATCAAAAGTGCTTTCCTAAATGGTAAAATTGAGGAGGAAGTATTTGTAAAACAACCTCCCGGTTTTGTGAATCCCAAAAAGCCTAATCATGTTTACAAGTTGCATAAAGCTCTTTATGGTCTTAAACAAGCTCCTAGAGCTTGGTACAAATGCTTAACTAGCTTTCTTCTTGAAAAAGGGTTTGAGATTGGAAAAATAGACTCAACGCTGTTCACAAAAAGGGTTAATGGTGAACTATTTGTGTGCCAAATATATGTTGATGATATTATCTTTGGTTCAACTAACCCCCATTTTAGCAAGAAGTTTGGACAGCTCATGTCGGAGAAGTATGAGATGTCCATGATGTGTGAACTCAAATTCTTCCTTGGGTTGCAAATCAAGCAATCTAAGGAGGGTACCTTTGTCTCACAAACAAAGTACACCAAGGATCTCTTCAAGAAGTTCAACATGCAAGAAAGCAAAGGTATGAGTACCCCCATGCCTACAAGTGGACATAATGACTTGACAAAAGATGGAGAACCCGTTGATCAAAGGGTTTACCGATCTATGATTGGTTCTCTACTATATCTTTGTGCTTCTCGTCCTGACATAATGTTGAGTGTATGCATGTGTGCGCGATATCAAGCAGCCCCTAAAGAATGTCATCTTAAAGCTGTTAAAAGGATAGTGAGATACTTGATACACACACCAAACTTTGGCATTTGGTATCCTAAGAGAGCCTCTTTCGATCTTGTTGGCTATTCCGACTCGGACTATGCCGGTGACAAGGTTGATAGAAAGTCAACTACGGGTACATGTCAATTCCTTGGTCGATCCCTTGTATCTTGGTCCTCCAAGAAACAAAATTCGGTATCTTTATCCACTGCCAAAGCAGAATATATTGCTGCTGGTTCGTGTTTTGCTCAATTGCTATGGATGACACAAACGCTTAAGGATTATGGGATACATGTGAGACGTGTTCCCTTGCTTTGTGACAATGAGAGTGCAATCAAGATTGGACACAATCCTGTGCAACACTCTCGAACAAAGCATATTGAAGTTCGTCACCATTTTATTCGTGATCATATTGCCAAGGGTGATATTAATCTTAAGCATGTTCGTACTGACAAACAACTTGCTGATATCTTTACAAAACCTCTTGATGAGAAAGTGTTTTGTCGCTTAAGGAGTGAGTTGAACATCATTGATGCTTCAAACTTGGAGTGATAACTCCATTGATGCATGCAAGGCATGAGCCTCTTGACTAATCCTTGATATTTCTCTTATGATGATAATCATATGTCTTGGACACATTTGCCTCCTTGTATTGCATCTAACTCCTTGCAGGTACTTGGATGATCTACATTCCACAAGATTACCACACACTCAAATCATGAGTAATCTTGTCATTGACCAAGTATCTAGCCCTTTGGGATGTTGAGTTCAAGGAACAAAATTCCACATATCCTTTTTGACATCTTATACATCAAGTATTTCACTCTTGTCATCTTGGATATCCTCGAGTATTTCCTTGCTTGCCTAACCCATGTAGGAAGATGAACTACACAAGTAGAAATGGCACTCCAACTTCACATTCAATGAGCACCTACATCAAGCTTACCTACATGAACAAAGCATCAACAAGCCCAAGGTATGTTCTTCACATCTTTGAGGAGCTTTGCTCAAAGTCATGAGTACAAGCAGCTTCATAAGATGTGATCACATCAAATGCTTAATCGAAAAATGGCAACCCCATTTTGAGCTTAAACGATGAGTATGACCTATGATCAAATGTCCTCATTTGACTCCTAAGTCAACATACTCAAACATAGGTGACTTTGTCGCCGACCTTTATCTAGATGAAGTACATATGTTTTTGGAGTCTTTCTGTTTTTCTCTTATGTTCTCTCATTGAGTTTTCTTTTACAAAAAAAAAACCCTTCATCTAGGAATCTTTTTATTTCTTTTCTTATGTTTCTTTGTGAATATCCTTATGGCTCTGATCAATTCCCCGAAAATCTTTTACAAATTCATTGCAAATCTTTTGAAACATTCCTTGCAAAGTGAGCTGAATTATTTCAATATTTTCTTGGAGTTAAACTCGGCGTCACCGATTTGAAATTTTCGGTCTAACTGAAAAGGATTCGGACCCACCGATCCATCTAATTCGGTGTCACCGATTTATCTTCCAGGACATCACCTTCTGCAGCTCCACTCAGACTTAAATCTTAAAGAGGGAGAAGACTCAAATTGTTTCTCTGAATGTTCTTATTTGCCCTGTTTTGATTCTTAAGGATCCCATTTCTTTCTTTCTTTCTCTCTTTCCATCTTTCCTGCTCTACCTAGTTTGCTGTCCTTTTCGGCACTTGATGTCAAAGGGGGAGAGGACTTAGGGGGAGTAGGGGGAGTAGGGGAGAAGAGAAGACTTAGGGGAAGAAGAAAAGCAATCTTATCTTAAGGGGGAGAGAATCACATCAAAGCTTTGTCGTGTTTTACATTGGACATTACAATTGGCATCATTATTTTGATTTTGCTTTCCATAACAAAATCTCTCAGAGTTCATTGAAAATCTTTTAGTTTCGGAGACATGTTTGCTGATTCAAGCTTGTGCTCAATATGAGACACTCTTTATACATGTCCTCCCTGGCTTGGTACTCTTGATGTTCTTGCAGTTGGTTGAAGGAATACTCTTGTTTTATCTAACCTTGTTTTCCCAAGTTTAACCCTTCAGGTACAATGCCAAGGAACCTCAAGGTAAGTATATGCATCTTGCAGAATGTGCATGATGGTGACTTGCTTGTAAATACTTGTTTGCAAGAAATCGCCATGCACATACGCATTATCACTCACTTTCTTTTTCTTCTGCTCTCATGCATATAGCCAAGCTGCATGTAGCACATCTTGCTTATCTCTCTTGTGTGCTTGTGGTAGTCCAAAACCATAATCTATGAAAATCTTGCACACTTGTAGGGGGAGCTTGTGTACTACATGCTTGTCAAAGCTTTCATGATAATTCTGTCTTTCTTTCAATAAGCTTTGATGTCTTGTTTAGTATAATTTTAGTGTGTTGCCATCAATTACCAAAAAGGGGGAGATTGAAAGCACATTTGCTCCCTGGGTGGTTTTGGTAATTAATGACAACATACTTTGTGGTTGGACTAATGCTTTTATCAAGTATGTTTCAGGAAATTCAATCACATTGGTATGGCAAGATGACTGAAGAAGTGGACCCCTCAAATGCTAAGGCAAGCATTGGCAAAAGCTCAAGACTCTATTTTTGGTTTAGTGATCATAGATCACATTGAGTCCATAGGAAAAGCCAATACTATTAAAAGGGGATGAGGTTGTGTTGATGATCTGGTTGCTCAAGTGCTTAGTGATTTAGCTCCTTCAACTATCAGCACCTTTCACTTCTATACACACTCATAAGTAATCTCGGACAAACCGATTCTTCCAACTCAGTCCCACCGAGATGAACCACTTCTGCCATATTCCAAACCCTAGAAAAATCGGTCATACCGAGTTTGAGATCGGTCACACCGAAACTGAACTGCCAACCTTCTGTAACCATTTCACATCATTTCGGAATAACCGAGTTTGTATTATCGGTCTCACCGAAATGGGCAAGCTTCTGTCTTGGCTCAAATCGGTCTCACCGATATTGCATTTTCGGTCTCACCGATTCTGGCATGTTCCTGTCTTTTCTCAAATCGGTCTAACCGAGTTTTCTTTCTCGGTCCCACCGAAAACTCCAACGTTCATATCATTTACACTTTCGGTCCCACCGAGATGGTATTTTCGGTCCCACCGAAAATCCCAACGTTCACTATATTTGAACTTTTGGTCTGACCGAGTTTTCACTTCGGTCTCACCGAGATTGGTCAAATGTGTGTGTAACGGTTGGATTTTGTGTGGAGGCTATATATACCCCTCCACCCCCTCTTCATTCGTGAGGAGAGCCATCAGAAAGTCTACCACTCCTACCATACACTTTCTGAGAAGTGAACCACCTACCCTTGTGTTGAGATCAAGTCATTCCATTCCTACCATATGAAACTTGATTTCTAGCCTTCCCAAGTTGCTTTCCACTCAATCCTTTCTTCCACCACAGCCATATCAGTGAGGAGAGTTGAGTGTTGGGGAGATTATAATTTGAAGCACAAGAGCAAGGAGTTCATCATCATCAACACCATCTATTACCTTTTGGAGGGTGGTGCCTCCTAGATTGGTTAGGTGTCGCTTGGGAGCCTCCGTCTTTGAGATGTGGAGTTGAACCAAGAAGTTTGTAAGGGCAAGGAGATCGCCTACTTCGTGAAGATCTACCCCGAGTAAGGCTAGTCCTCCGTGGGCGTAGGCCATGATGGAATAGACAAGGTTGCTTCTTCGTGGACCGTTCGTGGGTGGAGCCCTCCGTGGACTCGCGCAGCCGTTACCCTCCGTGGGTTGAAGTCTCCATCAACGTGGATGTACGATAGCACCACCTATCGGAACCACGACAAAAATCTCTGTGTCACCAAACTGCGTTTGATCTTCTCCACCTCTCTTTACTATATATGCAATTTACTTTCCGCTGCCCATACTCTAGAATTGCATGTGTAGTGTGATACTTGAATTGATCTTAATTGTGAAACTGCCAAAAACTTTGCACAACCAAAAGGCAGATTTTTTATATCTTCAAGTAGTCTAATCACCCCCCCCCCTCTAGACATACTTCTTCGATCCTACAACACCCGACCCAGCCGCGGGGGAGGAGGGGTCGGCGGCCGGCGCAGCGTCCGGCGCTCCTGCGGCCTCAGGGCCAGCAGTGCGGTCGCCGGTCCCTTCCCCAGCTGCCGTGTCAGCGGTCGGGGCGGTCTCCTCGGCGGCTGGCTCGTCAGCACCAGCCATTCCTTCAGTGGTGGTGGCGTCGCCAGCATTGCCGCGCACGTCCTCCTCAGTGATGGTCTCCGTCTCCATCGGCTCCGGGGCGGGCGGATCTGACAGAAGAAAAAAAAAGTGAAGATCGTCAAGCAAATATCCAAAAAGAAGAATCCAAGAGGAAGAAATTACAAGGGTTACCTGCGCGGGCCTCTTCCATAACGGGGTCCCTCGCCGGGGAGTTCTCCCTTGGCGGCGTAGTAGAAGCCCCCGCCGGCGGAGGGCCGCTGGCGCCTTCCCTTGGCGGGGTGCTCACCCTTGTCGGGGTGCTCGCCCTTGGCGGGGTACTCGCCCTTGGCGGAGTACCTGTCCTTGGCGGAGCGCTGTCCCTCGCCGGGGAGCTCCTCCTTGGCGGGGAGGGTGGAACAAGCGGCTCGTCGGGGGCGGTCTCTTGGTGCTTCTGCGGCTGCGGCTCCATTTCTGCACAAGACATCAATAAGGATAAAAAGCTCGAGCGCGCCCGTCAAGCAGAAAAGTGAACACAAGACTTACGCTGGGGGCTGCTCTCCGGAGCAGCAGGCTGGTCCGGCAAGTTTGTCGCTGGTGCATCCCCCGTCGCTGCGACAGGCTCGTCGTCCTCGAGGTCAACCACAGGGATCTTGGCCCTCTTCGCCATCCTTTGGGTCAAGGTCCTGAAAGCCAAACAAGATCAGAATTAGGCAAAGAGAAATCAAGACAAGAACAACAAGAATCAGAAGAAATGAAAGTCGCAAGTGCTTACTCTTCCTCCTCATCGTCAGAGCTAAGGGCGGAGAAGTCAAATTCCGCATCGCGTGCCCCAGCGCGAGGAGCTGGAGGAGTAGGCTCCCTCGGGTGCTTGGCGGGCTCCGGAGCCGTGGGTTGCGAAGACCCCGCTCTGGTCGTCGCCGAAGACCGAGGGGCGGAAGGAACACCAGAACCGCTCCGGGAAGATCCCCCTTCGCTTGCCGCTGGGGCACGGGGCGCCCCCTTGACGACCTTGCTCGTCGTACGCGTCGAGCGATGCTGCTGCTGCTGTCGAGGTGCTGGCTGCCTCGCCGTCTCAGTGGCCTTGCGGAGGCGCTTCTTCGGCTGTGGCGGAGGGCTTGGTGGTGTCGGAGAGTTCTCCGAGGATGAGGAGGCGTCGTCGAGGTTCAGAGACCCGCCGGAGTCTTCGTCAGAATCGCCAGATTCGGCGTCCTCCTCGGCGGGCTCACTGGACTCGGTGCCCTGCCCGGCGGACTCGCTCGTCCCGGCAGGCTCCCCGGCAGGCTCCCCGGCAAGCTCCGCGACAAGCTTTCCCGTGGGCCTCAGCAGTTTGAGGATCTCCTCCTCCTCGGCCTGACTCACCGCGTCCGCCGCTTCCGCTTCCTCCACGGTGTACCCAAACTCACCCGCGGCCGCCGCTGCGGCGACCTCCTCCATCCTGTTGGCTATATATGTCACATCCCGGTCGGTGGTCGCCCGGGTGAGGCCCTTTTTTTTCTTCGGGGTTGCGCGGCCGTTCAACCAGACTGTCAAAGAAAGTTTGAACGGTCTCTGCTGAAGGCGTCAGCCAGGTGGGAACAACCCCGTGTGAATCGCACTCAGGCATTGCCGCACGGATGGCACTAAGAGCAGTATTGTTGCACAATGGAACTACTCCCCGGGACGGGGTGAACCACTCCTTGTGCTTGGGGTCGTTCTTAAACAGCGAGCGGACCATTCCCTTGAGCTCCAAAACGGTGAAGTTATAATTCAGCCCGGGGTGCAGCCTCATGCGGTATGCCGCGTTACCAAACTCCCAAGCAGGCCTCTTCCTTTCCTGGAGGGGAGCAATGCAGCGGCGAAGGAAATCAGCCCCAACCTCACCTACGGTAAGGTTGGCGGCCCGGAGGCGAAGGATCCTAGTAAGGGCAATCTGCAGCTTATCATCCTCCGGGGCCAAATCACTCCAATCCTTGCCGCGCACTACTGCAGTCCGGCGCGGCGAGGTGAACTGCTGGGGTTCATCTTCCATAACCCAGCACCAATCAGCCCTCCACTCCTCCCACTTGCCGCGGAGCTCTCCAATCAAGTATGCCTCCTTCTTGTTGAGCCTGAAGATCCAGGAGATACCACCTGAGAGTGGGGATCCAGACTCTACTCTAGGTGTGAAGAAGTGGCAAAAGAGAGCTACGTTGGGGTGGACCCCGGCAAAGTTTTCGCACAGATGTGCGAAAACGGCCATAGTAAGGACAGCATTCGGGGTGAAATCTAGGAGGTGGAATCCATATGTGTTCATCACATCACAGAAAAACTCGGAGTACGGAGGACAAAGACCGCAGTGGAAGAACAGAGCAAAGTAGTAGTAACCTCCCGGGTACATGTCGATGGCTTCGGCGGGGAGGACTCTGGTGCGCGGGTGAGCCTTCGTCTCCCTCGCCCAGAACAGGTAGTACTTGTCCCGCAACTCCCTCGCGCCGAGCCTCGGCGGGAAGACCACCATCCTCTTCCGCATAGCTACCAGCTTCGCCGCCTTGTCGGACTTATCGCTCTTCGCCTTGCTGCTCTTCGGGGCCATGGCGGGGACGGCGAGAAGGGTCGACGGTGCCGGAGAGGCAGGCGGCGGCGGAGGCAAGGTGGAGCTCGGCTCTCTGTCGACCTTAGGGGAGGCGGAGAGCGGCGGGGGTTTCTGGAGATTGAAGACACAATGAAAGCAATGGGGGAAAACTTCCCCTGCTTCCTCTACTTTTAAGGGGGAAGTGGGGGACGTTCCGCATTTTCCCATTAAAGAAACAGGCCACGATCTCTCCCACGACGCCGCAATCGACGTGTGCCGTTAGGGAGGGATGCGACGAATCTGGAGTGGGAAACGGCGTGTCGTGGGCCGCGTGTGCCCGCGCACTGTTTTGGGCCTGGCCCAACAGCGCTCGGCACCGTGTGTGGCCCAGGCCCGGGGGCTCCTGTCGGTGTACTAAAGTAGGGGTACCTTAGTATCCCGACTTGTGCACGGGCAGTAGCAGCGTCCCGCGGTTGGGCTCACCACGCGCCCGCCAAGGCCCACTCTAGTTCCTCTGGAACCATTCAAGAACAAAGTATTCAAGTTAAGAAACAAGACCCCGGCAAGAGGAGCTTGCCGAGAAGGCCGCACCAGGCTCAAGGTTATCATTCCAGCACAAGACCCTGGCAAGAGGAGCTTGCCAGGAAGACCAAAGAAGAGCACCTCAGAGGATATGTCGTGGCGCATCACGCGCCCCGGCTGGGCCCGGAGAGCGACCAGCTCCCGGGCCCGGCAAGATAGCGACCCCGGCAAGGTGTTTGCCGGGGGAAGCTTACACTGTGTGCCTGCGCTCTAGCTCATCTGGCCACGCGTCGCCCTGGGTCCCTTCCAGGGGCACGTGGCAGATGGTTGTGCAGCCTGGGGTACACGGTGGCAAGCCGCGGTGACAAGGCCATCGTCATGGCGAACGGAGACGCCCGGGCGGACGCTTTTGGGGTGACGGCGACGGCCATTCAATGCCCTTGTCCCCCACCGTCAGGGTTAGGTATAGACCACTGTTCATGCAATGTTCCATCTACCACCAATTTTAAGTTTTTACCCTCATCTACATTGACACCTGTCGGTGACCCCTTTGAGCTATAAAAGGAGGCCCATGCACAACGTAGAGGGGGTTCGACTCCAGAAACTTGATCACTCCCACGCTCAGCGTAGCAAGTACTGTAGATCTTCTTGCTCCCGAGCCAAGAACTCAATACAACCAAGGCAGGAGTAGGGTTTTACGCGTCCGCGCGGCCCGAACCTGGGTAAACTGCTCGCGTGTGCCCCTCGATCTGCTCTTTGTGCTCCCTCCGCTCCCTTGCCGTACCGTAGAAGGGGCTCCGGTCCCATAGGTGTTCGTGGGCGACCAGTTTCCCCGACAATTTCTTTGCCTCTTGCATATCTTCAAGACTGAGAAATAGAATACCCCTTTTCTTCGGAGTTGTCTTACGAGTTGGTTCAGGAAGTGTCCAATCATTATCATTACTCAATATATTATTCAATAGTAATTCAGCTTGCTCAACAATTCTTTCCCTGAAAACACAACCAGCACAACTATCTAGGTGGTCTCTAGAAGCATCGGTTAGTCCATTATCAAAGATATCAAGTATTTCATTTTTCTTGAAAGCATGATCAGGCAAAGCATTAAGTAATCGGAGAAGACTCCCCCAAGCTTGTTGGAGACTCTTCTTCAATTTGCAAAAAGTTATAAATTTCCCTTAAGGCAGCTTGTTTCTTATGAGCGGGAAAATATTTAGCACAGAAGTAATAAATCATATACAGGGGACTACGCACAAGAGAATTAACCCATGTTTTAGCATCACCCTTTAATGAGAATGGAAATGTCACACCCTGATTTTCATGCCACTACACTTAAGCTAACAATCATGATAAAATTGTGGTTTGATAAAAACTTTTGAGTGTTTTGGACCTTGCCTTGATTGGTTTTTGTCTGTTGTTTGCTAGTGCTCTAAAAATAAAATAAATCATCCAACTCTTATACTCCTTCTCCTTGATCCAAAAACCTTTCCCAATGATCATGCCATGTGTATAGGACATAAAAATAATTTCTTGCAAAAATAATTTGGCCAAATAGTATTTTCAAAAATTAGTTTTTCAAAAACCCCAGAATTGAGGTTTGCACTGCAAGTACTTAATTAAGGGCAGTAAAAATCTTTCCAAAAATATATTTGACTCCTATTAGATATAGGATACCTAGAAACCACAAAAATATAATTTTAAAAGTTATTTTCATTTTTTATTTAAAAGCTTTTTCTTAAGGCCGGTAATGGTCTTTAATAGGGAAAAATTATTTAACTGTTTCAAAAATATTTTTCAAAATTCAGGGAAGCTCATAGGACATATATTGTCCATATATGAGAGTTTCAACACATGGTCATGTTCAAAATATTGGACAAATCCTTCAAAAACCTTTTTTGAATATTTCAAGCTTTTGAAATATTTATGAAGGATTTATTCCTCTAAAAATTCCAGGAAAATTCTATCATGTCAAATATGACATATTTGATGATCTTACAAAGCCTCGTGCCAGGAAAATCAAGAAAACATCATCAAATCCCCTCAAAACCATTTCTGTCCATTTTGAAGTTTGAGAAACTTTACATTGACAAACTTGTCCAAATGCTCTCAAACTTGGTGCACATGCTAAAATGGTCTAATTATGCATCTAGACCAAATGGCACAAGTTTTGGAGAAGGGTAACTTGATCAGAGTGCCCCAAAATCATTTCTGTTCAGATTCAAATTTGAACAACTTTACATTATCAACTTTTTACTTGTGGCCTCAAATTTTGTGGACATGCTCAGAACCCCAAATGATGACACTACACCAAGTGGTGCATCTAGGGGGGATGATTTGCATGGATAAATCTTGGAAAAGCCATTTCTGTAGATTTCTAGGGTTTACCAAAGTTACATTGGCAAGTTTCTTCAAATGAGCTCAAACTTGGTGGAAAACCCTATTTCTATATGCCATTTGATTCTGTTACGTCTCATGTCAATTGGGAATCATTTGCTTGCCCAAAACCCCATCAAACACCTTCTGGTGATTTTTCAAAACAGATATTTTCACCTCTTTCCTTGTTCTCCTTGAGCTAGGCTTTTCACCACAGTATCTCCTAGACCCCTTCTACCTCCAGCAGCAATGGCTGCACCACAGCTCAATGATTGAGGGGGGGTAAAACCTCATTTTACATCTCTGGACAGCCATTTTCACCCTTCTTTCTCAGCACTCTCTCCTTCTAGAAGCTGACCAGGGCATCCAAGACCACCACCCCTTTGTTTACTCTTCATCTGACCCCCTGGACACTAGTGGCCACGCCCTGGGCGCCAAAAAGATGACAATGGCAGCCATATGCGTGCTCTGGAGCGCCCTACAGTACACCGGAGCACTGTAGCCGCTCACTGCCCGAGCCACCCGACAACCTCGGGCCTCCCCAACATGTCCCCCGAGGTCGCCTCAACGTTTGGGACACGGCACATCGTCGGCCCCTTCTCCCTCTTCCTCCTGCTGCCTCCTCCACACGCGCCCCGACCGCCCGAGAGCTCCAATGGGGGCGCTCACACGCGCAGGCCTCTGGCACCTCCCCGCTCCCCCTCTGCCCTTCCCTTGTCCTGGACCACATCCAGGAACGCCGCAGACACACCGCGAAGAGCTCCCGTGACCCAAGGTGACGGCAACGAGCTCGCCGGCGCATGAGTCCTCGGTGGACCGTCGCCCGCCTATTTAAAGGCCACCCCCGAGCCCTATCTCGTCTCCAACTACCCTCTCTCCCTCCCCTGGACCCCCCGGACCGCGCCATTCTTCCTACCGTGCCCCCCATCCACCTCCAAGGCCGAAGCCGAGCCGCCGTCCATCACCAAAATTCGCGCCGTCCCGACTCCCTCCTCTCCCTATAACCACATCTCAGGACCCCCCAGAACCAGAGGAGCTCGACCGCACCCTTATTTCTCCTCCGGAGAGCCGCTAGTCCATGGCCACTCTCGCCCGACGCCACCGTCCGCCGCGGGCGAAGCCCTGCTCCCATCCGGTGACGCAGGCACCCGTGGTGGGGTCTCCCTGGTTCGTCTCTCTCCGCTGAGCACGCCGGTGGGCGGATCATCGCCGGAGACGCCCTGTAGCACCGGCGGCCGGCGTTGAACGCCTCCTCTGTCTCCCTTCGCGCTCGCGCGGGAGGTTGAGGACGAACCTGCAGGCGGGGCCCGCTCGTCAGTGGCCCAGCCACCAGGCCACGCTGGCAAGTGGAGGCGGGTTCGCCGTCTCCCGCATCCCCGCAGCAAAGCCGCGCTCCGCGTGGGCGCCTTCGACGTCGCACTGCCATCCGTGTGGCGGAGTCGCTGGGTCGGCCCAGTGCGCTTCGGCGCTATACTGCGCTCAGTACACAGTATAGGTATAACCGCCCCTTCCCTTTTCCTTTTTCTTTTTCCACAGACATTATAAAACCCTTAAATAAATCAAATGGATTCGAAATTTGATGATTCAAATTTATATGAGTTCATAAAATCATGCTCTATCACATGGTGCCATTTGCCCATTTTTGCAGAAACATTCTATTCACAAATATTATCAAAATCTCATTTTTCCATTTCTGTGATAAACTTTAGAAAATCACAGAGAGCTCAAAGTTGATCCAAATGCCATGATTCAAATTCCTAGGTACTTGTATGCTCATAACTTAGTTTTTGAACATTTTTCCCAATACCTTCTGTACCACATCAAATATTGGTCAATTTATCCATGTATAACCAACTTTGCAAAATCATAGGAAATTCATTTGAACTCCAAATCAAGTGAAACCAACTCCTAGCTGCTTCTAAAATCATTCCTTGTTAAATGGATGCCTCTGCTCATTTTTCAAAATAATTCTTCTGTACACTTCTCACAGATCCATTAAACCCCTTGATTCCATCATATTGAAATGTTCCAAACTATCCATTGATCCAATGCCTATGAAACCACCTTGGTCATTTTTCATATGACCAGAGGTATCCTAGAAAAGTCCAACTCCTTTTTTAGAGCAATTTTATTTTTGCCTTGTTGTGTTACTTGTTATGATTGTTTCCGTCGTTAGTTGACGAAATAGACGGAGTACTTGGAGATGGACCAGAAGATTTGAAGACTCGGAAGGACAAGGCAAGCAGCCCTTTGACCATGTTCGATAAACCTTTTTATGCATGTATCATAGCACCATATTATCAATGCATCGGAATCATGTAGAGTGACCACTTTGGTTGGTATCTTTGTTACTTTACTATTGAAACTTGCATCAAGCATGACCCTACCTTCCTATGAGAGTTATGTGTGTGGGAGTAGGTAGATATATGCTACAGTAGTTGGCTACGCAAAATGGGTCAGGGTTATGCATGGAAAGAAACAAGTTGGTTTGACATACTTGTAAATAACCCAGTGGGTGCCACTAATGCCCCTGGGAGATGATGAGGAACTAGGGCACTACTTGGTGGAGAAGTAGCGTACCGAGGCTTGATGAAGGTGTTGTTTACAGAGAGGATTAGATTTAAGATTTGTCGACCGTCCCAACCAAACATGCGCAACCACTCTATCCTTATATGGGAAAGGGCATTATTGATTACCTAGGTCGATACTAGCATGGTGCCCGCATTACTAGTGACGGGGGTGACATGAGGTCACTCTCGGGACGGGGTCGTGCTTGGATAGGCGGCCATGACTGTTTTCACAGGGCACGGAACACACCGTTGGTACCCCGTGTCAGTGGTATGTGATGAATATGGGAGCGAGGCTCCACAATTTTTAAGATGTGAAATGTTGGGCACGGGGGTTACTACCAAACGAGTGGACTCTATGTTAGTGTCGGCTAGGGAAAGATAGTGATCGGGTGCTTACCCCGGGTACTTGAGGTACCCCGGGTCGTGGATGACACGGAAGTTCTCCGGATCTTGTGGGTAAAGTGTGCAACCTCTGCAGAGTGTCAAACTATTCGAATAGCCGTGTCCACAGTCAAGGACTGTTCGGTGGTGCTGCTTAGACTATGTCCTTCGGTTTCAGGAAAACAACACGGTTTGGATAAATCTGTTGACATGATTTGTGAGAAAGTCACGATGAGCTTGAGCAAGAGTTGTTCATAACTCTTTCCCGATGTTGATGTTTGTAACCTCCTGATACTTGTTGCAGACGCATGCATGCCCTGGTTAAATGTTGATCATACTTGCACGAGAAAAAAAACTAGCTTTCCGCAAAACTGCCAATTTAGCAGTAGAGCCTTGCATAATTATTCTGTCATCACACTTGGGTTGCTTGCGAGTACATTCCAAGTACTCATTGGCTTGCCACTGGTTATTTTATTGGCCAGGCATGAAAGAACAGGAGATGATGAAGATTTCTTAGTGACGAACATGCGAGCTAGGACGCTTCCCAGTCAGAATGCCTGTAGGGTTAAGGCAGATGGCATGGGTCCAAGTTGTTATTGAAGATTTCTGTTGTGATGTTTTATACTCAAGACTTGACCTTAAAGGTCATAATTTGTGTAACACGGTATGTATGGATGTAAGACTCTTGTTATTCAGCTTCTGTGTGTTCAGTGAGCATTGATCTTTGGGATCACTGTACACGTGCATTAGGTGATCTCGACTTATGAGTCGGGGTCCCCACAGAGCTGGTATCAGAGCCATCCTGATTGTAGGAAGCCTTAGTTAGCATGGTCATTAGTTAAGGTAAAACTATTTCCAAAACTATTACTAGTTTTCAAAACTATCTATACTTCTCTTCCCTTCTCAGTTTTTCGAAAACTAGGCTATACTTTCCTTATTGATCTCCTCCCCTTCAAAACTTTTGGTCGCTAGAACCCTTGTGCCCCTGACCACGGGATTCCTTGTAACCCTCGTGGGTAGCCTAGAAGTAATACACCTTGCCAAACACTCACCCACCTCTTCTGAACACAAGATTGGTGACACCATAACAAGACGGTGCCAACAGAAAATACATCCTCGAGGAATGAGGACATGAAGACCTAGAAGATGGTGACACCCTTGACACTGCCCCAAGATGGTGCAACCATAGCCTATGATGACTAGGGCACATGATATGCAAGATGATGATATACATCACTAATAGAGTAATCATGTCACTACCGTTGTTGTATCGGCAACCACCGGTGGATGAGAACCTCGCCATTTGGTCTGCCTCCCTAAAGTGAGCAGGAAAACGGTTCTCTTTGTCCCCCGCTCTTGGTGTCGATGTTGTCATCAACGTAACCGACATGTTGGACCTCTATTATGCCTTATTATTGTCATTGCATAAGGATTACCTACCCCGTACCGTCGACGCCTTAGAAGACAAAAGGGATCGTTATGATTAAGAAGACAAGAGGAGACCAAGTCAACGCCAGCTACAAGGAGACACCTTCACCACATCACCTCATCAGGCAAGAAGCTGTTGAAGATTCTTCAAGCTCAACCCGGATCGTTCATCAAACAACTACAAGGGACATAGCAACACCTGAGGAAAACTCAGAAGACTGCACGGGGCACAAGGCACAACTGCTAAGTCCGAGAACCCCTAGGGTAGGATGAGTCATGTACCCCCTATGCGCAGTCGATTCCGTATGATGGTTTGAATAGAACCATGATTGTGTGTTGCTTTATTTTATTTGTTTGTGTTTTGATATAAGCCACACGTTTGTCCTAGGAAACAAGTACACGACTATATCACCTTCCTTACCTTGTTTCTTTAGTTTCGCTCTTTCGGCACCTGTTTGTTTGCACTTGCACTATAGAACCCCCTTTAGGCATTCCCCTCCTCTATGCTACTTTTTCCCTCTCTTCTGTCTCCTCAACTGAAGACCAGCAAGACAAGATACACCAAGGATTCTACCTCGGCAACCGACTGGCAATGAAGACTTCTGCTACAACCTCCACGACCAAGTGCAACCCCGTGAAGTTATGTTTAACCCTCCAGACTAGAAACCCATTCCTAGACCCTTTGAGACTTCACGAGATACTGCAGCACGAATCCTTAACCATGTGCCTAACCCATAGAATTACAAGGGAACCAGCTAAGCCACTATACCCTTGCACAACACTGGGTTCGTAATGGAACTAGTGGACACAGTGAGTGAGCAAATTTTCATCCTAATATGGCACAAGAACTGACGATGCCATAGATAGACCAATTTGAGGATAGAGGACAGATGACTTGATGAGTTTATATAAGTGACTTCGAGGAATAATCTGAGGCCTTAATGGATTGTGAGGTTTTCATGTTGGTGGGATCATGATTAATAGAGTAGCGTAACTTTCATCACCCTGGAGTAACTTGGATTTGCAGGGCAATGGTAATCGCAAATTGAAATTCTTGGAGGTATAAGGATTTGACCTAGCCAGGAGATATTAATAGAAGATAGTTGATGTTACGATAATGACTTGGGCGGAAACATGTAGGAATTCTCGTTGGACATGAGAATTGGATTTAAGTAGGAGCTTCTAGTTGAGTTTCTAAGTATGTCTACATGGTTCGGAGTAAATTGGATTTAGAGTGATGATCCCGATCATGATTCCATGTTTCTCGGTGGACAATAAACTAGGTGATTGGATTATTTGTCGGAGTTGATTTAGGGATCTATATAATCATGACCTTGGAGTTTACTTGACCATGATGGTGGGAATTTGGTGAACTTACTATAGAATACATAGCCCTTCCAAGTATTTGGGTATTATAGGGACTTGAGATCTTGTGGAACACCGTAGACATCGGATTTGTATAATTGTTGGATTATGTGGTGATTGATGGAAGAAAATGGCATATTGGAGTTGATTCATATAGGAAGGAAACAAGATCTTGGAGTGGCTTACGACGTGTTTCCTTAGGATAGAGATGCATTATCTTGAACCTTGGAAGAATGGGATGGGCACTTGGATTATCGTGTTTAATTCAAGCTTAGCAGCATGTATGCTCTACCCATGGATTTTAGGGGTAGACATACATATGAGTTTGGGGATCATAGATGTCGGGGATATTACCCCGCGATATGAACCGGCCGGAATTATAACCCGGCCGGACTGGACATTTTATTTAAGACGGTTTACATTTGGCAAGTCACTGGTAACCCGGTGTATGGATCATGGAAGACAAGGCCCAAGGCCCAGAAGGCCGGTTCATATTAATTGTGGGCCGGTTTAATAATAAAGCGCAAGGAATATTCTCCATAAAGGAAGCAAGACTAGGACTCCTTGTAATAGATCAATCCTAGTCCTACTAGGACTAGTCATGTAAACCCGCCCCTTCAACATATATAAGGAGGGGAAGGGCTCCCCAAAGAGGACAAGATTTTAGACAAACCACAAGTAGACAAGTTTTAGAGGAGAGGTTTAGACAAGTTTCTAGGGTTAGACACCAAGAGCCGGTTTACCGGCGACACCATGAGGATCAATGAGACCTAGCCTCAACAGCACGTAGGGTTATTACCGTGTGATGTTTCCCGGGGCCCGAAGCTGTCTAAATCCGTGTCTTGCATCGTGTCTCTCGATTCCGCTCAACCCCTCTCAAGCTACTACATAGATGCGCGCCTCACCACTAAGTCCGTGATCCGGACATCTGACGTGCTAATTCCACGACAGTTGACGCCCACCGTGGGGCCTGCGCATGGTGGTGATGAGTTCTTGGAGGGATCTTCTGAGGGATCAAGAAGTTTGCGATTGATCGGCTGAAAAGAACCAGCGTGAAACAGGCACACGGAATTCACTTTGGATCTGGAAGTATGAGATTTTAGATCAAGAGAACATTAGGGTTGCTTTATCTACCAGCGCACACGACCAGATGATCCGTCAAGGACACATTAAGTTCCGTCGCCGCTGCAGGTCGAAGTCTCGCTTGCAAAATCAATCGATACGAGGAACAAGTGGCTGAGACCGACAGGTTTGACAGCTCCGTCGTCCGTGTCCAAATTCAATTTGAAGCATCAGATTTCATCGCTATGTATGGCGTGGCTCCTTACTGCCAGTTTCTTAACGGACCAAGGCCAAGAGGGTCTATAGCCCGGAAACAAATACAACCGCAACTCGGACTCGCCGCCGCGGGACCTCCTCCGGCTCACCTTGCGAGTGGCCCGGCCGACCCATCGGCCGCCGTGGAGCGTACTATTTCGCGGTTGCCGCGGCCTCGCCCGCACGGGCAAGCCGCCCATGCCGTGTAGACCTCCTGCACTACCCGTGCCGGCTTCAGACTCGGATTCGCCAGCCGTACGTACTCCGCCTCGGACCCGCCGGGCCATTGCGGCCGTGTTTTCGTCTTAACTACAGTCTCCCCGCGTTGAGCCGCCCTGGCCGCGCCTCCGCTTCTGCTATGGCCGGCCCTGAGCCGCTGCCGCCCTTGCCGCGTCTGGGCTGTCCCACCTTGAGACGCCACCGGAGAGCCTCCCCACGTTGAACCGCCGTCCAACGATGAGCTGCCGCCTGCCCTCGGGTTGACTCGCATCCGCTTCAAGCTGTGCAAGCCGCCGCCTGCGCCTCGTTAGTCTCACCTCGGGCAAAACACTGTGCCTCAGATGAGTGGTCTCGCCTCCGCCGAAGCCTGCCGTGCCTTGAGCCGCCGACGCCGCCTGAGTTCTAACCGCACCATGTTCCAGCTACCTCAACCGCTGTTGTGACCCGCTACTCTGAACCGTCCCTGCAACCACCTGAAAAATCCTTTAGGTATACTGGGCCGGGTTGGCTACAAATGCTCTTAAGCACGGAGACTGAAGAAATACAAGCGAGAGTCTTTTTACTGCTACGGAGAGGTTTACTGCTATGGAGAGATCTGGAGCAGTTCGCTGCATAATACTGGCTGAAGACTACTCCGCATGTAATATTTGTATTTCTCTACAGAGACTGAGGTCTGATTGATCTATAACACATGCAAAAAAGAAAAGGTGGAGCTAGGTGTCACACCAGAAGCATCAGTGCAAATTTTCCAGTATAGACAAGCCGTCCAGAAGAAAAAATCAAAATGCATGAAACGACTTAAGAACGGAGGGAGTATTAGTGATGTCTCCTCACGAGAGGAAAGAAAACAAAAGGGATCAAGTTCCCAGACTAATAAGGACCAACGGGGAACACAGGAAAAGCTGCCTCCACCGAGCCGCTACCTGGCACTACTTCAGCTGCCGCCTTGGACCTGGCCGCTCATGCGGCTGCTACTAAACCGTCTTGGTTCCCGCCACGCGAGTGTCATCGCCGGCCGCTGCCTCGAGCCGGCCCGCCTTTCCCGCTACGGCCTCATCATGCTGAGTGCCAGCATCCATATTCATCTGGAAAATAAATCAGGTGCTATCTATTCTCAATATTTTTAGCACATATTGATTTTTCTGGAAACAATTATTCTGTCTTTCAATATGTTTTATGTAGGACAAAGTCTACTACAAAAGTGATATCATAAATGTGAGGCTCGCACCGGCTTAAATGTTATGGTCAACCCTCGTACCTGCGCCGGCTCGTCTGTCCATGCCCGCGCGCCTGGCCTCCAACACTGCGGCCAACTTCTCCGCTAGTGGACGTGCGCACGCCACCGCTTCCGCGGTCCGGTTTACACTAACAAGTTCTGATAAACCGGCCCGGCGGATACACGTGCGAGTCGCTATCCCCGTGGCTGCGTTTACATCAATGCCGCTGCCGACTCATTTGAGGAGTGCAACTTCACGAACATGCGTGTCGCGGTCCGATTTACATCAACGCGCCAGCCGGCTCGTCTGTCCGCGCCCGCGCGTGCTGGTCTCCAACACTGCGGACGATTTCTTCGCCAATAGACGCGCGCACGCCACCGTTTCCGCGGTCCGGTCTACATTAACATGCCAGTGCCGCACCCGTCCTCATAAACCGGCCCAGCGGATACACATCTCACCGTTCTACAAGTACCACGGCCAACCCATCTGTTCTCCAGGCGAATCAGGTGATATCTATCATATCTATTTTTTTTAATACATATTAATTCATCCGAGCAAAAATACTTCGCCCTGCTGTATTTTGTATGCAGAAAAATTATTAATTACAAAAGCGATATTATATCACGGAGATGAAAGCCCGCCAGCATCATTTTGGTACAAGCGGACATCATTACCCAACGGACTCCCGCACCGGTTCACAACGTCGTGGCCGTCTCTCGCGACCACACCGGTTCACAACGTCGTGGCTACCTCTCGCGACCGCGCCGGTTTATTAACGCCATGGCCGTTTTTCGCGACCGTGCCGGCTCAGAACGAGGAAGGCAACTAGCCCGTCGGCGCCGGCCGACCCATCTGCTATTCGAGCAAATCAGGTGTTATCCTTCCTATATACTTTGTCAGGATCTTTTAATTCTTCTGAGCACCATTACGTGCCCAATTGGTGTTTTCATATACAGGTAAAATCATTGTTATGCTGCGGATATCAACACGCATTGGCCATATTCTACAACGGCATATTCATCTATGTCGCATTACTTGATGAAACGGACGGCCGGTTCACGCATCCGCACCGGTTTACAACACGGAGGACAACTTACTCGTCTCCACCGGTTTACAACCCCACTACCGGTTTAACTGCCCGAGCCGCCTCTGATACTGCGGTCGTTTACTTTCCATCCTGTGATCCGGTCTATTCAACATACCGGTTCAAATACATCAGGTGATATCCATCTAAATCTACTTCTCTTGATATATATCATGATCATCAAGAAAAACACGATGCTTTGATCAAGTTATTTTTCTATGCAGGATAATTCTATAAGGGACCAAACTAGGGGGCTTCCTGTTCAAACATAGGTCGTATTCGAACCAAAGAGAACATAGCCATTCCTGTTCAAACATAGGTCGTATTCGAACCAAAGAGAATATATCCATTCCTGTTCAAACATAGGTCGTATTCGAACCAAAGAGAACATAGCCATTCCTGTTCAAACATAGGTCGTATTCGAACCAAAGAGAACATATCCATTCCTGTTCAAACATAGGTCGTATTCGAACCAAAGAGAACATAGCCATTCCTGTTCAAACATAGGTCGTATTCGAACCAAAGAGAACATAGCCATTCCTGTTCAAACATAGATCGTATTCGAATCATAAGCCTCGATTTGGAGCCTGGCAGCTCGCAAAAAGCCTCGACTACATGGTCTTATTTGCAAACTTGTGTTTTTGTGTTTGTGATTTATTTTCATGTGTTTTCTATGGTTTTTTGATCCGGAACTGGGCAACTTCAAAGTTGACCACATATCTACAAAGAAAAAGTCTGGGTCATGAGCACCAGCATAAGTTCAAAGTCTGGGTCATAAACACCAGCAAGAGTTAAACCGGCATTCATCATAACCCGGAACAATCATTGGGCAAATGCCAAGAGAGCCAAGAGCCTTCATCAGATACTACATTCAATTATGCCTACAGGATTAAGGATGTCAGGTACGTTTAATCACAGGTAAGATAATGACCGGTGTTTATTAAACCGGCCTGGCTTTGACTATAAGTCGCCAGTATGAGACAAAATAATAACCGGTGTTCATTATAACCCGGATCATCTATCAGGCAACAAAGCCACAAATTTCTGAACAAAATGAACCGGAGTTTATCATCAAAGCCCGGAATTATTATTGGATCTATCAAAGACTCCCTCAGAAAATAGCAAGTTTCGCCGGATTAAGAATATCAAGCATATTTTTCGCAGGTATGAAGTATTTTATTTTCAAATATATATTTGGTAACATATGATCAGTTATGATGACCGGTGTTCCTTAAACCGGCCTGGTTTTGACTATAAGTCGCCAGTATGAGATAAAATAATGACCGGTGTTTATTAAACTCGGCCCGATTGTGATCAAACATCATTGGAACCGGCCTTCAAACCGGATTATATTCTTCAATAGCCAATATGGCTGGATTCCTATTATGGTTATCAATATTATGGTTGAGGTTTTCAAGGTCGCTTTAAAGCGCAATGGATATTATTTCAACGATGGAAGTGATTTATTCTACAAACGAATAGTCCCGAGTTGCTGCAGGCTTACAACCCGGCACTTGGGGGCTACATTATTCAGATTGAGATTACATCAAATATACAAAGTCTCAAGCACACAAACAAGTTGTCTACTTGACACTTGGGGGCTAATGGGCAGTTGAAGCAGTAAACAGCAGCAATTTAAAGACAAAGTCTCAAGCACACAAGCAAGTTGTCTACTTGACACTTGGGGGCTAATGGAAAGATCATTTGCTTTATCTGGAAGTACCGGTTCACCTTCTACATGTAGCTAAACCGGAACTTGGGGGCTACCAATCGCTCCTGTCAACAATTCAAGGTACACAAGTATTCATCCATTATATTGAAAGGCCCGTCTAATTCAGTTGGTAAAGCACAAAGCTCTTAACCTTGTGGACGTGGATTCAAACCCCACGATGGAAGTTACATTATATAGTGTTATTTTTAATGATTATATCTACAAAGTCCCTGCTCATTATTGCATAATGACCCGGCACTTGGGGGCTACATAATATGGAATGTTCAGTTTCATAGTGATTTGGATGAACAATCTGGATTTCTTCAAGATTACACAAGGCTATTTTAATGGAGTATATACAAAGTCCCTGCTCATTATTGCATAATGACCCGGCACTTGGGGGCTATAGGTAATATGCATATAAAGGAGGAACATCTTCAAATTTTCAGTTCTGGCAATCAGATTAATTGTGTGACCCGGCAATTTTGGCAATCATAAACCGGCAAGTTCTACATCTTCAAGCCGGCTGGATATCAGTTGAATATTTCAAAGACCAATATTTTTATCAAGTTAGAGAATTGAAGGCCGATTCAAGTGGATTCTGGATTTACAATATTTCTTATGCAAGCAAGTTGATTATGGAGCTGGTCTATTGATCCGGATTTTCTAGAAGAAGGAAGGATAAGGACTTAAAGATGATCAGGTGCCGGTTTACAAGAATTCATAACCCGGAGCACAACCTATCAATTTGTTCTTGTGTTTATTTTGCAGCATAAAGTTTACCATGGACACATCCAAGCTAAACTTGGGGGCTAATGTCGGGGATATTACCCCGCGATATGAACCGGCCGGAATTATAACCCGGCCGGACTGGACATTTTATTTAAGACGGTTTACATTTGGCAAGTCACTGGTAACCCGGTGTATGGATCATGGAAGACAAGGCCCAAGGCCCAGAAGGCCGGTTCATATTAATTGTGGGCCGGTTTAATAATAAAGCGCAAGGAATATTCTCCATAAAGGAAGCAAGACTAGGACTCCTTGTAATAGATCAATCCTAGTCCTACTAGGACTAGTCATGTAAACCCGCCACTTCAACATATATAAGGAGGGGCAGGGCTCCCCAAAGAGGACAAGATTTTAGACAAACCACAAGTAGACAAGTTTTAGAGGAGAGGTTTAGACAAGTTTCTAGGGTTAGACACCAAGAGCCGGTTTACCGGCGACACCATGAGGATCAATGAGACCTAGCCTCAACAGCACGTAGGGTTATTACCGGATGATGTTTCCCGGGGCCCGAAGCTGTCTAAATCCGTGTCTTGCATCGTGTCTCTCGATTCCGCTCAACCCCTCTCAAGCTACTACATAGATGCGCGCCTCACCACTAAGTCCGTGATCCGGACATCTGACGTGCTAATTCCACGACAATAGACATGTATAATTTTGTTAGACCTCCTTTTTGGAGTCATGAGGATATGTATGGCATGGGTGGTGATTGGAGTTGACCTATGCGAGATGATGCTTTTGGTGATATAAGGATTGTAGGACTAGGAAGAACTATTGGCATCTCAGAAACCGTGCTTAAGGATAAGATAATAAATGTTCACTCACACACCAGAATCCTTGAAACCCTTAAGCCCCACCAAGCCACAACATGGTCAGATCCTGAACACGGGCCTTGGCTCTAAGTCAAGAAGACCCTTGCCAATACTCAACGGAGACCACCACCAATACCCCAGCCTACCTTGCGTACCCCATAGACTTCATGGAGTACTTGGACAAGTTAGTTGCCATATTTATTTGGCAACATACTTGACTACCCGAAGACGGAGGAAGAGCTGTGTAGCTGGTTAGAAGACATTTGAAGACCGACATGTCAAGAAGGAAGAACTACACCGACCATCGTCATCAAGAAGTAAACTTCTGTGTCGAAGACCAGGCGTATCTGCAAACCACTCCTCTCGAAGGAACCAAGCATTTCCATGTCGAAGGGACGCTCACACCAAGATTTATCGACTTTCTTCAAGACCACTGCAGGACGAATAATAGACGGCTACCAGCTAGATTGACCACCTGAGTTACCCACCGTGCACCAAATTTTCCACGAGTCACAACTCTGGAAATATTTTTTAAAACTTCCTAACTAGCTCGGTCCCTGCAAGGACATCGATCACCCAGCCTTTGACGTCTAGCTCAACCTAACCTATGCAAGAGACCCCTCAGCAAACTGCAACAAAGAGGGCAACATGCGAGAAGCCACACCACCAAGTACTTCAAGGTTCCATGGAGCATCACTCAGAAGCAGAACCAACAAGAAGAAGTGAAGACTACCCCATATCCAAGTCTCCGTATTCCTTTCCACGCCTAGTCTGGGAATCTCGGGGACGAGATTCTTGTAAGGGGGGTAGGTCTGTCACACCCTGATTTTCATGCCACTACACTTAAGCTAACAATCATTATAAAATGTGGTTTGACAAAAACTTTTGAGTGTTTTAGACCTTGCCTTGATTGGTTTTTGTCTGTTGTTTGCAAGTGCTCTAAAAATAAAATAAACCATCCAACTCTTATACTCCTTCTCCTTGATCCAAAAACCTTTCCCAATGATCATGCCATGCGTATAGGTCATAAAAATAATTTCTTCCAAAAATAATTTGGCCAAATAGTATTTTCAAAAATTAGTTTTTCAAAAACCCCTGAATTGAGGTTTGCACTGCAAGTACTTAATTAAGGGCAGTAAAAATCTTTCCAAAAATATATTTGACTCCTATTAGATATAGGATACCCAGAAACCACAAAAATATAATTTTAAAAGTTATTTTCCTATTTTATTTAAAAGCTTTTTCTCAAGGCCAGAAATGGTCTTTAATAGGGAAAAATTATTTATGTGTTTCAAAAATATTTTTCAAAATTCGGGGAAGCTCATAGGACATATATTGTCCATATATGAGAGTTTCAACACATGGTCATGTTCAAAATATTGGACAAATCCTTCAAAAAACCCTTTTTGGATATTTCAAGCTTTTGAAATATTTACAAAGGGTATATTCTCTAAAAATTCTAGGAAAATTATATCATGTCAAATACGACATATTTGATGATCTTACAAAGCCTGATGCCTTAAAGATCAAGAAAACATCATCAAATCCCCTCAAAACCATTTATGTCCATTTTGAAGTTTGAGCAACTTTACATTGCCAAACTTGTCCAAATGCTCTCAAACTTGGTGCACATGCTAAAATGGTCTAATTATGCATCTAGACCAAATGGCACAAGTTTTGGAGAAGGGTAACTTGATCAGAGTGCCCCAAAATCATTTCTGTTCAGATTCAAATTTGAACAACTTTACATTACCAACTTTTTACTTGTGGCCTCAAATTTTGTGGACATGCTCACAACCCCAAATGATGACACTAAACCAAGTGGTGCATCAAGGGGGGATGATTTGCATGGCTAAATCTTGGAAAAGCCATTTATGTTGATTTCTAGGGTTTACCAAAGTTACATTGGCAAGTTTCTTCAAATGAGCTCAAACTTGGTGGAAAACCCTATTTCTATATGCCATTTGATCCTGTTAAGTCTCATGTCAATTGGGAATCATTTGCTTGCCCAAAATCCCATCAAACACCTTCTGGTGATTTTTCAAAACAGATATTTTCACCTCTTTCCTTGTTCTCCTTGAGCTAGGCTTTTCACCACAGCATCTCCTAGACCCCTTCTACCTCCAGCAGCAATGGCTGCACCACAGCTCAATGATTGCGGGGGGGGGGGGGGGG
>LR738715.1:694805681-694869582 GCA_902687465.1 Secale cereale
TTTTACATCTCTGGACAGCCATTTTCACCCTTCTTTCTCAGCACTCTCTCCTTCTAGAAGCTCACCAGGGCATCCAAGGCCACCACCCCTTTGTTCACTCCTCATCTGACCCCCTAGACACTAGTGGCCACGCCCTGGGCGCCAAAAAGATGCCAATGGCAGCCATCTGCGTGCTCTGGAGCGCGCTACAGTGCACCAGAGCACTGTAGCCACTCACTGACCGAGCCACCCAACAACCTCGGGCCTCCCCAGCATGTCCCCCGAGGTCGCCTCGACGTCTGGGACACGGCACGTCGTCGGCCCCTTCTCCCTCTTCCTCATGCTGCCTCCTCCACACCCGCCCCGACCGCCCGAGAGCTCCAATGGGAGCACTCACACGCGCGAGGCCTCTGGCACCTCCCCGCTCCCCCTCTGCCCTCCCCTTGGCCTGGACCACATCCAGGAACGCCCCAGACACACCGCGACGAGCTCCCGTGACCCGTGGCGACGGCAACGAGCTCGCCGGCGCACGAGTCTTCGGTGGACCGTCGCCCGCCTATTTAAAGGCCACCCCTGAGCCCTATCTCGTCTCCAACTACCCTCTCTCCCTCCCCTAGACCCCCCGGACCGCGCCATTCTTCCTCCCATGCCCCCCATCCACCTCCAAGGCCGAAGCTCAGCCGCCCTCCATCGCCAAAATTCGCGCCGTCCCGACTCCCTCCTCTCCCTATAACCACATCTCAGGACCCCCCCCCAGAACCAGAGGAGCTCGACCGCACCCTTATTTCTCCTCCGACGAGCCGCTAGGCCATGGCCACTCTCTCCCGATGCCACCGTCCACCACGGGCGAAGCCCTGCTCCCATCCGGTGACGCAGGCACCCGTGGTGGGGTCTCCCTGGTTCGTCTCTCTCCACTGAGCACGCCGGTGGGCGGATCATCGCCGGAGATGCCCTGTAGCACCGGCGTCCGGCGTCGAACGCCTCCTCTGTCTCCCTTCGCGCCCGCGCGGGAGGTTGAGGACGAACCTGCAGGCGGGGCCCGCTCATCAGTGGCCCAGCCACCGGGCCACACTGGCAATTGGAGGCGGGTTCGCCGTCTCCCGCGTCCCCGCAGCGAAGGCACGCTCCACCTGGGCGCCTTCGACGTCGCCCTGTCGTCCGCGTGGCCGAGCCGCTGGGTCGGCCCAGTGCGCTTCGGTGCTATACTGCGCTCAGTACGCAGTATAGGTATAACCGCCCCTTCCCTTTTCCTTTTTCTTTTTCAAGAGACATTGTAAAACCCATAAATAAATCAAATGGATTCCAAATTTGATGATTCAAATTTCTATGAGTTCATAAAATCATGCGCTATCACATGGTGCCATTTGCCCATTTTTGCAGAAACATTCTATTCACAAATATTATCAAAATCTCATTTTTCTATTTCTGTGATAAACTTTAGAAAATCATAGAGAGCTCAAAGTTGATCCAAATGCCATGATTCAAATTCCTAGGTACT
Organism: Secale cereale; assembly: GCA_902687465.1. Classification (NCBI taxonomy): domain Eukaryota; kingdom Viridiplantae; phylum Streptophyta; class Magnoliopsida; order Poales; family Poaceae; genus Secale; species Secale cereale. The sequence continues at coordinate 694,807,159 of LR738715.1, forward strand.
TGTATGCTCATAACTTAGTTTTCAAACATTTTTTCCAATACCTTCTATACCACATCAAATATTGGTCTATTTATCCATGTATAGCCAACTTTGCAAAATCATAGGAAATTCATTTGAACTCCAAATCAAGTGAAACCAACTCCTAGCTGCTTCTAAAATCATTCCTTGTTAAATGGATGCCTCTGCTCATTTTTCAAAATAATTCTTCTATACACTTCTCACAGATCCATTAAACCCCTTGATTCCATCATATTTAAATGTTCCAAACTATCCATTGATCCAATCCTATGAAACCACCTTGGTCATTTTTCATATGACCAGAGGTATCCTAGAAAAGTCCAACTCCTGTTGTGTTACTTATTATGACTGTTTCCGTCGTTAGTTGACGAAATAGACGGAGTACTTGGAGATGGACCAGAAGGTTTGAAGACTCGGAAGGACAAGGCAAGCAGCCCTTTGACCATGTTCAAGAAACCTTTTTATGCATGTCTGGTAGCACCTTATTATCAATGCATCGGAATCATGTAGAGGTAGTGACCACTTTGGTTGGTACCTTTGTTACTTTACTATTGAAACTTGCATCAAGCATGACCCTACCTTCCTATGAGGGTTATGTGGGTGGGAGTAGATAGATATATGCTATAGTAGTTGGCTACGCAAAATGGGTCAGGGTTATGCATGGAAAGAAACAAGTGTGGTTTGACATACTTGCAAATAACCCAGTGGGTGCCACTAATGCCCCTGTGAGATGATGAGGAACTAGGGCACTACTTGGTGGAGAAGTAGTGTACCGAGGCTTGATGAAGGTGTTGTTTACCGAGACGGATTAGATTTAAGATTTGTCGACCGTCCCAACCAATTGCGCAACCACTCTACCCTTATATGGGAAAGGGCATTATTGATTACCTAGGTCGATACTAGCATGGTGCCCGCATTACTTGTGAAGGGGGTGACATGAGGTCACTCTCGGGACGGGGTCGTGCTTGGATAGGCGGCCATGACCGTTTTCACAGGGCACCGAGCACACCGTTGCTACCCCGTGTCAGTGGTATGTGTTGAATATGGGAGCGAGGCTCCATAATTTTTAAGATGTGAAATGTTGGGCACGGGGGTTACTACCAATCGAGTGGACTGTATGTTAGTGTCGTCTAGGGAAAGATAGTGATCGGGTGCTTACCCCGGGTACTTGAGGTACCGCGGGTCATGGATGACACGGAAGTTCCCCGGATCTTGTGGGTAAAGTGTGTAACCTCTGTAGAGTGTCAAACTATTCGAATAGCCATGTCCACGGTCAAGGACAGTTGGGTGGTGCTGCTTAGACTATGTCCTTAAGTTTCTGGAAAACAGTACAGTTTGGGTAAATCTGTTGACGTGATTTGTGAGAAAATCACGATGATCTTGAGCAAGAGTTGTTCATAACTCTTTCCCAATGTTGATGTCTGTAACCTCCTGATACTTGTTGCAGACGCATACATGCCCTGGTTAAATGTTGATCATACTTGCACGAGAAAAAAAACTAGCTTTCTGCAAAACTGCAAATTTAGAAGTAGAGCCTTGCATAATTATTCTGTCATCACACTTGAGTTGCTTGCAAGTACATTCCAAGTACTCATTGGCTTGCCATTGGTTATTTTACTGGCCAGGCATGAAAGAACAGGAGATGATGAAGATTTCTTGGTGACGAACATGCGAGCTAGGACATTTCCCAGTCAGAATGCCTGTAGGGTTAAGGCAGATGGCATGGGTCCAAGTTGTTATTGAAGATTTCCGCTGCGATGTTTTATACTCAAGACTTGACCTTAAAGGTCACAATTTGTGTAACACGATATGTATGGATGTAAGACTCTTGTTATTCAGCTTCTGCGTGTTCAGTGAGCATTGATCTCTGGGATCACTGTACATGTGCATTCGGTGATCTCGACTTATGAGTCGAGGTCCCCACAGGAAATAACTTAAGGATATAGTAGTAACGATTTTTTTCCTCATGAGTGAATAGGGTGGCTATATCATTGAATTTAGTAAGATGTGCCACAGCAGTTTCAGATTCATAGCCATAAAAAGGATCAAATTCGACCAAAGTAATTAACTCAGGGTCGACAGAGAAATCATAATCCTTATCAGAAATACAAATATGTGAAGTAGAAAAAGTAGGGTCATATTTCATTCTAGCATTCAAAGACTTTTCTTTCAGCTTAGCTAACAGTTTCTTAAGATCAAATCTATCTTTACAAGAAAAAAGGTCTCTAGCAGTTTCTTCATCTATAACATAACCCTCAGGCACATCAGACAATTCATATCTAGGGAGACAATCTTCATCATCACTTTCATCAACATTATCTGTTTCAATAATTTCATTCTCTCTAACCCTAGCAAGTTGTTCATCAAGAAATTCGCCCAATGGCACTGTATTATCAAGCATAGAAGTAGTTTCATCATAAGCATCATGCATTGCAGAAGTGGCATCATCAATAACATGCGACATATCAGAATCAATAGCAGGTGCAGGTGTCGCAAATTTACTCATAATAGAGGGTGAATCAAGTGCAGAGCTAGATGGCAGTTCCTTACCTTCCCTCGTAGTTGAGGGAAAATCTTGGTTATTTCATCTTTCAAGTTCTTCATGGTGATCAACAAATATAAATCCCAAGTGACTAAAAGAATAGAGCTATGCTCCCCGGCAACGGCACCAGTGGTCTTGATAACCCACAAGTATAGGGGATCGCAACAGTTTTCGAGGGTAGAGTGTTCAACCCAAATTTATTGATTCAACACAAGGGGAGCCAAAGAATATTCTCAAGTATTAGCAGTTGAGTTGTCAATTCAACCACACCTGAAAGACTTAATATCTGCAGCAAAGTATTTAGTAGCAAAGTAGTATGGAAGTAACGGTAACGGTGGCAAAAGTAACAGTAGCAGTTTTTGTAGCAATCGTAACAGTGGCAACGGAAAAGTAACTACGCAAAGATCAATATGTGAAAAGCTCGTAGGCAATGGATCAATGATGGATAATTATGTCGGATGTGATTCCTCATGCAACAGTTATAACATAGGGTGACACATAAATAGCTCCAGTTCATCAATGTAATGTAGGCATGTATTCCGAATATAGTCATACGTGCTTATGGAAAAGAACATGCATGACATATTTTGTCCTACCCTCCCGTGGCAGCGGGGTCCTATTGGAAACTAAGGGATATTAAGGCCTCCTTTTAGTAGATTACCGGACCAAAGCATTAACACTTAGTGGATACATGAACTCCTCAAACTACGATCATCACCGGGAGTGGTCCCAATTATTGTCACTTCGGGGTTGCCGGATCATAACACATAGTAGGTGACTATTGACTTGCAAGATAAGATCAAGAACTCACATATATTCATGAAAACATAATAGGTTCAGATCTGAAATCATGGCACTCGGGCTCTAGTGATAAGCATTAAGCATGGCAAAGTCATAGCAACATCAATCTTAGAACATAATGGATACTAGGGATCAAACCCTAACAAAACTAACTCGGTTACATGGTAAATCTCATCCAACCCATCACCGTCCAGCAAGCCTACGATGGGATTACTCACGCACGGCGGTGAGCATCATGAAATTGGTGATGGAGGATGGTTGATGATGACGATGGCGACGGATTCCCCTCTCCGGAGCCCCGAACGGACTCCAGATCAGCCCTCCCAAGGAAGATTGGTGCTAGGCGGCGGCTCCGTATCGTAAAACGCAATGAATCCTTCTCTCTTATTTATTTTTCTCCCCGAAAGTGAATATATAGAGTTGGGGTTGAGGTTGGTGGAGTCCCAGTGGGCCCACGAGGCAAAGGGCGCGCCCTAGGGGGGCGCCCTGCACCCTCGTGGACAGAGTGTGGGCCCCCTGATGCTGATTCTTCCGCCAGTATTTTTTATTATTTCCAAAACGTGTCTCCGTGAATTTTTCAGGTCATTTCGAGAACTTTTATTTCTACACAAAAATAACACCATTGCAATTCTGCTGAAAACAGCATCAGTCCGGGTTAGTTCCATTCAAATCATGCAAGTTAGAGTCGAAAACAAGGGAAAAAGTGTTTGGAAAAGTAGATACGTTGGAGACGTATCAACCGCCAAGTGGAAAGATCGGTGTCGCGGCCGGTGATCTCTACGATCCATGTGTCCCAACGGTGGCGACAACGAGAGGTCGGGAATGCGAGATGCACCGGCACGGGAGGAGGAAGTGCTACTGCGACCACGGGCTTGGGATTGCGCGTGGATCCGCGCTGGGAATGGGTGGCTGGAGCGCGCCGAATGGATCCGCCATTTTCGACGGCGGGGAGACGACAGAGTAGATCGGGTGGGGTGGAGGAGCGCCGGCGGGGCTTGAGTGGTTGCGGAATGGAAAAGGTGGATAAGTATGTGTGGGGAATTTTCTACTCCGTAGGGAGGTCGATCGAGTATATTTAAGAGTCATGGATGACACAGAGTAAATATTTTCTTCACCAAAAGTTGAAAGAGTTTGGTTTGGTACCAATTAATGGAAAATAGAATTTATTATTCTCTAACGATGAATAGGGGATGAGTTAGAGATGCTCTTAGATTGGTGACTCCTAAACTGCCACCATTTTGGGTCTGCAAACATGACCAGTTTTTCAGTGTCAAGAATGTCAAGGTTGTTAAGACATTTATGTTCCTCCTTAGAACTGGCAAGGCTATTAGGCCATTGAAGTAACTAAATAAATCAAATGTTGGGCTATTGGCAGAACTAAACCAAGAGAGAACATCATCAAGGGCAAGCAACAACCATCATTACATAAGAACTGGAAGATAGCAGAGATAAGAAAGTCCTCTTTTCAAACAGGAGAAGCGGATCCAAACAAGTAGAGTAACACCTACTGACCTACATAACTGTTATATCTCTAAACATATGTGGTGAGCATTCCATTAAGCATATAATTAGCATATTTGAACATTCCCACTTCCCGAAAATCTTTCAGAGAAACATCAGTAGAAAACTGTGTTTTTGGAAACCAACTACTCCAAGATTGTTTACAAACCAAGTTGCATATGCATGCTCTAGATTTGCTCAACTAATCAGCCAAGTTTTTTTAGAGAAAAAAGGGCGTTTTCGGCCCCGGCTCCATTGTATACCAATGAAACCCAGCACGTCAGGGTATGTTTTACATGTTTATTACAGATGGAAGACCGCGGAGGGAACAACAACATGGCTGCCTCAGCAAAGGAAAGAGAAGGTTTCTAGACAAAGAGAGAAAATTTACGAACACTCTATGCGCCTCAAATTAAAAACAACATAAGCACAAATAGGAGGAGGAGGGTGAGAGCACTCTATGCGCCTCATCTGTAATCAACTTAGGAACAAGGCAGGACACGGGGTGCCAAACTTCTCCTCTTTTTTTCCATTCAGCGCGCTCGGAAGCACCAGGTCACTGGTCGATCAGGACCACACCTCCACGAGGAAGGCCACATCTTCCCAAGATTAGCCTGGATCCGGCCACAAGATGAGCGGGGGGTCTCTTGCTGCTTGTTCTAGTTTCCTCACGTTTTCATTTAACTCCAACTTGATAGCATCTGGCCAGAGCACCTCCCACAAGGATAGGATGCTGGTAGTTTTCCTCACGATCACCTGCATACCAGACCAAACCTCCCGGTTGAAACAGATGTCATTTCTACATTTCCAGAGAGCCCACAAGGCTGCAGCTTGCACTATAGCAGCAGCAGTGTTGGGTTCATGATACCAACGCACAAGCATATTAATACAGATAGTTTTACCAGTGATCTCCCCAACAACTCTCCAAAGTTCTACAACAACAACACAATCAAATAAAAGATGACAAGAGGACTCATGTTGAGAACAGAATAAGCAAGACAGATCTGGGACATTTTGCTTCTAGCAAAGATTATCTCTGGTTAACAATTTATCTTTAGCAATCAACCAGGGAAATATTTGTATTCTAGGGGGTATTTTCATCTTCCAGACCACATGAATATTCCCAGGAAGGGCACCCCCTAAAATTAATAAACTCATAGAATGACTTAATAGTGTACTGTTCTTTTGCCTCATATTTCCATATAAGGGTGTCAGGTCTATCACTCAAAACAAGGTTTTTAATCTCACTGAATAAGTTGTTCCAATTTGTCATCATATTAGGAAAGAAACACCTTCTAAAATTAATTTTGAGGTTACTCCCATCCCTAACCTCACTAATAGTGGCATGATGATCTACTGCATTGGAATAAAGCCCCCAATATTGTGTAGCAACGTTAACCTCACCACACCAACTATCTTCCCAAAATATAATACTTCTGCCATAACCCACTTTCCAGTAATATCCAAACTTAGTAGCCTTGATGGCCCATAATACCCATTTCCATAAGGGGGAGGCACCAACGCTAGAGCAAGTAAAGATATTAGGATTGTGAGTGTTATATTTGGAATCTATAATATTTTTCCAAATCTTACCATCGTCCAGGAGGTATCGTTTCCCCCAAGAAGCGAGTAAGCAAAGATTAAGGTCAGCCACATTAGTGATCCCTGGCCCACCAAATTTATTTTTGGTACCTAGAGACCCCTAGTTTGTAAGGTGGTATTTATAATGTCCCTCATAATCATCCCAAAAACAATCAGCTAGTTGGGAGTTTATAAGAGCAATAGCCCACTTAGGGAATTTGATAATGCCCATCAGATAGGAAGGAATACTAGCAAGGCAATATTGGACTAAAATTAGCCTCTTGCCAAAAGAGAGGAGCCTTCCTCTCCAACCTGCTCCTCTTTTGATGATTTTTTCAACCATAGGATGGAGATCCTATTTTCTAAGCTTATTATAGTGAAGAGGGGCTCCAAGGTATTTAATGGGGAAACTACCAAGTTTGCATCCCATGACTTGAGCAAAAATATGAGCACTATCTATATTTATATTAATGGGGACCAGATCACACTTATGAAATTGATCCTCATACCTGAAACCTGTTCAAAGCAAGATAATAGCCACCTCGGGTTTTTAGCATGGTCTTAAATTATAATCCATGAACAACAGAGTGTCATTTTTATATTGCAGGCTGACAACTCCAACAGGATGAGAAGGAGGAACACTCCCCCCAATAAATTTATTACTAGAAGCCTTGACCAGAGTCCTAGTAAACACATCAGCAACAAGGTTAAACAGTAAGGGTGAAGCAGGATCACCTCATACCTTATCCAGTCATGAAAAATCACTATTCTTGTCATTTAGTTTGACACCAACACATCCATTATATAATAGGGAATTATTTTTTAATCCACAATGGGCTAAAGCCCCTTCTGGTCATCATATCAACAAGGAATTCTCTGTTAATCATGTCATAAGCTTTCTCATAGTCTAGTTTGAAACAAAAAACATGCATCTTCCTAGTACCAACATCATGAATTAATTCATGAACAACTTTCCACTATAAACCTGCCTTTAATGAAGGCAGTTTGATTAGGAGATATCAATTCATTACAGATGGGGCCAAACTTATTAGTGGCACACTTGGAAAAAATCTTTAAAATGCAGTTAGTCATAGCCAGAGGCCTAAATTTCTCAAGCCTAATAGCATCCACCTCTTTAGGGACTAGAGTAAGTAGAGAGAAGTTGAGCCTATATAAATCTAGCTCACCCTTTTCCCAATCTTTAAACAAAGAAAACAAGTCATTCTTAATCACATCCCAAACTTGCTGATAAAACAAGAAAGGAAACCCATCAGGTCCAGGAGCCCCTTCAGCATAAGAGCCAAAGACAACATCGTTAATTTCTTGTTCTGTAAAAGGGGTGTTAAGAATATCATTTTGCAAATTAGTAACCTTAGTAAAATCATCCCAAAAGTAATCTTTCAGATTGATGTCTAATATATCTTGATATCCAAACAAATTCTTATAGTAATTAACAACAATATCTAATATACCTTTGGGGTTAGTCACAGGTCCATTATCACCTTCCAGCATCAGCACCTGCTTCTTTCTCCTCTTTTGGTTAGCAATAGCCTGAAAATATCCAGTATTGTGTTCACCTTCAAGGATATCTCTCTCTCTCTGAATCCCCGTCTGGCCTTGATCACCTCCCTGCCCCAGATAGCATTCAGCTCACCTAAAATTGTTTTGATTTTATCTTTGGAGTTAGGGGATAAAGGTTGGGATTCTGCCAAAATATCTAGGCAGTTATATTCAGCAATCAGAGCTTGCTTCTGTCTATTTTGAGCAGCCTCATAATTGATACACCACCCTTCAATAGCATTCCTAGTTATTCTAATTTTGAATTGCCAAGTATCAATGGCTTTAACAAAATGACACTCAATGTTCCAGGCTTTAATCACAACTTCTCTAAAACCTTCCACACTAAGACACCATTTCTCAAATCTAAACATCTTAACCTTAGGAATATTGATAGCACAAGTATCAACAATCAGAGGAGTATGGTCACTAGACAATCTTGGTAATGCCTTAACTTGGACAGCAGGAAATAGGGTTTCCCAATCTACTGTCATAATACCCTATCCAAGATAGCCATCACCAAGGAGCCTTGGTTATTACCCCAAGTAAATCCCCTCCCCCCAATGTTCCTAAGTTCCATTATACCAAATATATTCATCCGGTCAATAAAGAGGTCTGTCGAATGCTGATTAATATCACCGGTATTTTTCTCACATGCCTCCCTAACTAGATTAAAATCACCACCAATATAGTAGGGGCAGACCACTCAGCAAATAGATTGTGAAGTTCATTAATGAAATCAAGTTTAAAAGCATCATAGGCACAACCATAGACAGAGATCAATCTCCAAACTCTATTATCCAACTTGTCCCTCGGCATTAGAGAAACACTAAAAACATGAATACCACATCTAATGATCTCAAAAAGATCATCCTTCACACCAACTAGTACCCCTCCAACAGTATTATCTGTTGGGAGCCAGTTCCAAACAATACCAAGCCTATGGCCTCTAGTTGGGAATTTGCAAAAGTTTATTTTTTTTGTTTCAGAAAGGCAAATAAAATCAGGGCAGTGTGCTCTAATGAGATCATGCACCCTTCTGCTCTTAGAGGACCCAATTAATCCCCTGAGATTCCAGAACAGACCTATCATGAGAAATTACAATTTTAGATTCCTCCTACTCTTACTCTTCCTATGGGAAGAAACATAAATCCATAGCAAATCTGAGGTTTGTTGCACATTCAAATGTGCATGAATATCATCCTCATCTCTATTTTTGGGCTCAGGGCCAACATAATTAAATTCCTCTCGAGTGATATCAATATCAGGAAGAAGAAAGATCTCTGGATAATTATCCTGGAGTTTTTTTAACCTATCTAACTCAATCTGTTAGATCACATCAACATTATGGGTGGATGAAAGGCAATTATCTCCAAGGTTAATGCCAGAACAATTAGAAATAGTACTTAAGAGATCATTATCTAAGCAGGCAAAGGAATTTGTAGAGCTTTTATTTTTACCTCTTGGTATCTCTAAATCCTTCTTGTGCTTCAGTTCCTGAGCTTTGATCAGAGCAGGTTTCCCATATCTTTTGATTCTGTCACTCATCCTGGTAGCCTCCACAGGACCCCACTTTTTTATCTCAGTAGTTTTTTTTGTCTTGGGGGAAGCAGTCTTGACTGTAGTTTGAGCTTCAGCAACATCAAATATGGGTAGCAATTGCTCACCAAATTATCAGTAGGTTTTTTCTTCACCACTTCCAGATAGCTCTTGGTCAGTGGGGCCCCCTGAATTTTTGAAAAAATTGACCTCTCTAAAGTAGCTTCATATTTAGGAGTGTATCAGTTATGCACATTCATAGATCTGGATCCTATGGGAGCAGCAGAGGGCCTTGAGGTGTTAATGTTTTTAATAGCCACTTTCTCATTCTTAGTCCCCATTTCTTCCCCCAGCAGGTCATCGTCATTGTTGACATTTTTATCATCTACTAGCTTATTACTAGCCGGGTCAGAGGGGTTCTTAGAGTTGGAACTATCATTAGTATCCTTCTCAAACCTCAGCAAATAAAGCTCATGGTGTATTTCCACTATCCTATCAGCAGGTATCTTGCTTGTATCTCTGACGGCCACCTGAATTCTCACCTTCTCATATAAGCTTCTGAAAACCATGTGTCAATCCACATTGACCAACACACCCAAAAATGGTAGCAACTTGAGCAATGGCATTCCAGTTGATCCACTTTGGAGGGAGCCCTTCCACAACCACTCAACTCTCTGTTAATGTATCATATGCACGCATATCTCCTTCCCAGTTCGTGAAGGACATAGTAACCTTTTTTCTTCAGATTTATGGAAGGGTACGCAACAAGCTCAGCAATTTTCTTGTTGGGAGGAAATCTTACCAAGAATCTGTTTTTGGCATATGGTCTTATCTGCCATGGCCAATTAGTCTTCCACATATCTGCAAAGCACTGCCCCAGCTCTTCTCCATTAATGTCCCCTTCCTCAACAATAACCAAGCCCACATTGCCAAAATTCAGCCACTCACTCTCACTGACCTCACCGGCCTCAATGCGGAAAAACCCCAACCTGTGTTAGCACTGCCCCAGTAGTGAGCAGCGGGATATGGCTTGTACCAAGTGGAGCACATGTCCATATGATGGCTAGGAGTCTTGCATATGAAGCAAATCTTAGGAACATAGCACATCCCCACAAAAAGTCCAGGGAGGCCACAATTGTAGCAGATAGCTCCAATGAACTTAGGGTCCACATTAAAAGGTGCGCTTCTTTCCAAAGCACTGATATTTTGCCCCCGATTTGCAGTAGTTTCCACAGACCCCCCCCCCCCACTTGTTTTGGGGTTTTCTGTTTCTTCTTGTTTTTGCTAGAACCAGAGGGCATAGCATGTCCAATCCCACCAGATGTACTCCCAGTGTTGCAAGGCACATGTTGTTGATAAGGTAACAGGCCCGGCTGCACAGGCAAATACTGATACGGGAATCGTTGTTCCTGAGGCCACTGTCCCATACCTTGGAATTGAGTGTTCCACCCTCTTGGTGGATACCCAACAAACATCTGGCCTGCAGGAATCAAATGAGAAAGTTGTGACATGGGAACAATCAGCGGTCTGGAGTATATGGAGATGGGGGCATCTGTGCAGTCTAGGAGGCCGAGCAGGTTGGTGCTGGTTCTCCCCTCCTCCTGCTGGTGTGGGGTTTACAACCCCAATCCGCCCTGCCTCGGTGCACCCTCTACCAACAGCATACCTCCCCCCTCCACACGAACTGTAATCTCTCCCACCTCAAGATGGCAACGGGGACGAAAACCATCGGGTTTTGCCTGGCCAAACCCATCCCCACCAGAAAATCACAAACCCGCCCCCATCCCCGTCAGCGTGTGCGGGGCTATTTTTTTGCCCGTCCCCTAAACCCATCAGGTTTTATAAACCCACGGGGAACCCACCGGGAAATCGACATATTTAAGCAAACATAATAGCAGCAAAGAATAGCATTTTGACAGCAAAAGGAGCATATTTCAGCAGCATAACTTGCGAAAATTTCAGCACAATACAATGGTACATGGTTCAACAGCTACAAGGAGCATATTTCACCAGCATAACTCGAGCAAAAAGAGAAATAACAGCAGCTACAAGGAGCATATTTCAGCGGTATAACTTGATCAAAAAGAGCAATAACAACAGCTAGAAAGAGCAGTAACAACATCTGCATAAGCATATTTTCGCAACAAATAGGAGCATTATTCAGCCATACATGGTTCAATATGATGTCTAATTAGGATTAGTGTGGTATTTTGGCGGGGATGACGGGTTTCGGGTTCAGGTATTGCTCAAACGGGTTTGAACCAATGAAACGTGTCGGGTTTTATATCTTACCCACCAGCAGCACCGTGGGGTTAAAAAGACGCCCATCCCCGTACCCTAATAGGGTAAAAACCCGCGGGGACGCGGCTTTCTGGGCCCTATTGCCATCTTGACTCCCACCCCAGCAATCCCTTTGACAACAGCAGCAAAGTGGATTTTCCCCGTTCTTCTGGCCCAATGATTTCTCGAGAAACTAAATTTCTTTGGAATAGGTAGATAATCTGACGATCCAATTAGATAGTAGTCCTTAGCAGTGAACTCACCTCTAGCAAATAGCTCTTTCCTAACCCAAACCAGAGAATCGGGGATATCACCACGGCGCCGTCGGCAAACCCTAGGTTGGGATTGGGATGGGGGCCTGCCCACATCACTGGTATATCTAGCAGAAGTCGCCTTTTGTTGGGGCGCCACCGCTCGATGCTCATGGGAGGTGCTGGCCAACCAGGGTAGGCCATGTGTCACTAGGTCGGCCCTCCCCTCCGTATAACCCTTGACAAGAAGGGACCAACAGGCAGTGACAAGCCGCCTCCCGTTGACCTTTCTCATTGGAGACGTTGTCACCAACGCCGGTGGCGACGCCGCACGTCGCCCTCCGCCCCCCGCGCAACACTCGAATCGAAGAACCGGGTGGTGTGGATTGGGCACCAAAACAGCCCAAGCCCTCACCAATCAATCCAAATTCTCCCTGAATAATCTCCATCTCCTCCTCTGTTCTCGCGATTTAGACTCCACCTCCCGCGCAGCCCAGTAGAGGATTCTCTCCACTGTCAGTTCTCCTCCCGTAAAAATCCTCCGCCGTCCTCCTCGGAGGTCCGATCTCCACACCTCCTCGGGCCTTCTTGTAGCCTGCGCCGAGGCGGAGAGCCACACCTGACGGGACAGCTCGCCGGACTTAGGTGGGCTTATCAGCTCTAGGTTGTGGTGGAGGGGAGGGGTGGCCGGCAGGGAGGAGGCGAGCGACGGCGGTGGCATGAACGCGAGAGCAGTGGGCATGAATGTAACACCCCGGACACACCCGCCGGTAGTCGTTACTCCTAGCGGGATCTAGACTGCCCCCACAGATCAATACTAGTCTTTTCTGTGCACTTTGTGCTCACTCGTGCGCACTCGGGAGCAACTTCACGTATGGTCACCCATCCTGAAATTACTTCAAGTTGAGCACGCTTAACTTTGGAGTTCTTTTCGAATGGGCTCCCGGATAAGAAGGAATTCCTTATTAATATGAGTAGTCAATCATCCCTAATAAGCCAGGCTATCACAATGAACTAGCCACGACAATCAAAACCGAATCTCCCCTTCTTCTAAATCTCCTAATCGGCCAAGTCTTTATTGGAAAGAAAAAAATCTACTGTCATAAGCTATTTATTCCATATATGCTTTTACCAGTCGATGCAATATGCCATTATTATACCAGATATGCAAAACATGATGCATAAAGCAGAAGTGCGGAACTACATTTAGCCTTTGCCATCCTGATCCTGGCTAACCAAGCTCAGTCTACTCTGACCATCAATTGATAGTTAACGAAACTGAAAGAGGTGATGAAAAACTACATAAGCAATGCAGAGAAAATGAAACCACAGACATGCTAAAAAAACAGGCGCACTATATCCAGAAGCAAACTGCTGTCATAGTGTCATATCGAGACAGAGACATGAAAATAACACTAGCCTCTCAAGTACTTCTGCTAGCTTTAATTCCTACATACTCTTGGTAGTTGGAAAACTCAGCCATGTCTCAAGATAAGGCATGCCTACAAGAAACTGAACAGCAAGATCTTGCAGACAACAGTCAATGATTCCTCAAAAAGTACGGATCAAACATGTAAACATACAGCGAATTAACCATGGATTCAGCAATCAAAAGGGTCATCGATTGTAAGATTGGATGCTTTCTCGAAGCGCAAACCAGTGCCTGCTTTAGGTGACACCTGCAGCACTGCAGAGATACCTGTTGGAAACTGTAGAAACTGCAATTCGTCTTTTATCTCATTCACCTTGTCAGCTGAAGACAAAATTCCTTCATGCGACACAAGCAGTAAGGACTGCAGCTCCCGGGCATTCATGGCGATGAACTTGACGAATTCAAATTCATTTCGATCCCCTCGGAAATCATGAATAACCATCTTCTTGACATGTGATCTCAAGCAACAAATCGGACTGATCTGCTGCCAGAAGTTGGCATGATGCTCCCCACTGGGTTCATCGGCAGTTACAGATGGATCATACAGTGCAGACTGCAAATTGGTACCAATGTGTGAGCAGTTTGGTTATATATATATATATATATATATATATATATATATATAGCTGCTAATAATTGATGATAATATTGAAATGATCGACAGACTGAAGGAACTGGGAGACACCTCAATGTGCAGTGTGTCAACATTGGGAAAGCATCTGAGGAAGCTGGCCAGCATCTTGACCTCCCCAAAGACACTAAAATTCACAGTTAACGCCAATATCTTGACGCTTCGAACCACAGTGCTTGCGTTCACCACTGTGTCTGACTGCGAAGAGGTTCACAAAGACAGGTTTATCATAGCTCATCAAGTGTTCTATAATCATAACTCATTGACAACTTCCTGGTCATAGAGAACATAATGGATGGAACGATTTCAAGTTGTGAGAGAGAGAGAGATTGAGGCTGGAGAGACGTACCCCGATGACGCTGTTACCAATCTGCAGCCTGTGAGCTCTTGTGTCCAGGTAGCCGAGCACCCGCAGGTTGGGAGCACAAGCGATCCTGAACCCCACCACACCACTAGTAGGCGGCAGGAACAAGTAGAGCCGCTCCAGGAGCGGCGTGTCCACCACGGTGAACTCCTCCACTCTGGATAGCCCAACGAGCGCGCACAGGAGGCTTTGGCTGCGGAGCCGGACGTGCTTGGGGCTATTGAGGGTGAGCCGGAGGGACTCTAGAACGGGGCTGGCAGCGATCAAGGACTCCAGTTCCTGGTCGCTTATGCCAATCCTTACCATGGCGAGAATCCGCAGGTGGGGAAGAACGACCTCGGTGCCGCTGGGGAACATCCAGTAGTCCAGGGTGAGCTCCTGGAGCGAGTCGCAGCGGAGGATGTCGGCGGGAAGAAGGCGCGCGGGGTTGGGCTGGTCCACGTCCCAATTGTAGGCGAGGACGAGTTTCTCCGTGCGCTTGTCGACGAGGAGGCGCGGCCAGGCGGGGAGCTCGCGGTCCAGGGAGGCGAGCCTGCAGTCGTAGAGGATGACGGCGCGGAAGTGGCCCGGGTGGTCGGCGAGGACTCGGGGGATTGCGGCGTCGCGCGCGTGCTCGGGGATGTCAGCATCCTTGAGGACGAGCGGGTAGGAGCGCCAGAGGTGGCGCCAGCTGCGGGCGATGGTGGCGGCGCGGGCGGCTTCCGTGACGGGGAGGAAGGTGACGATGTGAAGGAGCAGGTCGTTGGGGAGGGCGCTGAGGCGGGACCCGCCGCGGCCGGTGCCGTCGGCCATGGTGGCGAGGAGAGGATTTGGTTTGGTAATGACTTAGGCCGGAATGGGGAGGCGGCCTACTGACTAGGAAGGTTCGGGGTACCCGGAGCGATTAAAGTTGCTCCGCATTTACTTTACTTTATTTATTTCAGATATGTATTTATCTTTAAAGGCATGTATGACAAATTAATGAAGCCGTCAGCCAGCTAGGATACACTTCAAATTAATGAAGTCATTAACCCGCTAAGATACACATGTGCTGAGTCAAAAGTTTGAGAAAAAAATGAAGCACACGGATCACACTCGAGGACAAGATGTGCTGGACAGCACATCTATAAACAAAAACATCAACACATGAAAACCATGATCAAGCTCGACACATGCTAGAACAATAGAGTATAGGTCACCAAGAAAAACAATCGAAGATAACGGGAGGACGAGGACCGCATGGGGGGGATTATCCACTCTGCGACCTACCCAAATGTGCCATTACCGAACAGGAGACCACAATCTCCCCTTAGTATGTACCATACCACCACACGAGGACGTCGTACACTGGTCAATATCTGAGAAAGTACCGAACAGAACCCCGATGAAGGATTGCAGAAGAATCACCTTGCCTCCACAATTGCCGACGACCCTAAAAGCCATGCACCACCGCCGCTACCAACCACCACATAACACAACCACATCCTGCACCCTACCACTGGACGACGCCTCCAAAGAGGACCGTGAAACAAGAGTGTTGCTGGCATCCGCGCAAGAAAGGCAAAGATTTTCACCAGCGACGAGGAGGGATGAGGGGGTAGCTTAGGAAGTTCGACACACTCTCAAGAGGGAGACAAGTGCAGGGGAGTTGATATTGTTGAGGTTGATGTGACGTCGACCAAGGGTTCCCCCAGTTCTAGGACTCCCACCACCTATTACATCCCATAATTTCCAATTTTGGAATATGAAAAAATTTAAAAAATTTACTTATGACACTAGTTTTGGCTAGGAGTTTTTTTGTAAAGTTAAATGATTACTTATTAGAGAGGGACCCAAATGATTTTTTCAAATATCCTTCGGATTTTGTTTGGAGTTTAAAAAATATATTGGGAATTATTTTGAACCCTGATTTTATTTTCAGGGAATATTTATAATGTCCAAAATAGAATTTATAAAATCAATATATGTATTTTATTCAATATTTGGGCCACAAAACAATTATTTTGATTTTGTAGAAATTTTCAAATTGGTTTGGTTTGGTTTTTTGACCCAAATTCTATTTTTAAAAATCAACAAGGGGGAAAGAAAATCTTATTCTAACCTAACCCAGCCTAGTTGACATGTGCGGCCCATAGCTAAATGCCACCAACTGAGCGTAGTTTAGCAGCAATCGAGGCCTAACTACAACCCACCTTCTCTTTTTCCCCTCCTCTCTTTGACAGTTGACCACACCCGGCATTCCCTACCTCTAACCATTGTGCCCCCTCCCCCGAGCGTTGAACCGATACAGAGGATCAACCATCCATCTTAGATCATGCGGTCGGCATTTAATGAACCCCAAAGCGGTACCAACTAACCACAGACTGCCATGTGTTAGCACCTCACTATAAAGGTAACTTAGTAGAACAACCTGTGTAACTTCAAATACTTATAACTTTTTTATTAGAAACTACAAAAAGAGATGAATCTTTTTGCATATTGATCCTCCCTGGAGTGCTTCTTCCAATCTATACCTAGTAATAAGTAAGGTGCATTTCGCCAATTTTTTCATCCATTCATCGTTGATTTTTTTTCTATCCGAGGTGTTACTAAATTCTTGTGCGTTCGTTTGCTAGAAAAAAAGGCTTTTCCAGAATTTCGTAAGTGGGCCGCGAACTGTGGCCCAGCGAAGCAAGCCCGCTTATTTTTCGCAAACATAGCTCAGAAAATTCTATTCTTCGCAAAGGGCCACAAATAGTCCGAGCTTCGCACATGATAACGAATAATGGATTGGAATATTTTTCTTTGTTTCTGTGTTTTACTTCTATTTTTTATTCTCCTTCCCCTATCTCTTTTCTCCCTTGCAAGTTTATTTTTCTTATAGAATTTATTTCATAAATTCAAAATTCTCAAAAAAACATTCACAATTTTTTTTAGAAATCAAATTATAGAAAATGTTCAGAATTTCAAAATTTTGTTGCTATTTTGAAAAATATACGCTACTTGAAATTTTTTCATTTAATTTTTTTTATAGTTTTTCAAAATTGTTCAAGATTTCTAAAAGAAAATGGCATTTTAAGAAATGCTCCAAATTTGAAAAATATTCTTGTTTGAGTAAAATTTCCACAATTCAAAATAATTTTAAAAGATACACATTTTCAAAAACCATTATGATTTTTCAACGCATGTTCCCATTCTATTTTTTTCACAAATTCAAATAATGTTCGTGTTTTTATAAAAAAAAAGTTGGTGTTTTCAAAAAAAGTTTGTGGATTTTGAAAGATGTTCATGTTTCAAATTTTGTTCCCATTTTTATAAAAGTGTACATTATTTTTAAAAAACTATTCAAAACTTAAAATATGGTTCATGTTTCCTATAATATTAAGAAACTCCATACCTTAAAATCTTTTCGATTGAAAGGAAAAGTACATTTAATAATTATTGGCCTTCTCCCGCGTATGATGACGTAACAAAACTCTTAAATGCCCTCGATCAATGAATAGAAAAATAGCGGATTGATTACTTCACACCCGATGAAACCGAAAAGCTAAATGTTTTTTTTTTGACGTGCACACATAGTTTTGCTTGCACATATAATTCTCACTAACTTAAATACATATTATTTTTTTCTCCCGTTGCAATGCACGGACATATGTGCTAGTGGCATTAATCTAAGTATGTCTAAATAGTTGACCCCACTCTAATTTTCTCAACATGCACGCCTCCACATCGTCGAATGTGCCATGTCATCATCCATTAACACTATTTTGTACCACATACACGCCCCAATTTGATTATGGCAACTTAGTTGGTCCAGCCTACATGCATACTACCTGTTCACACACAATTAATTCTAAAAATAATAACTTTTGATTTAGATCATTTCATACTAACTCTAATTCTCTCACATGCAACCCTCCAGATCAATGAATGTGCCACATCATCCACTAACACTGTTTTGTAGCACATGCATACCCCAATTTAGTTGTGGCAACTCCAATGGTCCAACATACATGCGTACTGTTTGTTCACACAAAATTACCACAAAAATAATATATTTTAATTTAGGTCATTTTGTTCATATATAATTCATGCAAAACTAATCTTTAAATTCCCATAGCAACGTGGAGGGAAATCACCTAGTTATTTGAACTTTTCAATTCCCAAATTTGAATCCTTAGTGAGCCCTAATTTGGAAACCATGAATCCAAATTGAGTGATTCCATTTGCATTATGACCACTAGCATCCATTAGAGCCATAATTGCACAAATTTGAACCTTTTCAAACTTGAATTCAAATTATGTTTGAACCAAGTTTACAAACCACATGTACAAATGCGGTGAAAGTTGTTGCAAAGTGATTCTTATGAGGCCCTCTTTGAATTAGAACTATTTAAATTAGGTTTCCAGCAAGTAATCTTGATAATAGCAAGATTCTACCATTAATATAGAAAGTGTTGCCATGGCAGCCATTTTCTCTACCATGGCGGGCATTTTGATAGACTCTATTCAATTCTGTTTTAACCACATGCTTTGACCTATTAAACCAAACGTAGTTATTATTTTACCTAAATGTTCATATTGACCTTGGGCATTCATAGCACCAACAATTCTAATTCATGAACCCTTCAAATTTGAATAATTCAAATATGAATTCACAACTTGTTTGATCATACCTTACATACCCTTGACCCAAGTGCAATGATTCTTTTTTGATATTGAATCTTGTCAAGAACTATACCCATTATGTAATGCCCAGGATGGGACTATACCTCCTATGTGTCGAGGCACGACTTAAAGGTATAAGCCCATTCTGGAATGATCTCAAGTTTGGTATCTTTGCACGACTCATGTAAAAGAGGGATTAAATTGCAAAAAGAGATAGTTGGCTTACACTCGCCACTTCACACAATACATTACATAAGCAAAACATCATTCAAAACATCACAACCCGACTACGGGCGAAGATCCAAAAGAAAGATACCAAAAACATAAAGCCATAGGTCCGAATCGCCCCTAGTAGAAACCACTACTGATCGTCGAAACGTCACAAACATACGGCCACTCTCTTCATCGGACTCCCGGGTGAAGTTCTGATCCATCTTCTGCATCATGCTCAGCTGAACCTGCATCTGGTGTTGTAGTATCTGTGAGCTACGAGGACTCAGCAATCCCGTAACCATGGGTATCAAGACTAGCAAAACTTTATGGGTAGGAAGAGGTAAAGTGGTGAGGTTGCAGCAGCGGCTAAGCATAAGATGGTGGCTAGCTTACGAGTACAAGAATAAGAAGAGCATCTACGCAAACGGTCGCAAAAGTAGTGATCGCTAAAGATCCTGAACTACATACGAATCAAACATAACCCCACCGTGTTCTCTTCTCAAAGTGAAAAGAGACAGTCACGGTTACTCACACAGTTGTGTGTTTTACTTTGGATCCTCTGTCAAGTTTTCTACAACCGGACATTAACAAATTCCAATCTGCCACATAACCGCGGGCATGGCTTTCGAAAGATCATAACCCTGCAGGGGTGTCCCAACTTAGCCCATCACAAGCTCTCACGATTAGCTGAAGTGATAAATATAATATCATCACTCCTTATCTTAGGGAAATCCGATCAGGCTCGGCTTCCCGGTGCACAAGACATTTCGACAATGGTAAAACTAGTCCAGCAAGACCTCCCGGCGTGCCGACACCCTGATAGTAGCCGCGCGTATCTCGTCTCAGGCCACGACCGGATGAGCACAGCGTACAGCAGCCAAACCCCAAGTTTCCAAGGGGGGGCGCCGCACACGACTCTATTTGGGACCAACACCATCAGCACTGCCCCCCTCTGTTATGTAGAATTAAGAACCCGGGGACATGACCCCCTATGCAATTAATTAATTAATTAAGTTGTTATTATGGGCAAATTAAAACCAATGTTGGGCCTTGCTGGAGGAGTTTTATTCAAAGTCGAACTGTCAAGGGGTCCCCATCCACCCATCGTGTAAGGAACGCAAAATCAAGGAACATAATGCCGGTTTATCGGCGCCTAAGGTGGCATGAGTGGAACAAAACACCGAGCAAAAGGCCAAGCCTTCCACCCATGCCCAGTATATAGGTGTGTTAATAATAATTATAGATATTGTGATATTCCAACAGCAAGTTCCCTCCTGGAACGAACTTCATCTTCACCTGCAACTAACAACGCTATAAGAGGGGCTGAGCAAGCGAGTAACATAGCCAAACAGTGGTTTTGCTAGGAAGGTGTCAAAAGGTTAGAGGTTTCATGGCAACAAGGAGAGGCTGACATAAAGATGGGTAGCGCGACATGTAACGATAGCATCGAGACAACTAAGCATGGCAATGGTAGTAAAGGTATCCAAGGGTATGATCATCTTGCATGAGATTCTGCAAGGAGAAGAACGGGTCCATGAAGTAGACGGAGCAACAAAGTCGAGCGAATCCTCACAACTCCGGAACGAAACCGAAGCTATCAAGCGAAGCAACCGGAAAAGAAGCAAACAACACGGTAAACACACAAGCATAAACATGGCATACGATGCACATCCAAGTATGATGCATGTCCGGTTTAATTATGCATGGCATGGCAAAGTGCACAAACAAAACTACAAGTTAAGTGGAGCTCAATATGCAACGAGTTGCATATTGACGAAACACCACATCTTAATTATTAAATTGACTCTCGTTATTACAAGACAAGGTTAAATGTTTGTTAACATGGCAAGAGGTGAAGCATAATAAAACTACACAATTTAGGCATTTTAAATGAGGCCGGAAAAACAACAACAATTCCGGGAAAATCCCCATATGCATATTTAGCAATCATAAGCAACAACAATTAAACATTTTAGTGTTGTTAATATGATGCGGATGGCATGATCAAGTTTTATGCAATTTTATTAAAAGGTTGACAATTAACAAGATATGAAGTAATTGGTCACCACGACGGAAGGAAAGGAGTGTCCTGGCGACGAGAACGGATACGATGTCACGACAACGTTCCGATGATCCGACACTCGTCGAGATGCCGGTGCAAGGCAAGGTAGCGAGAGCGCGTTAAGGAAGATGAAAGGTGGGGCGATCCCGTCACCGGGTTCCCACGAGTCGGTGACGAGGCAACCGAGGAACATAACAAAAGACGAAACGGGCACGGTGCACACAAGGAAAACATTTCATACAACACATCAAGCATTCCACGATTCATTGTCTCGGGGTTATACCTTCGAAACATCTGTTTCGGGGCGGAGGGGTTCGAGTTCGATGAGGGTCGTAGTGGAAGTAGTGGAAGTAGACGTTCCGTAGAGGTACTCGTTATGTAGCCGTTCTCGCGATACGTAGAGGAAGTAGGCATTCACGTTCGGAGAGGAAGTAGTCACTCGGCGTCGAGGTACTTGGCGCATCCGGTAGTCGTGGTACTTGCGGCGTCGTAGTTGACGTAGGGGTACACGTCCATGTAGTGGGACTTGCGGTCTCGGCGACGGTAGTGGTACATGCACGTAGTGGAACTTGTCGCGTCGGTAGATGTACTCGCATTATGTAGATGTTCGGGTCATCGTAGAGGTACTTGGTGCTTCGGGCTGCCATCGTTACTCGTTGTAGATGTACATGTATCCTGGCACTTGGCGAAAAAACACAGCAGCAACAAAAGGAGATGGCTACACGGCAGAGTAGCTGCGCCTTGGCGAACAATAACAGCAACAAAAGGAGGCAGCACGGGGCGTCGAGGCCATGGCAGCGACACGGCGAAGCTTGCATCGGGTGGAGCAGGAACTCGGGCGACGAGCTTGAGGAGGCGCTGGATGAGACCTTGGCGGCGACGGAGGCTGGAGGACGGGGCGCAGAGGCCACCAGAGTGGCGACGGGGTCGAGGGGAGAAACGGCGCTGGCGCTGCGGGCTGAGGATGGGCGGCCGGCGCTCGGTGCTGGGCTCCTGGCGCGGAGGCAGCCAGGCGCGGGCCGGCTTGAGGACGGAGGGAGGCGGGGCTCCTGGCCGGCCGGCTCGGGCTAGGCGAGGATGGGGCCGAGGCAGAGGGACGTCTCGAGGCATGGAGGAGCTGCTCGAGGGCGCGGGCTCCATGGCGCACGGCTTGAGGGGCGCACGAAGGGGCGGAAGGGAGTCGCGAGGCGGGAGGTGAGGGGCGAGGGTTCGGGCGAGAGGGCGAGGGGACGGGAGGAGGAAGGAGGGGCTTGGGCAGAAGGCTCGCGCGCGAGGGAGAGAGCGAGAGGATCGGTCTCTTAGGGTTCGAAGGGAACGGGCTGCTGGGCCTGAAGGCCTGAAGGAGGAGATGGCCTAGGGAGGCCGGCTGGGCTCTTTGCTTTTTTTTAAACTGCTGCTGTTTTCCAAAAAAAACAGAAAACTGCAAAGGAGAAAGAAAAGGAAGGAGGTGTTCTGAATAGGATTAAGGCATAGGGTAAAAATCCCTGGACTCACAAAAAATGTAAGGAATTAATTAAAATTGTCTGAGGACTTTTGGAAGATGACAATTCAACAAGTTTGAATAAAAGTCAAACTATTTGAATTTAGAAATCCCTTTAGATGAAATTCAAAAGGGTTGGAATTTCAAGAGATGGCCCTACACATTAGATGTGATTTATGGGAAGATTTGGAACATTTGTGGATGAAGTAAAATTGCAACACAATTTTACTAAAAGGCCTCAAAGGAAGAAATGAAGTTGAATTGGATAAAAGAAAATTGAAGAATGGTGCAATTGTGTTATAGGTGATTCCAAGGAATGGAATATTTATTATATAGCACCCTAATTACTGGGAGGATATGTTATAAAGAGAAGTCACGCTTCCCTCGATTTAAATGGACCGAAGGTCCACATGATTTATTTAGGTCGAGATGCAAAAGAAATATGACATGATGGCATGATGACATGATGCAATGCAAAAATAAATAACACAAGCACAAAGAAACACACGGAAGAACCCGGAACATCTGGAATCTCTGGAATCTTCTGGAATCTTCTGG
The DNA here is from genome assembly GCA_902687465.1 of Secale cereale. Classification (NCBI taxonomy): domain Eukaryota; kingdom Viridiplantae; phylum Streptophyta; class Magnoliopsida; order Poales; family Poaceae; genus Secale; species Secale cereale. The sequence continues at coordinate 694,830,594 of LR738715.1, forward strand.
GACGTCGGTCTTCGGGCGTCACAACTCTCCCACACTAACAGAGGATCTCGACCCGAGATCCTAGAGATGGCACCGGATAAAAACGCAAGAGGAAGAGGTAAAACAAAGTTGCTTCTTTGACAAACGAGTGAAATCACGAACCTTGAGAGGTTTAACAAATTGAAAGAAGAATACAACAGAGATGAACGAAGTTAAGAGCACTCCGGTAAAAGGAGGAACAAGGAACATTACGAGAACCTTGTAGGTTAAAAGACATGAAACAAGAGCTCACGGATGACGAAAGAATTTGTAACCACAACGGTATAGCCAAGGAATAAGAATGGCAGAATTTGGACAGCACTCCGTCTGAAAATGGAAGGAATTAACAAGAACTTGAGGAGATGGAATGATACTTGATGAAAACAACAACACATTGCCTCCGAAGCAATTGAAAGAATGCCACAAGGGTTAAGGAAGATTCAGACAGTACTCCGGTTGAAAAGTGAGGCAAAACTAGATAAGATGACGAAACTAGAATGGAGGACACAACACTCCGGTTAAATAGAAAAGCAAGAGAGAATATGATCTTGATAAAAACAAGATGATGGTTAAAGAGAGCAATATCACAAAGCCTCCGGAATGAAAGAATAGAATATAAATCAACGAAAGAAATGAATGGAGAAGAAAAATGACAACTTCTCCCACAAATGAGTTAGGAAATCCTCATTACAAAGAAGGGTTGAACGGAGTTGATTTTAAAAAAATCAACAATGAAAACGGATAAGTTTGATGTGGGCTTATGGAAGATGACAACTAGCCACTTACGAAAACATTTGATTGGATTGAGATCAACAAGGAGACGAAAAACTTATTTCACCGGAATGATAAATGAAGAACTTGGGTCATTTATAAGCACCACAATACAACAATCCTTAGGGAAAGCTTTAGGTGAAATACAACCCAAGATAACTCCAATGAATAAATTGAAGGGTTGAAAAGATCTCCTGAACCAGGAAAATGATGGTTTTAAATATCTCATTCTTGACAACTCGTGAATCATAAAACATGAAGGAATTGACAAGAATGACATAACACCATCTGAAAAGATAAGGTAGAAAGAATTGCACTTCGAAATGCAAGAAGAAGAATATTTGAGCTCCTCCAACAAGAATCTTGATGAAGACTTCGAGGATGAATTAAATCTTGATGAACCACCATGAAAACTCCGTAATGAAAGCATGAGAAGTGAAAGATGAAAAGAATAAGATTCAAGGCCTGCGGTGAATTAGATGGAGGTTTGAAATGATGTAATAGAAATAACTTGGAACTCCGGAAAACAAGATGAAAAACTTAGAACCAAGGATATGATATGATGAACAAGCTCCAGACAAAAGAATTAGATCACCTTGAAGGAATAAGAATAAGAATTATGTCATGCATCTCCTTCACCAATTTAAATTGATGACAACCAAAGGATTTGGCATACTACTTATTCTCGTTGCAAAGAATTAAGAGAGATCTCGCACAAGCTTGGGTAAATCTTCAACAAGGCACCGGTAGGATTATGAAAAGAACAAATGAATTAATATGATAACAAGGAAGAGTAAACTTGAAAGAACCACCGTAAGAATATGGAGACGAACGAAGAGACATCAATGAAGAATATTTGGAGGACGAAGTTGAAAACTGAGAACGAAGAATCTTCTGAAATGATGGCCTTCAGAGGATCACAAAGAAAAGAATTCATGAAATGCTTCGGATGGTTATAAAAAGATTTCCTCACAATCGGAACAATAATGAGCATGGCAAGAAGCTAGAACCATGAATCTTGAGAGAACGGGCCAAGATTTAAGAGAAACACTTCTCCGATCTTCAAATGTTGAGAATGAAGACGAGAAATGCCATGAAGAATTTCGAGATACTCTGGACGAATGACAAGAGGAAGGTGGAGCTAAAGATGGAAATAATTGAAAACAAGCTTGGAGAAGGCATGTGGCTGATGGAAATCATTCTTACGTCACACATTGAAAAGAATTTGAGTATAACTCCAGAAAAATAAGAAGAGTGAGGTAAGATCCTGGAAAAAGAACTGTGGGTTAGGGCCCACTCAAAGAAATCACCGTTGGAAAAGATTGCTTAATAGATTTTTGCACCGGTTGAATTAAATGGCTTGAATAAGAAGACAATCTCAAGATAGCTTGACAGGATTAAGAATGGAAACGTGAATCTTCTGAGATATCTTCGACACTCCGAATATGAATAGCAAGAGGAGAATGATTAATTGGTGCACCGGAATAAGAAAGCATTATGAAATGAGGAAAAAGGATAAGATCAACATCGAAATCTTGAATTACATCCACCGGCAGAATTTGAGAACAAAAGAATGGTGAACTTGAAGCTCTTGAGCATCTTCACGATAAATCACCGGATAAGAACATTGAAGGAAAACGAATGAAGAAACATCACATTAATAAAATGGATCTTTCATCTGAGAATCTCTTGCTCCGAGAAGAAGAAGGGTGGGAGCGTGGGGAAACAAAGACAACTTGGGATGAATGAAACAGACAAATCGTCAGATTTCTCAACGGCGTCTGTATGGAATAACTTGAAGAGAAGGCACACTGGTTGAAAAGAATTAACATGAAAATCTCGATGGTCAAAAGAATTAGCACTCCCATAGAAATATGAGAACACCGATTATGAAAGGTATGGAATCAACATTTGACATCGAAGCAACTCGAATACCAGAATCAACACAAGAACAAAGGATAGATATGTTTATGAAGAAGATTATCTTGCAACATATCTATCCGAACAGAGAATTGAACGAATGAATTCCGTAGGTACATCAACTTGACGAGAAGCCACTAGGGAGAACAAAAGATAAATAAAACAACAAGGATCAGATAGAACAAATACAAGATAGAAGCTTCGTTCGACATCTTCGTGCTGAAAGCTTATGGAACGTGTTACAAAAGGGTTTTGCAATCCCCGGATCAGCATAGCCAAGGATCCTTTAAGATGCAACTCTCGATCGGAACAAGCCCATAAAACCACTTCACTCAATGTAGAACCCCGAACTTCATATCATGCATTCGTTGGAAGAATGCCTAGAACTACTAGATGAACCCACTTATTAATTTCTGAAAGTTTCCAGTTATGCAATCAGGTGTTGGGGATACAAGGGAAGCATCGCGCACTCAACTCTAATCCTACATCCAGCTGTATCCATCCTTCAACACATAACCAGTTATCTCCGGAAACTGTTTACCTCGGACCTTCGAAACGCATCTACTATACAAGCTATGGCAATACTCCCGAACTACCTCCCCAGTACTGGGTGATGTCGGGGTTATCTTGCCACTAACCGCATAGGAGAGTTTTCGATGTCGGCCGTCTTAAGTATTCCAGAACTGATGCGATGGATTTGTGACGACAACACCTCGGAGCTCAACTCCCCGGGACACTGCCACAACCCCTAATGACAGGAGGCATCGAGAACAATGTTCTCGTCACAAAGACATCGAAACAATCCAAACAATACTCGCGTGATCCTAAAAAAAATTGGTGCATTTTTTGAAAGTAGAAGAGGCAAAAGTAAACGTCAGGAGTCCTCACCAGAGTAAAAAGAGATGAGGAGCAAAAGAAATCCTACTCTCCGATATATATAGGACACAAAACATTTTCAGTGTGTGCCTAGACTCAACCGTCAATGATTCGATCAATCAGTGGGGGCTTCTAGGTAGGAGAAGGCTCTGAATACCAACTTGTAATGCCCAGGATGGGACTATACCTCCTACGTGTCGAGGCACAACTTAAAGGTATAAGCCCATTCTGGAATGATCTCAAGTTTGGTATCTTTGCACGACTCATGTAAAAGAGGGATTAAATTGCAAAAGGAGATAGTTGGCTTACACTCGCCACTTCACACAATACATTACATAAGCAAAACATCATTCAAAACATCACAACCCGACTACGGGCGAAGATCCAAAAGAAAGATACCAAAAACATAAAGCCACAGGTCCGAATCGCCCCTAGTAGAAACCACTACTGATCGTCGAAACGTCACAAACATACGGCCACTCTCTTCATCGGACTCCCGGGTGAAGTTCTGATCCATCTTCTGCATCATGCTCGGCTGAACCTACGTCTGGTGTTGTAGTATCTGTGAGCCACGAGGACTCAGCAATCCCGTAACCATGGGTATCAAGACTAGCAAAGCTTTATGGGTAGGAAGAGGTAAAGTGGTGAGGTTGCAGCAGCGGCTAAGCATAATACGGTGGCTAGCTTACGAGTACAAGAATAAGAAGAGCATCTACGCAAACGGTCGCAAAAGTAGCGATCGCTAAAGATCCTGAACTACATACGAATCAAACATAACCCCACTGTGTTCTCTTCTCAAAGTGAAAAGAGACAGTCACGGTTACTCACACAATTGTGTGTTTTACTTCGGATCCTCTGTCAAGTTTTCTACAACCGGACATTAAAAAATTCCAATCTGCCACATAACCGCGGGCACGGCTTTCGAAAGATCATAACCCTACAGGGGTGTCCCAACTTAGCCCATCACAAGCTCTCACGATTAGCTGAAGTGATAAATATAATATCATCACTCCTTATCTTAGGGAAATCCGATCAGGCTCGGCTTCCCGGTGCACAAGACATTTCGACAATGGTAACACTAGTCCAGCAAGACCTCCCGGCGTGCCGACACCCTGATAGTAGCCGCGCGTATCTCGTCTCAGGCCACGACCGGATGAGCACAGCGTACAGCAGCCAAACCCCAAGTTTCCAAGGGGGGCGCCGCACACGACTCTATTTGGGACCAACACCATCAGCACTGCCCCCCCCTGTTATGTAGAATTAAGAACCCGGGGACATGACCCCCTATGCAATTAATTAATTAATTAAGTTGTTATTATGAGCAAATTAAAACCAATGTTGGGCCTTGCTGGAGGAGTTTTATTCAAAGTTGAACTGTCAAGGGGTCCCCATCCACCCATCGTGTAAGGAACGCAAAATCAAGGAACATAATGCCGGTTTATCGGCGCCTAAGGTTGCATGAGTGGAACAAAACACCGAGCAAAAGGCCAAGCCTTCCACCCATGCCCAGTATATAGGTGTGTTAATAATAATTATAGATATTGTGATATTCCAACAGCAAGTTCCCTCCTGGAACGAACTTCATCTTCACCTGCAACTAACAACGCTATAAGAGGGGCTGAGCAAGCGAGTAACATAGCCAAACAGTGGTTTTGCTAGGAAGGTGTCAAAAGGTTAGAGGTTTCATGGCAACAAGGAGAGGCTGACATAAAGATGGGTAGCGCGACATGTAACGATAGCATCGAGACAACTAAGCATGGCAATGGTAGTAAAGGTATCCAAGGGTATGATCATCTTGCTTGAGATTCCGCAAGGAGAAGAACGGGTCCATGAAGTAGACGGAGCAACAAAGTCGAGCGAATCCTCACAACTCCGGAACGAAACCGAAGCTATCAAGCGAAGCAACCGGAAAAGAAGCAAACAACACGGTAAACACACAAGCATAAACATGGCATACGATGCACATCCAAGTATTATGCATGTCCAGTTTAATTATGCATGGCATGGCAAAGTGCACAAACAAAACTACAAGTTAAGTGGAGCTCAATATGCAATGAGTTGCATATTGACGAAACACCACATCTTAATTATTAAATTGACTCTCGTTATTACAAGACAAGTTTAAATGTTTGTTAACATGGCAAGAGGTGAAGCATAATAAAACTACACAATTTAGGCATTTTAAATGAGGCCGGAAAAACAACAACAATTCCGGGAAAATCCCCATATGCATATTTAGCAATCAAAAGCAACAACAATTAAACATTTTAGTGTTGTTAATATGATGCGGATGACATGATCAAGTTTTATGCAATTTTATTAGCAGGTTGACAATTAACAAGATATGAAGCAATTGGTTGCCATGACGGAAGGAAAGGAGTGTCCTGGCAACGAGAACGGATACGATGTCACGGCAACGTTCCGATGATCCGACACTGGTCGAGATGCCGGTGCAAGGCAGGGTAGCGAGAGCGCGTTAAGGAAGATGAAAGGTGGGGCGATCCCGTCACCGGGTTCCCACGAGTCGGTGATGAGGCAACCGAGGAACATAACAAAAGATGAAACGGGCACGGTGCACACAAGGAAAACATTTCATACAACACATCAAGCATTCCACGGTTCATTGTCTCGGGGTTATACCTTCGGAACATCTGTTTCGGGGCGGAGGGGTTCGAGTTCGACGAGGGTCGTAGTGGAAGTAGTGGAAGTAGACGTTCCGTAGAGGTACTCGTTATGTAGCCGTTCTCGCGATATGTAGAGGAAGTAGGCATTCACGTTCGGAGAGGAAGTAGTCACTCGGCGTCGAGGTACTTGGCGCATCCGGTAGTCGTGGTACTTGTGGCGTCGTAGTTGACGTAGGGGTACACGTCCATGTAGTGGGACTTGCGGTCTCGGCGACGGTAGTGGTACATGCACGTAGTGGAACTTGTCGCGTCGGTAGATGTACTCGCATTATGTAGATGTTCGGGTCATCGTAGAGGTACTTGGTGCTTCGGGCTGCCATCGTTACTCGTTGTAGATGTACATGTATCCTGGCACTTGGCGAAAAAACACAGCAGCAACAAAAGGAGATGGCTACACGGCAGAGTAGCTGCGCCTTGGCGAACAATAACAACAACAAAAGGAGGCGGCACGGGGCGTCGAGGCCATGGCAGCGGCACGGCGAAGCTTGCGTCGGGTGGAGCAGGAACTCGGGCGACGAGCTTGAGGAGGCGCTGGATGAGACCTTGGCGGCGACGGAGGCTGGAGGACGGGGCGCAGAGGCCAGCAGAGTGGCGACGGGGTCGAGGGGAGAAACGGCGCTGGCGCTGCGGGCTGAGGATGGGCGGCCGGCGCTCGGTGCTGGGCTCCTGGCGCGGAGGCAGCCAGGCGCGGGCCGGCTTGAGGACGGAGGGAGGCGGGGCTCCTGGCCGGCTGGCTCGGGCTAGGCGAGGAAGGGGCCGAGGCAGAGGGACGTCTCGAGGCATGGAGGAGCTGCTCGAGGGCGCGGGCGCCATGGCGCACGGCTTGAGGGGCGCACGAAGGGGCGGAAGGGAGTCGCGAGGCGGGAGGTGAGGGGCGAGGGTTCGGGCGAGAGGGCGAGGGGGCGGGAGGAGGAAGGAGGGGCTCGGGCAGAAGGCTCGCGCGCGAGGGAGAGAGCGAGAGGATCGGTCGCTTAGGGTTCGAAGGGAACGGGCTGCTGGGCCTGAATGCCTGAAGGAGGAGATGGCCTAGGGAGGCCGGCTGGGCTCTCTGCTTTTTTTAAACTGCTGCTGTTTTCCAAAAAAACAGAAAACCGCAAAGGAGAAAGAAAAGGAAGGAGGTGTTCTGAATAGGATTAAGGCATAGGGTAAAAATCCCTGGACTCACAAAAAATGTAAGGAATTAATTAAAATTGTCTGAAGACTTTTGGAAGATGACAATTCAACAAGTTTGAATAAAAGTCAAACTGTTTGAATTTAGAAATCCCTTTAGATGAAATTCAAAAGGGTTGGAATTTCAAGAGATGGTCCTACACATTAGATGTGATTTATGGGAAGATTTGGAACATTTGTGGATGAAGTAAAATTGCAACACAATTTTACTAAAAGGCCTCAAAGGAAGAAATGAAGTTGAATTGGATAAAAGAAAATTGAAGAATGGTGCAATTGTGTTATAGGTGATTCCAAGGAATGGAATATTTATTATATAGCACCCTAATTATTGGGAGGATATGTTATAAAGAGAAGTCACGCTTCCCTCGATTTAAATGGACCGAAGGTCCACACGATTTATTTAGGTCGAGATGCAAAAGAAATATGACATGATGCAATGCAAAAATAAATAACACAAGCCCAAAGAAACACACGGAAGAACCCGGAACATCTGGAATCTCTGGAATCTTCTGGAATCTTCTGGGACGTCGGTCTTCGGGCGTCACACATTAGTCATCATATAACCCCCCATTTCAGATATTTCAAATTTAGTTTGAACTTAAAATGTCCCTAGCATTCAAACCATGCATCCAATTTAATTGAACACTTTCTGCAATTGAATACTTGTACGATACACTTGTCATCCAAATCTTGTGATTCCAATATTCAATTCCTTTTGATATATTTGAAATTAAAATAAAGTCATTTCAAACTCCAATTCACCATAATTTGAATTGCAGTGCTTTGATTCAAGTAATTCCTTTTTGCAAATGAATTTGTACAAGAACACAACAGAGGAAGACAACGAAGAAGCCCTCCAACGCGATGACCAAAAGCAACACCGGAGCCGGGAAAGAGGCACAAACCCACGATGACGACGATATCCCTCCAATGTCATATATGACGAGGATGGCGATGCCACCCCCATAACAGCAATTGCCAGAGAGGCGGTGAACCTCAAATACAAGCACTGCTTATACCTCCTGACCACCTACAACGAGAGCGACGATGATAACGCAAACCAAGGCAAGCACCAAACTGAATGGCGACCACCCCTCACCCTTCCCAATCCCCCTCTCTCCTATGTGAAGCACCAACCCAAATCACTGAATCAACATGTGACTAGCGAGGAACCCGAAGGCTTCGTGCGGCATCTCAATTTTCACTAAGGAACCAACCCCCCACCGACGATAACACATAGCCACTTACAAAGCGAGCCCACCCAGCAATGGTTTCCTCCATATGACCAAATGAGCAGACCCAGTCAAAATTGATGCCCAATCCAAAATTAACAACCTCACCTGATTGTGAGGGCTTTAAAATCATGGAGTATAGTAAAAATAAAAGATGTCATATGCAATCCAATAAACAACTTGTATGTTGTTTTCCAAATACATGATGCTATTCCATGCCATCTTAGATTTAAGTGTGTAAAGTAAATAATATTCTATCCATTAACTCCTGCAGGTTGATCCTTTCACCTATGCCTCCCAACACTATAAGATATTATATACTAAGGGCCTGTTCTGATCTCCTCCCAACTTCACAAACTCCACGATTCGAGCTTCCCATCCCAGCTTCTCACTCCACACAGTGAGACAACCTCGTTCGGCAGCGATTGCTGGCTTCTCCCATCGCCACTATGGGCCGGCGACTTGGTTGGCCTGCCTTAGCGCCATAATGGTCCAGCAGAACCAGCCCAGGTCGGCCAGCTTGTGGAAACAGATAGTAAATCGTTACGTTTGGTGGCTGGGAACGAGCCAATCGTTATGTTTGGTGGCCACGAACGAATCGTTATACTTGGCGGTGGCACTTCAGGTGTAATTTGAGCGAACTCCAGCTTTTGGTTTTGGTGGAGCTGGGCCGACGCTGCTTCAGATTTTTGCACTGCGCGAGTGCTCAGCTCCAAGAAGCTCGCTCCGCGGAGCTCAGGCATTCGGGGCGACTTCACCTGTGAAGTTTTTGGAGTTGAGAGCTGGAGAGAATCAGAACAGGCCCTAAGCCTAGTTGTATTGATTTTGCTTAACCTTGACATGTTGTTTATTTATTTTTGGTTCTTCTATATGGCAGGATTGTTTATTTGATTCTCTTTCTTACGATAGGTTTCTCAGAGTGCTTAGAGTAACATTACCAGGATTGTGAGAGGGAGGTACTTTCAATAATACCAGGCTAGTCAAACATTTGATCATGCAACTCTATTTTCACCATGCATGTAGTATGCCATGATAGGGTGTGTGTACATGACTATGCTACTAATATAATATGCCATGAAACCTAGTAGGATAGCCAAGTAATCCTTACCATGTTTCTTGTCGCTAACAATTGTAATTCAATGCTTAGTAATGCTACAATATAACTGGAGTGGGACCACATCAATTATGAAGCTTGAATACCAACTTAAGTTAATGAATCATCTGGACGGATTAATTTTGATTGGTCATCATAATGTGGCTATTGGTGGGGTCCACCGCTCAGGTTCAAAGAGATTGGGAAGGTTCCAAGTTTAGTAGCATCATTGTGTAGCCCCGTGTGATATGGGCTCTGTCTTAGCTAAGTAAGTTACCGTGGAAACTTGACCCGGGATGACTAGAAGATGTAGGTGTTAGTAGGTGAATGCATTAGCCTTGTGGGTCAGGGTACTACTTCCCAAAGGCTTTGTCTCCTTCTTTTCCCGGTTACCCTACTTTTCAAGTTCAGTAGCAAATTGAACTGATAGAGTCATGCGGGTGAAGCAGACAAACCTCTCGAGAGTGCAAAAGTTGATCACGGTTAGTCGTGGACATGGTCATGGACAAGATAAGATCGTATCACTTTAATCTTCTAATTAGAACTTGACGAGTTTTCAATATGGAAACATGACTACATTGGGAGTAACCAATGTGCTCCGTACACTAGTGTGTCTAGAGCCTCCATTCGGTGTTCCCTAGTGTCAACATGCCTTTTGTATACTTAGAGTAGTCACCCACTACAAAATAGGATAAAACCATATTGGTTTCTGCAAGTGCATGTAGGTGAGGTAGGTCTGTCATATACTCCCCATGTACCTTAATATTCGTCGTTTGTTGCCCAAACGACAAATACTATGGTACAGAGGGATCATATTTATGTGACATTTGTTTAGGTCGTCGAACTAATGTCCGAACATTCTCTTACTCAAAAAACATTGTTAGAGTTTGAGTTGTATTCTACATGTAATCTTAAACTTCCTCTATCTCTTTCTCCCTCTCGTATCTATCTCCAACTCTGTACCGAACAGAACGAGATTCTCTCGTTCCCTTGTACGCCACGGCAAGGCTGTTTTGCCCTCAATAAATAAACGCACACGGCTCTCCAAGGAGAGTAGGAACGCTTCCACCAGATCAATCTTACATGGTATATAGAGCTAGCCTCTTCCCTTCTATCTAGCAAAACAGAAACCTAACCCTACCATCGCCATGGCCGCAAGCTCAAGCGTCGTCGCCCTCAACCTCGGCGCATCTCCAACAGAAAAGCTTGTGAGGGGGAATTACTTCCCGTGGAAGGCGCAGGTAATGCTGGCGCTGCGTGGAGCGCAAGTGACCGACCTCCTTGACGGCAGCGACGCCGCACCACCAAAGACGGTGGAAGTCACCAAGGCGGACAAGACCACGGCCATAGAGCCCAATCCTCTATATGGCCCGTGGGTGTCAAAGGACCAACAGGTCCTGAGCTACTTGCTCAACTCGCTGACCCCGGAGATCCTCGCACAAGTCATCGGTAAGGAGAGCACCTATGATCTTTGGATTGCCCTTACTACCTTGTTCGCTGCGCAGTCTCAATCTCGGATAACAAATCTGAGGATTGCAATCTCCAACACCAAGAAGGGCAACATGTCCAGCAATGCATTCATCGCCAAGATGAAGAGCCTCGGAGACGAACTTGCTGCAGCAGGTCGTCCAGTGACCGATGGAGAGATGGTTGATTACATCCTGGCTCGGCTCGATCGGGATTATGATCCCATTGTAGCAGCAGTTGGCGCCATCAAGAACTCTATTACGGTCGATGATCTTTTCTCGCAGATCTCTGCTTTTGACCAGAGGATGGAGATGCTAGGAGATGGACCAGGCAGTTTCCGCTCCTCTGCCAATGCCGTCCTCATAGGGCGGGGCAGTACAGACCAAGAGGGGCCGTGGGCGAGGAAACAGGGGGCGCGGCCGTGGTGATCGCGCTGACCGCTCCTCTCCCTCTCCCGTTCGCGGCGGCGGCTACGGCGGCCATCAGCAACGCACATGACAACAACTACACCAGCCACAACAGCAAGAACGAGATTATCCCGAATGCCAGATCTGCTACAAGCACCACGCCGGCGGCGCAAGGGCCTGCTGTAACGCCCCGGACACACCCGTCGGTGGTCGTTACTCCTGGCGGGATCTAGACTAGCCCCATATATCAATACTAGTCTTTTCTGCGCACTTTGTCCTCACTCGTGCGCACCCAGGAGCAACTTCCCGGTCGGTCACCCATCCTGAAACTGCTCCAAGCTAAGCACTCTTAACTTTGGAGTTCTGTCCGAATGGGCTTCCGGAAAAGAAGGAATTCCTTATTGATATGAGTAGTCTATCATCCCTAATAAGCCAGGCCATCACATACACCCTCACTCAGAGGAACCGACGTCCTCGTCGGGGCACAGGAACGTTCCCTCTTGGCACAACCGTCTGTGCTTCCAGGACAGCACATGTGCCATGCCGTGTGCCACGACGGGTCACAAATGCCATGCACAACATGACTGCAAACTGTCCGCAAACATCCGTGTAACCTAACTTTGGAGTTCTGTCCGAATGGGCTTCCGGAAAAGAAGGAATTCCTTATTGATATGAGTAGTCTATCATCCCTAATAAGCCAGACCATCACATACACCCTCACTCAGAGGAACCGACGTCCTCGTCGAGGCACAGGAACGTTCCCTCTTGGCACAACCGTCTGTGCTTCCAGGATAGCACATGTGCCATGCCGTGTGCCACGACGGGTCACAAATGTCATGCACAACATGACTGCAAACTGTCCGCAAACATCCGTGTAACCGCGAGGGTCGGCTTTGATACCAACTTGTAACGCCCCGGACACACCCGCCGGTGGTCGTTACTCCTGGCGGGATCTAGACTAGCCCCACATATCAATACTAGTCTTTTCTGCGCACTTTGTCCTCACTCGTGCGCACCCAGGAGCAACTTCCCGGTCGGTCACCCATCCTGAAACTGCTCCAAGCTAAGCACGCTTAACTTTGGAGTTCTGTCTGAATGGGCTTCCGGAAAAGAAGGAATTCCTTATTGATATGAGTAGTCTATCATCCCTAATAAGCCAGGCCATCACACCTGCTGGCATCGGTATGATGAGGACCATGAAGAAAAGAAGGCCAACATCATCACCAACTCATACGAGATTGACACAAACTGGTATGCACATTCTGGCGCCACCGAGCACATTACTGGGGAACTTGACAAGCTGACGATGAGAGAGAGATACCACGGTGGTGACCAGGTGCACGCGGCAAGTGGTTCAGGTATGGACATTACCCATGTTGGAAATTCAGTTGTTAAAACCCCCTTAAAGGACTTGCATCTAAACAATGTCTTACACGTCCCGGATACATCCAAGAATCTTGCCTCCGTTCATCGCTTTACTCTTGATAATAATGTTCTCATAACCTTTTACCCTTACTCTTTTGTGGTCAAGGACTTGGCAACGAGGAGAGTCATCCTTAGAGGAAAATGTGAGGGAGGCTTATATCCACTCATATCATCATCTTCATCATGGTCAAATAAGCAAGCTTGGAGTGTCACCAAACCATCCTCGGCAAAGTGGCATAGTCGTTTGGGTCATCCATCTTCAGTTATAGTTCAGCATGTCCTTAGTAAAAATAAGCTCTCTTATGAGCCTAGTTCTGAGTCAGTTTGTGATGCTTGTCAATAAGCTAAGAGTCATTAGTTACCCTATCCTATTTCCACTAGTATTTCTACTGCTCCATTGCAACTTGTTTTCTCAGATGTGCGGGGACCAGCTCCTACCTCAGTTGGTAGATTTTCATACTATGTAAGCTTTATTGATGACTATAGTAAATTTACTTGGATTTATTTGCTAAAGAAATGATCCGATGTTTTCCAAGTCTTTGGCAATTTCCAAAATCTTGTTGAACGCCAATTGAACTCCAAAATTCTTGCCATGCAAACTGACTGGGGTGGTGAGTATGAGAAACTAAATTCCTTCTTCCAAAATATTGGAATTTCTCATCATGTTTCATGTCCCCATGCTCACCAACAAAATGGGCCTGCTGAACGTAAACACCGTCATATTGTTGAAGTAGGACTAGCATTGCTAGCAAACGCTTCCATGCCTTTAAAATTTTGGGACGAAGCTTTCCTTACTGCCACATATCTCATAAACATTCGCCCTAGCAAAGTCATCAACTTTGAGAATCCCATCACTCGTCTTTTTGGTACCTCACCAGATTACAAGTCTCTTAGAATTTTCGGATGTGCTTGTTGGTCAAATCTCAGACCCTATAACACATGCAAACTTGCGTTCCGTTAAAAAAAAGTGCTTTCATAGGCTATAGCCCTATGCACAAAGGAGTCAAGTGTCTTGACATCTCTACTGGACGGGTATACATCTCCAGAGACGTTGTGTTTGACGAGTCAGTGTTTCCCTTTGCATCACTTCATCCAAATGCCGGTGCCCTCCTTCGCCAAGAAATACTTCTCCTTCCACCCATATCTCCTAGTTTTGATCAAGGGGGAGATAACAATTGTACTAACCAACATGATAATGCTCCTAGCAATAGTGCTCCTTCTGTACGTGTGCAGGTCCCTGAAGAAAACGGTGCAGCAAACGGTGCAGAAGATGATGTTCATGTTGGGGAACGTAGCAGAATTCAAAAAATTTCCTACGCTTCACCAAGATCAATCTAAGGAGTCATCTAGCAACGAGCATAATGGAGTGCATCTACATACCCTTTGTAGATCGCGTGTGGAAGCGTTCGAATGAACGTGGATGAAGTAGTCGTACTCTTCGTGTTCCTCGTCACCGATGATCCCAGCGCCGAACGGACGGCACCTCCGTGTTCAACACACGTACGGTACAGCGACGTCTCCTCCTTCTTGATCCAGCAAGGGTGGAGGAGAGGTTGTCAGAGATCCAGCAGCACGACGGCGTGGTGGTGGATGCAACAGGAAAACCTGCAGGGCTTCGCCGGCGCCCTGCGTAAGGAGTAGGAAGTGTGACGGGAGGGGGAAGAGGCGCCAGAGGCTTGGGGTGCGGCTGCCCTCTCCCCCCCACTATATATAGGGGCCAGGGGGGCGCCGGCCCTGGGAGATCAGATCTCCAGGGGGGCGGCGGCCAGGGGGGTAGACTTGCCCCCCAAGGCATAGGGGTGCGGCTGCCCTCTCCCCCCCCCACTATATATAGGGGCCAGGGGGGCGCCGACCCAGGGAGATCAGATCTCCAGGGGGGCGGCGGCCAGGGGGGTAGACTTGCCCCCCAAGGCATAGGGGCGCCCCCTCCCCTAGGGTTTCAACCCTAGGCGCATGGAGGGGGGCCCATGTGGTGCGCCAGCCCACCAGGGGCTGGCCCCTTCCCCCTTGCGGCCTAGGGGACCCACCGGGATGGGTGGCCCCACCCGGTGGACCCCCGGGACCCCTCCGGTGGTCCCGGGACACTCCCGGTGACCCCCGGAGTTCATCCGATGGCCGAAACTGGACTTCCTATATATCATTCTTTACCTCCGGACCATTCCGAAACTCCTCGTGACGTCCGGGATCTCATCCGGGACTCCGAACAACATTCGGGTTTCCATGTGCATGTATCTCTACAACCCTAGCTTCACCGAACCTTAAGTGTGTAGACCCTACGGGTTCGGGAGACACGTAGACATGACCGAGACGACTCTCCGGTCAATAACCAACAGCGGGATCTGGATACCCATGTTGGTTCCCACGTGTTCCTCGATGATCTCATCGGATGAACCACTATGTCAAGGATTCACTCAATCCCGTATGTTATTCCCTTTGTCCATCGGTACGGTACTTGCCCGAGATTCGATCGTCGGTATGCCCGATACCTTGCTCAATCTCGTCATGGCAAGTCTCTTTACTCATTCCGTAATCCATCATCTCGTGACTGACTCCTTAGTCACTTTGAGCTCATTATGATGATGTCTTACCGAGTGGGCCCAGAGGTACCTCTCCGTCATACGGAGTGAAAATATCCCAGTCTCGGTTCGTACCAACTCAACAGACATTTCGGAGATACCCGTTGCGTACCTTTATAGCCACCCAGTTACGTTGTGACGTTTGGCACACCCAAAGTATTCCTACGGTATCCAGGAGTTGCACAACCTCATGGTCTAAGAAATAAATACTTGGCACCGGAAAAGCTTAAGCATTACGAACTAAACGATCTCGTGCTAGGCTCAGGATTGGGTCTTGTCCATCACATCATTCTCCTAATGATGTGATCCCGTTATCAGTGACATCCTATGTCCATGGTTAGGAAACCGTGACCATCTGTTGATCAACGAGCTAGTAACTAGAGGCTTACCAGGGACTCGTTGTGGTCTATATATTCACACATGTATCGCTGTTTCCGTACAATACAATTCAAGCATGAATAACAGACAATTATCATGAACAAGGAAATATAATAATAATACTTTTATTATTGCCTCTAGGGCATATTTCCAACAGTCTCCCACTTGCACTAGAGTCAACAATCTAGTTACATTGTGATGAATCGAACACCCATAGAGTTCTGGTGTTGATCATGTTTTGCCCGTGGAAGAGGTTTAGTCAACGGGTCTGCGACATTCAGATCAGTATGCACTTTACAAATATCTATGTCTCCATCTTGAACATAATTCCGGATGGAGTTGAAACAGCGCTTGATGTGCTTGGTCTTCTTGTGAAACCTGGGCTCCTTGGTAATGGCAATAGCACCAGTGTTGTCACAGAAGAGAGTCATCGGGCTTGACGCGCTTGGAATGACTCCTAGGTCGGTGATGAACTCCTTCATCCAGACTCCTTCTTGCGCTGCTTCGCAAGCAGCTATGTACTCCGCTTCACATGTAGAATGCGCCACGACGCTCTGCTTGCAACTGCACCAGCTGACTGCTCCACCATTCAAAATATACACATATCCGGTTTGTGACTTCGAGTCATCCAGATCTGTGTCGAAGCTAGCATCGACGTAACCCTTTACGACGAGCTCTTCGTCACCTCCATAGACGAGAAACATATCCTTAGTCCTTTTCAGGTACTTTAAGATGTTCTTGACCGTTGTCCAGTGTTCCATACAGGGAACACTTTGGTACCTCCCTACCAAACTTATGGCAAGGTTCACATCATGTCTGGTACACAGCATGGCATACATGATAGAACCTATGGCCGAGGCATAGGGAATGACACTCATCTTTTCTCTATCTTCTGCCGTGGTCGGGGACTGAGCCTTGCTCAATCTCATACCTTGCAAAACAGGCAAGAACCCCTTCTTGGACTGATCCATATTGAACTTCTTCAATATCTTGTCAAGGTATGTACTTTGTGAAAGACCGATGAGGCGTCTTGATCTATCTCTATAGATTTTGATGCCTAATATGTAAGCAGCTTCTCCAAGGTCCTTCATTGAAAAACTCTTATTCAATTAGGCCTTTACACTTTCCAAGAATTCTATATCATTTCCCATCAGCAATATGTCATCCACATATAATATGAGAAATGCTATAGAGCTCCCACTCACTTTCTTGTAGATACAGGCTTCTCCCCAAGTCTGTATAAAGCCAAACGCTTTGATCACATCATTAAAGCGAATATTCCAACTCCAAGATGCTTGCACCAGCCCGTAGATCAAGTGCTGGAGCTTTCATACCTTGTTAGCATTTTCTGGATCGACAAAACCTTCCGGCTGCATCATATACAGCTCTTCCTTGAGGAAGCCATTAAGGAATGCCGTTTTGACGTCCATTTTCCATATCTCATAATCATAGAATGCGGCAATTGCTAACATGATTCGGACGGACTTTAGCATCGCTACGGGAGAGAAAGTCTCGTCATAGTCAATCCCTTGAACTTGTCGATAACCCTTAGTGACAAGCCGAGCCTTATAGATGGTCACATTACCATCCGTGTCTGTCTTCTTCTTAAATATCCATTTGTTTTCTATGGCGTGCCTATCATCAGGCAAGTCCACCAAAGTCCATACTTTGTTTTCATACATCGATTCTATCTCGGATTTCATGGCTCCAAGCCATTTATTGGAATCCGGGCCCGCCATCGCTTCTTCATAGTTCGAAGGTTCACCGTTGTCTAACAACATGATTTCCATGACAGGGTTGCCGTACCACTCTGGTGCGGAACGTGTCCTTGTGGACCTTCGAAGTTCAGTAGTAACTTGATCTGTATCTTCATGATCATCATCATTAACTTCCTCCCTTGTCGGTGCAGGCACCTCAGGAACAATTTCCTGCGCTGCGCTACTTTCCGGTTCGGGAGGGGTGTGATGTCTACACACGCTTCTATTCTTGTAGACTATGTTGGGCCTCCAAGCGCAGAGGTTTGTAGGACAGCAGCAATTTCCCTCAAGTGGATGACCTAAGGTTTATCGAACTCAGGGAAGTAGAGGTTGAAGATGGTCTCTCTCAAGCAACCCTGCAACTAAGATACAAGAAGTCTCTTGTGTCCCCAACACACCTAATACAACTAGGAGTTGTATAGGTGCACTAGTTCGGCGAAGAGATGGTAAAATATGGATGATAGGAGTGGAAAAGCAAAGTAATATAAATTTGTAATAAAAGTGCAGCAAGCAAACAAGTGGTAAACGTGAGCACAAATGGTATTGTAATGGTGGAAACAAGGCCTAGGCTTCATACTTTCACTAGTGGCAACTCCCAACAACATTAACATAGTCTAATCACATGATATTTCCCATAAAACATGCAATGGAGACGCACTCGGAGGTCATTCCTTTGTGGTCAAGAGAGGACGAGAATTATGTAGGGCTACAAAAGCACACCTCTAAGTTCGTAGTTCTCAATCTATGGATTTCCCAATGTCACCGCGGCCATCCAAAGAGAGTACCACAATCACCACAACATATCTCAAGGATAGTCAAAGACAAGCACCAAGAGACTCTCAATCTTCAATCAACACACAAAAGAGGAAATCACTCATGAAAATATTCTTCTAACCCATGTCCAATAGACCGCTGTCACCTTGGTCTCGGGGATTATACTAGATAAAGACAAGTGAGTACATCAATCCAATACATAGAGGAAGGGGAAATATCATGGGATCACCCTAGATTAACATAGCCTATGATCACAACGAAGAACACATCATGGGAGAGAGAATTGACCACATAGCTACTGGTAGAAACCTCAGCCCCGAGGAGGAACTACTCCCGCATCATGGAGGGAGGAAGCAACGTCGATGGAGATGAATCCGGGGGCACTTCCCCGTCCCGGCAGGATGCCAGCACAGGAATTCTGGTCCCCCGAAACTTGGTGGTGATGGCGGCGGAGATCGGAATTTCTTCTGGAGAAAAGGGTTCTGGAATCAGGGTTTTCGCGATGGGAGAATAAATAGGAGGCCAAGTAGGGCACCAGAGGAGGTGGGAGCCCCCTAGGCGCCCCCCCGGCGCGGCCAGGGGTGGGGCCGCGCCATCAGGGCGCCTGGGGCCCCTCTGGCCCCCCTCTGGCCCCACTTCTGGCGCATGGAAGCTTCTGGAGCGCTGATTTTTTATATATTTTTCCCGGAATTTTTCTGGCAATTTAAGTAATGGGAAAACCTGAAATACAAAAACAGCAGAAAACAAAAACTGGCACTGGGGTGCACTGAGTTAATAGGTTAGTCCAAATATGATCAAAAGTGTATGAAAGTGTATCAAAAGCATAGCAATATCACCCAAAACATGCATGGAGCAAGCAGAAATTATAGATATGTTTGGGACGTATCAACATCCCCAAGCTTAATTCCTCGAGTAGGTAAATGATAACAAGCACAATTTCTGTGGTGACATGCTACCAAAGAGTCTTTCACAATCACATGACAAATGCTTATTGAGATAATGAATCTTTAATAATTAAGTTGCCTCATGAGAATATCACAAAGAACTGAAAGTTTACAATATGATACTGAAACACCCAATAGATTTGTAGTGAGCATGGTGTGCAAACATGACAAAGTGATACCTCGCTTGCCCCCTTTAGTGAAGCAAAACATAAATGCAGGAGCACCTCCGAAGTTTAAGTGATGACTAGATACAATGATTTCAGAATAAGCGATATCACAATCATGCAGAAGACAATGGTACTTTGGGACAATGCACATTACACTCAGAATGACAATCATGCTCTCAATAGTTGGTGCTTTGAAGAAAGAAGGTGGAGACTCTCGAACCGTGGATTTTGATGGCAAGGTTGAAAACCCGTGGCTGGAAGCGAAGACTAAACAAGTACCAGAGCTCATGGTTTCAAAAACAGAGATAAAAAGCTTTTGGGAGGCGCATAATTCGTCAACGAATACTAGTAGATAACCCAATTACTTCTTATGCTGGACAAGTTTTGAGGAACGGCTCCCACGCGGGGACGATCACATCCCCTTAATCTCCTTTGTTTATCACTGCCAGAGTTTTCTGATTTCTCATGAACAAAGCGTGAAGGAGGGTTTGTTTGTTGCTATTATTCTTTGTGAGCTGGGCGCACTCATGCCAGTCCCTCCTCGTATTAGGGGTTTGTTGATTAGACATGCAATCCCGGGGTAAAATCATAAGAAGATCATGAATTACCTACTACTTCCTCATGAGCTAAAACAGAGGCACAAAAGAGAAATGCTTTTGAATAATTTTGAGATGGTACAAGAAAGTCTTCGTTAGGAATGGCAAGTAAATACCATATATAGGAAGGTATGGTGGACTCATATGGCATAACTGGTTTCAAGGATTTTGGATGCACAAGCAGTTAGTCCGCTTAGTACAGGTGAAGGCTAGCAAAAGACTAGGAGTGACCAACTAAGAGAGCAATGACGACCATAATCACGCAGAGCGACAAAGCAACATTGAATCGGGCATGGAAGTTATATCACTACTCAGCAATTAAAGATCATCAAGGCTTGATAGACTTTCTTTACAATCTTAAATATGCGTGAGCATATGCCAAGTCAATCAAAATAAATTCTTGGAGGAAGATATCACTAAACCATACCACATCATAGGCAAACAAATCATGCTGGTACTTCAATAGCACATTAAGAACCCCCAGCTATTTGAGACTAACCATAAGAAAACATGAACTACTAAGCACCATTATGCACATAGCATTTTTATCATAGACATATCAACCAGTGCCACAGAAGCCAACTCTCTTAACAAGATAAGCATGATAACTCAAGAGAGTTCCAGAAGCAACAACCTAAACAAAAGCTCTTAAAAAGATAAGCATGAAAACTATGAGCTAAGCATGACAGCAGCTATGAAAAGATAAAGAACACACACAAGAAGATGCACATGCAAGCCTATGTTGTGTTCTACAGTGGAGTGGAGCGTGTTTCTCTCCCAAACAATGAAGGCTAGGATCCAACTTGTTAAGAACAGCAAGTAAAACTAAATAAACTAAAAATAAAAGAGCAAGACACTCCAAGCATAGCACATAACGCATGAAGTGATAAAAATATAGTGGAACGAAGGACGAACCGATAATTGTTGATGGAGAAGGGGATGCACGGGGGCATCCCCAAGCTTAGATGCTTGAGTCTCCTTCGATATTTCTTGGGGGTGCATGGGGGCATCCCCAAGCTTGAGCGTTTGACACTCCTGAATCTTCTTTTATCATCTTCCCTCGCACACTTGAAAACTCCCTTCATACATAACTCATCATAATCTGATTAGAGAGGTTAGTACCCACAATAAAATAATTTTTCTCTACTGGAAACAAAGATATTCTTGAAGGTCTACTGTTTCTCAAGATCGCCAAAAAGTTTTTGCAAAGAAAAAGCAAGCTTAAGGTCTGCAAAACGAAGAAAAGGCAAAACAGGGCAGAATCTGTGAGAAACAGACCAGTAGGTAGTAAATAATTTTTTTGGGGTACTTCTGCAACTCAAATCAAAAAACTCAGAACGGACGCTCGAAAGCCAATTGTATAGAGCATGCTGTCAAAAAAATTCAGATCAAAAAGATGATCTGGTGATTTTATTCGATTTTTTCTTTCCAAGGACAGAATCTGTTTTCTGGACAGCATGTCACAACTTTTGAACTTTCTTGCAATCAGAGGCTAAAATTGGCACAAAGCTGAAAAATAAAGATACAATGATGTTGCTACAGTAGTAACAAACATCAAGACCACTAAAAACTGAAAGAACAAACTGAAAGCAAAGATAACAAGGGTTGTCTCCCTAGAGCTCTTTCTTTATAGCCATAAAGATAGGCTTAAGACTTTAATGATGCTCTCATAGGAATAAGAGTTGAAGAACAAAAGAGAGCATCAAGAAGCAAATACCAAACACATTTAAGCCTAACATGCTTCCTATGCATAGGAATATTGCAATAGAATAATTCATTGAAGCACAAAGCAATAAGCATAGGAAGACAAAACAAGTGCAGCTTCAAAACCTTCAACATAAAGAGAGGGAACTTGATATTATTGAAATATCTATAAGCATATGTTCCCTTCTCATAATAATTTTCAGTGGGTTCACGAATAAACTCAACAATATAAGCATCACATAAAGCATTGTTACCATGATCCACATGCAAAAAGGTACTCTTACTCTCCACATAAGCATAATCTTTCTCATTGGTAATAGTGGGAGTAGGACTATCATAAACAACTTGAACACTATAGATTAATTATGTATTAGGAAGATGGTGTTCAACAAGGGAGTAATTCCCTCCATGATTATGACAAGTTTCATAAGGATAATTTCTCCTTATGTCATAGGTACCTTTATAATCACTATAGATTGGAGTTATAACATCATCATAGTAGAGAAGAGCATTATCATTGCTAGCAACTATATTTGTAAACATGTTGTCTTTATTCTTACTAGCAAAAGAATTATCAATTATCACATCACTAGTGGGTAAAGGATTTGCAATCCTATCATCCCCAAGCTTAAAGCTTTCCATATCATCACTTTCAGAGTTGGTACCAAAAAGATTTTCAAGATCATAAGTAGCATTATCATCGTTTTCCCAATCACAATAAGTAACATGCATATCATAATCAAAATCATCTTCAATAGTACCTACGGACGTATCATCAAGATGATAACTAAGGCAATAAACTTCACCTTCTTCTTTAAACTTACAACCGTTAGGATAAAAGTTGATGGGAGGAATATGCTCAGGCCAGGTTGATACCCATTCTTCTTCCTTCTTGCTCCTCTTCCTCCTCCTCTTCTTTTTCTTCTTCTTCACCTTAGGAGGGAGTGGTTGGAGATGAAGCTTCTCCACATATCCTGGTTTATCATTAGAAACAATAGGGGAAACTTGGGAGAAACTCTCCTTTTTATTAGCAGAAATATAAGAGACATTTTTATACTTTGGTAAAGTTCCCTCCTTTCTAATCTTACTTATGTAATCATTTTTATGGCAATTAACAACACAATAGAGATGGCAATTTTGCAAAGTGTTTTTTATTCCTATGGCATTAACATCTAGCCAAGAAGTCTTTTCTGATAACTCTTCACACATCAAAAATAACAAAAGCTCATCATAAAGATCAGGGGTGATCATGTTATCACACAACTGGTTAACAGTTATGTTTTGAAAGTGCATGCATTGAAAATTAAAGTGACCCTCTATACAGCAAAGTTCACAAGTAAAAGGATAAAGGTCACACAATTCTCTAGCAATTTCATTTAAATCTTTGACCCAAGTGATTGTTCTTTCATGCTTATGTTGCTTACAATACTTCTCTTCTTCAATCATAGGCCTTTCACAAGGTCTATCCACTCCACAAAAATTAACATGCTTATATAAAACTTCATTTTTAGGAATTGGATCATGCATGTTGCAATCATCATGAACAATTTCATTTTATTTGCAAATCTCTTTAAAAGGTTCATGATGCTTGATCCAATCCTCCTTAGGCATATTAAGATGTGAAGCAAAAGATTTGAGGAAATCAACAAGGAGTTGAGAGTCAAGCCCAAACTTAGCGCTAAACTTATTAAAACTTGTAGTTTCAACAAAGGACTTAATGCAATCATACTCATAAATTATACCTGACTCTTTACCTTTGTCGATCTCCCAATCTTCAGTGTTGCGTTGAATTCTTTCAAGGAGTTCCCATTTAGCATCAATCTTTTCGTTTGTGAAAGAACCCATAGAGGAAGCATCGAGCAAATCTTTATCCTGTCGAGAGAGCCTCGCATATAAATTAGTAATAATCATATCTTTGGGGAGCCCATGGTTAGGACATTTTAGCATTAACGTTTTCAGTCTCCCCCAAGCTTGAGCTATGCTCTCTCCGTCATGAGGATAGAAATTATAAACATAATTCCTATTCTCATGGGCTTCATGAAGAGGATAAAACTTGGAGTAAAAGAGAGACTGGATCTCTTCCCAATCCAGCAGGTGAGAGTCATCTAGTAGCCTATACCATTCCAATGCTTTTCCTTTCAGTGACAAGGCAAATAATTTCCTCATGACTCCATCTCTTGTCAAACTTGAAATCTTAAACAACTCACAAAGTTTTGTAAGTTTCAACAAATGAATACTAGGATTGACTGTCCCATCATAACAATCATTCCTAATTATTTCAATTATCCCAAGTGGTATTTGGAACGGGATACATTCAGTAGGTGGAGGAGACTTCTGTACCACGGGTGTGGTAAAGCGGCCTTCCCCAAGCAGCGAACTAAGAGTGCGGTTTTCCATAAACATAACTAGTGAAACTAAAAACAAGAAACAAAAAGATTTAATTGCAAGATCTAAAGATATACCTTCAAACACTTACTTCCCCGGCAACGGCGCCAGAAATAGCTTGATGTCTACACACGCTTCTATTCTTGTAGACTATGTTGGGCCTCCAAGCGCAGAGGTTTGTAGGACAGCATCAATTTCCCTCAAGTGGATGACCTAAGGTTTATCGAACTCAGGGAAGTAGAGGTTGAAGATGGTCTCTCTCAAGCAACCCTGCAACTAAGATACAAGAAGTCTCTTGTGTCCCCAACACACCTAATACAACTAGGAGTTGTATAGGTGCACTAGTTCGGCGAAGAGATGGTAAAATATGGATGATAGGAGTGGCAAAGCAAAGTAATATAAATATGTAATAAAAGTGCAGCAAGCAAACAAGTGGTAAACGTGAGCACAAATGGTATTGTAATGGTGGAAACAAGGCCTAGGCTTCATACTTTCACTAGTGGTAACTCCCAACAACATTAACATAGTCTAATCACATGATATTTCCCATAAAACATGCAATGGAGACGCACTCGGAGGTCATTCCTTTGTGGTCAAGAGAGGACGAGAATTATGTAGGGCTACAAAAGCACACCTCTAAGTTCATAGTACTCAATCTATGGATTTCCCAATGTCACCGCGGCCATCCAAAGAGAGTACCACAATCACCACAACATATCTCAAGGATAGTCAAAGACAAGCACCAAGAGACTCTCAATCTTCAATCAACACACAAAAGAGGAAATCACTCATGAAAATATTCTTCTAATCCATGTCCAATAGACCACTGTCACCTTGGTCTCGGGGATTATACTATATAAAGACAAGTGAGTACATCAATCCAATACATAGAGGAAGGGGAAATATCATGGGATCACCCTAGATTAACATAGCCTATGATCACAACGAAGATCACATCATGGGAGAGAGAATTGACCACATAGCTACTGGTAGAAACTTCAGCCCCGAGGAGGAACTACTCCCGCATCATGGAGGGAGGAAGCAACGTCGATGGAGATGAATCCGGGGGCACTTCCCCGTCCCGGCAGGATGCCGGCACAGGAATTCTGGTCCCCCGAAACTTGGTGGCGATGGCGGCGGAGATCGGAATTGCTTCTGGAGAAAAGGGTTCTGGAATCAGGGTTTTCGCGACGGGAGAATAAATAGGAGGCCAAGTAGGGCACCAGAGGAGGTGGGAGCCCCCCAGGCGGCCCCCCGGCGCGGCCAGGGGTGGGTCCGCACCATCAGGGCGCCTGGGGTCCCTCTGGCCCCCCTCTGGCCCCACTTCTGGCGCATGGAAGCTTCTGGAGCGCTGATTTTTTATATATTTTTCCCGGAATTTTTCTGGCAATTTAAGTAATGGGAAAACCTGAAATACAAAAACAGCAGAAAACAGAAACTGGCACTGGGGTGCACTGAGTTAATAGGTTAGTCCAAATATGATCAAAAGTGTATGAAAGTGTATCAAAAGCATAGCAATATCACCCAAAACATGCATGGAGCAAGCAGAAATTATAGATACGTTTGGGACGTATCAGGGTGACTGTCACCTCATCAAGTTCTACCTTACTCCCACTCACTTCTTTCGAGAGAAACTCTTTCTCCAGAAAGGATCCATTCTTGGCAACAAAGACTTTGCCTTCGGATCTGTGGTAGAAGGTGTACCCAATCGTTTCCTTTGGGTATCCTATGAAGACGCATTTTTCCGATTTGGGTTCGAGCTTCTCAGGTTGAAGTTTCTTGACATAAGCATCGCAACCCCAAACTTTCAGAAATGACAGCTACGGTTTCTTGCCAAACCAAAGTTCATACGGCGTCGTCTCAACGGATTTCGACGGAGCACTATTTAAAGTGAATGCGGCAGTCTCTAAAGCATAACCCCAAAAAGATAGCGGTAAGTCGGTGAGAGACATCATAGATCGCACCATGTCCAACAAAGTACGGTTTCGACTTTCGGACACACCGTTACGCTGAGGTGTTCCGGGCGGTGTCAATTGTGAAACAATTCCACAGTTCCTAAGGTGCGTGCCAAACTCATGACTTAAATATTCACCCCCACGATCCGATCGCAAGAACTTTATTTTCCTGTCACGTTGATTCTCAACCTCATTCTGAATTTCCTTAAACTTTTCAAAGGTATCAGACTTGTGTTTCATCAAGTAGATATACTCATATCTACTTAAGTCATCTGTGAGGGTGAGAACATAATGATAGCCTCCGCGAGCCTCAACACTCATTGGACCGCACACATCGGTATGTATGATTTCCAATAAGTTGGTTGCTCGCTCCATTGTTTCGGAGAACGGAGTCTTGGTCATCTTGCCCAAGAGGCATGGTTCGCACGTGTCAAATGATTCATAATCAAGAGACTCCAGAAGTCCATCAGCATGAAGCTTCTTCATACGTTTGACACCAATATGACCAAGGCGGCAATGCCACAAGTATGTGGGAGTATCATTGTCAATTTTACATCTTTTGGCGTTCACACTATGAACATGTGTATCATCACGATCGAGATTCATCAAAAATAAACCATTGACCAGCGGGGCATGACCATAAAACATATCTCTCAAATAAATAGAACAACCATTATTCTCGGATTTAAATGAGTAGCCATCTCGCTTCAAACGAGATCCAGATACAATGTTCATGCTCAAAGCTGGTACTAAATAACAATTATTAAGGTTTAACACTAATCCCGAGGGTAGATGTAGAGGCAGCGTGCCGACGGCGATCACATCGACCTTGGAACCATTCCTGACGCGCATCGTCACCTCGTCCTTCGCCAGTCTCCGCTTATTCCGCAACTCCTGCTTAGAGTTACACATATTAGCAACTGCACCGGTATCAAATACCCAGGAGCTACTACGAGCGCTGGTAAGGTACACATTAATAACATGTATATCACATATACCTTTGACGTTGCCGGCCTTCTTGTCCGCTAAGTACTTGGGGCAGTTCCGCTTCCAGTGACCCGTTCCCTTGCAATAAAAGCACTCAGTCTCAGGCTTGGGTCCATACTTTGGCTTCTTCCCGGCAACTGGCTTACCGGGCGCGGCAACTCCCTTGCCGTCCTTCTTGAAGTTCTTCTTACCCTTGCCCTTCTTGAACTTAGTGGTTTTATTGACCATCAACACTTGATGCTCTTTCTTGATCTCCACCTCAGCTGATTTCAGCATTGAATACACCTCGGGAATGGACTTCTCCATCCCCTGCATATTGAAGTTCAACACGAAGCTCTTGTAGCTAGGTGGGAGCGACTGGAGGATTCTGTCAACGACCGCTTCGTCCGGGAGATTCATTCCCAACTAAGACAAGCGGTTGTGCAACCCAGAAATCTTGAGGATATGCTCACTGACAGAACTGTTTTCCTCCATCTTACAACTGTAGAATGCGTTGGAGACATCATATCTCTCAACTCGGGCATGAGCCCGGAAAACCATTTTCAGCTCTTGGAACATCTCATATGCCCCGCGGTGCTCAAAACGCTTTTGGAGCCCCAATTCTAAGCTGTAGAGCATGCCGCACTGAACCAGGGAGTAATCATCACAACGCGACTACCAAGCATTCATAACATCTTGGTTTGCCGGGGCGGGAGCGTCACCTAGCGGTGCTTCTAGGACATAAGTTTTCTTGGCAGCTATGAGGATGATCCTCAGGTTACGGACCCAGTCCGTATAGTTGCTACCATCGTCTTTCAGCTTGGATTTCTCTAGGAACGCGTTGAAGTTGAGGGTGACATGAGCGTGGGCCATTTGATCTACAAGACATATTGTAAAGAATTTAGACTAAGTTCATGATAATTAAGTTCATCTTAATCAAATTTTAATGAACTCCCACTCAGATTGACATCTCTCTAGTCATCTAAGTGATACATGATCCGAATCGACTAGCCCGTGTCCGATCATCACGTGAGACGGACTAGTCATCAATGGTGAACATCTTCATGTTGATCGTATCTTCTATACGACTCATGTTCGACCTTTCGGTCTTCCGTGTTCCGAGGCCATGTCTGTACATGCTAGGCTCGTCAAGTGAACCCTAAGTGTATTGCGTGTGTAAATCTGGCTTACACCCGTTGTATGCGAACGTTAGAGCCTATCACACCCGATCATCACGTGGTGCTTCGGAACAACGATCCTTAGCAGCGGTGCACAGTTAGGGGGAACACAATTCTTGAAATTTTAGTGAGAGACCATCTTATTTACTACCATCGTTCTAAGTAAACAAGATGCATAAACATGATAAACATCACATGCAATCAAATAAAGTGACATGATATGGCCAATATCATCTTGCTCCTTCGATCTCCATCTTCGGGGCACCATGATCATCTTTGTCAAGGGCTCGACACCATGATCTCCATCATCATGATCTCCATCATCGTGTCTTCATGAAGTCGTCACGCCAACTATTACTTCTACTACTATGGCTAACGTTTAGCAATAAAGTAAAGTAATTACATGGCGTTATTCAGTGACACGCAGGTCATACAATAATTAAGACAACTCATATGGCTCCTGCCGGTTGTCAAATTCATCGACATGCAAGTCGTGATTCCCTATTACAAGAACATGATCAATCTCATACATCACATATATCATTCATCACATCTTCTTGGCCATACCACATCACATAGCACATGCTGCAAGAACAAGTTAGACGACCTTAATTGTTGTTGCAAGTTTTACGTGGCTTCTATAGGTTTTCTAGCAAGAACGTTTCTTACCTACGCCAAAACCACAACGTGATTTGTCAATTTCTATTTACCCTTCATAAGGACCCTGTTCATCGAATCCGATCCGACTAAAGTGGGAGAGACAGACACCCGCCAGCCACCTTATGCATCTAGTGCATGTCTGTCGGTGGAACTAGTCTCACGTAAGCGTACGTGTAAGGTCGGTCCGGGCCGCTTCATCCCACAATGCCGCCGAATCAAGATTGGACTAGTAACGGCAAGAAAATTGAGCAAACTCAACGCCCACAACTTGTTTGTGTTCTACTCGTGCAAGATGCTACGCTGCCACTATTGGGGAACGTAGCAGAATTCAAAAAATTTCCTACGCTTCACCAAGATCAATCTAAGGAGTCATCCAGCAACGAGCATAATGGAGTGCATGTACATACCCTTTGTAGATCGCGTGCGGAAGCGTTCGAAGCAACGTGGATGAAGTAGTTGTACTCTTCGCGTTCCTCGTCACCGATGATCCCAGCGCCGAACGGACGGCACCTCCGCGTTCAACACACGTACGGTACAGCGATGTCTCCTCCTTCTTGATCCAGCAAGGGTGGAGGAGAGGTTGTCGGAGATCCAGCAGCACGACGGCGTGGTGGTGGATGCAACAGGAAAACCTGCAGGGCTTCGCCGGTGCCCTGCGTAAGGAGTAGGAAGTGTGACAGGAGGGGGAAGAGGCGCCAGAGGCTTGGGGTGCGGCTGCCCTCTCCCCCTCCCCACTATATATAGGGGCCAGGGGGGCGCCGGCCCTGGGAGATCAGATCTCCAGGGGGGCGGCGGCCAGGGGGGTAGACTTGCCCCCCAAGGCATAGGGGTGTGGCTGCCCTCTCTCCCCCCACTATATATATAGGGGCCGGGGGGGCGCCGGCCCAGGGAGATCAGATCTCCAGGGGGGCGGCGGCCAAGGGGGTAGACTTGCCCCCCAAGGCATAGGGGGCGCCCCCTCCCCCTAGGGTTTCAACCCTAGGCGCATGGAGGGGGGCCCATGTGGTGCGCCAGCCCACCAGGGGCTGGCCCCTTCCCCCTTGCGGCCTAGGGGACCCACCGGGATGGGTGGCCCCACCCGGTGGACCCTCGGGACCCCTCCGGTGGTCCCGGGACACTCTCGGTGACCCCCGGAGTTCACCCGATGGCCGAAACTGGACTTCCTATATATCATTCTTTACCTCCGGACCATTCCGGAACTCCTCGTGACGTCCGGGATCTCATCCGAGACTCTGAACAACATTCGGGTTTCCATGTGCATGTATCTCTACAACCCTAGCGTCACCGAACCTTAAGTGTGTAGACCCTACGGGTTCGGGAGACACGTAGACATGACCGAGACGACTCTCTGGTCAATAACCAACAGCGGGATCTGGATACCCATGTTGGTTCCCATGTGTTCCTCGATGATCTCATCGGATGAACCACTGTGTCAAGGATTCACTCAATCCCATATGTTATTCCCTTTGTCCATCGGTACGGTACTTGCCCGAGATTCGATCGTCGGTATGCTTGATACCTTGTTCAATCTCGTCATGGCAAGTCTCTTTACTCGTTCCGTAATCCATCATCCCGTGACTAACTCCTTAGTCACTTTGAGAACATTATGATGATGTCTTACCGAGGGGGCCCAGAGGTACCTCTCCGTCATACGGAGTGACAATATCCCAGTCTCGGTTCGTACCAACTCAACAGACACTTTCGGAGATACCTGTTGCGTACCTTTATAGCCACCCAGTTACGTTGTGACGTTTGGCACACCCAAAGTATTCCTACGGTATCCGGGAGTTGCACAACCTCATGGTCTAAGGAATAAATACTTGACACCGGAAAAGCTTAAGCATTACGAACTAAACGATCTCATGCTAGGCTCAGGATTGGGTCTTGTCCATCACATCATTCTCCTAATGATATGATCCCGTTATCACTGACATCCTATGTCCATGGTCAGGAAACCGTGACCATCTGTTGATCAACGAGCTAGTAACTAGAGGCTTAGCAGGGACTCGTTGTGGTCTATATATTCACACATGTATCGCTATTTCTGTACAATACAATTCAAGCATGAACAACAGACAATTATCATGAACAAGGAAATATAATAATAATACTTTTATTATTGCCTCTAGGGCATATTTCCAACAGTTCAAAATGATCAAAATGATCTGTTATTTCATGTGCAAGGAGAAGAGGGAGCAAGCGCGGTCTTTGAGGATGATTTGGCAGCACCAGCTACTCCTGTGCGGGAATCCTCCTTGGATCACGGGCATGCATCAGCCTCGGATCGGGAGCCAGCCAGTCAGGCCAGCCAGGAGTGCCAGCGCGGGCGCATGCAGCCAACCACTGCGGCGCGCTGCTCTCACATGCAGCCGACCACTGCGCCAGGTTCCGGATCAGCTGCGGCTACTAACTCTGTAGACACAGAAGAAATGGTCGCCACACCGGAGGCTACTGGATCACCTGCGGCAAATTCTGAAAACTCTCCGGGATCTTCTGCATCTAGCCGATCTGTTCATCTTCCTGTACAGATTTCAGTGCAACCACAACCTGCCACATCAAGGGTTATGCCTCGACTTCAAAAAGGTATTAGAAATCCCAAAATAAGAACAGATGGCACTATACGATATGGCATGTTGTGTATTTCAGGTGAACCAACAAAATTAAGTGATGCACTTGGAGATCCTAAATGGAAAAAGGCTATGGATGAAGAATATGGTGCGCTCATGAAGAATAAAACATGGCGCTTGGTACCAAGTCAGAGAGGTAAAAATGTTATTGATTGTAAATGGGTCTATAGAATAAAGAGAAAAGCAGATGGCTCCATTGATAGGTACAAAGCACGTCTAGTTGCAAAAGGATTCAAGCAACGATATGGTATTGATTATGAAGATACCTTTAGTCCAGTTGTAAAAGTTGTTACTATAAGACTTGTGCTAGCCATTGTTGTTTCCAGGGGATGGAGTCTTCGACAGCTAGATGTTCAGAACGCGTTTCTGCATGGTGTTAAGGAAGAGGAGGTCTATATGAGGCAACCACCAGGGTATGAAAACAAACAAACACCTCATTATGTTTGCAAGCTTGACAAGGCTCTTTATGGTCTGAAACAGTCACCTAGAGCATGGTTCTCAAGGCTAAGTTCACAGCTGAAGCATCTTGGGTTTGTTCCATCCAAGGCAGATACGTCTCTCTTCATTTATAGTAAGGCAAACACGATGATTTTTGTGCTCATATATGTGGATGACATCATAGTTGCATGTTCTTCACAAAACGCCACTGATGCTCTCTTACGTGATTTGAGTTCAGAGTTTGCTTTAAAGGATCTTGGTGATTTACATTTCTTCTTAGGTATTGAAGTTAGGAAGACTCAAGATGGCATAGTATTGAATCAAGAAAAATATGCCACTGAACTCCTAACTCATATGGGAATGAAGGATTGCAAACCTTCACCTACACCATTGTCTTCTTCAGAACAACTTTCAGCATATCAAGGAGAACCTCTTAATGAAGAGGAGAGCACAAAATATAGAAGTGTCGTTGGAGCCCTGCAATACTTGACTTTGACACGGCCAGACATATCATTTGGTGTAAACAAGGTTTGTCAATATTTACATGCACCTACCTCTACTCATTGGACATCTGTCAAAAGGATTGTACGATACATTAAACACACTGTGACTTTGGGACTTCAGTTCCGGCGTTCTAGTTCTACACTTGTCAGTGCTTTCTCTGACGCTGACTGGGCAGGATGTATTGATGACAGAAAGTCGACTGAAGGATTTGCAGTATTCTTTGGTTCAAACCTTATTTCTTGGAGTGCCAGAAAACAAGCCACTGTGTCAAGATCAAGTACAGAGGCTGAGTACAAATCACTAGCAAATGCAACTGCTGAAATTATTTGGGTGGAATCATTACTTCATGAGTTAGGAATCAAGCAACATCGTATATTTTGTCTATGGTGTGACAACTTGGGAGCAACCTATCTTTCTGCTAATCCAGTGTTTCATGGTAGAACCAAACACATTGAGATTGATTTCATTTTGTGCGTGAAAGGGTTGCAGAAAAGAAGTTGGACATATGGTTCATTCCATCCAAGGATCAAGTAGCCGATGGATTCACCAAAGCCTTGCCGGCCAAGATTTTTGAAGAGTTCAAAAGAAATCTCAATATAGGATAGTTTAGATTAAGGGAGGGTGTTAGAGTTTGAGTTGTATTCTACATGTAATCTTAAACTTCCTCTATCTCTTTCTCCCTCTCGTATCTATCTCCAACTCTGTACCGAACAGAACGAGATTCTCTCGTTCCCTTGTACGCCACGGCAAGGCTGTTTTGCCCTCAATAAATAAACGCACGCGGCTCTCCAAGGAGAGTAGGAACGCTTCCACCAGATCAATCTTACAAACATAAGGCTATGTGATTTCCAATATACGTAAGGCTTCTTCTGTAGGACGTTTATCCAGCTAGACCTTAGCACGACAACTTCTAGGCCACGGGATACAGTGTCAGGCCAGCTCCGACCACTCATGCTGAGATTGATTTGTATAGCTCCCTGAGGATCTGGTTGTATTTTCTTTATTTTCTAAAATTGGAGGTGTTGGGACCTGAACCAGACCGATCTCTGCATTTCAGCGAAGAAGAAAAGTCGATTTATTTACATAGGAAGGCCTAGGGTGCCCGTGGTTCTAATCAGGCTCCAGTGCCATGAGATATGCATGAAGTGGAGGAACTGGCCAACTGAAGGTCCTGCTTGATCAGACAAAAATCGTTTGTTCTGTTCCTCTTTTGGGAGAGGCTTTTAGAGGCCTACGTTAAATTAATGACGCCCTAACAGCCAACGGCACAATGCAACACAAGACTAAAATACAAGGAAAAAAACTCTGGCTTTTTTGGGAGAGGCTTTGCTGGAAGATATCTGAATGTAGAAGACCTTATCAAATCAGCAGCAAGAAGCGACCTTAAGGATCACTGCCCAGGATTACAATGAAGATTTGTCAACTTTATGTGCCTTCACTAGCACTTGCCAATTATGACAAGAGAAGTCCCCCTCACACAATGTACTCATACAAGTTGAAACCTGCCATGTCTTAAGAGAATGCACGCCGACAACCTAAACATCGTGATCTTGGAGTAGAACAGTCAATGATTCCCAAAAAAGTTGGGATCATGAAAACATATAGCCAATCATGGGTTCATCAGCAAATGGGGTCATCGATAGTGAGATCAGACACTTTCTCACAGAACGAAACATTTGCAACAGAGTACACATACCGTCGATTTTTCAGGAAGAGCGTATTATTTACAGATGCACAGTTCCCAGATTGTGCATATTTAGGCGGAGTAACTATTGGCTTAAAAAAATTTGTAGGGAAATATGGAACAGAAGTAGTCTATTCCGGCTGCATTATAGATGTACATACACACTGTTTAGAGTACACTGTTCCAAAAACTGAAGTAACTAAAAAGGCGTGACAGACCATGCTAAATTTAAATCAAGCTGTAAGTGGCCTTTTGTAATTAGTAGCATGAGATTTATTATGCAAAGAAACAGATAAAATTACTCCCTCCGTCCCATAATTCTTGTCTTGGATTTGTCTAAAAATGGATGTATCTAGTAACGTTTTAGTGTTAGATACTTCCCTATCTAGACAAATCTAAGACAATAATTTTGGGACGGAGGGAGTACTTCATAAAGACCAGATCTGGTCCACTCCAACTAACCAATAGCTTTAGTCGGACAAAGAGTAAGCAGATAGCATATAACTCCTGTTTTGCTCAACTAATCTGCTACATCTTTTTTGGAAAGTAAAAAAATCTACTGTCATAAGCTATTTATCCCATATGCTTGCAATGTGCCATTTTCCATTTCTTTTCCTAATTAACAAAACATGATGCACAAACATGGGGACACAAGCAGAACTACCAATAGCCTTCGCCATCCTGATCCTGGCCAACCAAGCTCAGTATACTCTGACCATCAAATGATAGTTAACGAAACTGACAGTGACATTCTACATAAGCAATGCAAAGAAAATGGCACTTAAGACGTGCTACAAATCAGCGCACTATATCCAGAGACCAGAGGCACATGCATTGCTGTCGTATATTGCAGACACATGAAAATAACACCAGGCTCTCATATACTTCTGCTACCTTCAGTTTCTACATATACTCATGGTAGTTGAAAAACTCAGTCATATCATACTATCTCAAGATAAGGCACGCCTACAAGAAACTAAACAGCAAGATCTTGCAGAGAACAGTCAGTGATTCCTCAAAAGGTATGGATCAAGCATGTAAACTAGAGTGTATTAACCATGGATTCAGCACTTGAAAGGGTCGTTGACTGCAAGATCGACTGCTCTCCTCAAGCGGTAACGAATGGCAGCTTTAGGTAACTCCCGTAACACTGCAGAGATACCTGTGCAAAACTGTATATACTGCAATTCGTCTTTTATCTCCTTCACCTTGTCAGCTGAAGACAAGACCCCTTCGTCCGACACAACAACCAGAAAGAACTGTAGCTCCTGGGCATTCTTGGCAATGAACTTGACGAATTCAAATTCATTTTGATCCCCTCGGAAATCGTGAATAACCATCTCCTTGGCATGTGCTCTCAAGCAATCAACCTGACTGACCTCCTGATAGAACCTGGCATGATGCTCCCCACTGGGTTCACTGGAAGTTACAGGTGGATTATGCGGTACAGACTGCAAATTGGTACCAATGTGAGACTAATTCGGCTAAATATTGATGATACCATTATAAAATGATCGACTGGCTGAAAGAACTAGGAGCTACCTCAATGTGCAGCGTCTCAACGTTGGGAAAGCATCTGAGGAAGTTGGCCAGTATCTTAACCTCCCCGGAGATACCCAAATTCACCGCCAACGCCAATATCTCGACGCTTGGAATCACAGTCCTTGAACTCGCCATCGTGTCCGGCTGCAAAGCGGTCCACCAAGACATTGTACACAACATCACTCATCAAGTGTTCTATAATAACCATACAAAACACATAATCATGGATGGCTCGATGTGGATGGAATAACTATGGTAACTCATTGACTAGCTACTTCCTGATCAGAGGAGAACATGATGGATGGATCAATCTGGATGGAATAATTACAAGTTGAGAGAGAGATGGAGACCGAGAGACGTACCCTGATGACGCTGTCACCAATTTGCAGCTTGTGAGTTCTTGTGTCCAGGTAGCCCAGCACGCGCAGGTTGGGAACACAAGCGATCCTGACCGCCCCACCATGAAAATGCTGGAACAAGTAGAGCCGCTGCAGGAGCGGCGTGTCCACCACGGTGAACTCCTCAACCTTGGACAGCCCAACGAGCGCGCGCCTGAGGCTTTTGCTGCGGAGACGGACATGCTTGGGGTGAGCCGAAGGGATTCGAGAACGGGACATGCATCGATCAAGCACTCCAGTTCCCGGTCGTCTATGACAATCCTCGTCAGGGTGAGATTCCGGAGCTGGGGAAGAGATATGTCGGCGCGGCGGGAGAGGTCGGCAGAGAACGTCCAGAAGTCCAGGCTGAGCTCCTGGAGCGAGCCGCAGCGGAGGATGTCGGCGGGAAGAAGGCGCGCGGAGTCGGGCTGATTCACGGTCGAGGGAGGTGGCGCACGGAGGTGGTAGCTGGGGTGGGCGAGAAGGAGTTGCTGGGTGTGCCTGTCGACGAGGAGGCGCGGCCACCCGGGGAGCTCACGGTTCAGGGAGGCGAGCCTGAAGTCGTAGAGGATGACGGAGCGGAAGCGGCCCGGGTGGTCGGCGAGGACTCGGGGTACTATGGCATCGCGCTCGGGCTCGGGGATGCCTTTATCCTCGAGGACGAGCGGGTGGGAGCGCCAGAGGTGGCGCCAGCTGGAGGAGAGGGCGGCGAGGCCGGCAGCTTCCGTGACGGGGAGGTAGGTGAGGGTGTGATGGAGGACGTCGTCGGGGAGGGCGCCGAGGCGGTTCCTGCTGGCGGCGAGGCGGCACCTGCGAACCCGGCTGCGGGTGCCATCGGCCATGGCGGCGAGGTGAGGGTTTGTTGGTTTTGGCTGGAATGGGGACTGGCCTGGAACGTTCTATTATACCCGGAGCGATTAAAATGGAGAGATGTCGTGCTGAAAGCATCTCCTTCGGATCCCATTATTGCCACAAAAAAGAAATTATGGTCATATTATCCCCCATCTTTTAATTCCTCGTTTTTTTAAAATGAAACTCTTCTTCATCCAGCTCACCCCCTAAAATTTAATCCCATAAGAACAAATTGTACAATTCAGATACGTGTCAAATTTAATCCTTTCAACATTAACCACTGAAACTCAAACATAACATACAGTCCAAATGAAGTATAAGAGTAGCTCAGAGGGCCGATCCAAATGGACATCAATTTTGTTCATATATTGTCCGTTTGAGTCGGCCCGTGCCCCAACGGGGCCAGACCCATTTAAGACATGCCCACCCTGACATTTCCTCAAACATGTAGCAGACACCGCAGTGCACGGGGAGGTGAGGTGACAGCTGCAGCAACACCGGCCTGGCGCGGGTGCGAGGCGAGGCCGGTGGGGGCGGGGCCATCCCGGGCGAGGCGAGGCCGGTGCGGCGGGCGCAGCAGGGCGCGGCCCGGCCGGGCGCGCGAGGTGAGACGTGGCTGGGCATGGCGGGCACGCACCACTATGTATGTGCTAGCTAGCTACTAGCTGCTATCCACGTCGCGCACAGGTCGATGGGTGGGCTAGTGTGAGACAGATAAAAAGGATGTGTGGGTGAATGCCAGGTGGGCGAGGGAGCACAGGGCAGTGGACAGAGGCGGACGAAGAGGACTCAAATCAGACCCAGATTTATGTCGGAAATGGGTCCACGCGGATACAAAGCAGACGCAAAATAGAAATGGGTCCCTGCGTTGGGCCGTCGTTTTTGTCCGCGCAGACCCAAACGGACATGGGCGGACAAAATAGGTCGCCCGGTTGGAGTTGCTCTAAAAATCCAAATAAAACATGATAAACGCACAAGAATAAAATGCTATGAAGTAGCCAACGTTGCTTGACAAGATCTCTCTTGCAGTTGGTTGTGAGCTTCTTGGTCCTCATTTATTCGGTGCGCTTGGCCATGAGACAATTGCATAGGAATTGCAAGTTCCTCGGGTCATCTCTTTCGTCCTTGATGATCATGTTGTCCAAGTTAACACATGTTGTCATGACCTGCCACAAGCTATGAGGCTTCAAATACTCATTAGGGCCATGGATAATCGCAAAGCATTTTTGAAGCACACCAAAAGCTCTCTACACATCCTTCCTATCAAATTCTTGGTGAAAGGGCATTTGATTCCTAAATGGTATTTTTGGTGTGATGACAACATGATTAGCGAATTATGACAGTTACTTAGGTTTTATATGGAGACTGTTGACCCACCCCCTCCCCCTTCAAAAAGAAAAGGGCATGGTTATCCGAAGACTCGACAGATTTGGTTTGGTTTCTTTTGAGTCATAGGACAACCACACCATTAAAAGGGGTCGAGGTGCTTGAAAAAGGTATGGGACATACAAAACTATACACATGCTATCCTATGCTTTCCGCTTAAAATAACCTCAAAATCTCACTTCCCAAGTGCTCATGGCCAACCTACAACGTTCCCACAAGGCTCAGTGTTTACTCTCTGGACTCCCCTTGTGCACTGGACTCCGATGCGCATGGAGTTGAGCTAAAAAGTCTCTGGACCCCCGTGCACACATGGATCTAGGTTTTTTTTTCTCTGTTGATCTCATGCACACAGGGCCTTCAGGTGGGCAATGGTCATCTGGGGTTTGCAAATACCTCTTCTTCCACCTCCCAACCTAAGTCTAATGTCTTGAGAAGATCCGTCATATCCAAACCGCAAAAAATCTACAATACTCTCA